>CM053410.1:43635655-43653880 GCA_028644305.1 Xerus rutilus
TTTCTCCTGGTCGTGTGAATTTTACAGTAACCTGTACCCAGCTCGGGAGGAGACACAAGGGGCCACGTGGGGTTGCACTTGGGAACAGAATGGACAAGTGGGAGCTGCAGGAAGCAGGCTTGGTAGCTGCCAGAGTGTTGTAGGGATGGATGAAACAAGTCTCCAAAGATAGCAGGAAATAGTTTTATATGACTGCAGTCGGTTCAGAGGGTACTGTAGGAGCATCTCCATACTCCCCCCCCCATCCTTCCCCATTCTATGCTAATAGACTGTGCTCTTGCCAGAGTAAGGCGTTACCTCAGAGCAGTGCTCTGTGTGTGCGGGAGCTTGGATTACTGTAGCTCAAAGCGAGGGAGGGGCTGTGTGCTCGGGGGCAGGGCCTGCGCTTTGGGAGAAGGCAGGCTTGGCAAGCAGAGGCTCCGCTTACCGAGAGGCAGAAGGCTTATCAGAGGAGGGTGGGGGAAGGCTGGGGAGAAGGAGGTGGGACCAGCCCACCATAGATAGACAGCCAAAGAAAGGGAAAAGTGTCCCGAAAGTAGGAAGAGCAGTAGGAGAGATAAGAACAGAAAAATGGCTAGAAGTAGGGCTGATCAGACCCTTTACAACTATCAGAGAAACCAGGAAGTAGATATTCCCTGAGCTAACTTTATCACACAAAGACAAACACAAAAGACACTCACAAACGAGCTAGTGTTACCTTCACCAGCAAGACAAACAGGGGAATCGCCAGGAATTCTTACCCACCGAGCGAAAAGGAGTCGAGAAGCCTGTCACGTCACGTCGCATCATATCATGTTGGGCCTGTCACATCGCATCACATCGGGGTCACCATTTGTCGCTTTGATAAGGGGGGGAGGCCACGTGGCTTCTCGACGAGTTTGAGTCCAAGAGAGACGGAGGAGGGGTCCCCAGGCTAGACGAAAAATGGTCTCTCTGGACGGTGGCGATCCGTGGAGCCAATCTCCCCAGGCCTCGGGGTGTAGGGGTGTAGGTACAAATTTGCTTCGCCCCAGCAAGACGCAGAAATACCCGGGACAAAAGAGGATACAGCCAAAAAACAGTTTTTGTTTCTGCTCAGAAGCAAAAAACACCAGTGTATTCTAGAAACTACAGAAACTTAAATACACTCTTGGACCAATCAGATCCAAAGGTCACAAACAAAGGGGTGCTCTTTGGCAAGAGCACAGTCTATTAGCATAAAATGGGGAAGGATGGAAGGGAGGGGTGGAAAGGTATGGAGATACTCCTACAGGGTACTACCTTTGCTATAATCAATTAATGTCCCTGAACCCCAAGTTCAGGCAGTTTCAGAACTTTATACCCAGCGTGTAAGGGGAGGGGCTCAGAAGTTCACAGTCTGCAGAAGTTCACACAAAAGCAGCTTGTTTTTTTCCCCACTGTTCTGGGCAAGTTAACACTTCAAGGACAGCACCTGAGGAGAGAGCTTCTCCCTTCTTTCCTCCCCCTGACAGCTGTTACCATGGAGCCCAATTAGTAACATCTTCTTTTATCTTTGAAATGTAAACATTTCTATGGTGCTCAGGCCCAAGGCCAGAGGCCTTGTTAAAGAATCTGTCTTTCCTACCACACTTTGCATTTGCAAACACATTCCTATAAAATATTATAGTTACTACACTAGATAGTCCATAAATGTTTGTGAAAAAACGAGTAAAGGGGCGTTCAGCACCTGGAGTGCTGATTATCTTTCAGGCCAGTGGCCAAGTAAGATAGAGCAACAGGAAATAGAAAGTTTAATTACATTGTAGAGACTCTTTTGCTAATAGTCCTAAGATCAATTATAGTGCAGATTTCTGGAGAAGCTTAAGATTTTCTGTGGAGGATGAGGTGACTGTTGATTCCCACAGGAAGATGTGGTTGGCAGGGTTGAATAACTCCACAGAGGAGTGAAACTCACGAGTCAAGGATAAGCAGGAACCTGCCTGGGCCCCTGGAAAAGGCCTGCTGTCTGGCAGGGTGCAGAGCGAGCAGGAGAGCTTGCAACGAGGTCCCATGCGGCTCTCCGGATTCCACAAGCTGTCCAGGCAGCACATGACATCAGGCTTCCTTTGAGGTCTTAGACCTCCCAGGATCCTTCGCCCACATAGCAGTAGACCCAGAGGCCGGGGGCCCAGGAGGCTTAGTGAACAGCTTAGGATGCTGCAGCTTTGTACCCAGCCTTTCTCTCAGGGTGACAGTCATTGCCACCACTCCTGGGAGGCGACTGTCTCCTTGTGTGTCTCTCTCCTTTCCTCAGATAGGAAAATCTTCCTCTGGCCCCCAGAGACTCCCTCTCAGATCTCAGGCAGAGCCGGCTCATCCCACGGCTCATCTAGAGGAGTGGGAGTTCTTTCATTGGTTCTCCTCTTTTTTCTGAGGACTCCCTGCTGCCCCCGTGAGGAGGAAGTGGGTATGGCCCAGGGGCCCGCAACCACCAGTGCTCATCCGAGGGCCAATGCAAGATCAGGCGGAGCCGGGAGGCACAACTGTGGAGTGAAACGGCGGCGAGCTTCAAGTCAGACCCCGAGGTGAGATGGGCATGTTTTAATCCAAGAACCGACAAATGGATACGGAAAATAAATCCAGGGACATTTCTCCTAAGCTTTTGTCATTTAAAATCCCAGTCCTCAGCCAGAGGAAAGAACACAAAAGGAACTTGCACCTGACTGACACCTGATCACCCACCCTAATGGGTCACCTGACCCCAATACAAGGAACCCCCGGAATTGCCTTTCTGCTCCACCCTAAACGAGGCCTATATAACCCAGACTTTTGCTTCAGCCCTTCGCCATTTTTTTTGCCCCCAGAATGAGCCGCCTCTGTGTTCCACCAATTGACTACGCTGCTAAATACTGAATAAAGTAAACCCTGATCTGAGGTTTGCTTCCCAGCGTTGTCCTAACTCAGACTAACCACGGAGGTTGGCTTGGATGTAGAAAGCATTTTTGCCAAACAGTTTCAGGTGAGGAACTTAAGGGAACTGGGGACAGTTTTTGCAATACACAAAGAAGAGATATCAAGACTGATTGCCCCATAGCCAGATGCCGTGGCACATGCCTCTAATCCCAGCAACTCCGGGAGGCTGAGGCAGGAGGATCCCATGTAGGAGGCCAGGCTGGACAACTAACTTTGTGAGATCCAGACTCAAGGTAAAATGAGAAGGGCTGGGGATATGGTTCAGTGGTACAGTGCCCCGGGGTTCAATCCCCAGTACTGTGAAAAAAAGAAAAAAAAGAAGCCAAGCCCTGTTGTGTCCTGCACTGCTTAAGGGGCGGTGGTACATTAGAGCAGCTTGGAAACATTCTGTCCACACGTCTGAACTCAATGCAGTTAAGCCAATTTTGGATTCAATTTAGGTTCCTGGATACCAGACCTTAGAGGCACGAGAGTCCTGGTTGTTAAAAAGTTGAGAGTCATCTCGTTCTCTTCCATGTCCTCATGTGCCTTTTCCCCACCAAAGACTCCAAGTTGTGTCTCAACTCTGTTCTCTCTCCTGAGAACCAGACCCACCACCCACTGTCCACTGAACAAGAGCCCAGGACACCCAAGGGTGTCTCCTTCAAGATGGCCCAGCCACCCTCACCGTCGTCCTCCACTCTGACCCTCCGCGCATTCTTCCTGGCACCTCTCTAGGACTTGCTTCGCCTGCTAACCAGTGAGCTAGCTGGGTGGAACTTCTTCCTGAAGCATCCTCATGTGGCTCTGCTTGGTTCAGGCCCTGCTGCCCGGCTCTGGTCCAAATTCCCTTTGTCTTTGAGGGGTCTCTAGCCCCTTCCCCTTCCTCCTTTCCTGCCCTGTTCACAGTCCACAGCACTTGGTTAATGCAGAGCAGAGCAGGCCCCTTCCTGCTGAAAGTCTTTTGAGGCTCCCTGCGGACTAAAAATGAAGTCTGAATTCCTTCCCCACCTTTCATGGACTTGCCCCCGTGGTCTATAGCAGGAGGCAGGAAGGAGGCAGCCGGCAACACGCCAGAAACTGTCCATTGCCTCCTCAAAAGACTTCCCCTCCCTTTCTTCCCTGCTGCCATAACCCCATAACCCCATTTTGTTCAGATCTCTGATTTCTTCTGATCTCAGGAATGTAGATCCAGACTTGGTGTGAGGAGGGCCTAGTGGCCCAGTGTTGGACAGTAAGGTGGAAGGGGACATCTGTTGGAAACTCCTGATTAAGTACTTTTTCTATCAGCTAAGAGGAAGGTAAATGAGGCACAAAGCTCTACCCTCCTCCACCCTGCACTTCTCTTCCTTGACTAAGATGTGAATAAGCCGGGCGCGGTGGTACACGCCTGTAATCCCAGCACTTTGGGAGGCTGAGACAGGAGAATCGCGAGTTCAAAGCCAGCCTCAGCAACAGCGAGGCGCTAAGCAACTCAGTGAGACCCTGTCTCTACATAAAACACAAAATAGGGCTGGGGAGGTGGCTCAGTGGTGGAGTGCCCCTGAGTTCAATCCCTGGTACCGAAAACAAAAACAAAAAAACCCCCTCTAAGACACAAATTTGTAAGAACTCTTTTTTCCAAAGTGAAAATAATTATTTTAATCCGGTTTATAAAAGTAACAAACTAGCATTGAAGGATAAGATAATACTAAAAGCATAAAAAATAAACAATTCTACCACCTAGAGATAAGCCCTATAATTCCCCCAGACCGTATTCTATTGCTGTTTTGGTTTGTTTTGTTTTTGGGGTGCTGGGAATAGAACCTGGGCCCTGGTGCCTGCTAAGCATGTGCCTTACCACTGAACTACATTCCCAGCCTCTGTTGCTATTTCATAACCTTTTAAAAACTTAAAACTATAATGTGGACCACTTTCCATGTCTACAAGTATAGATCAATATCCTCTTGTGTAATTTGTGTGGGGTGTTTGTTGTTAGGATCCTGGACAGTGTGTGTAGCCAACTTGCTATTTGGGACCATTTGGATCATCTTTGGTTCCCCTCTATTATGGCAGTGCATCCCTGTGGAATCTGTTAGAATTATGGAAACACAAGTTAAACTTGCTGAATCAAACAAGGTAAATCGTTGCTTATGTACATGAAACAGCCAAGGGAAGTCTCTGGCTTGGGGCATGAATGGCTCTAGGACTTTGCGCTCTGAATTCTCAGGCTAGTTATTCCCCTCATGGTGACAATATAGCTGCCAGAGCACTAAGCAGGCACCTATCTTCTCATAAGAAAGAACAATTTTTTTAAAAAACAATCAGTTCTTAGAAAATCCCCACAATAAAATCTCATTTACTTTTCATTGACCTGGTGTTATAGTTGGATCTGGTATGTCTCCCAAGGGTTCATGTTTTGAAAGCATGGTTCCCAAAGCAGCAAGGTTCAGAGGTAGGGCTTTTGGGGAAGTGACTAGACCCTGAGGTCTCTGACCTCATCCGTGAATTAATTAATCTATTGATGGATAGTAATTCGAATAGACGACTGTAGGAAGTGGGATGTGGCTGCAGGAAGCAGGTCACGGGGAGTGGGTCCCTGGCCTTTCCCCTTCCCCTCTCTCTGTTTCCCAGCTGCCGTGAGCTGAGCAGCTTTCCTCTGCTGCACCCTTCTGTCATGAAGTTTCTGCCTTGGAGCCTGCTGACCACGGACCTTAAGCAAAACAAACCTTTCCTTCTCTCATTGGTTCTTGTCAGGTATTTTGGTCACAGTGACAAAAAGTTGACCACACCCTTGGCTTGAGTCAGAGCAGTCACCTGGCTCCCTGGAAGAGGCCTGGCTAAGGATAAGGTGCAGCACCACCAAACCATGTGTGCTGGGACAGTGGGGCAGAGGGCTTTCTGAGGACACCTGAGCTCCTGTGCGGGGAGGGCAGAGGGTACTGGGTGGGGATGCATGGTGTCCTCACATACATATTTGAATACACAAGACATCCTCACCAAGGCAGTATTTCCTGAGAAAGTACCCCCAAGAGGACAGTAGACTTGACAGATATGCTCATGTGCTATGTTCCTCCAGAGTCCCAAAGGACTGCAGTCTACCATTTTAAGGGGAGAGGAGTAAAATGATTACATTGTGTGTGTGTTGCTGGAGATTGAATCCAAGGCCTCACATATGATAGACAAACTCTCTACCATGGAGAGACACCCTCCATCCTCATGCTGCTCTTTGGTTTGGATATCGTATTAGACAGGGCTCTTGAGAGAAACAAGGTGCGTCTATGTGTGCGTGCACACATGTGTATTGATAAGGGTGCTAATGCCATTGATGAGGGCATCGCCTTTATGACCTAGTCACCTTGCAAAGGCCCCACCTCCTAAAAACATCACCTTGGGGGATAGGCTTTCAATATATAAGTTTGGGAGGACACAAAATTGAGATATGTATCTGCACACACATACACAGAGAGATTCAGATACACATGCACACACTCATGCATGTGCATGTGAGCACACACACACAAACTTATAAGGAACTGACTCATGATTACAGGTGAGTTGGCAAGCTGGACCCAAGGAGAGCAAATGGTATAAGCTCTAGTCTGAAAACTGCCAGCTTATGACCCAAGAGCTGATGTTTCAGATCAGGAAAAGGCAGGAAATGACCATTATTCCAGCTCCAAGGGGCAGGCAGAAAGACTTCCCTTTTATGGAAGGAGGGTCAACTTACTAGTTTATTTGAACCTTCAACTGAATAGATGAGGCCCACCCATGCTGGGAAGGGCAGTCTGCTTTATTCAGTCTATCCCTTCAAATGTTGATCTCATCCAGAAACATGCTCACAAGCATACCCTAAATAACATTTGACCAAATAGTTGGACACCCTGGCAAATATTTGCACACCAGGCAAGTTGTCACTTAAAATTAACCATCATAGACATGTGATGAGCTTCTCTTGGGTGTGGAAGACTCGGCAGACACTTGGAAAAGGATTTTTGTCTACTTCAGGCCAGATTAAAATGGTGACCCTCAGCTTTCTCTGCCACTAAGAGGAATGGGAACTGTGTGGCCATTCATTCACTCTCTTCTCCCCTCTGACCAGAATGAGGTTTTGCCCCCATTTGGGATAAAGTTCATGCATCTGCTATGTATTCCATTTGTTATCTCCCACTTCTCTCTAACCTAGCAGGCCTACCTTTGTGGGCTTGGGAATGCTTCGTGAACACTGTGCTTAGAGCACATAGGCTGCCCTGGCAGTGGCTGGGGACAGGAGCATAGTGGAGGGCACCCCATGCCAGCATCGTCAGGAAGAGGATGTGGAGGCCAGTTTGGGCCTCAGGAGCCAGCCTCAGCCATGTCTTATCCTTCGCTGTGGAGGGCTGGCAGGGCTATCCCCTGCATCTCCATGCACTGTCATTTCCACTCTTTCTAAGGCTGGCATCAATCTGAGGTCGCAGGTCCCCTGGGCGGGCCAAGTGCGGCCGGGCTCTCCCAAGCCCATGGCTGGGCGGCCTGTTCGGGCGACCCCTGGTGGTGTCGCTGGACAGCGCTTTCCGTACAACACGGGCGCGCAGCGCCCTCTGCCGCCAGATGGCCGTTCCTTTATCTTCTTTGTATCTTGGCTTGGCATTGGGAGGAACTGACCACATGCCGGTTTTAGATTTGAGAAAGCTGAGGCACAGAGAAGTTACTTAGTCCGAAGAAGGGATATGGATCCGGGCTTTTTGACTGCAGAGTCTGCGTTAGGTCAAAACAGCTAATATGAGCTCCAGTTATGTCCACGAACATGTCGCATGCACAAAGGATTCCCCGCTGCCCAGCTGATGTAAAATTGCTCCAGAGAACTGGGACTGTCCCTGGGTATTTCATTTTTGGAAGATCGTGAGCAAACTGCAGTATTCTCATATTTCATGAGGCATTCTAAATCCAATTGTGTGAGGAATAATGGAAAGAATGGGGTGTTTTAGCCCAGAGAAGGACTAACACCAAAGGGCTGTGTAGGGAAAGGGTACTGGAATGCCTCAGATTCTATGGTGGAGACTGTAGGCAGGCATATTTCTGCAATCCAGAATGTTCCACTGGCCAGTGTTGCCTTCCAAAGAAACAGCCTCTTGACATGGATGTGCCTGCTCAGGGACTGGGCAGGAAGGAGGGAGTGCTAAACAGCGCCTGTGTTGCTGCTTGCTGGCAGTTACAAAAGCATCTGGACAGAAGTGAGAAGCCCCATGCAGGTGCTTACAGCCTCTTTGGGAGGTGCAGGAGCAGGAAGCACAGCCAGCCCTGTCGGGTGGGGAGTGGCAGGGGGGCTCACTGTATCAGAGCACACATGGACATTGCACAGGGCCCTGTCTTGGTCCTGGTGCAGTGCTGAACCCCAGGTACAGATACCCCTGAGAGGTGGAAACTGAGGCACAAGGGTGTAGAAGAGGGCACCATGGGCTGGGTTCTCCAGGAGGCTAACCCTGAATCAGAGTTAGGGGAGCAAAAGATTCACTGATGAGCAACACCAATGAGGAAAAGGGGGGAACACAGAGGTGGGTGGGAAGAACTGATAAACTGAGATGCGGATCCATGACACTCATCTCTAGCAGCCCAGTGGCCCTCGGAGTTGATGCTGCTCATCAAAGGAGCCCCCAAGGGAAAATGGCCAGGCCAATCCTGTACCCTCACATTGCTCAGCCACTAGCTGGAGTGGAGAGAAGATGATGACTTTGATGACTTTGTCCTTAGCTTAAAAGCTGAGGCAAACTCTAAGGAAGCTAGCAGCCAGATGCCTTCAGCTAGCTATCTCCTTGTGGTTGGGCAGTGGCCTTCCTTCTGACACACTGCCTGTCCCTGTCCCTAGTCAGTGGTGGAGCCAAGCCTGAAGCCAGAGCTCATGGCCCACTGCCCAGGGCTTTCCTTCTGGTTTGCCCTCCTAAGGTGACCCTTTTGGTCACCCAATGAGGACCCAGTGAGCCCTGGGCCTCCTTCTTAAGGTAGTTCTGTCCTTCAGGCCACATCTACAGAGATGGCTTCTGGCGGCCAACAGTGCTCAGAGTCATGTGCAATTTGGTTTGACCACCAGGCAAAGTTCAGAATGGAGGTAGTTGGACAGGAAGGCCACTGTTTTAGTCTGCTTTTTCACTGCAATGACTGAAAGACCCGACAAGAACAAGTTATTTAGGGGCTCATGGTTTCAGAGGTCTCAATCCATAGACAGCTGGCTCCATTCCTTGGGGTTTGAGATGAGGCAGAACATCATGGTGGAAGAGTGTAGAGGAGGGAAGCAGCTCGCATGATGATCAGAAAGCAGAGAGAGAGACTAAGCTCAGCTCACCAAATATGTACCCCAAAGGCACACCCCCAATGACTCACCTCCTCCAGCCATATCCTATCCACCCTCAGTTACCACTCAGTTAATCCCTGTCAGGGGATTAATGAACTGATTAGGTTAAGGCTCTCACAACCCAATTATTTCACCTCTAAACCTTTTTGAATTGTCTCACATATGAGCTTTTGGGGGACACCTCACATCCAAGTCCTAACAGCCACCTTCCTCCTTCAGGGTGGCCTTGACAGATTTGAGCTTCCTGTTCATCTTGAGCCCCATTCTTGTCCCCAGTCCATGCTCTGTGCTGGTTGCCCTGTGGGCTCTCAGCCTTTCTGTCCCCACTGGTATCTGTCTCTTTATCTTCTTGGACACCAGTGATATCCAGGAATAAATGCTGATCACAGGTGGGGCTGGAAGTCTCATCCCCACTTTCCTCTGGCTCAGGGTTCCCACACTGTATGGAGAGGGGCCTGGTCATCTATATGAGTTGACAGGAGGGCTGACAAGTGGCTCATCTGAGCATCTTTGGTTGGGTCAGGGTTGCCCCTGGACAGCCAGGGCGGCCCTTCCCCTCTATGCCATCCTTTCACTCCTTGCTAGTCTTTATCCTGAGACAGGCACAGCATTGACAGTCACTCGGCACCAGAATTCATCTCCCTAAAATGCTAAAAATAAGCCAAATCGGCCCGTGTGTGATTCCCACACCCAGATACCCTGATGGGGTTGGTGCAGCTCGAGAAGAGGTCATCCCTGAACCTCCACTCCAGCTTCTGAGAGCTTTGACTTCCCAGGTAGGACTCTGAGAAGATCCAGGCAGCTGGCAGTGGAGGTGACGGGGCCCTTGGGCAGGGAAGGGCCATCAGCTTCCCCTTTGCTCCAGGCACCATCTACCCAACCTGAGCCTGGAAGGATTTTTCCCCATCAGGTGTTGGGGCTTTCCCATTTCACAGTGGACAAGGAGGGCCAGAGTACATGACAGAGAATTGTCCAAGGTCATCCAGCAGTGGTTATCTGCTCTGGTATCCAGAGTCCTGACAACTAGTCTGGGTGTTAAAAATGCCAGATCAAATTGCCCACCTGTAGCAAATTGCTTCCAAATTTGCCTAGCTAGTTTCTTCTCTGCTGAGCTTGAGCTAGGGTGTTTCTGTTTGATTTTAGGAAGTCCAAGTCACTGAGCACCTACTGTGTGTGAGGTGCCATGCTGGGTACTGGGCACATGAAAAGAAACAAGGTGTATGCCTATAATCCCAGCAGCTGGGGACGGTGAGGTAGGAGGATTGCGAGTTCGAGGCCAGCCTCAGCAACTTAGAGAGGCCCTAAGGACTTCGTGAGATCCTGTCTCAAAATAAAAAATTGAAAAAAAAAGCGGGGCTGGGGATGTGGCTCAGTGATTAAGTCCCCCAGGTTCAATCTCTGGTAAAAAAAAAAAAAAAAGAAAAGAAAAGAAAAGAAAGCAAAAAAGAAAGAAAGAAAGGAAGAAAGAAAGAAATGAAAGAAAAAAAGAAGGTGGTCTGCCAACAGTGCATGTGTTAAGGCTTGTCTAAGGCACAGATGAACTCTGGAAGCATGCGAGTCTGCTTCATGTTACTTTATTTATGTGTTCCCTGGCATGTTTGCATTTCTTCCATTCAGCCACCATCCTGACAATCTTATTCTTGGCTCCCAGTAAGCATTTTGCAACCGGTGCCAGTTTCCCCCACAAGGCTGTGAGGAAAGTGGGAATGTTCCCCAGGGGGTGGTCCCCTCTGCAGAGCTGGGATCCCAGCCCAGTTGGCACCCACTGGCTTTGCTGAATCAAGCTTGTTTTGTTTTGTTTTGTTTTGGTACCAAGGATTGAACTCAGAGTTACTTGACCACCAAGCCACATTCCCAGCCCTATTTTGTGTTTTATGTAGAGACAGGGTCTCACTGAGTTGCTAAGTGCCTTGCTGTTGCTGAGGCTGGCTTTGAACTAGTGATTCTCCTTTCTCAGCCTCCCAAAGTGCTGAGATTACAGGCGTGCGCCACCCACACCCAGCCAAGCCTGTTGTTTTGACAAGAGTTAAAGGACACAAGAAACCCAAGGTGACTTGAAGCCTTTGCACAAACTTATCCTGATGAGACTCCCACCTGGGGATGGGCAGCCAGTCCCCACCTGGGTAAACAGGGCAATTTGCCTTGAAGGCCCAGGCCATCCTAGGCATCTTTGTATCTTTGTGGGAGTGGAGCAGAGGACAGAGGTGTGCAGGGGGAGCTGCCACCACACTCTGTACTGCCCTGGGGACTCCAACTAACATCTGCCTACTGTCAGGGGACTGAAGTGCAGAAAGTCCCACTGGTTTAGGGTTGCCAAATTTAGCAAATAAAAATACAGGACAAGCTGAGCATAGTAGTGTATGCCTATGGTACCAGCTATTTGGGAGATTGAGGCAGGAGGATTAATGAGCCCGGGGATTTGAAGGCCAGCCTGAGACAACATGGTGAGACTCTATCTCTTAAAAATAAAATTCCCTTTGGGCTGGGTGTAATTCAGTGGTAGAGCACATGCTTACATGTATGAAGCCCTGGGTTTAATCCCTAGCATCAAAAGGAGGAGGAAGAGAAGGACCCAGGATGTCTGATTACATTTAAATTTCAGATCAACACCTGATTTTTTTTTCTATAACTATTTCCCAAATATTGCATAGGATTTACTACACTACAAAATTAGATGTTATTGGTTGTTAGAAAAGGCAGTCAGGAAACATTTGGGCAGAGACCTGAGTGAAACCTGGGGCAGCGGTAACAGGCAGGGCAGGTCTGGGGGAAAGGGTGTCAGCAAAGGGAACAGCAGGTGCTACAGTCAGTCATGGTTCAGGGACCACAAAAGGTCCATGTGGTATGGTCTCAGGTTTCAGAGTGAGATTATTAAAATGCAGATTCTGGGCTAGTGGACTGGGCAGGCCCGGGATTCACCCTCCTACACAGCTCCCTGCATCTCTTACTCTCTAGTCCTTCGCAGATATTCCACACACAATCCAGGGGTTAAACTCTCAATCCTGGGCTCAGAGCTGGGAAGTCCCTCAAAGGCCATCTGGTGCAAACCCTCTGATTACTGATGAGAATTATTACTGTGTTCTATGGGTCACTAAGGACCTGGGCCAAAGGGTTTGGTCTGAGGAAAGTGTGAAAGCTGAACGCCCATCTTTAGTTCTGGGTATTTCTGAGAGTCTGAGTCACGGGTGCTGGTTTTGGAGAAGCCCCCATCCACTCCCCAATGCCTGTCACTTTGTAGTTAGGGACTTCCTGCTCAGGCAAATCTTGCAGCTCTGGCCCAAGGTGGTCACCACCTTCTAGCTCCCTATCCCCTTAAATTTAGGAAATATTTGCAGGTCTAATTTGAGTCCTTTTTCTAGAGCTCAAGTACATTTCTTCTGATCTGAAAGAACATAAGGGAGAGAAAGAATGATCAGAGCTATTCTTGGAGTGCTAGCCTCAGAAAGCTCTTTGCCCTTCCCTTCTCCAAGTGGGATAATTTCTCCTAGACCTCTGATCCTTCCCAAGGAAACTGCTCTCTAGCAAGCCCACCCCATCCCGCCCTGACCATGGCTTCTGAGAACCATGGGGCCTGCAGAGACCTGGGCCCCAGGGATCTCTGTCTCTGCCAGGGTCCCTTTCATCACTTTGAGCCTCCTCCCAGACTGTGGGTCAATGAGCAGGAGGAACAGTGGCAAGAGGAGGAGCCGAGCTGGGCTAAGAGGAGCCACACTGCTCTGTTCTGTGTCCTGGGACAGGACAGCAGCTCCTCCACAGACTGGCTGGCCCTGCCCTGGCTCCCATCCTCTTCTGAAGGATCTACACTGGGCCAAGAGCACCCTCAACCTCAACTGAGAGAGAGAGAGAGAGAGAGAGAAAGAGAGAGAGAGAGAGAGAGAGAGAGAGAGAGAGAGAGAGAGAGAGAAGCGAGACAGGAAGTGATCTCACTGTCCTAAACCACAGAGAGGGAGGGTCCCCGCAGCAGGTGCAGTTTGAGTCCTGAGCAGGAGCCTTTGCTCCAGTCTCCACCCTCCTCTTCTAGAAGTCTCCATAGCCAAGTACACATGCCTGTAATCCCAGCTACTCAGGAAGCTGCGGCATGAAGCTCTTGAGTTTAAGGTTAGCCTGGGCAACGTAATAAGACCCTATCTCAAAATAAAATTTAAAAAGGCCTGGGAGTAACTCAGTGGTAGAAGACTTACCTAGCATGTATGAAGCCCTGGGTTCCATCCCTATAAACAAAAAATAAAACAGAAATGGAGATCTCCATAGTGTTTGCACTGGGAGAACTTCAGCACAGGAGGGGACCAGAAAGGTCTTGCATGCAGTGGGAGGTTATCTGGTATCTGGCCAGATTGGGGGGCAACTATAAACACTGCCAACCTGTGTTGGTCACACCCACTGGGCCAATAGAGGAGGCTGCACCCTGCAAGGCCACAGTGGAGACAAGTGAGAAACACTCCCAAGACCCTGGATGTCCCCCAACTCTGCAGCTGCAGGGCCCCAAGCAAGCCGGTTTCCTGTGGGGGTTGTGGTGACATTGAACTGAGGCAACACATAAAGATACCATGTAAACGGTGACACACCCAGGTGCATTTCAACAGCTTCTCTGCCTTCTTCCTGCTGGTCCCCCCAGTGACCCACAGATCATCCTTGAGAGGTGACTTGTCAAAGACAGAAGGCCCATGGAGTGACATTGAGCTGCATCTCCTGCCTTGAGGTTCTTCCTCATCCTCCCGCCAAGGGACTACTTCCTTCTATCAATTAGGACCGTCTCCAAGACGGCACAACTGCCCTGCAACACTTGAATGTGAAACAAACCTCAACAGATATTATGTCCCTGAATTAAATGAACTCTGAATCCAAGTCTGCACCTACCCCCACTCTTCATTTCTGGGGATCCCTCCACCTCATGGGCTCCTACATAGGAAGGAGTCCAAGGCCTTAAGGGGAACAGGAGTGCAGGAGGAGGCCTGGGTGCACATGCAGTACTCAGAGGCACCCCACAAGGTCCTTCTGGGGAGCCCTGGGCTGTGCACAGGGATTTCTCTCACTGCTCTTGAGATTGGGAAGTTCCATGGGTTTGTCCAGGGCCCATGCCATGTCCCCATGGGCAGTGTGGACACCTCTGCAGGAAGCAGGCCTTCACTACCGGAGCAACCCCAAGCCCTAGGCCCTCTCTCCTTGCTGCGCCTCAGGTACCCTGAGTGGTTGCTTTGGGGGCTGCTGTGAGAGGTCATTCTTTCTTGCCTGGCACAAAGAATCAGTTCAAAAATCTGTCCCCATCCTTCCTTCTCACTGAGAGCTGAGGACAAAGGCCTGTCTGTCCGTCTAGGGTAAAGGAAAGGAATATTCTTCTTATTTCATTTCTTGCATCCAGGCAGTTATTTCACAGTTGTATGGTACAGTCCTAATCAAAGTCTCAAAGGAGGCACCATGATCCAGGAAAAGATCATCATCATGGTGCCCAAGGTTTGGTGAGTCTATAACCCTGGCTGCACCTCCATGTTCACATGGAGACAGGAGCCCCCTGCTGGGCATGCTCCTTTTGTTCACCCAGAAAAAGATGTGGCTCTGTAACTTCCTTCCCCAGGCTTGGGCTGCCTGAGCATTATTGCATTATTTTTTTCTGATTCCACTTCCTTTCCCATCCACTGGCCCCACTTACCTGTATCTCACTTCCTCTTCCAACTGAGCTCTCATCTGTCTGCCCTCAGAAGTGTCACCACACACCCAGCATGCCTCTGGGACAGCTCTCCTGCTACCTCTCCATCAGGACTTACAGAAGCAACATGGCTAGCTGGAAAAGGGCTGGTGCCTTCTCTCCCTATTGGTCACTGCCCAGGCCTCCTGCCAGCTCTGTGCAGGCTATAGCTTTCCTGGGGCCAGTGAGCCTCCTCTGCAGGACTCTGCTGGCCAAAGTCCACCACCTTCTGCCTTTGTGTCCAACTCACACTCCACAGACCATTAATTCCATCTTCTTTTTTTGAGGGGCAGGAGCAGATACTGGGGCGGGATTGAACTTAGGAGTACTTGACCACTGAACCACATACCCAGCTCTATTTTGTATTATATTTAGATACAGGGTCTCACTGAGTTGCTTAGCACTTCACTTTTGCTGAGGCTGGCTTTGCACTCGCGATCCTCCTGCCTCAGTATCTCAAGCCGCTGGGATTTCAGGCGTGCACTACTAATTTTTGTGTTTGCCACGATTAATTCCATCTTTGGGATGCAAAATGGAATTGCACACCAGGGCCTTTGGTGAAAGATGACAAACCTCCCAGGCCCTGCCATTAAGAGAGAGGAAAAGAAAATCTCCAGAGTTTTCAGATGTGAACCAATTCCACAATGAATTCTTTATTTTTAAGCCTCTCTCAGCAGAGAAGAAATTCCAGTGCTCCAGATTTAGTATTTCTTTTCAGTGAAACGGAAATAGACATCTCAGTTTAGGAGGAAATATGAGATCCTATGCCTCCACCCCTCCCCAGATCTTTCTCTACATGATATTAATGACACAGTGAAGTCCTTCTCACTGAGGCAGGTTATAGCCTCAATATCTTTCTCAACTAGTGCTGCAGGCAGCTGGTGCTAATTGAAGCATTTTATTTGCCATTCCTGTCCTGCGAAGACCCCTCAATCCTGACTACCCTAATTCGGGTTAGCATCAGCTCTCGCTGGAAGGGCAGCCATGCCAGTACCTGATGCCCCTGCCACAGGCCTTACCCCTCTGATGCAGCTTCTCCCCAGCTACCGGCAAGATCTAAACCTCTTGCTCACCTCTTGGAATCGCTCATTGTGAAAAATTCTACAGCAGAGGGCAGCAGACTTTTTCCGTGAAGGGCCAGCTACAGTGTTTCCAAGCCATAAGGGCAACTCTGTCACTGCAGTATGAAAACAGGCATAGACAGCATGTACATGCCCAGGCGGGGCTGTGTTCCAATAAAACTTTATTCATAAAAACACACACCAGGCCAGATTGGATCTGCAGGCTGCAGAATAAGGCATGGACTGCTCAGCATGCTGTGTGAACCTTTGTCCTGTTCAGTTCTGCCTCATAGAGATCCTCTCACCTCCTATATGCACCTATAGTTCCCCACTGCCACACGCCATGCCAACTCTGCATGCTCACAGTACCCCCAAAACATTAGTGCTCTCTCTGCATCTTTGCTTAGGGTGTTTCCTCTCTCTGGACACCCAGCTTTCCCTTCTCCACCTGAAAATCTCCTGTTTGCTCCTCCAGAGTCAGACGCCCTCACCTCTTCCAGCCAGCTTTTGCCTTGTCTGATCTCTGAGCAACACTGGATCCTGTTGACCTCTTCCCTCCCCTCTTTCCTCTTCCTTCAACTCTCTTTAGCCTGTTTTTCTCCTGCCTTTCCAGCTGTCCCTGCTCTGTCTCCTTCAACTGTGCCAGCTTTAGATGATGATGCTTCTGGCTGGCCCTTCCCCAGCGCTCCCCCTTCTCTCACTCTGGGTAATCTGCACCCCCAAGATTTCACTTCCCACCTGGATGCTGCCAGCTCCAGAGTCCATGCCTACAGTCGGGCCTTTATATAGAACATGGCTCCACCAGACACCTACAGCCTACAGCTGCACTGGCTGCTCAGACTCAGTGTGTCCCTGCACCTGAGCTAGCCATCCTCTTCCTGAATTCTCCCTCTGGAAGATGGCACCAAAGGTAGTGCATTTTTGCTACCTCTTTCTAGTTCGCAACAACTCCCTCAGCCATGGCATCCCTACTAGAGTACCCCTCCCCTATCTGTCCTGGCTACCGCCCCTGTTCAGTAGGACACCTTCACCTAGGTGAGCATGAGCCCTGCCAGCCACTCAGTATCTTCCCTGGGTAGAGCTGGGGTTTGTTCATGTGACTGAGCCTTTTCAACAAGGGAGGAAGTTATGGGAGGGGGACTTTCCACCATCACTGGAGCCTAGGGAAGCAGCAGAAATCGATCTGAGAGAGAGATGGGGAAGGAGAGCTGTGTGGACAGGATTAGGGGCCAGAGTATCCCCTGATTTCAGCTCCCCCAAGGCTGGGCCATGAGGTGTCAGGCAGTGCACCTGGAAGTGAGTCCAGGAGGTGAGTGGCATGGTCTCATGGTCAGGCTTTCTCCTCCCAGCCACCCTGACCCTCTTTCCCTTAGCACCATCCTGCATCCTGGGTCCCTGAGCTTCTGCTCCTACAAGCCTCTGGCTCCTCCAAATCAGCTGATGCTCCAACATGCTTTGGTTCTTGGATTCCCTGCACCTCAGCAGCTGTGCCCCTTGGCTACCCCTAAGAGCTGCCCCCTTCCTTTATCTCCACCTGTTCCTGACAAGAGACAGAGGGCAGAGAGTTCAGGGTGGCCTGGGACTGAGCCATTCTTTACCCTGGTTTTCATGGAAGGAAGTCATACTGCTCCTCCAGGCAGTGGGACTGGGAACAGGAACAATGACTTGTGTCCCTGGCTTTGGGACAATGAAATTTACCCTGTGGCTTCTTGCTTGGTCTGGTAGCCCAGCAGGCCTGAGACACTGCAACCTGGCCTGGGTGGGGGCCAGCAGTAGGTGGGAATTGATGCAGAGTCTCAGCAGAGTGGCAGGGATACTTGCCGACAATATCTGACAGGACATTTGCTCCCAGACAGCAGAACACAACGTTGTGAGGTGGCCTGGGCTACCAAGACACAGCAGGGATCCACAAAAAGAGTTCTTTTTTATTTTTGGTACCAGGGATTGAACTCAGGGGCACTGGACCACTGAGTCACATCCCCAGCCCTAATTTGTGTTTTATGTAGAGACAGGGTCTCCCTGAGTTGCCTAGTGCCTCACTGTTGCTGAGGCTGGCTTTGAACTGGTGATTCTCCAGTCTCAGGCTCCCAAAGTGCTGGGATTACAGGCGTGCACCATCACACCTGGCTAAGGGAGTTATTCTTTTTTTTTCATATTTAATTTATTTATTTGTTCTATTTAGGCTTACATGATAACAGAGTGCAATTTGATTCATTGTACATAGATAGAGGATAACATATCAATTCTCTAGTTGTAAGTTGTATAGATTCACAACATATATG
>CM053410.1:43654380-43687443 GCA_028644305.1 Xerus rutilus
GCCTCGCCGTTGCTGAGGCTGGCTTTGAACTCGCGATTCTCCTGTCTCAGCCTCCCTAAGTGCTGGGATTACAGGCTTGAGCCACCGTGCCCGGCTTTGACCTGCCAGATTTGATATGGATGTCCTCTTCCTGGGCTCCTGGGCTCTGTCAGAGTACTACTGCACTATGCCTCATTGTTACTCCATCTGAGTCTTCCTCAGGACTGAGGTCAGGCCCTAACGTGGTGCCTGACACATGCTCCTGAATGAAGGAGCATCGGTCAGTCAACTATAGATCCCCTGCTTCTCGCATCCAGAAGGGGTCCACACCAGGCACTGGTTGAGCTCCCTACACAAAATCCCCCAGCAATGCCTTCTCTATTATGTTCTTTCTGGCAACAATGTTTGGAATCATTACAAATGTCATTGAAATGCAACTGCCCACCCCTATCCCACCCCTGGTACTGGGAATTGAACGCAGAGGCTTGCATCTGCTCGGCAAGGGCTCTACCACTGAGTTACATCCCCAGTGCCTTTTAAACAATTTTTATTTTGAGACAGAGTCTCAATAAGTTGCTCCGGTAGACCTCAAATTTGTGATCTTCCTGCCTCAGCCTCCTGAGTAGTTGGGATTACAAGTGTGCACTAACTTGCCTGGCTAAAATGCAACCTTTTTTTTTGGTACCAGGGATTGAACTCAGGGGCACTCGACCCCTGAGCCACATCACCAGCCCTATTTTGTGTTTTATGTAGAGACAGGGTCTCACTGAGTTGCTCAGCACCTCACTGTTGCTAAGGCTGGCTTTGAACTCGCGATTCTCCTGTCTCAGCCTCCCAAAGTGTTGGGATTACAGGCGTGCGCCACTGCGCCCAGCTAAAATGCAACCTTTTAATTACAGGAGGATTCTGCCTCTGGGCAGGGGCCTTTCTGCAAATGTTTGGCGAACTCCTTGGCAGGATGTGCTCACTCGTAGAAGAAATAGCCTAAAGAATGCACGTGACTGTGATTAGATCAGACCCAGGTATCCTGTCAAAATAGGAGCCTGGAAAGGAGATGCCTAAGGTAGAAAGGAGTCCCTATGGGGAAGAGCTAAGTCCCTCTCATCAGAAACCCAACTACCTCCTCTTGAACCTGACTTGGGGTGTGTTCACCAACTCTCCAGCACTCAGTACACCACCCTTTGGAAGTCTCTTTGGCCGCAGCCCAAAGTTTAGGAATGATGGATATAGTTACCTCCCCTCATATCAAAATATTCCCTGGCATCGCCTTCCAGGAGCTGGAGGTCTGGTGTGTCTATTTATCTTCACCAGCAAGTCAGCAATGGCTTTCCCATGTGTCTCAGGCCGGCCACACACAGCTCCTCTCTTTGTTCTCAGGAACGAAGCAGAGTCGAGCAAGCCAAAGCTGGGGGTTGGGGGCTTCCAGGAAACACCTGGTGCGGCTGGGCAGAGGTGAGACTTGACCTTGGTTGACCACTGAGGTCCACGGGGCCTTTGATAGCCAGTCCATTCCAAACCCCTGGGAACACCACCTCCTGGGATTTTCCTGGAGCGTGGTTCCTCTCTCCACCCTGGGAGCATGGGTATTTATTTTAATATCCAAGAACGCTAATTAAGATCAAAGTGACTCTGTAGTTCACCCTGGGGGCGCTGCAGTCTGGAAAGATGTTTTACACACAGCCTTTGCCAGCCTTCCAGGGCGCCAGCCTGCACTGGAATGATCCACACCATACTGCACCCTGGGGAAGTGCAGCACCGCTTTTAGTCAGTGGTGACTAATCCTTAAGAGCCCTGAGAAATTCTGGAGGAACTAGGTGGACAATTATCCAGACAGTTTCTCAAGTAAGTATGGCAGAGCCGCCACTAGACTTGCTTTTCCAGTCTTCTTTACCTGCTGAGCCAGGTGTGGCAGTTGGCAGGTGGGGAATCTAAGGGCATAGAGAGCTGTAGGGTGCTGCTTTAGGCTTCAGGATTTTTTTTTTTTTCTCAGACACCTTGAGAGCAATGACATTCATCTTCCTTGGCCTTGCAGGATTCCTCTGTCTTAGGATTGTGCCTTCTTTGAGCTACTTTTGGTCCACCACACTAAGCTTCAAGTATTTCCAAAGTCTTATGGTTTTACCAGCAGCCAGGACCCAGGTACTTCCCCTGGAGGACAAAAGGTAGCTTGCCTCCACAGGTGAGGGCTCCACTCTGTCTTTAACTTTTATATCAGCCTCCTATATGATCAGCTTCCTGGTTTTCATATTGCAGCATAAACCACACCGCAGAGGTTATGACTTCTCTGTTTCTTCTTTCATGAACCACCAGGCAGTGCAGCAAGCCCTGCCCACTTCCTGCTCACGTGCCCTGGCTGCAGCAACCATCTACTTCAGGATGTAAAGTCAAAGGCAAAGTCCAAACAATAGCAAGACTACTCCCTAAATTAAACTGTGCAGTCCTGCTAATTTGTTCAGACTACCCTAACTTCAAAATCAACTGCTATGGCTGATGTAACAAAGCCCAGCCAATTGCACCCACTCCAGGCCATTGAAAAAAAAAGGTGGATCTTCTTGGGCTAGAGATGTAGAGTGCTTAGCCAGCATATATAAGGCCAGCACTACACACACACACACACACACACACACACACACACACACACACAGAATTCACTCTACATTTATGCATGACAATGAGGATGTATTATCTGTTGTGTTTTAGTCTCTAAGTGGTATAGCCAAAGTTCCAAGCTGCCAAGAAAAAGAACTTTGGATAGATGCAAAGTCCTAAGAATTTGGAGTTAGGTTTCTGTAAAGTTAGCTAACCCTGGAGGGTGCTGCTTTTTTTTGTTTTGTTTTGTTTTTTTGTTTTTTTCTTTAGTTACGAAGAGTACAGAAATGTCTTGAAAGGATAGCTGGGCCAAAGAGCACTCGTCTGCTCGTGTGTGTTCAGTACACCATGTGCACAGCCCCCAGTTGGCACCAAGGAGGTCATGGAGGTCACATGTGACAAGCCATACTCACATAGTGCTTACAGTTTTGAGTCAGCAGCCACAGGAAGCAACCTCCGTCATTCGGGCTCTGAGGGGTTGGCAGACACTTCCCACCACAGACAAGGCCTTGGGACCAAGGTGGGATTTCAGCTGCTCTTGGCTAGCTTCTTTGTCCTTCCTACACCAGCACCATGGGCTCTGATGATGTGTCCTTGGTCTCTCTTCCCATCTCCACTATTTACTCCCTCATCAACCACGGCAAGTTATTTACTCAGTTTCTTCACTTGCAAAATGGGATCAAACATCCTCCTGATATAGGGGCGTTGGAGGGATTAGTAAAATGATTGCGTGTAGCACGAGGGCTCCTAGTGGAGTTGCTGTAAGTGTTGGGTAACAGTGCACCTCTTTGCAGCCCCCATACTGAGGCCTGCAGTTGTCTCAAGCATTACCACACCCACATGTGGCCCAGTGGGTGGGGTCAAGAATTGGCTTAATTTTTCCTATGTCCCTTTTTCCCTCTCCTCTTCATCACATCCTTCCTAAATAGTTACGCTAGGATATACAACCTCGCGCTCACCCCTGAACATTGCACCGTTCTGTGGGGTGGCATGGCTAACACCCCGGCTTCCCAGGAGTGCTCTGCTCTCAGCTGGCCCTCTGTCATCCACCTGCTATGTGGTCATAGCGTGCCAGTGCCACTGGGCAGTGATGCTGGTAACACTGACACATGATAGTCATGTAACTCACTGAGCGCATCTGTGTCTCCACAGTGGAGGTGGTGTTTCTTCCTCTGTCCTTTGCCTTTCTTACCCTCTTTTGTTCCACCTTGTATTTATTGTTTGATCCATCCAGCAACCTCTTCATTGGCTAGGACCATGATAAGGACACAGAGACCAGTAAGTGAGGAGATACTACTGCATTCAGTTTGAACTGAGAGGCCAGCAGGACCGGCATGCAGATGTGTGGCAACACCAGTTTTGAGAGGACCTGTAGGCAACACCTTCCTCAGCCAAGGCGTTCTTCCACAGGCGGGGCCTCTGAGGGCTCTACAGTGCCAGGCAGAGCCTCTGTAGGTGCCCAGTGGAGTGTCTTCATTGGGCCCTTCATGTTCCCCAGAAATTAAGGATAATGGTGGGTGGTGGCTCTTGGTCCTGCTCTGCCTGGAATGATTCCCATGTGAGGCAAGCCTTTTTTTTTTCTTTTTCCCCTTCCTGTTTAGAAACTTGGGGTGAAGGAGGTCAGATATTGTTTTATTCTCTCTGAACTTCTCCAGGTGCAGATCAAACAGAAAGGGTTCTAGTCCTTTGCTTTTGGTTTCATCTGCTCACAGCAATGAGGTCTGGGAAGGGCTGAGCTGCGTGCCAACTGCCAGCAAAAGCAGGGCAGAAAATCCAGACCTGCGCCCCATTAACTCTGTTCAGGAAAGTCCACCGGCATCCAACTACCCTTTCAGAATCGTTTGCTCTTTGCTGCTTTTCTTCGTCATCTTTGTGATTATAAATGGCTCTTTCTTTACTTCTTCTTCTTCAGAGAACTATAAGCATTATGCCCTGCTGCAGGTGGCTGATGCAGAGCCAGCAGAGGGAGCTCAGGGATGTCATTCATTAATAACACCCTGGATTCAGCTTCCAAGGGTATTTGGCACAAGAGCGAAAGAAGCAAACATTTAAAAATGACTCAAATCTTAGCAACAGGGAGCAAAACTTGTCATAAAACACCCCAGAGCTATGTCAGGACAAAGGCAGATCATTTCAACATGGGCACGGGTGATGTCACTCTAAGGAGCTGCAGGGTCTCAAGGCCAAACATGGCACGTGTCTGTCTGCCTTTCTCTCTTGATCTGAAGCCAGTGACTTCCTCATAGAACCTCAGGTGGTAGCCTGCAATGGCTCCTCAGAGGATATGGACTTGTGGTTGAGGTCTGAGAGGCCATGGTACATATTCTGTGAGTACTAATGTAAAACATATTTAAAAGGCAGGGCCATGGGAGCCCATGCTGTGTACAGTGAGGGCACAAAGCTTGCTCAAGTGATTTGAAGGACTTCCTACCAATGGTTCCACTGCATTTTACAATAACACATGGCCCAGGCAATAACATATATTTAGGGGGTTAATTTTAGATTCTGCAGGTGCCTAGTGGAGTGTCTTCCAAACACTAGGAAACACTAGGAAAGACCTTTTCCCCCAATTTGGGAATGTCTAAGAACTCATCTAGCTATATTCAGTCCAATGCCACTTAGGATCAGTAACAGGACAGTGCTTTTCCAACCTCAAGTGTTAATCCAGGGAACTGGGACACAGTCTCTGGCTCACGGAAGGCTGTGTTATAAACACTAGCCAGCTGGCTCCGCCAACTATTCCAGCCATCTGATTGTACTACAGCCATGTGGATCCTTGTTGAAAAGTCTTCTCTAAATAATTCTTCAAAAGCAATGTGCTTCATTTCCCCCCTTATCAGTCTATTCTTCATTTTAATGAACACAAAAATTATAGGCAGTCCTAGAATTTGTTCAAAATTTTTAAAACTTTTGTTCCAAAACTTCTTGCACTAGAAGAGTTCAATATACATTTGCTAAATGAATGTATTACTGAATCAATGAATCAGAACTATTTGTTGATCACTTTCAAATCCTAAACCTTACAATGGGCTTAAGTATCCCACCTTATAGGGAAATGGTCTGAAAATAAAATTTAAGTGTCTTGCCTAAGTATCAAGGGTAGGTGGAGAAGCCAGGATGCACATGCAGGTGTTGCTGACTCCGAAGTCCATTTTTTTCCATTACACAGTCCTGTCAGTCGGTTTCCCTACAGCTTTTCACTCATGTGTTCTAGGAATTGAAAGAAAACCATTCTGAATTGAAAGAAAACCGTTCTGTCTTGGTTGTCTTTTCTCTGTATGCATTTCAAAGGGAGATGTAGCATTGTATCTTGATTACTGATGTGTCCAAAATATGTGCCCCTCAAAACTGTACAATGACCTTGGTTTGAAACTTCTCTTTCCTCCTGGGAAACCCAAGTGGGTTAACTATAGCTTCACTTGCATTTGTGAACACATTTACCATAAGAAAAAATGTTTTGTTGCTCTACAAAGGACAATCCATGGAAAAGAAAACATTGTGAAGCTTGATTGTTTTCCTCCTCCACTTTGAATTATGCAGAGATAAAAGGAACTTTAGGTAAAAGCTTGCTTCTACATTAATTGACCCTTGTTAATATTTTATGTTTAAGCTATCCTCAAGCCACAATTTCCTTAGGAAATCAGAAGAGTTCTTCACTTATTTGCTGGCATTTCTCTTGGCCTGAACCTCAGCTTAAGCAAATAGGCTTATGCAAATTTGAACCTATGTTATATATGAAGCTATTTTGTGCTGTACTGAAAAGATGCATGATACAGATATCATTTGGTCTTTGAGCGAACATTCTTAATGTAATGTGTTCATCTTAAATTGTGTTTTCCAGGGGCATTCTCTGTGGTTCAACGTAGCATATATGATATAACTGCATTGATTGAAAAACATTTAAAATGATAATTTTTATTTATATTTTTTATTAAATGAAGAGAGGTGGTGCCAAAGATATAGCCAAGAACAAGTTAAAAGTGGTGAGGATGGATTTTAGTCAGTAATATACTATTACAATAGGGAAAAGAGTCCTACATGAACTGAACTCAACCTCAGTTTGTACAGAGGTCACCTGGTCATTTAAAGGGAGAAGAAGGGAATAAGGAGGAGTGAGCACTCAGAAAAGTCAGGAAAGCAAAATATTATTAATAATTTGGAAATTTGCTAACTGACCAGTGCCTCGGGAAGTTAGGCTTTTCTCCTTCCACAGAGGTTGGAACAAACAGCAAATTCTTTTGACAGCCTCAAGCTTTCTCAGGCAGACACTCTGAAGGGGCATAGGATCATTCTAAGGATGTAGACTTGTGCTGCTGGAAACTATATAAGTGTTTAAGAGTTCATAGTCTGTGACTGAGGCCTAGTCAAGAAGAGGGCTCAGCCAGGTGTGGTGGCACACACCTGTAATCTCAGGAGTTTGGGAGGTTGAGACAGGAGGATCGCGAGTTCAAAGCCAGCCTCAGCAACAGTGAGTCACCAAACAACTAACTGTCTCTAAATAAAATACAAAACAGGGCTGGGGATGTGGCTCAGTGGTTGAGGGCCCCTGAGTTCAATCCCTGTAACCACCTTCCCCTCCAAAAAAGAAGAGGGCTCACAGGAGCCTGGCTGGAGATTGATCAAGTAGAGTCTTTGCTAGTAGTATTTAAGTATATTATTAAGTAGGTATTAATGAGCAACATATTTTGAAAGTAACTGACAGGAATTTATGTTGCCGTTTTGAATATCATGAAGAAGATTTGTTATTAACAGGGATCCCTAATTTGACTTCATGAGTTGAAAACACAAGAAGGGAGCTATATCCTATTAAATTCATAGTCAGTGCTGGAGGATTTTTCTATGAGCTTATACATTGTTTAGTAGGTACATGGGAAGAAAAAGTGTGCTTAAGGATGGGTATGGTTTCTATATGAAGTGTCCCTAAAAGACTTGTGTTTTGAGGGCTTGGTCCTCAGTGAAGCCAAGTTCAGAGGTGGAATTGAGGGGCCTGACCTCATCAGTTGATTACTCCATTGATAGTTGAATGGGCAACTGGTAGGTGGGGGAAACTATAGGCAGGGGCATGGTTGGAAGAAGTAGGTCACTGGGGGCATGCCCTTGAGGATTACGTCTTATATCTGGCCCCTTCCCGCCCTCCTCTCTACTCCCTGGCTGCCAGGAGTAGAGAGGCCAACCACAGACTGAAACTTCTGAAACAATGAGCCAAAAAATATTTCCTCCTCCAGGTTGTTCTTGTCAGGCATATTTTGGTCACAGC
This sequence comes from Xerus rutilus, assembly GCA_028644305.1. Taxonomy (NCBI): domain Eukaryota; kingdom Metazoa; phylum Chordata; class Mammalia; order Rodentia; family Sciuridae; genus Xerus; species Xerus rutilus. The sequence continues at coordinate 43,662,206 of CM053410.1, forward strand.
AATGAAAAGCTAACACAAGGATGGATCATTTCTTTTTTAAAAAATGAACATAAAGGGGTCCTAGTAGCCTGCCTCGGTCAGTGGCAGGAGCCCCCTCCAGGCAGGACTAGCAAAGATGCAGGACTCACGATCTTTTCTGGTCAGAAGGGGTGTACCCTTGACTTACACAAACAGACAAAAGGAATTGTCTTTAGGGCCAGGGAAATGAACACAGAGAATACCAGGAAAAAAAAAATAGAAAAAGGAAATGGACTTTTTTTAAATGGGAGGAATGCCGGGCATGGTGATACACACTTGTAATTCCAGAGGCTCAGGAGGCAGAGGCAGGAGGATCATGAGTTCAAAGCTAGCCTCAGCAAAAGTGAGGCACTAAGCAACTCACTAAGCAACTCAGTGAGACCCTGTCTCTAATAATATACAAAATAGGATGAGGATGTGCCCCTGAGTTCAATCTCCAGTACCAAAAATAAGCTAACAGACAAATAAATAAAAAAGGAGGCGCTCTATGCTTGTAGAAATGACATTTTTCAGGAGGCTAAGGCAGGAGGATTACAAGTTCAAAACCATCCTCAGCAACTTAGCAGAACCCTAAGCAACTTAGAGAGACCCTGTCTCAAAAAATAAAAAATAAAAAAAGAGGTAGGGATGAGGCTCAGTGGTTAAGCACCCCTGGGTTCAATCCCTGGCGCCCCCCTCCACCATAAAAAAACAAACCCAGATATTTTGAGGTATGTTCTGATAAGGTTATTTTGTAGGTTCATGCTATGGGAAAACTTACATATGCTTGAACTCTTGGTACTATGAAGGCTGTATCTTGTCAGATGGTCCAAGATAAAACTTCCATATATTACATAGTAAAGATGTTGTTTTAGAAATTCAAGTAGGCAAAAATCATACCTGTATAGTCAAGTAAACTTAAAATAGACCTGAAAATGGAATTTTGTTTAGCAAGATGAATGACCTTGGAAGAACATAATGGATTCTCAATTCAGAGTAACATTACTCGCTTTTCACAGTAGTGGGACCACTGGGATCATAGCCTTCTGAATCAAAAGCAAGCAAGCAAATGACTATCTTAGGGAACTTAGAATGGTATGTATACAATTTTGTTCCTCCTAAAATGAGGCACTGGGTTTGATCCTCAGCACCACATAAAAAATAAATAAAGATATTGTGTCCATCTACAACTAAAAAAAATTTTTTAAAAATAATAAAAAAATAAAATACTCATGCCAAGTAATATTTAGAGTTGTTAAGCAGCTGTCAGGCCAACTCTGTACAACTTTCAAATAAATTTATGTTGCAGTTTTATTCATCTGTTTTAAAAATATAACATTTTTATATATTTCTAGTCATTTTTATGGGTGTATTGGGTTACCTTTTCAGTACTGTAATAAATACCTGAGGTAAGCCAACTTATAAAGAGGAAAGGTTTTTTTGGCTCATAGTTTTGGAGGTTTTAGTTTATGGTCAGTTGGTACTATTTTGGGCCTGTGGTGAGTTCACCCATCATGGTGGGAGCAGATGGTGGAACAAAGCTGCTCACTCATGATAGGGATATGAAAGAGAGGAAGAGGAAGATAATGGTTCCACTACCCCTTTCAAGGTTGCACCCCAATGAACTAAAATCTCCCATTAGGCCTCACCTCTTAAAGGTCCACCACCTCCCAACAGCACCCTACCTTTAACACATGGACCTCTGGGGGACACTTATCCAAACTATAGCATGTGTGTTGTGAATATAATAATTCAATACACTACTATGCTCCAAATAAGTTTTACATTGTACCATCAGGATGCTTTTGCTAAAGTAAAATGAAGAAATATGAATGAAGAATAATCATGTAAATCTGATTTTAAATATTCACCTCAAATATTTTATGATCACCCTCAAACATATTTTAATTGCACTGGATACTATACTAAGAATAGTACAAAGATTACGTGATCCTGCCTTTACTACCTAAAAGTGAATATTCTAAGACAGTTCCTGGAAAGGAAGACATACAGACAATTCTACGGGATCCAGAATAGGATGTCAGAATTAGAACAGACCAGCCCCTGCTCACAGTCATGGAGGAAGGGATCAAGAAGTGAGTGACAGGGCAAGTTCACATACACCGGGTGCTCATAAGAGCAGGGATGAGTGTTCTTTGCCCTCAAATGTAGACTCATCCTCCTTGAGCTGTATTCTGATCAGCCTGAGAATTTTCCAGCTGCCAGACAGTGGGATCATTGTTTGACTCCAGGGGGTGGGTATAAGGCAGATGGGCCCAGAGGTGGGAAAAGCATCTGTTTTGAAATTGTTAGACTCCTTAGATCCTGGGTTAGAATTTATTTGTTGGAGCCGGGCGCGGTGGCTCACGCTTATAATCCCAGCACTTTGGGAGGCTGAGGCCGGAGAATTGCAAGTTCAAAGCCAACCTCGGCAACGGCGAGGCGCTAAGCAACTCAGTGAAACCCTGTCTCTACATAAAACACAAAATAGGGCTGGGGATGTAGCTCAGTGGTCGAGTACCCCTGAGTTCAATCCCTAGTACCAAAAAAAAAAAAGAATTTATTTGTTGAATGTGATCTTGTGCACATTTGTTGACTTCTCTAACAAATCTCAGTTTTCTCATCCTAAAAGTGGAGATGATACCTGAATCATAGAGTTGAGATAAGGAATGCAAAGTGACACACAGCAGGGCCTCATCAGATATCAGTCCCCTTGCCTCACCTTCCCCTTTTCCACCTGATGCCAGCTGTGGTCGCTCCACACCTCTCCTAAAGGGTAGGGTGCAGCTTTAGTGATACAGTTGAAGAAATTGCAGAAGAAACATCTAAGGAGTCTTATCTTCATCCAGAAGTAAATCAGCATGGTAACTATTAGTCTTTTTTTTTTTGGCAGTGTTGGGGATAGAGCATGCTAGGCAAGTGCTGTACCACTGAGTTACACCCCCAGCCTTGCCACATTGTAATTACGTGTTACATACATAGGTATATTTTATTCCATACAGGAGCCCCTGCCTGCCTCTAAGCGCAAACTGGGTAGAAGGGTGGGGTAGAAGGCTGCCCTCAGGAATTCACAGTTTAACTACTCTACCCAAACAAACCAGGTGCCTGTTCAGGGTCTAAACCCTACAGGAAAGACACAGTAATTTAAAAAGAAACAATTACATTTTCTGGATTAAGAGAGATTATGGTGCAGAGATAAAAACCAAGTCCGAGAGAAGGGTGTTTAGGAGAGCAGAGGTAAGTAGCATCCCCACCTCCAGGCAGCAGGGCCAGTGGCAGGAGGGAGAGAGACACCTGAGATAGAAAGCTGTTTCATTTATTCCAGTCGATGGGAATAATTAGTGCTGGGAAAGCTTCATTGCTTCTTGTCTTTATCCAGCCTATGGAAGCTCAGTAATTAGACTGAAAGGGACACAATTTACTAGTCTGGTTTTTAGGAGAACATAAAAGACAAAGGTCCATAATTAAACTCATTCCTGTATTTAATGGGAACACATAAGAAAAAATAAAATTAAAAAGCATAAAATATGCTTCCTGCCTTCCAGGAGTGTGGATGCCCATACTAGGAGGATGCAGCGACATGGACAGGTTTTACTGAAAATGGGCCACTCTTGGAAGGAGGAAGAGACATTCTCAACAATAGGAAAGAAAAAGCATGTCTATGGAGCCACCAGGAATTTGGGAGAGTTGGAGGGTACAATGGATAGGAAAGATAACAGGCACGGAAAGAAACAGAAGGAGCTAAGCCTGCCAAACATCCATGAGAGCAGGAGTTTTTGAATACTTCTCCTGTGTTTGTGTCACAGTATGACTGTTTTCCCCCTGCAGGACTGAATTTTACTGTGGTTATCTGAATTTTTTCCTGCAGGTGCTGAATTCTATTTCTCTTTCCAGCCTGCAGGAAGGATGTAGATCAAGGTTGTGCATTTGACCTTCTGCTAATGCAGGTACCTCCTCTAGAACTTTTGGTGGGAGTCAGGAAGACCTTGGTTTGAAGTGTGGCTTTGTCATGGACTCCTTGTGGGACTCCTCTGATTCTCAGTGTCCTGATCTGGTTTAAACCTTTAAAAAAATTTTTTTTGGGAACCAGGGATTGAAATCAGGAGCACTTGACCACTGAGCCACATCCCCAGCCCTATTTTGTATTTTATTTAGAGACAGGGTCTCAATGAGTTGCTTAGTGCCTTGCTTTTGCTGAGGCTGGCTTTGAACTTGTGATCTTCCTGTCTCAGCCTCCCAACCTACTGGGATTACAGGCGTGCGCCACCTTGTTTAAACCTTCTTAACCTTTAACCGGGATTACAGGCGTGCATCCAACTTGTTTAAACTTTCTTAATCTTTATTTTAAGTTATTATTATTATCTTTTAAATAAAAAGTAAATGACTATCCTTTGACATTTTAGGAATGCATTAGTTCTACAGTTAGTAAAAGACTAGTTTTCTGAATCTAAAGAAAAGTGCACTTTGCCAGAGCTGATATGGGTTAATATGAGGTGCTGCTGGGTGCCCTGACCACAGTGGGAGAGGGTGTGGTCAGCACCTACTCCCTTCCCTAAGGATCCCTATACCTACCTCTCTGTTGATCTCTTCAAGCTGACCACCAGGTCTGGAGCCTTACTGTAAGGCTGGGTGTATTTATCAGCCCTATGGGAAGACACTTGGGTGCTGTACAAGTTTGTTGGAGCAGCTTTCTTGTGGTTCTTTCTATAAATCAAATATATGGTTTAAAGTCCCAGACAGGAAACTGTGAAGGAAAAGGTCATTAATATCACCATCACCTTCTCTTACATTCAAGCCTGTTTATATCAGAATCCTCTGGATAGCTCAGTAAAACTCAGATGGCTCCTCTCCACCCCCTACCAGGGCTTCAGGTTGAGTAGGTCAGGAGTGGTCCAGAGAAATCTGCATTTATTTTATTTTTTTTAAATATTTTTTTAGTTGTAGATGGACACAATATCTTTATTTATTTTTATGTGGTGCTGAGGATCAAACCCGGTGCCTCACGCTTGCGAGGCAAGCGCTCCACCACTGAGCCACAATCCCAGCCCAGAAATCTGCATTTAAAATGGGCTGTCAGGTGATGCGGACCTGCTGAGTGGAAAGCATACCTGGAGAAGCCCAGTGCTTTGCAAATTGGTTTGAGAGGCCGTGTGGCACATTTGGGTGTAGGCTCTGAAACCAGACCACCTGGGGGAAGTCTGCCTGTCCCTCCTCAGTTTCCTCAACTGTAAAATACACATACCTCAGATAGCTGTCATGACGTGAAATCACTTACAATACAGGGAACACTTAGAGCAGCAGCCAGCAGAGGTAAGAAGTGAATAAATAAAGGTTAGTTATTATTAGCAACAATACACAGATCCTGCACCTTCATTTCTTTCTCCATCACCCTGGCATTAAGGTGCACATACCTTAATCAAATTCTAAGTTTCTCTATTGAAGCCAAAGATAGCAATATCTATCCATTAAAATGGTTTCTAATTTATTTATTTATTTAGTTCCTCTCTATGGAAATCTTTTTTTAAAATTTATTTTTAAAACAGAAGAATGTATTGCAAGTCATAGTACATATACGGAGCTCAATTTTCCATCTCTCTGGTTGCAAACAAGGTAGAGTCACACCATTCGTGTCTTCATACATGTACCTAGGGTAGTGATGTCCATCTCATTCTACCATTTTTGCTACTCCTATTCTCCTTCCCCTCCCCTTCTAATTTATTTATGAATGAATTAATAAATAAAAAGTTTAAAACAACTGAATATTAAGAAAAAGTGGAGGGAGAGTAAGCGTTGCCTATTACATTTATGTAGATGTTTCAAAAAAAAATTTAAACATGATTGTTGAGCTGGACATTATAAATGTGTCATGTTAACCAGAGCTTTATTTCTACACGAATAGAAACCATTCCTATCAAACCACATCAGTAGAAATATGTTTTTATCAGATGGTTTTTAGGGTACTTCTACATTATAAATGAAGGCCTTCTCCTGTGTCTAGCATATAGAAATTTGTTTCTTATTAAACAGTTCCAAATGAATCCAAGTGGATTTCATGCGCCAAGATCCTCTGGGGTTAAATAATTGCCCCATTGGAATGCATTCCACTTAAGGCTTCTATGTTTCATATATTAAGGTTTCCTGGCCCCATGGGTGTCTTTTGGGCGGTTTTTAGTGGCAGTGCTGAGGGCACTTGTTTCTGGGTAGAACATGTGAGAAAAACACTGCTTGGCTATTAGGAATAACATCTATCTTAGATCCCCATAGACCTGCCATGATAGCACCTTTAGTTGTCATTTACTGCAAAACTCAATGAGTGGAGTTTTGCAATATTTTACATTAAGAGTTCAGGCAAACGAAGCTTAGGGGTTTGTCAAAATTCACAAAGGTTTTCTGAATTTGAAGTGCAGTGTGCATTTCTGTAGCTCAGATTTCCATCAAGAGCAAATTCAATGACAAATGACAATTCTATGTCAGATCTTGTTCTCAGGAAAGGCTCTGATGAAGTCCTTCACAGTGGATGTGAAGGAAGGAGAAAGCTCAATGGTATTCGCTTTTTCTTCAGTAGTAAGCCTGGTGTTTTGTAGTTGTAACTGAGAACATGAGAGCTCTCTGTATTTTAAAGGATAGTGCTTCCAAAACAAATTCACTTACTAGTATTTAGTAAGGGATGTTAAGAAATATTTTGATTAAAACCACACTGCAAAATAGGGAACTTCAATGAACTGTTTTGAACTCTCGACCTCAAAGGAAGGAAACCAACTAACCAATAATGATAACTTGTAAGGGGGAGGGGGAAAAGGATCCATCACAGATTCCCAGTCAACAATGTATTGATTCAGCATCTTAGGGCTCAATTAAAACGAGGCTCGTGCGCTTGCCTCGCATGCGTGAGGCCCTGGGTTCAATCCTCAGCACCACATACAAACCAATAAAATAAAGACATTGTGTCCATCAACAACTAAAAAATATTTAAAAAAAAAAAAAAAAAAAAACGAGGCTCGTGGGTTGCAGGTCAAGCGGTATTTCACTGTATAAGGTGGAGAACTTCCTGTTCTTGGGTAATTTCTACCAGATCTCAGCAGAACTCCCCTAAAAAACACTGTCCTAGCTGGGCGTGGTGGCGCCCGCCTATAATCTCAGCGACTCGGGTGGTTAAAGCAGAAGGATCTCAATTCAGTGAGCCTCTCAGGAACTTAGCGAGGCCCTGTCGCCAAAAAAAAAAAAAAAAGTCTAGAGATGCAGCGCAGTAGTGAAGGACCCCGGGTTCAACCCCCCAGTTAACATACAAACAAACAAATCAAAGGCCTCCGTAGGAACCCTGCGAGTCTTCAGGAACGGTGGATATACTTCACCATTCTTCCCTTCCACCACTGGCCCACGAGCTTCGGTCTAGGTCTGTTTCTATTCAAGTGCAGCGAGTACCAAGACAAAAGAGACCCTCATGGACTTTGCAGCCAAGCTCGGTCTAGAGGCTTCTGCATCGTGAGAACACACAGTGTTTTGGAAAGAAGCACCTTCCAGCTCGGATCTTTCGTTGCCAGTATGCGAATACATTGTTTCCTATGTAGTTTTTTTGTGTGTGTGTCTCTTTCGCGATGCCATCTCGTACTCCAAACCCTCCGGTGCGCATCGCCAGGAGGTTGTGGTGAGCGCCAAGAGGGAAAGGGTGGGGAGCGCGCTGGATCCGTGGGCTGCGCGGGCTCCTGTGCGGCGGAGATAAGGCAGGATAAACAGGCCTCCGAGCGCACAGGCGCGGACCCGCCCGCGGACCCGCCCGGGACCCGCAGCACCACCTACCTAGCATCGCCGCGGGGCGGGGCGAGGGGGACGCGCCACAGCGCGCCACCAATCGACAGTGCCGGGAGGATTCAAAAGGCCGAAGGGCCAATGTGAGTCCTGGACGGTCTCGCCGGGGGCGGGGCGGGGGAAGCGCGCGGCCGGGCCTCGGGACTGCGGGGCGCGAGAGCGCGGCCCGGCAGCGTCGCGCGCGCGGAACCGCCGCCGGGTGGGTGCTCGGCGACTCTCCTGGAGCGGTTCGTGTTCCCGCTGGAGCCTGGCGCAGGTGAGCGCCCCCACCCGCGCCCCACTTCCAGCTTGTCGCCGCCTGTGGCGCGGCCTCGGAGGGGTCGCGGGGTGAGACCCCGGGCGGGTTCGGGTCCCTGGGCGCTGGGCCTGGCTCGGCGGCTCGTCCTCCCTTCCTCGCCTCTTGGCCTCCTCCTTGTCTGGTCTTTGGGACTGTGGGGGTGACTGCTGGCTAGGCTCCAGCAGCGCCGGGCCCGGCAGGGCCAGATCCGGCTGGCTGCGGAAATGGTGTTGCGGGTTTTAAATTGCGGACGTTTCCCTCCATGTTGGACGCGCGCGTTGGTGTGACACGGTTTGGCGGGGAGGGCTGGTGGGACCCTTTGTCCCACCCTGACGCGTCCGGCCTCCGGTCCCAGCGAGCGCCTCAAGACAGATAAGGGGGTGCTTGGCGCTTTTACCCCGCCGGAGGCAGGAAAGGCGCGGTGGCCCGGCGAGACCGGGAAGTGGGGTGCACAAGTTGGCTCTGATTCGGGCGCGTTGTCACTTGCTTGGAGAGTTGTGAATAGGACGATGTGATGACTTCAGGCGGGCTATAGGGCCTTGCTTGAAAATGTTGAATTCTGTCACCTGGATAGTCTGAAAAACCGGCATTTAGGCAGATTGGCGTGCTCCTGCTAAAGCACGATCCTGCTTTTTTATGTTTTTAGGGCTTTAAAAATGTTTTTGTCATGGTGACAACCGGCTTCTCACTTCAGTGGCCTCAAGGGGCACTTAGTAAGCACTTGATTGTAGAGGGCCTTGTTCCAGGAACTTCATCAAAGAGATTAGGAGGTCTAAGAGGAGTCACACTGCCTGGCCATCCTTGGGGAAGGACAAAGTAGTTAGGCAGGACCACCGTGCCTAACTACTAGTGGTTCAGCCTGCAGCCAGTGTGCTCACTCACCAGCTGCCTGAGGCACTGCCCCTGGGCAAAGCCAGAGTGGACAGACTCCTTTGGACCCTGCACATAAACAGTGTATCTCTGTAGTTACACACTGTACAGAGAAGAGCAGTGGAACCCCAAATGTAGCCTTGGCATCAATTCCGGTTTAAGTTTAATTTCCGAGCGTTGTCTGGGGAGGAGGGGAAAGAATGAGTAGGAGGGAATTATGAGTTGCCTTTGCATATTACTTAGGGAAAGTGGCATTTCTGTGCATGGTTTAGCACGGGCATAGAGCAAGGCCAGGGGTTCCTGTTTGCATTTTGCCTAGTAAGCCTGCAGTGGGCTCAGGTATTGAAGGGGAGCTGACAGAATTCCTTTGAAATTCTTTTTCTCTCCTGCATTTAGATTGATTTGGAAAAGCGAAGGAAAGATGACTATAGACCCTGTAACACTGATCAGTAGAGAATAGCAGCAGAGAATTGTCCTCTTGATAAATAGTAACACACTGGAACTGAAATGTGTGAGGATTCTAGTGCCAGTTGACACTGAAGTTAGCAATCATCTGGCAAAACAGAAAAGCCTGAGGGTCCCCAGTGTTTCTCTTGTCTGTGAAGATTGAGGACACTGTGTTCAGTAAACAATCCTTGCGAATGCTGAAGCTGTTCGAGGCCTATCTGTGCATCTTGACTTTGTTAGGTGAGTGCAAGCCAACACATGTGCATAATGACCGATAGTGTCTTGGAGCTTTTGTGTCCTATCCTGGTTATTTCACTCTTGCAGGAGATTATATTAAAATATGATTTCATCATATCCCCACATTTGGCATTTGGGTATGGATCTTCTGCAAAGTGTGGGTACATATAATGTTGCTGTCTTCAACTTTTGGAAATTGATAGAAAAGAAAGATCTCCTAAGGAGCCTGCTGTCTTCTTTTGTTTGTTTCCAATCACAATAGGAAAGACCACTGTCAAGTTTCAGCTCTCAGTTATTAAGTTTTTTTTTGTTGTTGTTGTACTGAGGGTGAACCTAGGGCCTTGTGCATGCTAAACATAAGCTTTCCTACTGAGCTATATTCTCAGCCTTGTTAGGTCTTTGTTTGTTTGGTTTGGTACAAGGGATAGAACTCAGGGGTACTGGACCACTGAGCCACATCCCAGCCCTCTTTTGTGTTTTACTTAGAGACAGGGTCTCACTGAGTTGTTTAGCACCTCCCCGTTGCTGAGGCTGGCTTTGAACTCGTGATTCTCCAGTCTCAGCCTCCCAAAGTGCTGCAATTAGAGGCCTGCGCCACCGCACCAGCTGTTTGTTTTGTTTTAAATTAAGCTTAGAGACTCAAAAGATATCCACCTGGCTTAATCATCTGGCTTAACAGAAAAGCCTGAGGGTCCCCAATGTTTCTCTTGTCTGTGAAGATTGAGGACACTGTGTCCTAATTGAACTAAAAATATTTATCTCATTGATAACAGAAAAATCTTTTTGGCATTGACCTGTATTCAGAGTTACCAATGAACGAATTTTTTAAAAGGGATAGAGAATCTGTTCAAGGGCCTTTTAAAAATTCAGGTATTCCTAAAGTCTTGAAGGACTCCTGTTTCTAAAGTTTATAAAGTGTTGCTTGACACGTGAGTGGCATCTTCATGTACAAAGGCATACTTGCCCTTTTTCAACTTGGCTGACCAATGTAGGAGAACTACTACTAATAAAGGAGGTTTGACAGAGGGTTGGGGCACAAGAAAAGAAGGAAGGAGGGCACATTTCCTTCCTCTTTCTTTGTACTTGGAGGCTCCGAGCTCAGTGTTGAAATTGGCAAAGCTTGCTGTTATCACCTTCCCTTTTTGTGTCCTTCCTCCTCTGCACAGGTGCCTCCCCCTTCCCAAGTACCCTTCAGGTGACTCCTCTGCCAGAGCTGACTTCATTCCTAAAGCTCTGGGTTTTTCTCCCCTCTCCAAGCCCAAACCTATTCATGATCTCAGTGATGCTATCTCGGGTGTTAGGAGGAAAGCAGTCTCTTTAATGTGCCAATTGACTGACATCCTCCAATTGCCAGATAAGTACTTGTATTTTCTTTCATATACCAATTTAGAGATAGTCTATCTAAATAAGTGAAGCTTGTTAAGTTTTTTCTCACGTGATTAACAATGAAGAAATATACTTAGGAAAGGCTTTTTGTTTTCTTTTGTTTTGTTTTTTCCTTAGGAGAGGTAGGTAATGCAACTTTTGCCTTAATTCCACAGTCTTCAAAAGTCCTCAAATGTTGCTGTTCCTGTTGGGTAATCAGCTCTGACAACAGAAGCCAGTGAAGAATGTATATTTATGTGCTTGGATGATGTATTGAGAATTGCTTAGTTGGTGACATGAAGAGGGAGAGAACACATTTCTCTTACTGCCTTCATTTGGTGGTAGAGATCCATCAGGGGCACTGGTCTTGTCATATGGAATTGTGAGTCTGCTGTTGCTGGGGGGTGGGGAGGAACATCGCTACCTAGGAGCTAGAAGCGCCCAACACTCAATTGATAGTCCAAAAAGAGGGGCAAAAAGGCCTGCAGTAAGTGGCAATTCTTGATTGTGGTTTCTTGAAGTGTAAATGAGACTTCATGGATGTTGTTTTGATGTAGTGGGAAAGACTGTTCTCATTGGGGCTGATGTCTGTTGTAGGCTGAAGAGAGAGGAACTTGGATGAAGTCCAGGTACATGCTGGCCTGGGTAGGTGGTTGGTGTGCAGTTACGTGCTATGTTTTTGGTCTTTAGTTCTAAGATTTGACGTTTATGAAATAAACCTCAAATTTACTCTCTATTATAGATTTGGAATTATTTTTCTTCTGTTGGGTTATAATAATGTTAATTGCACAGCCTTGATTTTTCCCAGATTATTTCATAGTTTATTGTTTTCAATAAGGCGATTTATTAAAAATGTAATTAAATGTGTTTTTTAAACCTTTGAAAGATAATGCAGACTTACAAATCAGAAAATATTTCCTTTTAAGATCATGCCCTAATTTTTTTTTTCTTTTTTTGGTACCAAGGATTGAACTCAGGGGTACTTGACCATTGGGCCACATCCCCAGCCCTGTTTTGTGTTTTATTTAGAGACAGGGTCTTACTGAATTGCTTAGTGCCTTGCTTTTGCTGAGGTTGGCTTTGAACTCGAGGTTCTCCTGTCTCAGCCTCCCAAAGTGCTGGGATTACAGGCGTGCGTCACTGCACCTGGCTATGACTGTTAAGCATTTTGCAAAGTAAAAACTGTTTGGTACCTGTTAGGTGTTGTCATTATTAATCCTTAGTGTCAGTTGCTTGTCAGGTGTTGTCATTATTAATCCTTAGTGTCAGTGGTTAAGTCATCCTTTATGTAGTGATTCCAAATGAGATACAGTGAAATGGAAAGAACCACTTTTATATTGTCCTGCCATTTCACCACATTTTTGTGTCCTAGGACAAAACGGTTATCTCTAAGCTTCAGTTTTCTCATCTTTAAGTCGTTTACCCTCTCTCCTTTGGAGGCCTTCCTAGCCCTAAAATCTTGACAAGCTAACAATTCTGGAAAGTTGTATTTTAGTGATCAACCTATAAGAAAAGACAAATGTAAGTGTCTCTATTGACTCAGTTTTTTTTTTTTAATTGTTCAGACTAATTTTAGAAAATGCCAAGTAGGAAATTTGCCGATGGTGAAGTGGTAAGAGGCCGGTGGCCCGGGAGTTCACTTTATTATGAAGTAGAAATTCTGAGCCATGATGCCAAATCCCAGCTTTACACTGTCAAATACAAAGATGGAACTGAACTTGAATTGAAAGAGAATGATATCAAGGTAAGAGCTCCTTAGGTTTGTCAGTAAGTGGGAATAATTATAGGTATGGTTTCTAAGTTCAGTGTGGCCTACCTGACTGTTGGGAGGTACATGACGAAACTGCTGCTTTGGGTCACATACTATTTTTGGCTCTGGGAATGTATGAATGAGGCACAGGACCTGGTTGCCAAGAAGCTATAGTCTCCTCGGGAAGACAAATCTTTCCATAGGCCATCTCTGAGTTTGATTCGTTCTGAGGCTAGGATTTTCCATGGGTGGGGTGGAGTACAGAAAGATAGGGAAGGGCCTTAGGTTTCATGGAGGCTTTCTGAGACTGTGACACCCAAGGTGTGTGCTAAGGACAAATGCAAAAAACTCAGGTGATGTGGAGATGGCTTCTGCAGAGAGGGCTGCATACCAAAAGCTTGGCAGGTAATGGGATTTGCATGTGCCCAAGTACCAGAAGGATGTTGCATCTGGGGGACAGAAGATGGTAGGCAGGAGCCAGACTGGAGGAATTTTTAATATTCCATTTCAGGGGTTTGGACTTCATCCTAAACACTGAGGATGTAATCAGGAAAGTGACATTAATTAGACTTGAATCCAGTCTGCAGCTTTTCCACCTATCTAGTGAGGACTTAGGCTTTAAAATAAATGATCCATTGGGTACAATTATTTACATCGCATGCCATAAAACTGGATTACTAGAAAAAAAAAGATTATGAAATGAAAGCTGCAAATTTTTATTAGGTTCCATAGACATGAAATGACTTTATCAGAATGCTATAAAAATTTCTATACATCTAGTGTTTCGGTACTTGTGACAGATCAGTAACAAATAGTTTGGACCAATGGCCTACGGACCACATTTTGTTGCTCTAGTAAATGTTTAGGCTTAATAGGCCATGCAGTTTCTGCAGCTCCAGGCAGTGTGGAAGGAAAAGGATATAGCTATGTCCTAATAACACTTTATTTATGGACACTAAAATTTGAATTTCAGATAATTTTCATACTAGGAAATATTCTTTCTGATTTTGTTTGCAGTGATTTTGAGAGATGTAAAAACCATTCTATACACACAAAAATGAGTGGTTTGTATTTGGCCTGAGGCATAGTTTGCCTTCCCTTGGACTAGATCCCTTGAAGAAATGAAGAGTGAGCCGGAGTAGGTTAGTACAGGGTAAAACAGTGCCAAGTAATCCAAGTTTGTACTTTGTTCTCAAGATCTGCTTGTGTGTTCAGAGTGAAAGTGGGATTCGTTTTTTTTGGTTGTATGCTAATTTCTTTTGTCTTATCCCAGTTTTTTTTTTTTTTTTTCTTCGTACCAGGGATTGAACTCAGGGGCACTCGACCACTGAGCCACATTCCCACCCCTGTTTTGTGTTTTATGTAGAGACAGGGTCTCACTGAGTTGCTTAGCGCCTGACCGCTGCTTCAGGCTGGTTTTGAACTCTTGATTCTCCTGTCTCAGCCTCTCAAAGTGCTGGGATTATAGGTGTGCGCCACCGCGCCCGGCTTGTCTATCCCAGTTTTAATCAGTCACTTATAACCTAGTTTTGAATATGTTATTGAGAATATATGCAGCTAATTGGGCAGACACTTGCATTTCATGGAAATAACCTTCAAAGAATGGTTAAGGATCAAGAGGCTGCATTTGTCTCATAAGAGCTGGATTCTTATTGCAGCATTTTTTGTGGCCTCCTTCCATTGTTCTCAACTCCTTGTGATCTCCCATGGTGGTTTTAAAGAGTTAATGGTAGCCTTTAATGGCCTTAGTTGCCCTCTTCTGGTTTGACTGTCTCTATTATGATTTGTGGTAAGCTCTTTGCTGCCTTCTTTCCCTCTAGCCTTTAACATCCTTTAAGCAAAGGAAAAGTGGCTCAACTTCCAGTTCTCCCTCCAGACGCCGTGGGAGCCGGGGGAGCCGAGGGAGCCGAGGCAGTAGGTCCAGGTCGCGCTCCAGGTCCCCTGGTCGAACACCTAAGAGTTCCCGAAGGTCCGCCTCTGCTTCCCACCAGCCTGACATTAAGGAAACGAGGAGGGAAATTTTGGAAGTAAAATTGACTCCACTCGTATTGGTACTTGTTTTTGTACTTACACATTATGTCATTGGTCCAAAATCCTGTCTCTTCCCTTTATTGTAAATGTTTACTCAAATTATTTGCAATTAATAATATTAAAATGTTAGACATCAAATCTAAGGTGATGACTTTGGAAGGTTACATAGAAAATAAGAGTTTGGAATAGAAAATATAGTTCTTTCAAATACTAAAAAAGAATGATAGGGGCTTTAAAATAAGTAATGTTTAAATTTGAAATAAACGTAGCTTGTGGATTAAACTCAATTTTTTTTTCCTAGTACCATGGGTTGAACCCAGAGGCATTTAACCACTGAGGCACATCTCTAACCCTTTTTAAAATTTTTTATTTGAGACAGGGTCTCACTAAGTTGCTCAGGGACTCGCTAAGTTGCTGAGACTAGTTTTGAACTTGTGATCCTCCTGCCTCAGCCTCCTGAGTCACTGGAATTATAGGAATGCCCCACCATGCCTGGCCAAAACTCAGTACATTTTTTTTTTGGTACTGGAGATTGAACTCAGGGGCACTCGACCACTGAGCCACATCCCCACACCTATTTTGTGTTTTATGTAGAGACAGGGTCTCACTGAGTTGCTTAGCGCCTCGCTATTGCTGAGGCTGGCTTTGAACTCGCGATTCTCCTGTCTCAGTCTCCCTAAGTGCTGGGATTACAGGCTTGCGCCACCGTGCCCGGCTAAACTCAATGCATTTTTACAGAACTAGTTCATATATGAAATGATGAGACAAAACCATGTGTTAAGAGGCATCTTATTGCTCTCTCAGCATCATTATATTTGACCACTTTTTCTGTTCAGAGATGATCATTTCAATGGAATGACTTTCAGAGTGCATTTGTGGAAATATCAGGGTATTTGGAGCCTGTAGACCTTATACAATGAATATTTTGGTTGATAGACCAAGTAGAAAATATTTTAAGTAAAAAGTTACAGTAAAAGTTATCTTGTATTCTGTTCAATTAATATTACCTCTTTTCTGCATAAGCTACACACTTTTAATAATCTTAAAGAACTGGACTATTTCCATACTGTTTTATAGTCAGATTTTTAAAATTTTAAAGTACTGATAGTAACCCTGTGGCATATTTTTCCACAGCATTTTGTTTGTATGAAACAGTGTGGATATACCACAATACAGATGCAATGTAATTTTCAAGGTCAGCTTCCCTTTTTTTGGGGGCACCATTTATTTTGGCATCAGGGATTGAACCTGGGGGCTCTTGACCACTAAGCCATCTCCCTAGCCCTGTTTACTTTTTTATTTTGAAACAGGGTCTTGCTAAGTTGCTTAGGACCTTGCTAAGTTGCTAAGGCTGGGATCATCCTTCCTCAGCCTCCTGAGCCACTAGGATTATACGTGTGTGCCACTGTGCCTGGCATTCAGCTTCCTTTTTGATGGCCATTTAGTGTTTTTCCTTCTACTTCTTCACTATTATAAACAGGTATTTTTATATCTGATTACCTGCTTAGGGTAAATTCTTACAAGTGGTACTGTTAGATCAGCTGTTTGGCACAGATTTTAGGCTTTAAATACTATTGCCAGATTGCTTCAAGATAGTTCATGCCAGTATCAGTAGTGTATGAATGCCCATTTTTCATATATATATTATTATTATCTATATATGGTAATGGGACTGTCAAAGATTTTCCACTCGCTGTTCTGATTTGCATTTTGCTATTACTAGTGAGTTTGAACGTTCTGATCTTAGTGGCTCTCTTTACCAGCCTGGTCACTCAGGGTAGGGAACATCTAGATGCTGCACACTGTTTTCTGTTTCACTTTCGCTTGTAATATTTAGGGACTTACACTTTTACAGTGTAATTTTCTAGTCCAGTGACAAAAGAGCCACACCCACCAGTAGAGCTCCTCACCAGTAGAGCCCTGATCCACGGTGTGTTTTCACAGGATCCTATTTGGGCTACATGCAGCTTTGAACATCATATCATGATTATTCTTTTTGACACCTGATTGTGATCTTCTGCAATAATTTGCCTCATTGTATTGAGTGTCCCATCTCCATGAGTCTTTTCATTTAATTCAGAGAATTGATTTGCCGTCAGCAGGGTTTAGAGTTAGACTAGCTGTGTCACAGGATTACATTTGTGGTTACTCTAGATTATATGCTGGATCTTTGAAAAACTCATTTGCTGC
This sequence comes from Xerus rutilus, assembly GCA_028644305.1. Lineage (NCBI taxonomy): Eukaryota > Metazoa > Chordata > Mammalia > Rodentia > Sciuridae > Xerus > Xerus rutilus. Next base: position 43,679,176 of record CM053410.1, read on the forward strand.
TAAATGGCTCAGTGGCACTTTAGTAAACTTAAGTATCTTGTGAATGTTATCATTGCTCAGGAAGAACTTGGTATTGTATTAAAACTGTTCTTTGACAGCTCGCCTTCCAAAAGATATACTTGGATTTTTCTTTCTTCTTTTTTTTTTTTTGACTTATAGTGTATTAATTTGTTAGTGACTTATAAAGGAGCAGAGTCACAGATTCCAGCTGCATATTGCCTGAAAAAATCTTTTGTAAACTAAATCACATCCCCCATTCAGTTTGATAAAAACTTAAGAGGCTGAATTGAGAAAAGGGACATGTAGAAAGGGAAAATTTAAGGTTAAGTAAATACCAGATAACTTGATATTCAGAAATAGTTAATTTGTAGGTTACTAGTAATAGTTTTTATATCTACCTACTATTTCTTAATTTTCCATTATTAGCTATTTTTGGACAATGAATATTTTTTCCTCAATGTTTTAAACCAACTGACTATGGAACTAATTTACCAATTTTTTCTTTTTATCTGCCTCTCAAAACAGATTGGACAGTGAAATTATAACTTTCAAATTACATTTGAAAGATGAAAGATCTTATGTAGAGCTCTATACCGTAAGATCCAATCTTTTGAAGTCTAGAAAATTCCAATCAATTTTATCCCTCTTCCTTTTTAACAAAAGGAGGCTCAAATTCTCTAGAATTAGAAACAAGCCTTCGACTGGTTTTATTGCTTGATTTTTTTTCTGCAGTAATTTGTTGGTTACCATCATGTTTCTTTTAATAAGTCCCAGTTCTTTTGATTAAAATATTTTATATTCAATGTAGAAGCCATTTGGAAACAGCATCAGCATATACAATGGGGAGCCCGAACACATTGAGAGGAATGATATATCTCGTAAAAACACACAGGTATGAAAATGTTCTCCTTCATCCTGGGTAGTTTTTTTCTTTGTTCAAGTGACATTCCCTCCAGAAGCACATGGGAAATCATAATATTTATATTCTTGTTCTACAGTTCCTAAATTAAGAATGAATATATTTTAACAAATTTATTCAATATAGCTGTATTGAAATGCTGAATTAGTTAATGTAGTAGAATTTGTGGTCATTGTTCACGATAGATATTTAATACTTTTTTATTTTTTAATTAGGAAAGATTCATTTTGTCACAAGATGGTAGCTACATTTCAACAGAGTATAGTCTTCGTCCAAGAAAAGAAGAGATCAAATTAAAAGAAATAGATTCTAAGGAAGAAAAGCTTGTTACAAAAGGACCCACATCACCGAGAACCTTTGAAGTGATCACCCCACAGAAGAACGACTTGGAGTTTGGAGGAGTAGCTGGTGGGCATCAGCACTGGGCTTAGGGAGGGCAGCCAGTGGGCCAGTTGTAGTTGCTGTAAGGTCCACTGGAAAGGCTTCTCTCTGAAGAATTCTGCAGGTGGGAGAATCAGTTAGGTGGCGGGGCTGGGGAAGAGCCTTCCAGAGAGGGGACAGCAGTGCAAAGGCCTGAGTTAGGAGCATTGTGGGGGATGATGGAGTAGAAAGGATGTTGGTGTGGCTGTACTGAAACTTTCAGCAGTCCGTCCATTGGTAGGTTTTGAGCAAAGAAGTATAAAGAAGGGATAAAGGAAGTTTGACTTGAGAGCTGTGAATAGGAAGGGCGATGATCGGTAGGGACAGCAAGCTCCTGATACGCAGACTTGAGATGGCAGGGCTTGACTCTGGCTAGGAGCAGTGGTAACAAGATGCACACATGAAATGGGGTCATGGTTCTGCCCTACCTGCTAGACAGGTTCAATATGAGGGTCAGAGATTTAAAGTGTGCAGAGCTTTGGAGTTATTAAGTAGATGGAACTGATGATACTTTATGAGCTAGTAAAAAAAAAATACTTCTCAGGTAAATTGTTTAAAGTCCTGCATGGTGCAATTGCTTTATATTTTGTAAGTTATAACCCTTGGCTAGCTGGTCTCTTAGAGATAGAGTCCAGCATCACTTAAAATCTGTGCACACATTTCAGGAATGTATGTAACAGTATTTTAGTTGTTACAAATTTAAGGATATAAAATTTTTTTGTTAAGATTAGACTGATGTTCTGATCTTAAGTTTGCTGGTGTTTCAATGCTCTTGTTCTTAGAGTCGCTGGAGGTTAAACTAGAGCTTGATTTCTGAGGTGGGATTTAGCTTTATATTCTTTTGCTACTCTGATGCCAATGGTTGCTTGCCTATTGGAGGATTTTTTTTTTTTGGTACTGGGGATTGAACTCAGGGGCTCTTGACCACTGAGCCACATGCCCAGCCCTATTTTTGTGTTTTACTTAGAGACAGGGTCTCACTGAGTTGCTTAGTGCCTCACTGTTGCTGAGGCTGGCTTTGAACTCGTGATTCTCTAGTCTCAGCCTCCCAAAGTGAGGCACCTAGCTGAAGTTAGGATTTTTGATGGTATGTTAGGAATTGATTTCAGACCTTAAAGAAGCCCAAATGATTTTTGTGTGTGTGTGTGTAGGCTGGGTACTGGGGATTGAACCCGGGGATGCTCTACCACTGAACTATATCCCCAGCCCTATTTATTTTTTATTTTGAGACAAGGTCTCACTAAATTGCCTCAGCTGGCCTCAAACATTTGATCCTCCTGCCATAGCCTCCTAAGTCACTGGGATTTCAGGCATGTGTCATGGTGATTTTAAAACTACATAAATAACTGGATTGAAATTTGAACCTTTAATATTCACTGATTATTTGCAGGTGTGACCCTCATCATGCTTGGCCTGCCTGTCTTCCTCTTCCTGTTGCTGTTGATGTGTAAACAGAAAGATCCCAGTCTTCTGAAATTTCCCCCTCCTTTGCCAAATTTGTATGACTTATGGGAAACCAGAGTATGTGGAGTCTACCTCCTCTGGTTTTTTGTTCAAGCTTTGTTCTACCTATTGCCAATCGGGAAGGTAAGTTTTTGCTAGTAGAACATAATATGGTGAGATTTTCCAAACTTCTCTCTCATGTTTACTAAACAGTTTATATAGTTTTAAGCTGTTGTTGGACATAATCACCAAAACTTCCTTAGTTACTCCTATTTTAGAATACTTGCTTATTAAATGGAGCTTTAAAAATCTGATTGAAATTTCCCGTGTAACTTTCTAACCCAAATAAAAAGAATAAGCTATTTTCCAAATTAGCCTGACTCTTGGTGGAGGGAGCTCAGAAAACAGTACTACTCTCAGTACGTGTCATTTCAGGTGTAGCTTTTTAAATCATTAGTTGATAGGCAGCTGAGCTCAAAGGACTTTAATCTTTCTCTTTCACTTTTTTAAAAAAATATGATGAGTTTCTAATTTTTTTTGTTTTTTTGGTACTGGAGATTGAACTCAGGGGCACTTGACCACTGAGCCACATCCCCAGCCCTGTTTTGTGATTTATGTAGAGACAGGGTCTCACTGAGTTGCTTAGCACCTCGCCATTGCTGAGGCTGGCTTTAAACTCGCAATCCTCCTGCCTCAGCCTCCCAAGCTGCTGGGATTACAGGCTTGCGCCACCGCGGCCCGGCTGAGTTTCTGATTTTTATCCCTTTCAGGAATTCATTGTCAAGAACATTTTATGGGGCTGGAGTTGTGGCTCAGTGGTAGAGCGCTTGCCTAGCATGCGTGAGGCCCTGGGTTCGATCCTCAGCACCACATATACATAATAAATGAATAAAATAAAGATCAAAAAAAAAAAAAAAAAAAGAACATTTTATGTACTTTTCAAACTCATGTAATAGCTTTTAAATTTGTTCCCATTGCTAATTGTAGCATTCTCTTATTTCAGTAGAGTACTTGACTTAAATATATTTAGAGGAACATGAGATTCACTAAGCAATAAATAATTTATGTAAGGATCTTATTCTTAGGGCTTTGCAAGTTTGCAAACTGTAAACCAAAAGATGGACTCTGTTAGGGGTGGTGAGTGCCAGTGCTAGGTTAGAGGTGCAGACTGGATGCTGTGGGCTCTCTCCTTAACTGTGACAGGCTAAGAGATAAGGACCATTTGACTTTATCAGGTTTGCTAATCCTGTGATCGCAGACTGTTTATGTGTTTCTCCTCCTGGGTTCCCTTTGATAGTTAATGAAAGGCTACAGGCACATGATACTATATTAGTATTTACATTTTAAAAGTTACTGAGTACTTACTTTGGGGAGTACATTGTGGCTGTCCTTGGGCAAGTGGACTTGTCATTCATCCAGTTCAAGTTCTGTGTTTCATGAGTACTTTGCATGTGGAGATCACTGTACTGCATGCTGTGGGTAGTGCCAGGTAAAGATGAGAAGGTTCCAGTCCATAGAGCATGCTCACAGTTGCTTATTAGAGATAAAAGAATTACATGGAGTTATTAACTGATGAGTATATATGTATATGTAGCAAACAAGTGATTATATGTGGGCATAATGTCGAGTAGCACACAGGCCATAACAGACGAGTAAGTAGAGTACAGCCCGATTGCAAGGACCATGCGAATGTGAGACAATGGAGTTGTACTCTGTTTTGTGAGTGGTGGGAGGCAATTGGAGATTCTTGAGCAAGGGACTCATCAGATGTGATGGTATTTTAAGCACATTCAGTCTCGTGGTACATGGGATGGTTTGGGGAGAGTGGTTGTTGCTGAGGTCTTAGTACACTGAGACTTTGCTAATTCCATTTATATTTAAGATAAATTCCTCAGGGTGGAATTGCTTCATCAAAGGACTTGCCATTAAGATTTTTGCAACAGATTACTGTGTTTTCTTATTAGGAGATATCCTCTTTCTTAGGCATGATGAAATATAAGAGATATTAAAAGACTATATACTTATATTAGAAGATATATGATTTTTTTTAAATGTTTATTTTTTAGTTGTAGGTGACAGAATATCTTTATTTTATTTTTATGTGGTGCTGAGGATCGAACCCAGTGCCTTATGCGTGCTAGGCGAGCACGCTACCACTGTGCCATAATCCCAGCCCTAGATATATGATTTTATATTAGAAGATTATGTCAAAATACACAGGAGTCATGCATGGTAATGTACTTTTTTAATTAAAATTTTTTTTTCTTTTCAGGTTGTAGAAGGAACCCCTCTTGTTGATGGAAGAAGACTCAAGTATAGATTAAATGGTGATTTTTTTTTTTTAATGACCCAAGTTGACTTGATAACCTTGCACTCAAACTGTTACAGCTGATTACACTAATCGATGGTAAATTACCTCTTAGTTTTGAAGGACATGCAAATAAACTACTTATACCTATAGTCATTGTGTAAAACTCATGCCATGAAAAGTAATACAACCACCTCAGTCATTCCTGTTACATAGTTTTCTTTTTGTGTTTTTTTTTCTACATTTTTTTTTATTGGTGCATTATAGTTGTACCTAATGGTGGGATTTGTTGTTACTTTTTAAATTTTTTTTCCCTTTGCTAGCAAAGAAGAAACACAAGGGACGCATGTCCCAGAGGCTGTGACTTTCTGCCCATCAGGGAGAACGGGGTGATTCAAAGGCTACATTCCACGAGTTCTTTGTCCAGAATTATAATTCACTTGTTAATTTGGGAGATAATAATTTCTGAGATCTTCTGGTACCATCCCCAAGTCTGAATTATTTCATTCCTGTGGTGGGTGTGTGCTCAAGGACAGATAACTCTTCCTAGGATGGGGAAGAAAGGTAATCCTGTTTGTCCTGAGATGAGGGAGGAGGAGAGAGAGAAGAGAAAGAAATGAGTCCTCTTAAAAATAAGTCACAGTGGCAGAGCAGCAAGGGCTATATTCAAAGCATAAAATGGACCACTGTTACATTTCCCCACTATCAATTTCTACATTCCATTTCTATGGAAAATGAGCGACGTATCTCTAAGCTGCTTCTTGAGAGAGGACGAAGTTGGGGGAAGTGACTCAGTCCTTGTTCTCTGTCAGGTGGGGCATGGACAGTTAATGGTACTCAGCATCAGGGCAGACAGGTCCTTGGTGGCAGTTGGCAGGTAACTGCCTATGGCAAGGATCATGCTAAGACAACAGTAAATAAGACAGGAAAAGCATTACTTGTTTTGTAAACCATTAGCACAAAAGCAATTAGTATTTCAGCCAGACTTTGAAAACCATGAAGATAGTAAATCATATCAGTGAAAAACAGATTGAGTTGATCTACAGTAGGAGGTTAGGAAGATTTGTAGGTCTGAGATCAGGCTCAGATTGACTCAGGACAAACTTCTGACTCTAGAATCCTTTGTGATCCTTATCTTTATGCACTCTCACATGAGAGCCTTTCCCTTTTCACCCTGCAGCTTTACTTACTTTTGATAGGGCTGACACAAGTGTATATCTTTTTTTTTTTAATTTTTTTTAGTTGTTGATGGACACAATGTCTTTATTTTATTGCTTGGTATGTGGTGCTGAGGATCGAACCCAGGGCCTCACGCATGCGAGGCAAGCGCTCTACCGCTGAGCTACAATCCCAGCCCCACAAGTGTATATCTTAAGTTATATTTTAAAAAAACATTATCTGTCCTTTTAAATGTCCAGGTAGGACTGTGCTTTGGCTGTACTCTGTTGTTACATATTTATACATGCACAAAATATAACAATATATAGTTTTATTTTCTTAACAGCACTAGTGCTACTTAAAATACCGTACTTGTCTTGGGTTTCACCGTCTGTCTGAGGCATCCTCATGGCCTGAGAGAAGCTTCACTGGCGTGGGCACCCTGGCCACTCTGGCCCCGGGAGCTGCTCTTGCCCTTGCTCACCTGGCTCCAGCTGCCTGGGTCTAAGCTGTCTTTTGAATTTGTGCCTTTGCTTGGGAAACTTTTTCTCCAAAAGTCTGATAGCTACTTTTTTACTTCTGTTACATCTCTGCCCAGAGAAGCCTTCTGGTCCCTTTCTTTCCCTTGCCCTATTTTATTCTTCTCTCTTGGCAGTTTGCCTTCCCACATCAATGTATTTGTCTGTTCTTTGGGGTCCCCACACTAGAATGTAGCGTTGTGGGCTGGGACTTGGTTGTGTTCCCTGTGGCTTCCCTGTTGCCAGAAGATGAGTGGGCACTAGTGGACGCTCACAGATGAGCACTGACGGCAGGATGAAGTGGTCTCACTTAGCAGCTTAAGAAATGGGCAGGTGTCGCCCCCTGTTGGTCGGGACGCTTCTGGTGGTATAGGAGTATATACTGAGGGGATCAGTTCAACTTTGCCATTTGAAGACTTTGATAAAGTACCATTAACTTGATTTTAAGAAATGTATCTATGTCATAATCCTGAAATGAGTTTCTATTTTACTAGACTGAGAGGAGTGTTTTTATTTTCTTGGGAATTATATTACCAATACTCTTCAACTTAAGATGTGATTATCTTCACAAACCCATCTTAAGTTGAAAATAGTGGAAGTAGAAAATACATTTAATACACTGAATCTACCTAACATTAACTTAGTGACAGTCCACTGGAGAGTCTGGCGGCCATTTACCCTGTGATGCATGGCATCTACTCTATCTGAAATCACTTTACTGGGTCCTAAAAGGGAAGCAAAGATATTTTAGATGCTGCCTGCCTTTTAATGCCATGCGAAGCATCTATTCTAGCTTACTGCCAGATGCTGGTGGATGCTTAAAACTTGTTTGCTGATGCTGGCAAACTTTTTGTCTGCTTTCACCAAACTTCTTGCTGATGGAACAAATTTTAGAATCTGTGGCACACCCCTTCTCTCTGGTTGTGTGTGCCCGGCCAGTGAAATGGGTCTAGGGAGGGATGGGTTTATTTTTGCTATCAGGTCTCTGGATATTAGTGTTCTGTGGGTTTCTCTCTAGGGCACAGTTTATTTCCTTCTAAGTGATGCTGTTTTGTTTTTGTTTCCTTCCCTTAGAGGAGGGTCGCATGGACAGAGACCAGGTCAGCACTTGGACATGGAGTTCTGGTCTAGTTGCCTGATCCCTTAGAAATAATTCCTCTAAGCCGGGCGTGGTGGCGCAAGCCTGTAATCCCAGCACTTAGGGAGGCTGAGACGGGAGAATTGCGAGTTCAAAGCCAGCCTCAGCAACGGCGAGGCGCTAAGCTACTCAATGAGACCCTGTCCCTACACAAAATAGGGTTGGGGATGTGGCTCAGTGGTTGAGTGCCCCTGAGTTTAATCTCCAATACCAAAAAAAGAAAAGAAATAATTCCTCTAAACTACAGTAAAATAAGGGAAAAAAGGAGGGGGATCAGATATCACAAAGAAATAGGGAAGAGCTAAAGAGTCCAAGAAGGAGATTGAGAGGAAGTGATGAGGGATGGGAAAGGGGAAGAAATGTG
>CM053410.1:43687943-43746252 GCA_028644305.1 Xerus rutilus
TTGTGGTAGATTTGGAAAACTTTTGCATCAAGGCAACACTAACAGATCCTGGGGGTGGGGGATTGAGCTGGGAAGTTGTTTGCTATGTACCTTCTGTCTCAGCCAGATGGCAAGCTTCTCTAGGAAGGGACTTGATTTTATGATTATCTTCAGCCACAGGTAATTAGCAGATGCTTAATAGCTTTCTTGAAAGGTCAGTTAATAAAAAGTCCTCTATATGGAGCTGCCTCACCTTAAGAAAACAGAGAATGCTAGTTTAATGACAGGAGGAGCCTGTCTTGGGATTGCCCATAGGCTCTAGGTGGAGTGGCCCTGAGGGTCCTGCCCACCTGGCACTGAGTGCTTGGGCTTTGGCCCTTCTCACCTCCATCCCCATGGGCCCTGGCTGTTATCCTGTTTTGTACCAGGAAATCGGATACCAGGTCTTGAGGGTTGATGTGCATGAAAGAACAAGGCACTCTGCTCAGGCAAGTGTGTGAGCTGAGGGCCTAGATTTTGTTGTATCTATACTTCTGTTCCACTGTCTTTTTACATTCTTTCTAGGGACCCAAAAAAAAAAAAGCTCTTGAGATATCACTTTTTTCCTTTACACTAGAACTCAGATCCTTGAATAGAGCTTATACTAGCTAATCTTTCTGCATCAGGGGCAGGCAATGAAGTTTAGAGGTCTCCTCAGGCCAGGCTGGAAGAGTTTGATCTTGGAGGTGTCTGGACTGCATGCATCCAGGTCCTGAGGTGATCTGGCTCCAGCAATATGCTCGTGCTAGACAACCCCCCAGAGAGGACTGCACTTTTGTTAATTTACCAGGAGAAGTGAAAGAGTTGGCCATGTTACCAGGTAGCTTATTTCTTCTGTGGAAAATGCATATGAAAAGCCACATGGTGTGGGCTACTTGGGAGGCTGAGTCAGGAGGATTGCAAACTTGAAACCAACCTTGGCAATTTAGTGAGACCCTATCTCAGAACGAAAAGGGGTTGGGGTTGTAGCTCAGTGGTGGAATGTTTCTGGGTTCAGTCCCTAGTAATGAAGAGGAGGGAGGTGGGGAGGAAGGAAGGGAAGAAAAGCCAGGTGATGATCAGAAATAGATTGGTGCCCCTGGAATTGAAACAAAGGGAGCTGGCAATTTTATTCAGACACATTTATCCTTCTTCAGACACATTTTGAACACTTTTCTGCATGTGGTGTTCAGGTGACAAAGATGAAAACATATGGTCCCCACTTTTGGAGAGTTATAGTTTAGTGGAGAGAGACTGGACAAGTAGAGTAACATCGGCATCTGAGAATGTGGGGAGGAAGGCTGCAGGGGGCGGGGCTGATGCTGAGGCTGGAGGAGTGGGAAGCGGAGGCTGAGGGAGGGCCCCTGCTAAGGTTGGGAGGCCAGGGGCCTTTAGGGTCTGCTGTTGCCGGGCTGTGGACTTGGGGTGGAGACTGACGTGCAGGCCAGGGGAACCAGAGCTCCCTACCTTTTAACAAAATTTTGGTTGGTATGCGCTCCCATAGCCTTCATGTATTTGACTGTAATAGCACATTATTTGAATACTTTAAGCTTAGTAGCTTTTTCTTTCTTTGCCCTGTTTCCTTACAGGAAGCCGTGTTGACGACCATGGACATCATCCATGATGGGTTTGGATTCATGTTGGCCTTTGGAGATTTGGTGTGGGTTCCATTTATCTATAGCTTCCAAGCCTTTTATTTAGTCACTAATCCTCATGAGGTGTCCTGGCCTGTAGCTGCTCTAATTATTGCTCTGAAACGTGAGTATTAAGCTCAGCTATGTGCCCTGAAATCTATGTGTCATTTTAGATGGTCATGATTAGCTCAGGTTTGAGGTGATTTGTGATGGATGAGCAATAAAAAGATTTTGCATCTTGTACAGACAATGGATGCTTCATGCCTCTGTCCTTCAGTAGGTCTCTAAACATAATTTTTTTTTTTTTTCCACCAGGGATTGAACTCGGGGTACTTGACCACTGAGCCACATCCCCAGCCCTATTTTTTTGTGTTTTATGTAGAGACAGGGTCTCACTGAGTTGCTTAGTGCCTTGCTATTGCTGAGACTGGCTTTGAACGCGTGATTCTCCTGTCTCAGCCTCCTAAAGTGCTGGGATTACAAGCGTGAGCCATCGCGCCCGGCTTCTAAACGTCATTTTTAAACAAAACATCTTGTTTTAAAATTTAAAAATTTGTTTGAGTCATGATTTATTTTTCTGTTGAGTACCAGCTTTTTTTTTTTTTGGTACTGGAGATTGAACTCAGGGGTTCTTGACCACAGCCCTATTTTGTGTTTTATGTAGAGACAGGGTCTCAGTGAGTTACTTAGCGCCTCCCCGTTGCTGAGGCTGGCTTTGAACTCAGGATTCTCTTGTCTCAGCCTCCCTAAGTGCTGGGATTACAGGCTTGCACCACCGCACCTGCCTGAGTACCAGCTTTTTTGAGTACTCATCTTAGAAACAAGAAGATTGGTCTTGCCTTCATAGAGCTTACAGAGTGTTCTCACAGGAGAAATAAGACACACTATGGCCTGAGTCATGTGGGTGAGTGCCAGTGTGGGGCTTGTAGTTTAAGGTACAGAGGGCTAGCGGGAACTCTGGCTTGTTGGAGGACGTGGTGTTTGATCTTAGGTTCAGTGGTTAAAAAAATGGAATGGGGAGCCGGGCTGGGGTTGTAACTCAGTGGTAGAGCATTTGCCTCACACGTATGAGTCACTGGGTTCAGTCCTCCACACCACACATAAATAAGTAAAATAAAGGTCCATTGACAACTAAAAAAAAAAAAGGATGTAGAGACATAGGGAACACGTCAGCAGGATGAGTGGTAGGAAGAGGGAAGTGAGTTTGGGAAGTGAGGGTCCAGTTTGGCTTTGGCTGAGGTCGCCAGGCCCAGTCATGCATTTCACTTCAGATGGATTATCTTTAGTCCTTTGTCATTAAACCATTCATTAAACTCCTCCACCAAGGCTGGGCAAGATAAGCATTGAACTTCATTCAGCTATAGGTAGTTTTGCTATCCTAATTAGTGTCCATGGGAAAAGAAGAAATCTAAGTTGTTGGTGAAAATGAAGATTTAGTTTCACCCTGTGTGGTAATCCCAGAAGCTCAGGAGGCTGAGGCAGGAGAATCATGAGTTCAAAGACAGCTTCAGCAACTTAGGGAGGCCCTGTCTTTAAATAAAATATAAAAGGGCAGTGGTTAAGTGCCCCTGGGTTCAATCCCTGGTATAAACAAAAGTGTGTGTGTGTGTGTGTGTGTGTGTGTGTACATAGTTTCACCATTGATTTAGTTATCTTTGTCAAGTGTGCCTGTGTGTAATTCAAAGCAGTATTGTACATTTTATAGTTAAGCTAAAAATAGGGAATAGATATATTTCTGTTTATTCAGGACTGACTGTACGGCCTGTTGATGTTGACATTTGAAATTTAAATAAAGCTACCAATTTGTAGGTTTGCAGTGGGATTCAGCATAGATATAAAGTGGTACTAGTTGTAAGTTGGTGTTTTATTAATAAAGTGTTCATGCTGTGGCCAATAGTTATCATAATGAACAGATGAGATAGCACATAATTATAATTACACCAAACTCTTAGTACTGATTTTATTGTAATTTAGGCTGTCTTAGATTTTATTTATTTTTAAAATATTTTTTGGTTGTAGATAGACACAATACCTTTATTTTATTTATTTTTATGTGTTGCTGAGGATTGAACTCAGGGCTTCACACGCACTAGGCAAGCGCTCTACCACTGAGCCACAACCCCAGCCCTTAGATTTTATTTTGTTTGTGGAGGTGACTGCATTGTTCCTTTTGCCTTTAAGGTATGTGATGAGAAAGAGATTTTAGAGGAGTTGCTTTTTGACATTCTGGGCTTGAGAGTTTTTGAATTGTTTTTAAGAAATCAGACTGTTCTCTGCTTTAGACATTTCCTCAGAGCCCTGAAATAATTTCTGACAGAAAGTGTAGATAACTTTATGTATTAGGTTATATCTAAATTAACAGAAAAATATTTTAAAATTACAGTTTGTGGATATGTAATCTTTCGATGTGCAAATTCTCAGAAGAATGCATTCCGGACAAATCCCACTAATCCAAAGCTTGCTCGTAAGTATTAGTTTATATTTGTATCATGTATACTAAATGAAGATTCTTGTGTCTCTTTTTTAGAGATCATTAAAAATGTATTTTTGTTTTAATACAGATTTAAAAACCATTCATACTTCTACGGGAAAAAATCTTCTAGTTTCAGGATGGTGGGGCTTTGTTCGCCACCCCAATTACTTGGGTGATCTCATCATGGCCCTGGCATGGTCGCTCCCTTGTGGTAAGCATTTTGGCTCACTCAAAGATGTATGTGTTGGAACAGAGTGGGCAGGGTCAGCAGTGAGTCTTCTGCTGACGGTGGTGGGTTAGGATTGCCTCAGCTAAGCTCCACCTGAACTAGGTTCTGTTTTTTTTTTTTGGTACTGGGGATTGAACTCAGGGGCACTCGACCACTGAGCCACTACTTTGTGTTTTATGTAGAGACAGGGTCTCACTGAATTGCTTAGCACTTCGCCGTTGCTGAGGCTGGCTTTGAACTTGCGATTCTCCTGTCTCAGTCTCCCTAAGTGCAGGGATTACAGGTGTGCACCACCGTGCCCGGGTGGGTTCTGGTTTTCTTGTCAATGCAACAACTTATTTACGGGCTTCTGAGAGGAATTGGAATTCACAGAGCCTGAAGTTTTACTTTGAACTTCTACAAATAAAATTTTGAGTTTTAAACTGTGCCTGATTTTTTTTTAAGTAGAGTACATAGATTCTGGAAAACTTTGGTTCTTAGAGAATTTGAGGAAAGGCAGGAAAAACTGCGGTATAGTGAAAATAAAAATGCCCAGTGCTATCGACTGTTATTTCCCACAGGCTTTAATCACATCCTGCCTTATTTCTACGTGCTTTACTTCACCATGTTGCTTGTCCACCGAGAAGCGCGCGATGAGCACCAGTGTAAGAAGAAGTACGGCTTGGCGTGGGAGAAGTACTGCCAGCGCGTGCCCTACCGCATCTTTCCCTACATTTACTGATTCTGTTCCGGTGATTAAAAATGCTCCCATTGTTTAGGCTTCCATTTGTGGAAATGGGGGAAAAAAATCCAAACTCTCATTGCACTGACAGGATCTGTAAGTTTTGAGTCAGGACTGTAGAGCCAGGTAGTATGTCTTTTAATGTAGCCATGTGTATTTTATTAAATTAATAACGATGTCAGGAACTTTACAAATAAAGATGTTAGAATTTGCTTTTAATAGGAAATTTTCAGTCCTTAAAAATTTGGAAAAAAAAAAAAAAGCCAGTCTTATAATGCACTGAAAAGAATACTATTAATATTTATAGTTTTTAATTCTGAATTTTGATTTTTTTCCCTTTTGCCAGTTGGTTTCTCTTAAGTGAAAACACCGTTGCATTTAGAATACATTTATGTTTCATTGCATTAAGAAAACAATTTCATTTGTTTCTCTTTAAATCATTTACTAGTTATGTGATTTGAAAGTAAATCCCTGTACGTGGAGAGTGACGGCAGGTTATGAGCAGACACTGTTTAAGGAAGCCCATTGGTAGTAGTTGGCTTAACCTCAACCTCTGAAACTGCATTTGGAAATGTACATACATAGCTTATTTTATGTAATATATGGTGACTTCAGATTTTTCTGTACAGTTTTTTGAATGTGAGATAATTGTCAGGACTAAAGTAGCTTTTTAACAAAAACATTTTCAGTATTTTAAATTAAGTTTTGTAAAGTAATACATGTGAATTAAAAAAATCGAAGCAATTAGAATTCATTTAATATTGTATAGAAGATACTGTTAAAACATAGGAAAGGTATTTTTTCTTAATCCAAAGTTTGTGAATTTGGCTTTGCTACCTCAATTGCAGGTGTGTGTTTGCCTTTATAAACTCTTACAAATAGAAAAAATAGAATAAATATATATTTTTGGAGTAACATTGCTATTTAAACATTTTTTACAAACATTGGTGTTCGAAAATTTGCCATTTCAGGCTACTATTTTTATATATTTTTTGACTTTTTAAATTCAACATTGTTTTTGTACTATTCATTTAAATTCAACAGTGATTTTGCTATTGTTCAGCTCATGCAGTTTATACTATATTTTGTATGTCCTTTCTGTCCATAAAACCTTGCTCCCTAGAAAGGAGTGGTATCCGAAAACAAGGGCTTAACTTAAAATTGCTTCTTTTAAGAGATGTACATAAAGGAAATTTAGCCTTTAAATTCTAGTGAAGTTGATGTAGTCTCATTATTAATTGTCCCGTAATGGAACAGTAGCAAATTCACTAAACTTTTGTATTCAAAACTAATTGTTCTCAGTATCTTAAACATAGGGTAATGTAATGCTTATAGTGTATGTTTGGGTTTTAATTCTACATTTTATATATGAGCCATTTAGCTATGCAGTGTTCATCCTACCCTGCAATTTGAAGTGTCTGTAACCTAGCGTATGTTAATGTGATCATGGAGTTGGTTTGCTCTAGCATTCTGCATCCTGTAATGTTTAAACATTGCTTGTGAAATTGTCAGTGTTTTATTAGTACTGATGTATGCAAGCAGATTTTTTTGTTATCTTTTTTTTTTAAGTTATGCCTTTTCTCTTGGTATTGGAAAATGGTGTTCTAGCAGGTTCTGGGCTGGATTCACAAGGAGGTTTTGGGGGAGGATGGAGGGCATTCAGTTCTTTTCCTGGTAATGAAAAGGGTTTGTTATCAGTACAGTGCTGCAGTGTCCAGATATCAGCTACAATTTGGTTTAATTTTGCTTTTGACATGTTTATTTGACAAGCTTTATAATGAAGTTTTAAGTTGGAAATAAAGTTCAAAATAAAAATGTTGCTTTGATTACTTTGGAGCCTCATTTCTTTTTTGCCTGCAAGTTTGGGATAATTGGCACCAAGACAAGAACGCTTCACTCATCCTGCCTGCTCCCTGCTCTTTCTAGGGTCAGGAAGGTTTGGGACCTTCCTGGACCACTGGGCATCCAAATGGCAAACTGGGTCCCGTGGCCAGCTGCTGTTTATATTGAAGCTGTCACAGTGTTGGAGCTTGAAGGAGTAGTGGTGAGGAGGGGGGCAACTCCCAGGAAATGGTTATGTATTTAGGATTTGCAGTTTGAGAAATGCTAAAAACTATTGTATATTCAATAATACCTTCAAATGAATAGCAATTAATCACAGAGGCATTTGTGTTTAAAGACAGTACATGCTGTAAGAGGCATTCATGTCTGCAGACAGTGCCTGATGCCCATTTGGGTTTCCAGCTGATAAAGCAGCACTCAGACTGAGGCCAGTGATGAGATCAGATGGCTTCAATTCTCCATTCCTCCTCCTGGCCTCACATAATGTGGCAGAAGGTGTGTGTGTCAGAATATGCACTGATTAAAAATGATTAAAAGTAGATTCAAAATGTCATAGCACAGGATTCGTATCTTGGTCTTTAATTTTGTACTGTTTGAAGAAAAGGCCTTGTGTGTTGGTTTCCAGGAAGCATGGGTTGTTTTAACAAATCCTGGGTAATTTTAAAAACTTTTAGCAAATGAATTGCAATTAACAAGACCCCACCTTCTATCTTTTGGTAAAATTGTACACTTCATCATTTTCTTCTTGGTTCCTAAGAGACAGGGATTGTCTTACAGTCCTTTTCTATAGTGTTGTATGTAATTATGCTCTTACTGCTGTTTTTAGACAGTAGTTTTCAAGACCTGAAAGTAAGTACATATTAACACTTGGTGGCTGCTAATGAGTCCAGTTTGTGATGTAAGTCCCACCCTTCTACCTCCTTATGATAGAGAATAGACTGTCATCTTCGTATGTGTGACTTGGGTCCATTGCCAAGGTCCAGTGATAAAAAAATGAGGCCTTGAATCATAGCTCTCCTCCCTCTTAGAAATGCAGACCTGGGTGAGTTGTTGTTTAGCATTGGTTTCCTCATGTGTAAAATTTGGCTGGCATGACCACCCAGTATGGAGGGGGAGTGGTCCTGAGGATTATAATGGAATTCTTGTTAGTGTTCCATAACAATAGTTCTAATTATGGAGTACAACTAACAGAATTCTTCCCATAGAAGCATATTTAGATATTAATCCAGTTTATGGAATTCTCAGGGTTTGGTTTGGTTTTTTTGGTACTGGAGATTGAACTCAGAGCCACATCCCCAGCCCTATTTTGTGTTTTATGTAGAGATAGGGTCTCACTGAGTTGCTTAGCGCCTCGCCATTGCTGAGGCTGGCTTTGAACTCCCGATTCTCCTGTCTCAGCCTCCCAAAGTGCTGGGATTACAGGCTTGCGCCACTGCGCCCGGCTGGGTTCGGTTTTGTAGTGGGTGGCATGGTCTAGTGAGGTCAGAACAAAGCTGCATTTATTTTAAGTGAGGAAGGCCCTTCCATTTTGTTTTGGAAGTCTGCAGGCCAGCAATATAGAGTGTTCCAAAGGACACATGTATTTTATATAATGACACAAACCACTAACTTTAAGTTAAAAGCTTTATAGAAGCATGCCCTAATAACTTACTGGGTACTATGGTTTCAAGCCAAACCTGCTGTGTTCCAGGTTATGTTGACCTGCATGAGAGCCCCAGCTGCACAGACATTGAGCATTAGGTCTTGATGCATTTAGAATAAAAAGCAGCTCTAAGATTTTCCCACTGTTGAAGTCCTCACATGCAGATGAAAGAGACTGCACCTGTCCAGTCTGGCTGACCGCTCATTAGGAAGGGTGTTGATGACATATGAATGTCTTGACAGCGAAAAGAGTCAAAACTTCAAATGGTTTGGTATGGAAGTTTATTTTTCATTCATTCTTCTCACACAGCAATGCCACCTGCATGGTGATCCAGTGACTAGGAGGTTTCGCTGTTGGTAAATACACTGATGTCAGAAAGTTTGTTGGTAGATTACTACCAGTGTTAAAATTTCTTGACCTCTCAGGTGTCTGGTAAATTGGACATTCAAAAGTGTAGAGTTCTGAATCTGTCTGGTTAGAAGCATTGAGTGTTTCAGTTGAAATCTTGAAAGAAAGAAAAAACCCAATAGTTAAATTGCATAGTTCAAACCCAGTTAGTGTACATACTCCTTATGTGAGGTTCGGGGGATATGTTGTGGATTGAATGCATAAGTCCAGATGGTTAATGTACCTGTATATGGAGAATTTAATTTAGAGGAATTCCTGTGGCTTTAATTTAGAGGAATTCCCATACAGATTCCTGAGAAATAACACTGGAGGTTAATACACCATCTGTTTTAGATTTTAGCAATCTTGGGCTATTTTAAACGTGTGAGGTCTGAGGGCTGTCATTCTGTTTCCCCCGTGAGATCACAGGTAGTGGGGAGTAGGAGGAGTGGTGTGTCTTACTGAGGAATTTGTGATGAACAGCTGGGTGATTACCTTTGTTGGCATAAAGTATATGTCAGGAAAGTCACAACCCATTTCAAGAGGCCGCGAGTCTTCTAGTATATTTTGTTCATGATTCCATTGTGCTCCCTCAAGGAATAAACCAAAAACATGAACTCCTTCGTGAGAGGAATCCAAGCCCTGAGATGGAAGAGAGATGGTGTCAGCAGGTCCCCAGGCAGGGTGCTTCCTTCAGAAGCTGCCAGCCTAACCGGAGCTCCATGCGGAGATGCCATCCCAGTGTGGGACCATTCCTGCCCCAGGTGTGTTGTCCCAAGTTTTTCCCATTCTGAGCACTTAGAATTTGTAGGCTTTGGTCTACCTTATAATGATGATCCTAAATTGACGAGTGTTTTCAGACAGGAAAACTCCACATTTCTACAATTGGAATTCTGTAGCTGAATTTTTTTTCTTTTTTCTTTTTTTTGGTACTGGGGATTGAACTCAGGGGCACTAGACCGCTGAGCCACATCCCCAGCCTATTTTGTATTTTATGTAGAGACAGGGTCTTACTGAGTTGCTTAGTGCCTTGCTGTTGCTGAGGCTGGCTTTGAACTCGCGATTTTCCCATCTCAGCCTCCCAAAGTGCTGGGATTTCAGGCTTGCATTACCACGCCCGGCTTAGCTGAGCTTTTTAGGAGAAAGCAAGAAAGGTTGTAAAAGGAGCCAGCGTATAGTAGGCTCAAACTTAGTCACCTACCTCTACCATTAGTGGCTACATTACTCAGTAAGGGTCTGAAATACTAAAACAAGCAGAGAAGGGTTCTATGTCATATCTGATGCAAATTAAATAAATCATTAACTGACTAAAAAGGGTTAAGTGAATTTCTGAAGAGCAGTTTTAAGCAGAAAACCCGAGTTGCCAGCAGCTCCAATTCCAGGTTTTCCACGGGGGCTGGTGAAACCACCTGCTCTCCTCCAAGTGCGCTGTACTGATGCCCAACCTGAGGTGCTGGGTGGCTGAGCACCATGCTGCCCAGGAGGCCTCAGCCTTCTATGATCTGGAAGGTATCTGAGGAGATGGATGGGCACAGCTGTCCCAGGCCAGCTTGTTGGCACAGAGCTGAGGTGTAGAACAGCCCATGCTGTGCTTGGTGACTGCTGTCTACTCTGTGGACGTGACCTCCCAGGAGGTGCAAGGTGAATTCATATAAAGTGCTTCATATTTTGGCTTATTCTATAAAAACCTTACTGGGAATTGTTTTGTATAATGATCTTTTATGTACAGGCTAAGTTTCATGCAATGCATTGACTCTAGTGTTTTCCTTTCATGGACATCCCAGGAGCAGTGAATCTCATGCATTTGACTTCATTTATATTGTGTGACTTGGGTATGGAATGCATGGGTCTTTCAGAGAAAAGATGTAATATGTAAGTAATCTGCAAACAGTCCATTATGAGGTGACTTAATTCTCACAAGAGCCATTCAAAACGAATGGAAGTAAATTTACCTAAATCAAATCTGATTCTTGGGAAAAAGCAGAAATAACTGAGAGCACCTGAGTAGATGGGTAGAGACAAAAAGCAAGTTTGGGAGGGCAACACACACCCTTCTCTCCCTGTGAAGCCTGAGAAGAGGCCCCAGCACAACCTGCCTCCCTGAGCGTGTTGTGTGTGCTGGGCTGTGCAGGAAGGTATTAGGACGGGCTGAAGAGCAAGCTAGCCTTGAGGTCAAAGCCACGTCTGAGCTCTTTGAACCTTAGTTCTGACTTACAAAACTATGACAATTTTTCACAATTAAATAATGCACGTAAAGAGCTGCCTGTGACACGTGGTAAATGCTCAGTGAGTGTTAGTAAGGGGCCTCAGTGCCATCATGACCAGGTAGACTCTGATCTTCTGGAAGGCAGTGGCTTTGTGTTGTTCATTTCTTTATTTCCAACAACTAGCACAGTTTTGTACACACACATATATATATATATATTTTTGTGGTGCTGGGGATAGAACCCAGGGCCTTGTGCATGTGAGACAAGCCCTCTACCAACTGAGCTACATCCCTAGCCCTTGTACACATTTTTGAGTGAATGAATTGATAAACAGTTGAATAAATTTCAAGTTTAAAACACATCTGAACTTTAAATTTCTTCTACTTTGGTATCCTTGCCTAGTGGTCACTTCATTTTTCCTAAACTTCCAGGCACAGGGCGCTTACTGTCTACAAATGGATGCTGTGACAACCAACATAGGCAGTTTATACCAAGTGAATGTCCTGATGTCCAGTGAGTCTCCCTGGAAGCCTCTATGGCTGGAACTCCTTTGGGGTTCTAGTAGATTTAGAATCTAGTTCATGCATCACCCCTTTAAATATTTCTTCTCTTCCAAGTCTTTTCTAGAATGGATTCTCCCAGTATCATCCTTCTGAAAAGGTTTCCAACCTGCAGTCATTCTAGATGTTCTCTGAGTCATCTCCGAGTGCAGTCTGATGAGTGCTAAGAGAAGGAAGACCAGGACTGGAGCAAGAGGCCGAATAGCACGAGCCCTGGCCTCCTCCCATGACCCCAGATCCCCAAACACACTCATAATAGCACTGGAAAACAAGAAGTGTCCCCAGTGGACCAGAAATTAGGAGATCTCTAAAGACAGAAGATAGGATTAGATTAAGGAAACCACAACTGGTAATATACACAGTAAAACCTAAACAAAACATACACCCCAGCCACTCCCCTACACTGAATCCTATAGGCTAATCTTAAATATTGGTGCAAAATTTTTGAATAAAATATTATAATTAAGATGATTCAGTTACAGTAAATATTTGAATATAATTAAGCACATTGATAAGGGTAAAAAGTCATAAGATTATTTCCATAGATACTGGAAAGACCTTTTATCACATTTAGCTTTCATTCTTATTTAAAATAATCTTAATGTAGGAATTATACCTTAAAAAAATAAATTCGAGATTCATCAATCTATATAATTTACCACGTTAATAGGATAAAAGATAAAAACCATCTAATTATTTCAGTAGACATAGGAAAAGCACTTAATAAATTCAATACCTATTTTAAAAAACCTTTTGGCAAACTAGGACTAGGAGGTAACTTTCTTAATCTACAAATAAGCCTATGACTGATGTAATACTTTAATGGTGGAATAGTGAAGGCTATTCCCTGAGTATTAGGAAAAAGACAAAGATGTCCATTATCAGCTTGTCATTGAACATTGTACTAGAAAGAAATTGAAGAAAATAAATGATAAGCTAGAGGAATAAAAAAACTCTAAATATTTATAATTAAAAGTCTCAATATTGCTGAGATGTTAATTCTCCAAAATCAACTGACAACCATCAAGAAGAGCAAAGCTGGAGGCTTTCATACTACCAGATATCAAGACATACTGTAGTGCTACAATAATCAAAATAGTACTGCAGTACCAGCACAAAGATAGACACATCAGTGAAACAAAAAAGAGACTCCAGAAACAGGTCCAGGGATAGACGATTATTTGATCAATGGAAAAATTAAAGTGGGGTAAGAATTGTCATTTTAATAAAAGAAATGAGGCTGAGTCAGTTGGGTACTACCGTGCAACCCAAAGAACTTTGACTCCATACAATATGCCAACTCAATTCAAGGTGGACCAGAAGCTTGAATATGACAAGTAAAGCCATACAACTTCCAGAGATAACAAAAGAGAATGTTTTAGTAACCTTGTGATGGGAAAAGATTTCTAAGGACATACAAAGGAGATGGATATAGCAGACTTCATTACAACAAAGAATTTTTGTTCAGCAGAAGACACCATTGAGAGTAAAAAGGAAAGTCACATACCAAGAAAAGATACATTCTATATATTAATCTGACAAAGGGCTTATTCTAGAATTTATAAAGAACTTCTATAAATAAGACAAAGACTAACCGATCAAATAGTTGGCAAAAGTCTCAAACAGAAACTTCACAAAAGAGCTTTCTGGAAGTTTTGTGAGTCTTTCTAGTAAATTATTAAACCTGAGGTTTGTTTCAGGAAACTCCCAAACCAGCTGTTGGTGTCAGAAGTCTTGGGTAGACTGTGCCCTAAACCTCAAGTTTGACTAATCCCAAGTACAGTACTAACGACAAACAGCCAGTCATAGACCATTACAAATCCTATTCACAAAAAGCAACAACTATAAGAAAACTATTAAGAAAATAACCTGACAGTCATTTCAATGTGAAGACACAATTTGGTGAATGACGTAAAGGACCTAAACAAATGGCATGACTGTTTCTAGGTGGAAAACCCCAATATTTAAAAGACAATGATTCCTTCCTGGATTTATTTTGAGCAAATGGCTCAAAATCCTAACAGATTGTTTAAAACATGAAATATAATAAGCTCATCTTTAATGTGGTTGAGCATGGATCCTGGAGTAGAAGGATAGATTCCTAGAGCAGATTGACACTTAGGAAACTCAAGTGTAGCCGTTCAAGTTGGGGATGGGGTGGGAGCACAGCAGGGCTGGGGTTACCCTGAACATGTGGCTGGCTGCATGGCTGCCCTCTGTGCTCCCGACCTGAGCTGCCTTCATGGCCATCCTCACTGTGTTTGCCGAGTGCTGCTTGGGGGTGGGAGAAGACGCTGCTTGCCACCTGGCTGAGCTCTGCAGGGTGCAGTTGGATGGTATTTGGATTTGAAGGGCTCTGTGCCATGTTTCTCTGCTTCTCTCGTACCTGGCAGGTGGTTAAGTACTGAATCAAGGTTCATTGAGGGAATGACCGGACGGACAACTGCCCTTTCCAATCCCGTCAGTATTTCAGTACCTTAAAGGCTCTCCTGACTATGTTGAGTTTCTTTTGGATAATTATGGAGACCTCCTCATCTGTGATGTCACTGGTGTCAGAAGTCACATGGTGGGTAAAAGTCAGGCCATCCATAGAGATTCCTTGGGCCCTTCCATAGTCTTGAAGCACAGCAGAAAGAAAGGCTTTGAAGAAAAATACCAACAATTTCCTTGTGAGTCTTAGGACTTTCTTCAGAGGTGGGCAACCCCCATTCCCTCATGGAAACTTCCCTCAAGGAGACAGAAGGGAAGAGTGGAAAAGCAGAGTCAGGAAGGGAGCGAGATAAGGGTGAGACCTGGCTACTCACTTCACTCAGGCCTTTGTGCTACTAGTCTGGCAGCTCCATGAGCCTCCTGGTGGAGGTGAACACGGGTTTTTCTGTAGGTCTAGCACCCTGCTCCCCATATTTTTTGTGGGAATAGAGGGGTTATAAATTCTGGACCCTATATCCTTAGTGGCATCTCTACCCTCCACAGAAAATCTTAATTAAGCTTCTCCAGAAATTTTCACTATAATTGATCTTAGCAAAAAATCTCTACAAGAGTTCAATGTAGTTAAGCTTCCTATTTTCCTATTTCTCTATCTTACAATAATTTCAGGCCACAGGCCTGAAAAAGATCAGCACCTGAGGTGCTGAACACCCTTTACTAGTTTTTCACAAACATCTAGGGACTATCTAGTATAAGTAACAATATATATAATAGTTTGTAAAAGTTTTCAAGTGGGAAGTATATTTGCAAATGCAAAGTGTGCTAAGAAAGACAGATTCTTTAATGAAGTCTCTGGCCTTGGGTCTGAGCTTCACAGAGGTGTTTACATTTCAGAGATAAGAGAAGATGTTACTAACTGGGCTCCATGGTAACAGCTGGCAGGGGGAGGGAAGAAAGGGGAGAAGAAGCTCTCCCCTTCTCGGGTGCTGCCCTTGAAGGGTTAACTTGCCTAGAACAGTGAAAGAAAGAGCTGCTTTTGTGTGAACTTCTGCAGACTGTGAACTTCTGAGCCCCTCCCCTACACACTGGGTATAAAGTTCTGAAACTGCCTGAACTCGATGTTCAGGGAGATTAATTGGTTACAGCGAAAGCTTTTCCCTCTGAACCTGGCTGCAGCCAAATAAATCCGCTTCCTGCTGTCTTCAGTGTCTTGCCTCGTCTGTCCCTACAACATATCCACATCCGATGCCATCCTGGCTGATCAGCATAATTCATCTTCTTGGCAAAAAGATGGGGCCAGAGGTGAGGACAAGACCGGGTGTGCCAGAGTCTTTCTCAGAAAATGACATATGGACACACTGGGAGGAGGAAGGTGCTTTTTTTCTCTGTGGTTGCTAAGTGGATGGTGGTCATTTTGCCCCTGCTTACATGGAGCAAGGGTAGGTGCAGCAGGACAGACAACAAGTACATCTCAAAACTTGACATGACCGTCATCTTAATCCCAGTGAGCTCTTCTCCCTGGGTCCTTTATTTCAGCAAATGAGTTCAGCATCCACCCCGCTGTTCAGTACAGAAGCCTGAGAGTGGCTGAACTCGCCCCTCCCTGCACCCCATCATTTCAAACACGGAGTGCAGTCGGTTCTCTTTCCTAAATGCCTTTCTGCCCAGCTACTCCCCTGTCACACTACCGCGCCCCACTGCAGGGCACCACCAGTTCTTTCCCTGAGCAAAGCAGACTCCCTGGATGACTAGGACCTGGCCTTGGGCCTCTCCAGTCCACCCTTACCCTTCTTCCCTCCTGTAGCTATTGGTCACGACCCTTCTGTCCTGAAACACGTTAAGTGGCTCCCACTGTCACAGGATGGCATTGACTCTTAGGGAGCCTGGACCCATCCTTCCAGCTTTATCCTATACCATTCTCCCCTTGTGGGTCTTTTGCTCTGGTCATAATGAACATTTGATTTCTTCTAATTTGCTTTCCTCTCTCACTTCTGGGCCCTTGACTGGAGTAATTGCCAGTACAGATGTTATCCCAGTTTTGGGCAATGGATGAACACTTGACTTTTTAAGTCAGGCAGGCTAAGTTCAAATCTTAGCTTAATCAGTATTTTTGTTACTTATTTGTCTAAAGTCATACAACTTATGTGCCAAGATTTTCGTATCTGAAAATAGGGATGATTACAGTAACACACTCCAAAGATTGTCACGAGAATGGGACGACTTAATTTATGCTGTTCTTGGAACAGTGCTTGGCACTCCATAGATGCTATGGAAGTACTTTTAATTATTCTCCTCTTCTTCCATCCTCACCTGGAGGACACTTAACTGGCAGTAACCTTCGAGTCTCATCTTAAAAGTCATTTCCTTCCTGGCCCTGAATTAAGGTACCCATGTTTCATGTTCTAAAAGTATTGATTTGTTCATATGTTCATTCAGGAACTCATCCATTCATTCTTCAAATATTTATTGAGGACTTTGCTGGTGCTGGGGGCTGTATTAGGTTTCATGGATATGACAGCAATAAAAACAGACCTGTTCCTGTCCTCCTGGAGCGTCTAGTCTACTACTGCTCCTTTACAACTCCTTGTACACCCATGATCACACACTGTGGCAACATTGTGGTTAATCTTTTCTACTGAGCAGGTGGGGTCCCAGTCCCAGCAAGCATTCACCATTCTTGTTAAATCAACAAATGAATAAACAACTGAAGCACAGAATCAACCCCTAAGTTAGGCGCTTATTTCCATTCCTTTATAGTAGTCTCAGGGAGGGGTCTCGTGTTGGCCTTTGACATCATGGAATCAATAGCCTAGAGATGAGGAAATGACCTGCCAAGGTACAGATGAGGTTTGACAAAGGTAGGTCTATTTTGGTGAAGTAAGGAAGTGGGAGGGGAAGGAAGAGGCCCTGGTACCTGCTGGGGCACAGGTGCTGTCATCTAAACCTCTTGTGAGGAGGGTGAGGAGTTGTGGAGAAACTGGGCCCGGTGTAGGGCTGATCCTGGTTTCTAACGCTCACCTTGTGGGAAGAAGAAAGCTGGGAGCCAGTATCTTGCAGGAAATCCTTCAAAGAAATCAGACTCTGGTTCAGGAGGGTATTTGAAACTTTGACTAGGTGATAGAATAGTTTCATCTGAAGATGTGATGAATCTCATGTACCTGTGGAGAAGCAGACCAGGTCAGGTGATTAAGGGCATAATAATTGCACACTGGCAGGTGATCTGGGCCATTTCTTCCAGTCCCTCTCAGGCTCATCCTTTCACTTTTCATCTCAATTCCCTTCCACTCAGCACTCTTATGTTGTGCTTTAGTGGATACCAAGTATGCTTTGAAGCTGGTGAGGGGAAAAGGGAGACTAGCAATTTGGCTGGGAGGCCATGGATTTGAGTAACACAGGGTGTTATTACAGTGGGAAGCCTGGCTGGGCCTTGTGGAGTCTTATCAATTGTTTTTCTGAGTTACAGAATTCTCCAAAAGAATCCCCAGAGATGTGGTTGGGTGTTTGCATTTGTTCTGACACTCCTTTATACTTAAATGGTACAAGAGGAAATCTAGACTTTGGTACTAGATTTTCTGGGTCCAAACCTCAATACTTCCATTTTCTACTTGTGAAACCTCGGGCAAGTTACTTCATGTGCCTCAGCTTCCTCATCTCTGAAACAGGATAATAATGATAGCACCTGCTTCACATCCTGGGGCCCAGGAGACTTGGTGTGTTAGGAACAGCAATGTTCTTGGAAAGAGGCTTGACGCTATGTGAGGCCCTTGTTCAGTGGTAGCCAGTCTTAGGCCTTCACACTACCTTTATTATGACCAAAAACACATTGAAAAATCACATGTAGCCAAATTTTTCATATATTACTTCATATTTCCCCCTACTCATATCTCAGGACACTGAGTAGAATAATGGAAAAAAAGGTACTGGCTGCTAGTCCTTAACTCTGTCTCAGAGGTTAGGGACCTTGAATGGACCCTCGGCTCCCATTTTTCTCATCCTCAGTGGAAGACAAGAATTCTTCTCCTAATTCACTTGTTACTGTGAGAACCCAGAGACCAAGCATGTGAAATTAGTTCATAAACTTAAGCTCTAGCAAAAATAAGGAAGAAATATAAAGCAGTTTTCATTCATACCGACGATGTATAGCAGTATAAGCCACTTTGGCCCAGGTATTGAAGAAATTCAGTCGCTGGATGAGATCATTAACCCAGGAACTCAGGGTCCTGCATGACTTGTAGGCATATTTCTGTTGAGATTTAGAGACAGTTACATCATTAGTTTTTGTAGATCTGCCTCTGGAATCATTGGGAACATTTCTGCAAACTTTGGTAATAGATTCAATTGCCAGGGAGAAAAAACTTGGCAGAAGAATGTCCTCACATAGTGAGAAGTCTGAAATTGAATACCCAGGAGAAATAGCGTTATCTTAACTGAATAAAATCCTTGGAAGCTTCCATCCTGGCTAAGGGCTTTCATGACTGTTCTCAAATTCTTTCAATCCCTCATTTCTCTTTCCTCTTCTCTGGGGAGATTATCTTCACATGCCATTGGGCGTGAGCCATTTCAACTCCCCAGCCTTCCCCTGTGCAAGACTCTATAAGCCCCCACCCACTGTCTGGTCTTTCCCTTTTCCTTTAAGTCTGAGCCGAGCTGCCCCGCCCCTCTGCTCTGCCTGCCTTTCTGGGCATTTCCTCTTGGCCTCCATCTACTTATGAACATGCTCTTCTATCTTAAACACAGCAGCCTCCAACTTGTCTGCTACAAGGGGTGTATTTGGAGGGGGCCCCTTAAGTCCTTGAGCTTCCTCCTGTGTTTATGGTCAAGTTTCTTGAGGAGGCTTTCATTGATTCCTGTTCATTCTTCTTCCAATTAGAAGTCATTAGTGGCTTTATGCTTTCCATATTCATGATGTCCCACTCCTGTTTTTATTTGGTACAAATCCTTCACAACTTTTGGTTAAGCTGACTACTTCCTTCTCCTTCCCTCTTGCCTTGAATCTATCCTGGCTTTCTCTTGAATTCTCTGCTTCTTTCTGGATCCTGTTCATTGGTTCTTCATCTTCCCTCTGAGGTTAGTGCTGTCCTGAATTCCTTCTGCCCTCTTTTGCTACTTTGCAGTCCATTTCCCGGACTTCACCATGGCTGTGGTTTCACTATTTTGCTGGCCTGATGATACCAGTGTCTTGCTTCACATCGTCATTGTTCCTCCAACAGCATCGCTTTCTGCCCACCCAGTCTCTGAGTGGCACTACTGCCTACCTAAATGTCCAAGCCAGACATTTCCTTCCATCTGGTTAATCCCAGGTCTTGTCACTCTGTCAGACATGCAGTTGTCTGTCGTAATTGTATTTATAGTCTCCCAACTAGGCCATGTTCTTCCAATTTAAATGCACTTGGGGAGCCCAGCACTTTCACTAGTTAACTTTCTTAGCAAGCAACAAATCCTCTCTGGCCCTCTGTTCCCTTTAATCTATTCAATAAGGGCATAGGAATAAAGGATTCCTAAGGTCCTTTCTGAAGTCCTATGAAGGACTTCAGATGTGTGAATTTTACAGTTTCCATAATTCAATTTTTCATCACAGTCTGTGTTCAATTTTTTTTTTGGTACTAGGGAGTGAACCTAAGGGTGCTTAACAACTGAGCCACACCCCCAGCCCTTTTTAAATATTTTATTTAGACGAGGTCTTGCTGAATTGCTAAATGCCTCACTAAGTTGCTGAGACTGGCTTTGAACTTGCAATCCTCCTGCCTCAACCTCTCAAGCAGCTGGAATTATAGGCCTGCGCCACCACGCCTGACTGTATTCAATTTCAAAGAACTATAATTGTCATTTTTTGAGAGGGGGAGTACTGGGGATAGAACTCAGGGTTACCTGACCACTGAGCCACATCCCCAGCCCTATTTTGTGTTTTATTTAGAGACAGGGTCTCATGCCTCGTCATTGCTGAGGCTGGCTTTGAACTCGCGATTCTCCTGTCTCAGCTCCCAAAGTGCTGGGATTACAGGCATGCACCACCACGCCCGGCTATCACTGTTTCTTAACCTGTCTTCATGTTTTCTTTTTCTTCTTCTCTTTGTTTTTTTTTTTTTTTTTAGTACCAGGGATTGAACTCGGGGGTGCTTAATCATGGAGCCACATCCTCAGCCCCTCACCTTTTAATTTTTAGTTATAAATGGACACAACACCTTTATTTATTTATTTATTTAATGTGGTGCTGAGGATTGAACCCAGTGCCTCACATATGTGAGCAAGTGCTCTACCACTAAGCTACAACCCCAGGCCCACCCCAGCCCTTTTTAATATTTTATTTAGGGACAGGGTCTCACTAAGTTGGTTAGGGCCTTGCTGAGGCTGGCTTTGAACTCGCTATCCTCCTGTAGCTGGGATTACAGGCAGGTGCTACTGTGCCCGGCCTGTCTCCACGTTTTCTATAAAGGTATTTATAAAAGTAGTTTTATTGAGATATAACTCACATGCCATATCATTTACTCATTTATGGTACAAATTCAAGGGTTTTTACAACATTACACTGAGTTGGGAAATCATCACTACAGTGAATTTTAGAACATTTTCATTGCTGCAACAACCAAACCAAACCAAAACGCCCCCTGTACCTGCACACCTCGATTCCCTATTAATTCCAGACCTAGGCTACCAACAACACACTTTCTGTCTGTATGCATCTGTCTGTTCTGGCACCCCATGTCTACATCATATGTTTGCGATTGCCTTCTTAGCATAGAAGAATCACTGTTTTTTAAAGACCATCTGTATAGCATGTGTTGGTATTTCAGTCACTTTGCTAGTAGAATAATATTTCATTGCAGGAGTCTTAGTCGATTTTGTGCTGATATAACACAGAACCACAGACTGCATAATTTTTAAAAAAGAGATTGATTTGGCTAATGGTTCTGAATGGGAAATCCAGCCATTACTGTTTTGATGTTCTAAATATTTTTGTACATGTCTCTTGATGTCTGTGTGCAAGAGTTTCCATACTTTTTTTTTAAAACATTTTTTTTTAGTTGTAGGCAGACAGAATATCTTTATTTTATTTTTATGTGGTGCTGAGGATCGAACCCAGTGCCTCACGCGTGCGAGGTGAGCACACTACCGCTGCGCCATAACTCCAGCCCCAGGTTTCTATACTTTTTAAAATACAGTTGAGATCATACTGCATCAAAATTTTGAATCTTTAAAAAACTTTTAATTCAGGGGCTGGGATTGTGGCTCAGTGGTAGAGCACTTGCCTCGCATACGTGAGGCCCTGGGTTCGATCCTCAGCACCACGTACAAAGCAATACAATAAAGACATCGTGTCCACCTACAACTAAAAAAATATTAAAAAAAAAAACTTTTAATTCACTTAGCAATATAAGAAACATCTCCCCTTTCTCTACTATTGTAGAGGTTCTGAATTATGTTTAGATTGGTTTAATGGCTTCCCTGGTAATTACAACATGCATATGTAATTTGTCAAAGCGTAAAGGATATTACTAATTTCATCCTCCTTCTTGATAATGTAACACCTAAAAATTCCAGACATTCCCAACTCTGGCGTATGTGTTACTGCTGGCTGTTTTTTATTCTGGTTCTTTTCTTTTAAATTAACTATGTTTCTCTAAAAAGACAAAAAAAAAAATCCCCCTGGATATTAATACCATTTTGTTTCTGTCATAACTGACTACCAACTCACTGATCATTTTTACCCTCTTCATTCTTTCTTGCATTTCAGAGTTTCTAGTTTTGTTAAGGATGAATTTTATCTACCTCTCCTCTTTTGATCTGCTTTATTTCATCTTCATTTTCAAAACAAAAGTTTTGTATGTATTGTTTTTGTATATATTTCATATAAAGTTTTGTGTTATTAATAGTTCATTTTTTGGACACATTGAAAATACCATTCCCATTCTTTGAAAGTTTTCTTCCCCAGGAGTAGCAAATACTCTTAGACCAAAACTCTTGCTGTGCTCTGCCCAGTTTTTTTGTGTTCATGTTTCCTCTTAGATTTTGACCTGTTAACCCATCATTCTCTTATTAGGCTCTTTGATACATTTAGTAATATTACAATTTTTTTAATCAAACATTTTTAATTTTTTTCATTGAGAGGTGATCCAAAGAAGAAGAAAAATCTTACATGGTCTTTGCAAACATTTAAAATTTTACAGTAACTAAAATATGAATATGACAACAAATAAAAATAGCCCCATGTGAGATGTAAAATGATAGCTTTTTCCTCCAAGACCTATGAGTCTCTCTTATACAAGGTAACCGCTGTTGTCTGAGCTTTTTCTTCTAAAACATTTAGTTGTATTTCCTGAATGTAAAATAGGTGCTATTTTTTGGGGGGTGAGGGGAGGTGTGTTTGGGATTGGACCCAGGGGCGCTTAACCACTGAGTCACATTCCCAGCCCTTTTAAAAAATTTTTATTTTGAGACATTGCCTTGCTAAGTTGCTTAAGTCCTTGCTAAACTGCTGAAGGTGGCCTCAAACTTGTGCTCTGCCTGCCTCAGCTACTTGAGTCTCTGGGATTACAAGCACGCATCTGCCAAAACAGAGGTGCTTTTTTAAGCAAATATATGCCTTCATTGACAGAGTTTATAATCCTTAAAAATGACACTCTTCTAAAACTTTAAAAAATTAATTAGACATTTTGGAGATCTTTCTATATCAGCATATATCTCACAATTTGGATGTGTCACGATTTATGTAACCAAATTCCTATTAATGACCATAGAACTTATTATATTGTTATACTATTATAATTATTATAACAATTTTTATTGCTAATATTTGTTACATATTGTTATATCAGTTTATATTGTTACAATCCATTTTGTGATAAATATCTCTATGATGAATTTAAGTGGAATTACCAAACTGCCCTCCAAGAAGTTGTATGAATATGTATCAAAACTATGTCAAAATCATATCAAAAGTATGTCAGCATTTTTAAATGTTTGCATAGAATTTCAATCACATAGATGTACCATTATTAACCTAATCATTCCCTGGATCCTGGATATTTCTTTCAAGCAAGTAAGTAAGTAGGAAATGATAATTGGTTACCTGCCACAACATGGGAACTTTTGTATTGAGAAGAGAGTCATATATTTCCTCCAGTTCTTGAGTGAGGATGCTCTCTCCTTTTAGAGCAAGTTGAAGATCTTTTAAAGACTTATGTATGACACATAATAACTTATTAAATCGTCCTATTTCTTGGTTCAAAAAGACTATTAAGACACAATGGATAAGGGGATCATGGCCTGGAATAAAAAAAAGAGATAAAAGTTTGATATGTTACAGGTTAAAAAGAGGCTTTGTATGGAGGGACATTGGCTTTGAAAGTTAAAGGAATTTCATGTGTCTTTACCAGGGGTTGATAAACATTTTCCATAGAAGTTCAGATAGCAAATCTTTTAGGGTTTATGGACTGCACCATCTCTGTTGCAGTTACTCAGTTCTCTTGCAGCCGCAAATGTAAACAAATAAGAATGTTCGTATCCCAATAAAACTTTACTTATGGGCACTCAAATATGAATTTCAAATAGTATTTATGTGTCACAAAGTATTATTCTTCTTTTGATTTTTTTCAGCCAATAAATAATATAAAAACCATTTTAGCTTGCAGGCTGTACAAAAGGCTGGATTTAGCCTGAAATCCTTCATTTGATGAACCTCAATCAAGACTCAAAAACTGCAGTACTACAGTCATGTCTCACCTAATGGTGGGGATAAATTCTGAGAAATGCGTGTATAGATTTCATCCTTATGCAAATATTAGGGTGTGCTTCTTAAACGATAATGCCTGTTGTTGCCAGGTGACACAACCTTATGGGGCCATCGCGTATATGTGATTTGTCATTGACTTAAATGTCATTATGTGGTGCATGACTATTTTGATAGACTGTTGCTCAACATTTGGTTCCAAATGAATTGTTTTTGGGTTAGAATATTGATGTTAAAATTAAATTCAGAAATTGCTCCACTTCAGGAATTTAGCCCCTCAGAGCTGGGCCTGGAACGAATCCGGGCAACTCTGGGCCTGCCCTTACTTGGTTTACTTTCTCAGTGTTGAAAGGTCTCCATTAGAGGATTCATCTCAACCCTGCTGCCCTAGATGCTGTTCCAGAGAGCACAGATGCAGAGCCAGAGAGAACAGGAACCTAGAAAGCTTTTTAGAATCTCCCAAGCAGAGTTGTTGCTTTCTTGTTTCTCAGTGAAGACAAAATGACACCATCAATTTCTTCTCTGCTCCTATCTCTGGAGTGCAGATTTGTCCTCCCATCTTGCCTCAGCCTTTTTACAGCTGCGGTACTGTACTTTATTCCTGGCCCTGACTTCCTTCTGACAGCAGAGTTTCTGCCTGAGGAGGCTGAGGTACCGGGAAGGAGTCCAGGTCCTATGCTCACCTTTGACATTGTTATAGAGAGACTCCCAAATGGAGCTTGACAGGATGCATTTCAATGTGCTGGGACTTTCAGTTCCGGTACATTCTTCTTTCTCCACTGTCAGTGGCAGCCGCTTCAGTAGGTCTGACATAATTTCTATCACGAGTTCATCATTACTCTGATTAGGACTGCAAAGGAAACCATGAGAGGAATGAGATATGGATCTGTCTAATCCAGGAGTGCCCCCTGTTTCAGCCCCGTAGGAAAGGAAACAGAGCTCCACAGAACCACACACCTGTGAGATGGAAGATCTTAAGGACACCATGGAGCTCACTGACTGTGCTTCACAGAAGACAAAACTGACCAATTCACTTTAGACATTTGTAAAAAAATGTGCATTTAAAAAGTTTTCTTAGGATTCCTTTATCTGTCAGTAAATGGATGGGACTAGAGACTATCATGTTAAGTGAAATAAGCCAATCCCCCAAAACCATAGGCCGAATGTTTTCTCTGATATGCAGATGCTAATTTTACAATAAGGTGGTGGGGGGCGGGGTTTAGGGAAGAACAGAAGTACTTTGGATCAGAAAAAGGGGAATGAAGGGAAAGGAGGGGGAATAGGAATAGGAATGATAGTAGAATGAATTAAACATTACTATCCTATGTGCATATATGATTACATAAACAATGTAATTCTATATCATGTGCAATCAGAAGAATGAGAAGTTAAACTCCATATGTTTATATGCCAAAATACATTCTACTATCATGTATAAATAATAATTAGAACAACAAAAAAGAACAAACAAAAAAAGTTTTCTTAAGATTCCTTTAAAAAACCTTCATCATCTGAACACCTCTATATGAAAGGCACGATACAGCATAAGAACTCATCGTGCTGAAGCAGCTTATAAGAAGTTCATCTGCTTGTCCAATCCCTGTGTTTACACAAAGGGTTTCCCGATAGCACACTTAATGGGTGGTGACTGGAGGATGGTGTGTATACAGGTCCTGGTGAGGCTGTGATACTATGCAAGACCATCAAATACTACGTGGGA
This sequence comes from Xerus rutilus, assembly GCA_028644305.1. Lineage (NCBI taxonomy): Eukaryota > Metazoa > Chordata > Mammalia > Rodentia > Sciuridae > Xerus > Xerus rutilus. The sequence continues at coordinate 43,713,510 of CM053410.1, forward strand.
AGAGATCTCAGAAATACTTCCAAAGATGAGGAGCCCAGGACCTCTTTAGACATTTTCTGGATGAGTAGGGAATGGGGCCCACTCTCTGCTGCTCTTTTTACCAGTGGGGATTGATTTTTCATCCAACACTTCAGGTTTATTTTTCACACAGTCAGATGAATGTCATCCTTAAGTGATAATATTAACACCAGCACTGTGTATTTAGTCCAGAAGTGCTGCTTCTGGGCCAGTTTACAAATCACCTGAGGTAATATGCTTCCTTATTTGGTCATTACACTTTGATTTTTTCTCTTTTTTCAGTACTAGGGATTGACCCCAGGACTTCCTGCATGCTAGGCAAGGGATTTGCCATGGACCTAGAGCCCCAGCTGAAGTCATACTTTGCTTTTGATTTAAAAGTTGGGTTTCTCAGTAGAATTCATCCAAGGTGGCTTCAAAAGGTAAGTCAAAAGGTCAAAATGTGCAGGGTGCATTGGCGTATACCTGTAATCCCAGCACTTTGGTAAATTGAGACAGGAGAATAGTGAGTTCAAAGCCAGCCTCAGCAACGGCAAGATGCTAAGCAACTCAGTGAGACCCTGTCTCTACATAAAACACAAAATAGGGCTGAGGATGTGGCTCAGTGGTCGAGTGCCCCTGAGTTCAATCCCCGGTACCATTAAAAAAAAAAGTCAAAAAATGTCAATCACATTGAATGCCATAGATTTTTCAAGTTAAGTCCCACAGGCAAGTTTCTAATATAATCTGAACAGAGGCAGTATAAGTAGGATGATCACAGCTTCCCCAAAGACCAAAGGAACATTCATAAACACACTTAAGATGTTTATTGAAAGCATTCCCTTATACTTGTCTTATCTCTTACTGGTGTATTTGGTGAATGCTAGAAGTATAGAAGTGCAGGGTCTAAGAAAATTCAACCTGCTATTCTGGGGACATGCTGGGGGTTTCCCACTGAGCATTTTATTTCTATGTGCCTCGCTTTCCTCATATGAGCAAATAGTATATATTCACTCAGTCAGTGAAGTGGGAGTTCGGTTTTCTTTATTTTGTCAATAGGATGAACTTGGATGATACGATCAAGTAATCAATCAAAACCATAAGCCATAGTCAGAGTTCAATCTCATGTCATTTTAATAGGAGTTATGCTCCACAGTGGTAGGAAGACTGTGAGTCCAGAATCCCAAGGGGATCAAGGATGTCAGAAGCACATGGAAAAGATTTACATGTATTTTAAGAGTCAAAGAAATGTAAAACTCAATCTATAAGTACACAGAAGTATTAGATGATGTGCAACTGAAATCCAAGGATGTGGTGATGTGACCAGCATCTCACAGAATTATGGAATTATTCTTATCTTTACAACAGCTATAAACAATGTTCAGGGCATCTCATCAATGTTGCCAACAAGAATTAATTCATTTTTTTGGCTGAATTCTCATTTTATTTAATTTTTTAAATTCCAACCTCAAGTAAATTGATAAGGCAAACTAAAAAATCATGAAAAGTGATAAAATTGATCTATCATAAGTGTTATTCAATTTTGGGAAGATTTAGAATTAGGTATAATAAGGTATAACAGAATCACAACTCTGGCAAAAATATTTCTGTATTAAGGAAAGCTATTATTTTAAATGTTTGTAATCTTTAAGAGAATGGTGTCTCTTAAACCTGAGAGGGAAAAGTTGATTTAAATTTATGATTTAACAGGAATCAATAAATGGGGTGGCATCAAACTAAAAAACTTCTTCACAGCAAAGGAAACAATCAAGAACATGAACAGAGAGCCCATAGAATGGGAGAAAGTCTTTGCACTAAGATAGAGCATTAATTTCCAGGATATACAGAGGACTCAAAAAACTTAAAACCAAAAAACCCCAAATAACCTATTCAATAAATGGGAAAAGGAACTGAACAGGCACTTCACAGAAGAAATATGAATGGTCAAAAAATATATGAAAAAAATGTTCAACATCTCTAGCAATTAGAGAAATGCAAATGAAAACTACACTGGCAATTATCAAGAATACAAGGAATAATAAATGTAGGTGAAGATGTGGGGAAAAAGGTACACTCATACATTGCTGGTGGGACTGCAATTTGGTATAACCATTATGGAAAGCAGTATGGAGATTCTTCAGAAAACTTGGAATGGAACCACCATTTGACTCAGTTATCCCACTCCTTGGTTTACACTCAAAGGACTTGAAATCTGCACACTACAATGATGCAGCTACATCAATGTTTATGGCAGCTCAATTCACAATAGCCAAGCTATGCAATCAACCTAGGTGCCCTTCAACAGATGAATGGATAAAGAAATTGTGGTATATATAGACAATGGAATATTACTCAGCCAAAAAGAAAAATGAAATTATGGCATTTGTTGGTAAATGGATGGATCTGGACACTATGATGCTAAGTGAAATAAGCCAGTCCCCAAAATCAAAGGCTGAATGTTCTCTCTGGTATGTGGTTGCTAACCCCATAACAAGGGAGGGTAGGAAGGGGAAGAATAGAAGTTCACTGGAGTAGACAAAGGGGAATGAAGGAAAGGGAATGGGATGGGAATAGGAAAGACAGTAGAATGAATCAGATAGAACCTTTCTTTGCTCATATATGAATACACAACCAGTGTAACTCCACACTATGTACAACTACAAGAATGGGAACCTAATTGGAATGGGTTACACTCCATGTATGTATAACATATCAAAATATACTCTACAGTCATGTATATCTAAAAACAACAAATAAAAAATTTATGATTTAAGATGAAATCCAACTAGATTGAGAGAGAAGAATAAGATTTCACAATCCATAATATTTATTTGATTATTTATTAGATTTATAAAAAATATTGAAAAACATGTTCTTGCAGATAGATAATAGAAGTCCATTAACTTCATATGAATATTAATATGTTTAAAAATGTTTGATTAAGTCTATACATGGGATCAAATGTTATTTAAAGACCTTTTAAAAGTTATTGTTAAAATATGTTAGATTTACAAACTGAGAAACTAGATTTCTAAGCTGAACCTAACTGCATAAGAAACTCACTGGATTCTTAGAACAGCTCTGGTGGGGTGGGTACTATAATTATCGCAGATGTAGAGATGAAGAACCTAAGACAGAAAGAGTTCATTGGTTTCCTTAAATTCATAAATCAAGTGTCAGAGCTGGGATTTGCTGGGTCTAGACAGGAAGGCAGAGAGGAAGAAGGAGTGTGTGTGTGACCTATTTCCTGAGCAGCTATGAGTGATTGTCACAGGAGATGTCTAAATACAACTGGAGCACTTTGATAGGGAAGGAAGAGCAAGGACCATCCACTTGGCAATCAAACCCCTAGGCCTTGAGCCCTGTAGTTCTGGCATTAACAACCTTCACTTTATTTTTCAGCAATAGGCTGAGGAGGCCTGGGTATTTGTGTTAAATGTGTTATACCATCTGAACCTCAAAACAGCCTCAATGGGTAGGCAGATATTATTATCCACATTTACAGATAAAGATATTGAAGCCATATGACCTCAGATACAGAATGAATAGAGCTATTATTCACACAGACCTCCAAGTGCAGGGCTGATTCTTGAGCACACTGTCTTGTTATTTATTATGATGGTTATCCATTTCTAGTCTATAGAATTAAATATGCAAATTTCACATTCTAAGAAATTTATTTTTAGGATACTACTTACCAGGTACAATTCACTCATTCAACAAACATTTGTTGAGTAACTACTCTATGCTTGTAAGTAGGTATGCATGAATACTTCCTGTGCCTTGTTCGGAGAATTTAGTTTCTGTACCATGTAACCTATACTTTTCTACAAATTCTATACTGCATATCTCCAAATAAATATTTAATAACTTGACTAAAATTTTTTCCTACTGCTTTCTTACTTGATCGTGAGTTTGACATTGGTAGTTTTTGGTTGCAGGGCAATGAGACTTTCAATGAACTTCTGGCCCTGGATTTCCCTGCTGCTCCTTACAACCTCAGGGTGTATTCCTAGGATCTCTGGAGAATCATCTTCAGGTAAGGACTGGATAATGTGTATGCAGCCTCTGACGCTTGCAGATTCTGGTATGAGTTGGTAGATCTGGAAATTTAAGCATTTTGTTAGTTTTTACCTGAGTGAGACATCTACTTTCTGTAATGTATGAGGGCAACGTCTTTTCATAAAATTTTATACAGAAGGTTCTTATTTGTATGTAGTATATTTTAAACACTCTGTTAAAAGCAACATCTGGGACTACTGTATTGTAAAATGCATATGACATACATATATAACCTTCTTTTGAAGGTTAAAAAAGAGAAAGGGAAAAAGTGCTAAAGGCTAGAGTGATTCCAACCATCCATTGCTCAATTAACTATACTCATAGATAATGAATGCAATGGAGCTTAACAAATCATTTTACTTTAATAAAACCTGTGGAAAGAATGTGAAAACAATAGTTATGATTTGGATTTTAAATAGTCCCCAGAGCCCAATATACTGAAGGTTTGATCTCCAGACTGTGGTATATGCTGCAAGTAGCTGAACCTTAGGAGGTGGGACCCAGAGGAAGGGAGATAGGCTATTGGCAAGGGAGAACCAAAGGGGATACAGGGACCCCTGTCCCTTCCTGTCTCTATTTCCTGGATGCTATGAGGTGAGGAGCTCCTCTGCTGTGAACTCCTGCCATGATGTACTTTGGTACCACAGGCCCACAGCAATATGGCCAAGTGACCATGGACTGAAAGCTCTGAAACCATGAGCTAAAATAAATCCTTCTTCCTTATAAGCTGGTTATCTCAGGTATTTGCCACAACAATGGAAACTTGCCTAACACAAATTAAGAACAACTACCACCATAATTGAATGAAATTAGAAATCAACGATAAAATAAAAAATAGGAGCTAATCCAACACCCAGAAACTAAACAATATGCTATTGAATGATGCATGGATAACAGAAGACATCAGGGAGGGGATAAAAAAATTCTTAGAGGTAAATGAGAATTCTGATACAACATATCAAAATCTCTGGGAAACTATGAAGGCTGTGTTAAGAGGAAAGTTCATTGCATTGAGCTCATTCATTAGAAGAAGAAAGAGTCAACAAATAAACCACCTGACATTACATCTCAAAACCCTAGAAAAAGAAGAACAAATCAACACCAAAAGAAGTAGAAGACAGGAAATAATCAAAATCAGGGCTGAAATCAATGAAATTGAAACAAAGGAAACAATTTAAAAAACTGACAAAACAAAAAGCTGATTATTTGAAAAAGTAAATAAAATTGATAAACCCTTAGCCACTCTAATGAAAAGAAGGAGAGAGAAAACTCAAATTACTGAAATTGTTATGAAAAAGGAAATATCATGACAGACACTACTGAAATACAGAAGATAATTAGAAACTATTTTGGAAATCTATACTCCAGTAAAACACAAAATCCAAAACATGCTGACAAATTTCTAGAGGCATATGATCTGCCCAAACTGAATCAGGAGGGGATACACAACTTAAACAGATCAATTTCAAGCAAGGAAATAGAAGACGGCATCAAAAGCTTACCAACAAAGAAAAGCCCAGACCAGACAGATTCTCATCTGAGTTATACAAGAACTTCAAAGAAAAATTAATACCAATACTCCTCAAATTATTCCATGAAATAGAAAAGGAGGGAACCCTACCAAATTCATTCTATGAGGCTAGTATCACCCTGATTCCAAAACCAGACAAAGACACATCAAAAAAAGAAAACTTCAGACCAATATTTCTGATGAACATAGATGCAAAAATTCTCAATAAAATTCTGGCAAATTGCATACAAAAACATATTAAAAAGATAGTGCACCACAATCAAGTGGGTTTCATCCCAGGTATGCAAGTTTGGTTCAACATATGGAAATCAATAAATGTAATTCATCACATCAATAGACTTAAAGATAAGAATCATATGATTATATCAATTGATGCAGAGAAACCATTTGACAAAATGTAGCACCTCTTCATGTTCAAAATACTAGAAAAACTAGGGATAGTAGGAGCATACCACAATGTTGTAAAAGCTATCTATGCAAAACGGAAGGCCAATATCATCCTAAATGGAGAAAAATTGGAAGCATTCCCTCTAAAAACAGGAACAAGACAGGGATGCACTCTTTTACCACTTCTATTCAATATAGTCCTTGAAACTATTGCCAGAGCAATTAGACAGATGAAAGAAATTAAAGGGATATGAATAGGATAAGAAGAACTCAAACTATCATTATTTGCTAATGACATGATTCTATACTTAGAGGATCCAAAAAATTCCAGCAGAAAACTTCTAGAATTAATAAATCAATTCAACAAAGCAGCAGGAAATAAAATCAACACCCATAAATCAAATGCATTTCTATACATCAGTGATGAAAGCTCTGAAAGAGAAATTAGGAAAACTACCCCATTCACAATAGCCTCAAAAACAACAACAACAACAACAAAAACTTGGGAATCAATTTAACAAAAGAAGTGAAAGACCTCTACAATGAAAACTACAGGACACTAAAGAAAGAAATTGAAGAAAACCTTAGAAGATGGAAAGATCTTCCATGCTCTTGGATAGGCAGAATCAGTATTGTCAAAATGGTCATACTACCCAAAGTGCTATATAGATTCAATGTGATTCCAATTAAAATCCCAACATCATTACTTATAGAAATAGAAAAAGAAATCTGAAATTCATTTGGAAAAATAAGAGATCCAGAATAGCCAAAGCAATCTTTAGCAAGAAGACTGAAGCAAGAGGCATCACAATACCAGACATTAAACTATGCTACAAAGCTATAGTAACAAAAATGGCATGGTATTGGCACCAAAATAGACATGTAGACCAATGGTACAGAATAGAAGACACAGAGACAAACGCACATAAATACAGTTATCTCATACTAGACATAGGTGCAAAAAACATACATGGAGAAAATAGCCTCGTCAACAAATGATTCTGGGAAAACCGGCAATCCATATGCACAAAAATGAAACTAAACCTCTATGTCTCACCATGCACAAAACTCAACTTAAAGTAGATCAAGGACCTAGGAATTAGACTAGAGACCCTGCACCTAATAGAGGAAAATGTAGGCCCAAACTTCATCACGTTGGATTAAGCCTCAACTTCCTTAACAAGTTTCCTAAAGCTCAGGAAATAAAATCAAGAATCAATAAATGGGATGGAATTAAACTAAAAAGCTTCTTCTCAGCAAAAGAAACAATCAATGAGGTGAACAGAGAGCCTATATACAGGGAGTAAATTTTTGCCACACACACATCAGATAGAGCACTGATCTCCAGGATATATAAAGAACTCAAAAAAGTAACACCAAAACCAAAACAAAACAAAACAAAAAACAACCCAATCAATAAATGGGCCAAGGAGCTGAAGAGACACTTCTCAGAAGAAGATATACAATCAATCAACAAATATATGAATAAATGTCCAACATCTCTAGTAATTAGAGAAATGCAAACCAAAACTAAGATTTCATCTCACACCAGTCATAATGGCAGTTATCAAGAATACAAACAACAATAAGTGTTGGTGGGGATGTGGGGGAAAACGCACACTTATACATAGCTGATGGGACTGAAAATTGGTGCAATAAATCTGGAAAGCAGTATGGAGAGTCCCTAGAAAACTTGCAATGGAACCACCATTTGACCCAACTATCCCACTCCTTGGTCTATACCCAGAGAACTTAAAAACAGCATACTGCAGTGACACAGTCACTTTAATGTTTATAGCAGCTCAATTCATAATAGCCAAGCTACGGAACCAACCTAGATGCCCTTCAACAGATGAATGGATAAAGAATTGGTGATATATATAGACAATGGAATATTACTCAGCATTAAAAGAGAATAAAATTATGGCATTTGCAGGTAAATGGATGGAGTTGGAGAATATCATGCTAAACTAAGTAAGCCAATCCCAAAAAACCAAATGCTGAATGTTCTCCCTGATAAATGGATCATAATGGGGAGGGGTGACATGGGAAAAAAAAAGAATAACTACTACTGACAAAGAAGAAGAATGCATTGTTCATAGGGTTAGGCAAGTGGATGGTGGTGTCTTTCTTTTTGTTTTTCTTTTCTTTTTTGGTACCAGGAATTGAACCAAGGGGCATTTAACAACTAAGCCAAATCCCCAGCCTGGAGGTGGCTTTCTTGATATCCTCAAGGGGAGCATTGAAAAATTAATGAGGGCCACAAGGAAACATCACACAACAGAGTCACTGACAAAAAACCGTTTACAGAAGAAGCTAATGATAGTAAACAGGAAGAGGTCACAAGTTGGAATTTTCATAGAATTTCTTTTATTTTAGAACAACTAAGCAATTGAAAAAATGATTTGAGAATATACATTTCCATAGATTAATGTATTTCTGCCAGTGTAACTGTACGCTGTATGTTACTGCATCTTAATTAACTCATGTATACTTAATATAATGGTCTGTGTACAGAAGCTATTTATATTGTGCTTTGGGGACAATTTAAAGGATTTTAAAAGTAATTTTATCTTAAGGACTGATTTTAGACTCTAAGATGCTATTTTAAACAGCTTATTTGAAGGAAATCATGAAAAAAATCCTCATAGCTTTTACTTTCCTAGCAAATAATATATGAAGGATATAATTTCATGTTTTCTTGATGCCTTAGAGTCATTGACATAGATTATTAAAATCCATTCTGTAGGTGCCTTATAAGTTAAGCTCCCTACAAGAGTACTGTTTTTTGGGGGGTACTGGGGATTGAACTCAGGGGCACTCAACCACTGAGCCTCATTCCCAGCCCTATTTTGTATTTTATTTAGCGACAGAACTCACTGAGCTGCTTAGCACCTCGTTTTTGCTGAGGCTGGCTTTGAACTCATAGTCTTCCTGCCTCAGCCTCCCGAGCCGCTGGAACTACAGGCATGCTCCACTGCGCCTGGCATCCAAGAGCCCTTTTATCATACTGTCCATCTCTCCGTGCTCTGGAGATACTAGACAGATGATGCATTCCCCTGGATTATAGCAGGCTCAGCCCAGCTCTCAATGATTATGCACTAGGCATCACCTTCCTTCTCACCTTCCATTCACCTCTCCTGTCCAAATTCCCACCAATGAAGACACATGTCAGGTTTCACCCTTCATATTCTAAGATCAGAGGTCTGCAGAATTTTTTCCTCTCTTGGCAGTCATTCATTTGGCAGGGCACAGGTCTGGGTGTCTAATCTGCAGTTTTCTTACCGCAGAGGGAGAGGCTTATGTGATGGATAGATGTTAGGGGTGGTGAGAGGGGCAGAGGACAAAAGAAGATGAGGAATTTCATGTTCTTGGGTGTGTGTGGGTAGAGGCAAAGTTCTTGAGTTTCAGCTCTGCTACTTATACTTACTAGCTGTATGGAGTTGTACCTTGTTCACCTGTTTCCTTGCCTGTAAACTGGAAATAATATCCATTTGACATGGTTGTTTTAAGCATTATAATAAGAAACACATATAAGCAGACTGGCATGGCATAGTTTATCTATAAATGTTGTTTGCTCCTGTTTTGTATTTTATTGTTTATTTATTTTTTGTAATACCAAACTATTAATGATTCATAGTAAAGGATAACAAATAATGTACAATTTGATGAATAAACACGACAGAGCCCACAAACATCCCACCTGAGTACATCTAGCAAAACAAAGGAAATTAGAATGTTTTCTGCAAGATTTCAAACAAGTGAGGTGATGAATCATTGTCAGGTAACTACAAAAGGGAGAGGATTGGCCATCAAGCTGCAATGGATCCATGTAGAATGACAATAGTTAAAACTATGAACATTTTAATTGGTATAGATCCCCCAGTGTCTTACAGAGCTGGTGTCACTGTACATAACTTCAATACATATTTGGAAAGCAGCAGAGTACAAACCTATGAGAAGAATGCTGTTCATGGGTTTCTTTTCCATCACACTTGAAGTGGTTCTTTTTTTGTTTTGTTTTGTTTTATGGGTACAAGGGATTGAACTCAGGGGTACTTGACCACTGAGCCACATACTCAGCCGTATTTTGTATTTTATTTAGACACAAGGTCTCACTGAGTTGCCTAGAGCCTTGCTTTTGCTGAGACTGACTTTGAACTCGCTATCCTCCTGCCTCAGCCTCCTGACCTGCTGGGTGAAGTAGTTCTTTTACACAGTAACCTAAGCACAAATTCAGTGATATTTAATTTTACTTTTTATATAGAAATCACAATTATTCACCAGAAGTAAATACTAGTAGAAATCTCAGGCTACAATACAATTACCAAATGAGAAACATGGTAGTCATTTTCTTCTGTTTTGAAAAGAGTAAAAGCTGGTTTTGTTGTGTCAGTCTTTGCCCATGTATCCATACCCAGGCACTGAGTGGAGCCTTAGATAGGAAAGGGACATGTTCAGCAGCAGAGAGACAGCACTTGGGTCTTATTACTGAAAGATTTATTGCTTTTTTTCCCCCCCTTCCAGTGTTTTCTCTTCAACTTTACCATAAGCTTAATACAGCTTTCAATTTGCAATATTTAGCATTTTACTATGTGTGCCTACAACATATAAAAGTGAAGTTCCGCCCCACACTGTTCCACAGAAGCACCCGCTGGGTGAATCTGAGCTCTCCATATGACAAGCAACTCCAGGGGCGAGAGCAAGGCTACAGACTAAGAGCCAATATCCAGTCGCAAGTTTGGAGGAAAAAATGTTTTTTTGGGGGGTGGTGGGGGGTGGGATGGGGTAATAAACAAACAATAAAACCAACAACAAAATAACCCCCAACCTCACAACTCATTTTACCTAGACAAAGAGAACAATCTGATTGGCCCAATTTAAGCTGTGGACTCATCAAGTACCGAGCTATACTTGACATAGGTCAGAGAGCAGAGGATGGTTCTGTGACTGTCCCTGGCTTCCTCACATTCCTCTGTGATCTGCATGGCTGTGAGTTCACCATTCAACAACAAATACAAGGAGGAGGGCAGCATGTGGGGACGTGGGGACTGTCCCTCTGGAGGCCACCTGGCACCTGTGACGGTGTCTTTAATCTCCCTCTCCAACTGGGCCGGAGTGTCAGTTTTATTAACTGGTTGCCCATCAAACCCGAATCTAACCCATCTCATTGACAAGCCTTGCTCTCTTGTAGTCGGGTGTGCCTTTACTGTACCACTGAGCCATCCTGCCCTGCCGCTTTCGGGTTGATGTAGTCTTCACTCTTCACTCTCCTTAGGCTCAGCCCAGGGTGCGGGGTGGCCTGGAGAGGGGATACCAGGCCTCGGAAAAGGCAGCGCAGAGCCGTCGAGTCGCCCTCTGCAGACTGTGGCTCTCCGGCCAGATTTGTGTGCCATACTTCAGGTTCTCAGGTTGCACGGGCTATTTCTTTTCCATCCTTTTCATTTATAATGTTGTGTTTAATAGAATAATTGCTTTTGTAAGACTGTATTTAAAGTTAAATAAAAGCCATTAAAATGAACATTAAAATTTAAGTATATATTTTAAGCAATGCAACAGTGGTTAGTTAATACATTTTCTTACCTCATCACTAGAGAAACTGAAGTCATCTTTCAGCACTTCAGGATTGCAAAATTTGTAGAGCAGGGTCTTTAAGCATCGCTTGTCCCAGATGTCATTCACCCGGCCGCCATAAGTCACTTCCTCCATCATGTAACGCACTGCTGGCCACGGAATTTCAGGCTGTTCACGCAGGGCATTTGCCAAAACCTTTATGGAAACCTTTAGAAAATCCACTGTGCTTTATTACTTCAGTATGTGTTTTCAGCTTAACTGATATTTTAACATAAAATCAACAACTCAAACAGCTACATATATTTTCTCTTTAAAACGTATATTGAGCTGAGCTCAGTGCGCAAGCCTGTGCAGTTGAGGAGGCTGAAGCAGGAGGATCGTGAGTTTAAAGCTAACTTCAGCAACTTAGCAACTTGTCTTTTTTTTTTTTGAACCTTTATTTTATTTATTTATGTATTTTGTATGTGGTGCTGAGGATCGAACCCAGTGCCTCACATGTGTGAGGCAGGTGCTTTACCACTGAGCCACAACCCCAGCCCAACTTAGCAACTTGTCTTAAAATAAAATGTGAAAAGGACTGGGGATGTGTCTCAATGGTTGAGCGCCCCTGGGTTAAATCCCCAGTACAAAAAAAAAAAAAAAAAAAAAAGAATATGGAAATAGCAAGAGAAATAAACATTTGGATATACATTTATCCACTAGCTCTTTTTTGTTGTTGAGGGTTGAACCATTTCATTTAATTATTATTACTTCTTTGGATAGACAAAACAAGTCCGTGGTTTTGAATTCAAAAGGTACTGAAGGGTAAAAAGGGAAAGGATGTTTTCCCTTACCCTGTACTCTAGCCATGGGCTCTCCTCCCTTGGATGTCTTTACAAAGATATTCTCTACAAAGATGTTCCTAGTGGAATGCACATAGTGGATGAACATAAATGGAACTGGTTCCTTCTCTCTCTCCTTCCCTCCCTTCTTGTCTTCCCCTTTCTTCCTTTCTACCCTTTCTCTTTCAACTCTCCATCATTCTATTTTCCTGTCTTCTTGCTTCCACAAACGCTAGTTTAGTGTACCACTGTCCTGCAGTTGGAAAATGTATTTTGGCTATCATTGTTCAGTGGCTGGAACAATTCATTATTTCTGCTGTGTGAAAGAATTCTTTGTCACTGTTTTCTCATTCCCGCCACTAATGGGAGATGCTGGTCAACAGTTAGTCCTCCGTAATCTGTAGGCTCTGCATCCATGGATTCAACGAAGCATAGATTGAAAATATTCCACAAAATGGAACAAAACACTGAAAAACCAAAAGCACCTATACTGAACAAGTACAGACTTTTTCTTGTCATTATTCCCTAAACAACAGACTGTAACAATAATTTATTTAGCATTTACATTGTATTAGGTGTTATAAGTAATCTAGAGATGATTTAAAATATATGAGAGGCTGGGCATAATGGTGCACACCTGTAATCCCAGTGGCTGGTGAGGCTGAGGCAGGGGAATCATGAGTTCAACCTAGTGAGGCCCTAAGCAACTTAGTGAGACCCTGTCTTTAAAAAAAAAAGAAAAAAAATGTATAAAAGGGCTGGGGATGTGGCTCTGCAGTTAAGTGTCCCTGAGTTCAATTCTTGGTGAGAGAGAGAGAGAGAGAGAGAGAGAGAGAGAGGAAAAACATGAATGTTTGCAGGTTTTGTGTAAATACTACATTATTTTATAGAAGAAACAATAAGCATCCTCAGATTTTAGCATTTGAAGGGATTCCTGGAACCAATTCATCCTGATAATACTGAAGGACAACTAATTAAATTTTTTTGCCAGTCTGTTAGGCAGAAAATTTCTGTTAGTTTATTTTGTATTTTACCTGGTACTGAATTTCTTGGGCATCTTTGTTTTTTTGGTACCAGGAATTGAACTCAGGGGTACTCGACCACTGAACCACATCCCCAGCCCTATTTTGTGTTTTATTTAGAGATGATCTCACTGAATTGCTTAGCAACTCAAGGTTGCTGAGGCTGGCTTTGAACTTGCGATTCTCCTGTTTCAGCCTCCCAATTGAGCATCTTATGTCAGTTGGTCTTTTAGAATTTTCTGTACATTGCCTATTTTTCCCTTGAAATGTTTGTCTTTTTCTTGCTAATATGTAAGAGGTCTTTCTATTTTATAGATAGTAACTCTTTGTCACTAATCTACATTGCAATTATTATCATAAGTGTTATTTGTCTACTGACTACTTGCTTACCATTTTCCATATAAAAGTTTTATAATCAAATATGCCTACTTTCATGATTCTAGGTTTCCAATTTTCTTTTTTTATCTCAATGCATGTCCTAGAACTTGTAGGACAACATTGAATGATAAAGGTAATAATGTGCATCCTTGTCTGAGTCTTGATTTTATTTGAAACAATTTTTTAGGTGGGAGCAGTGGCACGCGCTTGTAACCCCAGCACTTTGGGAGGCTGAGACAGGAGAATTGTGAGTTCAAAGCCAGCCTCAGCAATGGTGAGGCTCTAAGCAACTCAGTGAGACCCTGTCTCTACATAAAACACAAAATAGGGCTGAGGATGTGGCTCAGTGGTCGAGTGCCCCTGAGTTCAATCCCCGGTACCAAAAAAAAAAAAAAAAAAAGAATGAAACAATTTTTTTGCGTTTCACTATTTAGAATAATATTCACTGTTGTTTCTGATAGTCTTTGTCATATTTAATAGTTTCTTTAATCCTAACACTTCAGAGTTTTTATTAGAAATGCCTCCAAAATTCACAATAACTTTTTTAAAAAAATATTTATTTTTTAGTTGTAGGTGGACACAATATCTTTATTTTATTTTTATGTGGTGCTGAGGATTGAACCCAGTGCCTCCCGCGTGCTAAACGAGCATGCTACCACTGCGCCACAACCCCAGCCCCACAATAACTTTTTTATATCTGTTTGTCATATAAATTAGTATTATAGATTTCCAGATATTGAGTCATTCTTGCATTCCTGGACTAAACCCAACTTGATCACAGTACATTATTCTTTTGATTCATTATTGAAATCTATGAGTAGTTTATAGAGTATTTTTACATTTCAAGTCCTAAATGAAATTAGTCTATAGTTCTTTTTTTAAAAAAATATTTTCTTAGTTGTCAATAGACCTTTATTTAATTTATTTATTTATATGTGGTGCTGAGAATCGAGCCCAGTGCCTCACACATGCTAGGCAAATGCTCTACGACTGAGCCACAGCCCCAGCTCAGTCTATAGTTCTTATTACCTTTCTGCTGGTTTCATAAAAGGAACTGAGGAGATTGCCATCTTTTTCTAAGGTCTGGAATATTTTATTTTTTCATCTTAAAGCATTTTTATTATTTTTAGATATACATGACAGTAGAGTGTATTTTGATTAAATAGTACTAATGTCATCAGTTACAGTTCAGAGTGAACTAAGCTGTGAGTCTGAATGTCTTTCATGGAATTAGTTGATCCAAAATTTCCATTTTTTTAAAAAATATTTTTTAGTTGTCAATTGTCTTTATTTTACTTATTTACATGTGGTGCTGAGAAACGAACTCAGTGCCTCACACATGCTAGGCAAGTGCTCTACCACTGAGCCACAACCCCAGCCCCTCCATTTCTTTTTAATCAATTTGGATCATTCATATATTTTAGGAAATAAATGGCTTCATTTAAATTTTCAAATTTCATCAAAAATTAAAATTTGAATTTTTTTCCTTCTACTATTTTAGTATACTTCATTAATATTGGTTTTTATTCTTTATTTACTTAGTTCTATTTCTTAAGATGTATATTCATTTCACACATTTCTTTAATAATGAAGACATTTAAGGTCATATTTTTCATGAGCATATTTTTTTTACTGTCATATTCTTTTTTAATATGAAGTTGTCTCTTTTCTCATTGCATTTAAAATATTTTGTAATTTCCCTTTTAATATTCTCATTGATAAAATATTATCTAGCAGTATGTTTTTTAATTTCCAAGTTGTTAAAATCATGGAGATCAAATTTTTATTTATTAGATTGTGATCAGAGAATGTGGCCTATAAAATCATTAAATAGTTCTCCTTGTTGCCTGCACATGATTGAGTTTTTAACAATCCTTTGGATATCTGACAGAATACATACTCTATTAGAGGGATGCTAGACTCTGGATGCTTCTGTTAATCAAGTTTGTTGACAATATTATTTTATTCTTTCCTACTTTTCATTAATAGAGCCATCTAATCCTGATTTTTTGAAATATCCCACAATAATTGCTTATCTACATACACATATATGTACATGTTGGTATGTGTGTGTATATATGTATGTATATGCTATAATATCCTATTGTCTGATGGATGTACAGACATACAGCATAAAGACCAAGAACGCAAACTTACAGACCACCTATGTTTAAATTATGTACTTCATAATTTTGTATTTCAACTGTAAAATAAGGCTAATACTATGTTCTTTAACTAATTGTGAGCTCTAATTACTCCATAAAGTGCTCTTTATGTTAAGAGTAAGCACTTTTAACAATTTTATGACTGCTAAATATTCTTTTTTCAAATTTTTTTTTTAGTTGTAGATGGACACAATATCTTTATTTTATTTATTTTTATGTGGTGCTGCAGGTCAAACCCAGGGCTTCACTCATGCAAGGCAAGTGCTCTACCACTGAGCCACAACCCCACCCTCCTGGTGCTGCCTTTATTCTCCCCTTGGTGGTGCTGGGGATGGAACCCAGGAACTCACACATGCTAGGCAAGTTCTCTACCATTGAGCTACACCCCCAGCCCATTCTCTTTGGTGCTTTATCAGTTTAAAGTCTACTTTGATTCATTCATATTGTCATTCCTGCTTTTGTTATGCCTGTTTTTATTTTTTTGGTAGTTTCAAGGTTTGTTCACTAAGTATATTTCTAATACATTGTGTACACTGGGTCTAGTAACCAATACTCTTGCCTTTTAATGAAAGAATGCAGTCCATTTAATATAATGACTGATAATATTCCTTTCATGTTGCTTTATGCTATGACTTAACTTACCTTGTTGTTTAACTTCCTCTCTCTTATTTTTGATAGTTTGATCAAGGTATTAGTTATTTCCTTGTTAATTAAAGACATAATGGCTTGGGGGTATGCTTAGTGGTAGAGTGCTTGCCTAGCATATGCAAGGCTTTGGGTTTGATTTCTAGCACTACAGAAAACAATAAACAAATGCAGATTGTTTCTACTTAAAGTTTACTTTTCTTTTCCTTGAATTCATTTCCTTTTTCAAATGAAAAGAATATATCAATTATTTATCTACTGAAGTGTCTAATATATGGCACAAGAATTTCCCCCATGTATTGTTTGTCTTTTGACTACGCTCTGAGTAGGTCTGGATGGAAATGTGTGTAGCTCTTTTATGTTATATTCTTTTTTTTTTTTTTTAATATTTTTTAGTTGTAGATGGACACAATATCTTTATTTATTTATGTGGTGCTGAGGATGGAACCCAGTGCCTCATGCATGCGAGGCAAGCACTCTACCACTGAGCTACAATCCCAGCCCTTATGTTATATTCTTGATTAGGCACAGAAGCATCACTTTGGCAGTTGAGCTTGCAGCAAGTATGCTGGGCTCAAAACAAAACAAAACATAACAAAACAATAACAACAACAAAACACAAAACCCAGAAAAGCCTGATGTAGACACAGAAGGTGATAGATGCATGGTCAAGATTTTTCCAGAAAAGTTTTAAAATCTGCTCTAATGTATAAATGAATAGGTGGTCAAGGATGCAGTGTTCTGTGCTGAAAGCATATTTGTGAGAAAATTAACTTGGGAAACTTTTAAACAGGGGCTACTACCTGTCTACTTTGACAATAAAGAAAATAACGCTGCAATAAAGCACAAATAGGAGGTTCTATAGGGGCTATTAAGCTAAGCTCCCTTCCCCTAATAGGTCATTGTAACAGTCTCTCTTACTTTATGTGAATAAGAAATACTGACAAACATTTTTATGGTGATTTATGTGGGTCAGGCACAGTTCTCTGTGCTTCCTTTCTATGAACTAGTTTGCATTTTCTGTTGACCCTATGCTGTGAGTATGCCATTTATTCCCCTCCTGCTCTGCTTTATTTTACCAAGAACCTAAGACCCAGAGGGGTTCATTAGTCTGTCCAACAGATTAAATACTTGTACAGCTAGAGTGGTGGAGCTATAATTTGATTCCAGAAATGCTGGCTTCAGAATCTGTTTTTAAGTGTTAGGCTTTATTGCCTAGTTACAGTTTTGTTTTGTTTTTTATTGTCTAGTAGTTTGTTTCTTACCACCATGTGGAACACTGAGTACCTGTATAGATACATAGTAGGCTCTCAACTTGTATCTTACTGTTATTCATTTGTTATTGTTTGTTCTAAAGAGACCACACTTACCTCCAAGTCTGAAGAAATAAAGTTATAAGCCATATTCCAGCCCCATGTACCATAATTTCTTCTTTCATTGATCACAGCATTGAATAAACATAGGCTGAATAACAGTTTTTTCCACCATTGTCCACAGTCGGGGTTTTCAAATATCTCTTCTGTCACCTCTCCACTTCCACCATATCCAAACATCTGAAGCAAATTGCTTTTCAGCCCCTGAGGAAATTCCACGGCAATCTTTAAAGCAGATGGAAATGAAAATGCCTTGTGATTAGAGATGCAGGCACTGGGCAGAGAGCAGAGTGTATAGCACTGATATAAGAGCTAAGTATGTAAGTCTTTACAATATTCACTGGTGAACAAAAAATATTGTTATTCTTTTACCATTTGAAAATTTCTGTAATAAACTTGTTCCAGAGTTTCTATATTGTGCCAGTTCACATTTTAAAATGAGGTGTACAGCATTGTTATTAAAAACACTCCTGTTTGCTGTAAGCATAGGGTTTGGGAAACAGCATTTTAGAATGTTTGACAATGAAAGGTTCCTGCAGTGTAAACCTACACGTGGATGGCAGCTGGGGGCGATAGCTGCAGACGCAGCGGGTGTCAAGTCACAGGATTAACCAACAGCAGTGTTCTGCAGCACACATAGGAAAAAGGAGAGCGACAGATTTGGTGTTACTAAATTGTTTTGATTACATTTAGAACCCTTTGGTTATTTCTTAACCAGAATGATTGAAATAATGAGAGACTGGGTGAGGTGGGGAGGGAATCAACTAGAGGTGTTTCTGAGAGTTTGGTTTTTAAATCTGAAACTGAAGAGTCTGAAATGTTACCTGATTTACACAGTTTTTACACACACACACACACACACACACACACACACCCCAAGCTATAAATGGAACTATTTTCATATTCATCAGCAAATTAAAAAATGTGTTATGTTTACTATACACAACATGTGCAATAATTGTGTGGATATGTATATGTGTTATATAAAAATTGAGTATACATGCATGCACTTATATACATATATGTACACACATGCATGCATCTATACACACATACATGTCATATGTGCGTGGACATGAGACTCCTGGGTCCAGGATCAAATTATTTACTTACAGAATGGCTCACATCATTTCCCTGCCACACTCTGATACTCCACAGGTTATGTAGGGTAACGTAGTGGGGGCCACATGCAAATACATCATGTGTGTGTATAGTGGGGTTTGTAGCATGGGAGAGGGTCTGGAAGTTTGTAACTTGGAGTTCATATAGAATGGCTGGTATTGCAGCATCTCCTCTCCTTCAGAAATAGAGAGATGATAGACAGACAGACAGACAGATTTTTGCTTTGAAATGTAAACAAATCCTCTCTGGGAAAGAGGAAGATCTCTTGGTTTTTACAGCCTGGAGTTCAAGCAAATGACTTTGGGTTTCATTATCCTTAGAATATAAGTCAGTGGCTCCAGGAGATAAAAGACAGGCTTCTTTACATCTATTACCCTTAGAATGTGAGCAAGCAACTCTGGAAAGTGTGGGAAGTGCACAGTGGATGAGATATTCTTTATCTTCCTAGGCATATTTGCCTTCAAGCATTCTTTAATGCAGGTTGCCAGTGATCTTTGCTCTGAAAGCCCTGGATGTGTAGAAATGAGAAAATATTCAGAGTGTTGTTTGATGACTGCTATGACTGTTTCTTTTAAGAAACTCCTTGTGTCACTAAAGCAGGTATCTGCCCACCCCTTAAGAGGTATAAGTGAAGGGGAAAGTGAAAGAGAGGAAAGGGACAGGGGAAGGGGACAAAGGGAGGGTGATGGGGGGAGGCGGAATTTGATTTTTTGTGACAGTATTCTATTTTATCACATAAATGCACCATAATGTATTTGATCTTTTCCTGGAAGTAGATCACTTGAGTAAATTATATGAAATTTTAGAATTCTTTCTGTCTTTTCAATATATATAAATTCCCTTCTGGTTTAATGGCTTAATCTCTTTGATCCTACGTTGTCAGCACTGTATGAGAATGGTTATTTTAGTGCCCTTAATAGCACTAACCATATCATAACTATCTTTAATTTTTGTCAATTTGATGAGGTGTCTCATTGGAATCTTGTCATTTTGATTTGTGTTTCTCTGATATGTAGAGGCTGAACATTTATTTTACTTCTTTCATGGTTATTGACCTCCTATGTCTTTTGCTCATTTTTATGGGCTACTGGTGTTTTCCTTTTTGTAGATACTCTTATTTATATACTAAGAAAATTGTCATTTCTGTCTGTATGGATAATGGCATATGACAAAATCCCATACAATTTTATATATGCACTAATTATAACCACATTAAAAATGCTTATACTGATGGAGTCCTAAAGAGGAATCAGAGCAATAGGCCTAATTAAAATAAAAGACCCCTAGAAGCCCTCTGTTTCTCTCTGGTATTCTTCAATCTCACGCTCCTGCTACCTCTACTGCATCAGCCAACACCCCCAACTCCTGGTCAGAGGACGTTTAAGGTCATAGTCTGCCAGACTCTGGGAGACAAATGGAATATCCTAAGTCAAACTGGGGGTCTTGGATTTCTTCAATCTATGTTCTGAAGCCTGCTCCAAGGGCAGGAGCGTTGGGAAGCAGCTCTGGGCCAAGAGTACGGGAGAGGTGGGAAAGAACTGGGGAAGGGTGTGACAGGGAGAAACTTCAAGTTTCAAGAGTGAATCTAATTTATTCGCAGGCTAGTTGGGTTTCTATGAAGAAGTACTTCATGCCCCCTCATTTCCTCCATCCCACCATAATTCTGTAAAAGTTAGAAGTGTGTGCAAATATGTGTCTAGCATAGCATTCTGCTTACGCCATTGGTCAGTTTCTCTGCTATTAGGCCTCCTCTTTTGGCCACCTGGACTCTTGTTTAACAGAATTGACTATGTCTTAGTATTTACTCAACCTCATGGGGGATATGAATAGAAGTTATAGACAATCATTCTAGAGTTTTTTGGTAAATAGTTTCTGTCTGCTTTCTGCCTGAACTTTACAGAAAAGTAATGAAAATTCCATAAGTAGAATAGAAATAAGAAAAAGCTATATACACAAAGGGCAAGTAAAGGTGACAAATTGTATACTTTAACTTATAACAATTGGAAGCCTAACATCTTTGTTTGAGAAGACATCTAAATTGTGAATTATTTGAAAGCAGAGATCTCGTCTACTACTTTAGCTACCCTCCTGGTCCTTAGCACAGGGCAAAGCACAAAGCAGACACTCAGGCTTCTGGAATTAGCACTCTTCTTCTTAACTCAGAGCAATGAGAACATGATGACTTACATTTAAACAATATTAAAATAGGTTATATTTTGTTCTTACCTTGATACTCTTTTGAAGGATGGAGGCTGGGAAGGAACTGTCTGATTTTGAACTTAACCAGAGCCTAAACTCAGGGTCTAATGTCATATGTGTTCTATTAAATCTGCAAAATTAAAAAAAAGTATAAATATTTTAAAGTGAAACATTTAAACATGTGCTTAGAGAGTCATAGCATTTGAAGTAACTCTAGGAATCATTTTAGTGCTAAAGATATTATATTATCATAAGAGCTTTCTTCTTGCACAAGAATTTGTACAAGTCTCATCAATTCTCTTTTTTAAAAATATGTTTTAGTTATACATGGACTCAGTGTCTTTATTTTGTTTATTTATTTTTATGTGGTGCTGAGAATCACATGTGTGAGGCAAGCGCTCTGCCACTGAGCCACAACCTCAGCCCCTCATTAATTCTCATTTTTAAGAAGTAGTTTTCCTTCCCTTAAATACAAAAATCTATATATACTCGTTTCATGTTGTAAAAAACCTGTAAGAAATTACAAATTAAGAACAAATTGCGGGACTGGGGTTGTGGCTAGCATGTGTGAGGCACTGGGTTCAATTTTCAGCATCGCATATAAATAAATAAAATAAAGGTCCATTAACAACTTAAAAAAAGAACAAATTGCATAGGTTAAATCTGGGAGAACTGAACATCAAAATAAATGATAGAAATAGATTATAATTCATTGAATAAATGAGAATCAATGAGTCCATACTGATATAATAAATGAATGAATGAATAGGAGAGAAAGAAGCATTTTCCCTTATAGTACAACATGATTAAATAAAACATTTTTTTTTTTTTTTGCATTTGCAATGCTGGGGACTGAATCTAGGGCTTTGCTCAGTGTGTACTCTACAATTCTGCAACTGAGCTCCACTCTCAGCCCTGACTAAATACTTTTAGGAGGAACCGTGGAGTTAAAAAGCAAACATCTGGCAAATAATGCAGTAATTCAGTCAAAAATTATCAAAGGATAGCGAAACAATTGGGTGACAGTTTGCTATATACACAATGTCTGAAAGTTCCCACAAGTGGCAGATCCCACTTTAATCACATGGTCAGAATTATTATCACCAGGAATGAGACAGATTCTCTGTCAATGTGATGTACTGCAAAGGATACAGTATTCCTTCTGCAGCATTCCCGCAACACTGCATAACCTGATCTAACCACG
This sequence comes from Xerus rutilus, assembly GCA_028644305.1. Taxonomy (NCBI): domain Eukaryota; kingdom Metazoa; phylum Chordata; class Mammalia; order Rodentia; family Sciuridae; genus Xerus; species Xerus rutilus. The sequence continues at coordinate 43,735,990 of CM053410.1, forward strand.
GGGAAAGAGCAGACAAGCCCAAACTGAGGAACACATCATACACTTTCCAAAAACATCAAAGTTTTGTGAAACTATTCTAGATTAAAAAGATTTGAGAGACAGGATAATTGAATACTGTATTACCATACAGTATTGAATAAGTGAGATAGAAACCTGAATCAGAACTTTCCCTCTTTTTAAAGGAGTTTATTTATTTCTATTTTTGCAGCACTGGGGATTGAACCTAGGTGTGCTATGTCACTGAGCTACGCCCCAGCCTTTTTTACTTTTTATTTTAAGATAGAGTCTTGCCAAACTGCTGAGCTGCCCTCAAACTTGTGATCCTCCTGACTCAGCAGAATAGCAGGAAACAGACATGAACCACTGTGCCCGACTTCTCTTCTCTTCTTTCCTTTCTTTTCTTTCCTTTTCTCTTGCTCTCTCTCTCCCTCTCTCTCTCTCCCTCCCTCCCTCCCTCCCTCCCTCCCTCCCTCCCTCCCTCCCTCCCTTCCTTCCTTCCTTCCTTCCTTCCTTCCTTCCTTCCTTCCTTCCTTCCTTCCTTCCTCCCTCCCTCCCTCCCTCCCTCCCTTCTTTCCTCTTTTTTTTTTTGGGTAATAAAGGACATTGGGACAACAGGCTAATCTGACTAAGTTTTGTCGATCAGATAATCAATTAATGTACAGTGAGGTTTTTAGGGGTCAAGTGACAATTTGCTTTCAAATGATTTGGAAAAACCCAAATATATATGGGTTTATATGTGTGCATACATATATATATGTGGGTTTTTATATACATATAAAAGAAATGGAAGGGTAAATGCAACAAATTGGGAAAAAGATGAAGAGGGAGGGGGGTTTGTACTGTTCTTGTAACTTTTCAGCAGTCTGAAATTATTTTTAAAAATCTAGAAAAAAACCCCCAAACAATAAAATTACTGAATGCAAAATGAAATAAAAGGATAAAAATTACCGGTATTCTCACTAAGTGGGTTTGGGTATGCTTTTCTCTTTTTTTTCCTCCTTCTGACCCTCTCTCATTTTCAAATAAAATATTACACTATATATATACTATATATATTGTTTCTAGCTTGATTTTTTCTTTAGGTTGCATAATTATACTTTAATTAATACCTTAAAATGGAGTGAACCTGGATCTATTTTAATTAGGCATCTGTTTATCACAATGATTCCACATATTTAAGTATAAAAAATTTAAAGGGTGTTCCTGCTAGTATTTAATAATTGGACTTGGCTCACATAGGCCAAATTCTGACCTAAGAAGCTATTTAAAATATGTAGTCTAGCTTGATATTTTTTTCTCCTAGGAATAGATCACAAACTTATTTCTTTCGTTCCTAAATTTAAGAAAAAATTCTTCATATTTTCCCTTCTCACTATAGTTCCTACAGTCTATAAAGGCTTGATTTAATAAGAATAAATCTCTTTTAATCATACACGAATTATGCTGACAATTTTATGTATCAGGAATTACTCTTATTAAGATTTTGAAGTTCTGTTCTGAGGAACATTTCCATAATTTCTTTTTCTTTCTTTCTTTCTTTTTCTTTTTTTTATAAGACATCTCTCTTCTATTAGCCCTCTCTACCTTAATGATCATGTGGATGATGCTACAGTGCTTGTTTGGTCTATGTTAAATCCCCAATGCCTGGAATGATAGTTGGCTATTATTATCATTGCCTTATAAATACTTATAAAACAGATGCCTTATAAATGCTTTTTGAATGAATAATAAATGAAAAATATAGTAGAAATTATTGTGTCATCTTCCAAAGTCTACATCTATTGACATCATATAAGTACTGTTTGTCTTCTGGCTCTTAAGTGACAGAATAAATGTGAAAAAGAAATACTTTCCAATAGTTTTTAAAGTGCTAAAAGGTCGGGTGTGGTGGTACACACACGCCTGTGATCCCAGCAGCTGGAGAGGCTGAGGCAGGAGGATTGCGAGTTCAAAACCATCCTCAGCAACTTAGCGAGGCCCTAGGATAGGTAACCCAGTGTGACCTTGTCTCTAAATAAAATACACACACACAAAAAAAAGAAAGGCAGGGGATGTGGCTCAGTGGTTAAGTGCACCTGGATTCAATCCCTGGTACCAAAATAAAATAAAATAAAATAAAATAAAAATATAAAATAAAAGTGCTAAAAGAATAACAATCTGAGAACAGTATAAATGATATTAGGAAAGTTATTTGGAAATTTAAGTCAGGCAGTTGCATTTTGGTTTTATAGATTCCTTCCATATGCACAAAGTATAAATATAACAGCATGAAGAGACTGTACAATATTGTTAATACAAAGTAAAACAAAAAAGTAAAGCTGGAAGGAAAACATCAAACAATATAATTGGCTAAAACATTACGAATTCCACACATTGAGAATTCTTCAAAGTATAGCAATCAATTCACTGCAAACAAGAAGGCCAAACTTACAGAAAATAATCCTGAGAAAGTCAGAATAGATACTAAATACAGGCCATTAAATAAACCATCATCAAGAGTGTGGACATCAGGCCTTATATTCTGCTGCTTGGAATCACGTACTATTTAAAAAACTATGTTACTAGTCTATACATTGGCATATATATTGTATATATGAACACATACCTATTGAGAATGAGAGTCTGAGGAGAGAAAAAGAGAAAGTGGTAAATACAGACAAAAACTAAATAGACCATTTTTTCCTAATCAAAACCTATGCTCTTAGTTCTTCTCAGGAACTAAGAACCCATGTAAGTGAGATAGCTTAAATTTCCTCTGTGGGGTCCAACGCACTATTTAATCATTGTTTATGCACAGGGTACATTACCATTCCCAGTTTTGCCTCCTAGTTTTGGTAGTTAATCTGATCCCTTGCAAATAAATATGAAATTCTTACGATTCAACAATGGTGCAGAGCCTTGGCATGAACGACCCTGCAAGGTGGCAGTTCTGGAGGAAGACCCATCGGTGCCCTCTAGTTAGTGCCTCAACAATGAGGTCTTCTGCTTTGGCTGCCTGGCCACGACCCAGGGAAATCATGATCACGTGTTCTGTCGTTCCTTTTAACTCTTGTGCAAATTTCAGGAGAATATGGGTGAGGTCGATTCCTGTGTAACAATGTGAGGTACATAAAACCATAAGCTCATTTAATTTTCTCTTAAAAAACACAATCAAGGATCACAAGTTCAAAGCCAGTTCCAGTAACTTAGCGAGACCTGTTTCTAAAAACAAACAAACATATATACACACACCCAACAAAACAAAAACCACAATCCAAAAAACAAAAACAAAACAAAACAAAAACAACCAAAAAAGTATAGCCAATAGCAGAAAGACTACAGATTTTGGAATTAGAGCCCAGAGTTCAAATTTTGTCTCTGCCAAGTTCTAGCTGTGTGACCTAGACTTTCTGACATATGGGTATAATAATTAACTAAAGCAGTACTAGCTGATTACTCCTTCATTTACTTGTCCCTTCCTCCTCTGTTAGCTGTATTCCAGTGTTGCTTGAGATGACTGTGTACCTTGCTTAAAATATTACAGTTTAGCTAATCTTCCAGCTAGGTATGGACACCAAGGTTTTTGTGAAAAGGTTTTGACAGAAATAGAATCATTGTGTAAAACTTTGGCTATCTTCTTAAAGGAAGGGAGGTGTGACACTCTTCCTGTCTTCCATGTTGTTTAGCACATGAGGTGATGGCTGAAGCTGTAGCCACCATGTGGGGCTGTCTTCAAGAAATAGACAGCAAGGATTCTGTCTGAGAGTGTGAGGTATATAGCCAGGTGCTTTATGTGGAAATGTTCCAGGTTAGAAAGCCTCCAGGGGAGCCATGCAGTGGCACACGCCTATAATCCCAGCGGCTCAGGACGCTAAGGCAGGAGGATTTAGAGTTCAGAGCCAGTCTTAGCAAAAGTGAGGTGCTAAGCAACTCAGTGAGACCCTGTCTCTAAATAAAATACAAAAATAGGGCTGGGGATGTGGCTCAGTGGTCGAGTGCCACTGAGTTCAATCCCCTTTAATCCTGCTCACGGCTAAAAAGAAAAAAAAAAAAAGCCTCCAGGGGGAGACGCGGTGGTGTTTCCCTAACAAAATCAAAGGTTGAAAATGTTGAATTCTAAAGACACACTTCATTGGGAAACTGTGAAGATGAGAAGATAAAGTATTTTGCTTAGAAGAAAATACTTAGGATTTGTGTAGTTTTGAGTAATACAGGGCCAATTTATGCTAGTTTATTTCACAACATATATTTCTACACAAGTCAATGTTAATTAAAACATTTAATAAACGTAAGGGTAATCCCAACTTTTGGATCAATACTCTGTGTTTGGAAGATATTTTCTGCACAGAAAATTAGCCTTAATAGATTTTTTTCCATGTTTGTGTGTCCAGGAAGTTTTATTCTTTGTTCTTTTATACTTTTAGAAAGATTTTTTTTTTTTTGGTAACAGGGCACTCAACCACTGAGCCACATCCCCAGCCCTATTTTTGTATTTTATATAGAGACAGGGTCTCATGGAGTTGCTTAGCGCCTTGCTGTTGCTGAGGCTGGCTTTGAATTTGCGGTCCTCCTGCCTCAGCCTCCTGAATCACTGGGATTACAGGTGGAAATATTCATTCTTGATGCAGTTTAAACTAATCCCTTTTCCAAAATATTTAAATAATAGGTAACTATTTTAAGCAGAGAGTAACCTGACACAGAACCTATTTCTTCACATCTGATGACTGATATTGTCTCGTCACCTTCACTGTTCACGAAGAGCTTACCGTGGGAGTGAATAAAGACCAGTGGCGTTTTGGCAGTGGATTCTTCATATGATTCTTTCAAATTAATTCTGGCCCTGTGAAGAAATTCACTTCCCATTTTTTCAGTTATAAACTGTCTGATTGAAATTGTTAAATGTTCTGGTCTAAGAATTTTTATCTGAAAGAGAAGACATGGAAGAGAAGGTACATTTAAAAATCACCCAAGGGAATACACCTCATAGTCAAATAAAATACAAATAAGAAGTGTTCATGACTTGGCTTTTCACTGAGAGTTATCTGGTGTTCCTCATATCAAGAAGGCTTAAGGAGAAAGGGTCTATGCATGATGGAAAAACTATCACTATGTTCCTGACCCTCATGTGGTCCTTCCTAATTCCAGGGCCACCTTGTGCCTCTATCTCTTCTACACTCAGAAGCAGATCTTGTTTTGGATGTAAAGGTCCAAGCTGTTCTCACTAATTCTCCAAAAATAGACCTTTCCTGCCTTTCTTCCTGCTCTGCTGTGTGTGTTTAGAGCCAGAAGACCCCATGGTGTCGGGGCATGAAGATCCAGGATTCCTCCACTGGAAGAGTACTAATTCTGCCATTAATAAAATGAAAAAAAATTAGCACAATCTTGGTAAGTTTAAGCAAATAGAACACAGTTCTTTTTTTTTTCCAAGTATTTTTCAGTTATAGATGGACTCAAATATCTTTATTTTGTTTATTTATTTATTTTATGTGGTGCTGAGGATTGAACCCAGTGCCTCACATATGTGAGACAAATGCTCTGTCACTGAGCCACAACCCCAGCCCCTAGAACACTGTTCTGAAAAGAACTCTAGGTGGACTAAAAGACTTTGGAAGCAGCATCTTTGTAGTGGACAGAGGTTCAGAGCTTATTGGAATTCATTGAAAATTTCAAAATTGTTTGATACTGTTTATGTACTATTTTTGTACAGAATGACCATAAACTGTTCTGAGCATGTTCAGATCTCTATCAGGTAAAACAAAACTGAAACCGTATGTGTCTGTGGATCTGTGTGGAAGTATTGGGTTGAGCCCCAGGAAGTTACAATTTTTAAAAGTACAAAACTATCTGATATTGGCAATTGCATGTTTAACATATTCATTTTTTTTTTTTTTGGTACCAGGGAATGAACTCAGGGGTACTCAACCACTGAGCCACATCCCCAGCCCTATTTTGTGTTTTATTTAGAGACAAGGTCTCAGTGAGTTGCTTAGTGCCTCACTGTTGCTGAGACTGGCTTTGAGCTCGCAATTCTGTTTCAGCCTCCTGAAGTGCTGGGATGACAGGTGTGCACCACTGTGCCCAGTTATAATATGTTTAATAACTATGTAGAATTCTCTTTTCTGTGACCTTTTGGAAAAACCCATCTTAAATTTAAATTTCAATTAAATGTGATATATAATTTTGAAAATAAAAATTTGCAGCACATAAACAATCTGGGATCTTAATAGCAGAGTGAGACAGACTTAGACTCAGATCTAGTAAATCCAATTAATGAGACTCAGCTGGGTGACAAAAATGATTAGGTGGTCCCATGATACCAACATTGTTGAGAATCCAAGTATCCAAATGTGAGCCTGAGCCTTTGTCACCTCCATGCTACTGGCTCCTACTGATTGATCAAGCATTTATTAAATTTCTCCATTGTTGTAATTTTTGATTTGTTTTGTTTTTGCAGTGATGGGAATGAAACCCAGGGCCTCGCATATACTAGCCAAGTGCTGTACCTATGAGCTACTTTCCCAGCCCTCCAAAGTTGTAATTTCTAACCCTGAGGAGTTCCCTCCTTTGCTTGCCTTCCTTCCTTCCTTCTTCCCCTTCCCTTCCTCTTCTCCTTCCTTCTCTTCTCTTCTCTTATCTCCCCCTTCCTTTATTCTTTCTTTCTTTCTTTCTGAGGTATGAGACAGAAGAGAGAGAAAAAATGGAGTTTTGAATTCAATTTCACAAGTTCTCTCTCTTTTTAGCTCTACTAATTTTTTGTGGTTTTATTTTATTTTTTATGTTCTTTTTAGATATACATGACAGTAGGGTGTGTTTTGACATTATACATATATGGAATAGAACGGATTCTAATTAGGATCCCAGTCTTGTGCTTGTTCATGATATGGAGCATCGATGGCTGTGCGTTTGTAAATGAACACAGGAAAGTTATGTCTGATTCATTCCACTCTTTCCTATTCCCATCCCCCCCCTCTTCCTTTCATTCACCTTGGTTTAATCCAATGAGTTTCTATACTTCCACTCCTTACCCTCCCTTGTTATAGGTTAGCATCCACATATCAGAGAGAATATTTGGCCTTTGGTTTTGAGATTGGCTTATTTCACTAAGCATGATAGCCTCCAGATCCATCTCTTCACTGGCAAAAGTTATAAAGTCATCTTTTTATGGCTGAGTAATATTTCATTGTGTATATGTAATACATTTTCTTTATCCATTTATCTATTGAGGGGCACCTAGGTTGGCTCCATAGCTTAGCTATTGTGAATTGAGCTTCTATAAACATTGATGTGGCTGTGTCACTATAGGATGCTGATTTTAAGTTCTTTGAGTATGAACCAAGGATAGGATAGCTGAGTCAAATGGTGGTTCCATTCCAAGTTTTCTACGGAAACTCCATACTGCTTTCCATAGTGCTTGCACCAATTTGAATTCCCGCCAGCAATGTGTGAGTGTACTCTTTTCCCCACATCCTTGCCAACATTTATTGTTGCTTGTATTCTTAATTGTTGCCATTTTGACTGGAGTGAGATGGATTCTAAGTGTAGTTTTAATTCGAATTTCTCTAATTACTAGAGATATTGAACATTTTTTCATGTTTGTTGCCTAATAATATTTCTTCTGTAAAGTGCTTATTCAGTTCCTTTGCCCATTTATTGATTGCATTGTTACTTGTGTGTGTGCATTAAGTTTTGAGTTCTTTATATATCCTGGAGATTAATGCTCTATCTGAGGTGCCAGTGGCAAAGACTTTCTCCTGTTCAGTAGGCTCTCTCTTCATGCTCTTGATTGTTTCCTTTGAGTAGCTCTTTTTTTTTTTTTTAGCAACAAGAAATTTTCAATTAATCTAAGGACTTGACTTCCTTAACAAGACTGATAAAGTGCAATAAAAAAATCAAGAATCAATAAATGGGGTGGATTCAAAATAAAAAGCTTCTTTGCAGCAAAGGAAACAATAACATGAAGAGAGAGCCAACAGAATGGGACAAAATCTTTACCACATGCACACCAGATAGAGCATTAATCTCCAGGATATAAAGAACTCAAAAAAATGTAACACCAAAAAACAAAGAACCCAATCAATAAATGGGCCAAGAAAATGAGCGACATTTCACAGAAGAAGATATACAATCGATCAACAAATATATGAAAAAATGTTCAACATCTCTAGCAATTAGAGAAATACAAATCAAAACTACTCTAAGATTTCATTTCACTGCAGTCAGAATGGCAATTATCAAGAATTCAAGCAACAATAAGTGCTGGTGAGGATGTGGGGAAAGAGGTACACTGATTCATTGCTGGTGAAATTGCAAAATGGTGCAACCACTTTGGAAAGCAGTATGGAGATTCACTAGAAAACTTGGAATGGAACCACCATTTTGACCCAGCTATCCCACTCCTCGGTCTATACCCAAAGGACTTAAAATCAGCATACTGGGGCTGGGGTTGTGGCTCAGTGGTAAAGTGCTTGCCTTGCACATGTGAGTTATTGGGTTTGATCCTCAGCACTACATACAAAATAGATAAATAAATAAAGGTTTAAAAAAAAAAAGCTTAAGGTTTTGGTTCCAAGATGGCAGCCTAGACAGACTCCTCCGTGCTAGTCTCTTCAGGACTGGAGCTTGAAGTAGTGGAAATACCATCTCCCAGCCAGCTTCTTGACATCATCCCCCACAGGAATTTCACTCGCACATGTACGTAGGGCCACCAGGCAGCAGCGATTGCAGCATAACTTCAGCGGCGAGTGGCAGAACTCAGCTGCCAGCAGCTGGGAGCCCTGCACAGGGCTCTGGAACAGCATTCGCCTGGGCGGGGCCTGCTTCTACACGGGGTACCTGGTTCCAGCACCCACCCAACCACGCAGGACCCCTAGCAGTTGCTCCTGTGGACACACAGCTCACGCATACACGGGACCCCAGCTATTGTTCTTTGTGGATCTCCATCTACCAGAGCAGAACTTCCTACACCAGGGGACGCCGAACAGCATCTGGGGGACAAACTTTCACTTCAACAAACTTCTACTTCAACACAGCACACTGTGAAACTGTGTGTCCACTGCATCCAAGACCACCAGCAGTCAAGCCCTTCACCCTGTTGCTGAAGCAGATGGCTTCTTTGTGAGACCCCCACCTACGACATTCTTCACCAGAGTGGGGAAATTCCAGTAAGCAAGGAAAACGCCACCTACTGGAGGTGAAAGGAAGCAAACTTGTATATTTACATTGAGACTTTTTTTATTCTTATTTTTATTTTATCCTTTATCTTTTCTCCTAATATTCCTTTTGTTTAATCTTTTTTATTTCCCTGCTCTTTTCTTCTTTTCTTTCTTTCTTTTTTCCTTTCCTCTTTTCTCTCTCGCTCTTTTCCCACCCTGTAATCCCCAACATTTGTGAAACCAAGTATTTGTTATATAGTAGGATACAGTAGACTGGGATTTCTGAACAGTATACTCGAGGGGTATTATATAGTCTTGTAACTCTCACTTGCATACGTTTTATTTTTCTTACTATCATGTCTCCTCACTAGCTGTACTCTCTTTTCTTCCTTCTTACTGGTCTTCCCCAACTCTCTTTCACTCTTTCTACTAACAGCCAACTTCTCTTGGATTCCTTTTCCGTGCTTTTGAGGATCTAATAACCATATCCTCACTTCCTACTACCCTAAGATTCTATCTTACACCCCACCCTCAAGTTTCTCTAGCCCACCAACAGAAACTATAGACCCTTGTGCAAACGTATTGTTTACATAATAGATGTTAAATGAACTCATAATTGTTGTATATTGTGACAAAACTGCAAATGTATTCAGGAGCTATTAGGAGCTACTTGGTTTGAAACTATATATTGTTTGTATTGAGATCAGTCAATATTGGTCTCCCCTTTAAAGGAGAGGTATTGAAACCCTGCAGGGAAACTATAACCCTATAGGAGTAAAAACTGTAACACCTTGGATCAGCAGAGCTAGAAGGAAAGACACACAAACACCATGAAAAAACAAGGGAATAAAGTGCCTCAAACAAACCAAGATATTACATTATTAGAATCCATGGTCAGTACAGCAGAAGAGATGACAGAATGGGAGTTCAGGATGTACATAATTAAATGTTCTGTGACTTAATGATATCAGAGAGCAAGCCCAGCCAGCAAAAGATCATTTCAATAAAGAGATACATAGGCAAATACAGGAAGTAAAAGATCAGTTCAATAAGGAGGTAAAGATTCTGAAAAGGAACCAAACAGAAATCCTTGAAATGAAAGAAACAATAAGCCAAATTAAAAACTCAATAG
>CM053410.1:43746752-43792156 GCA_028644305.1 Xerus rutilus
TGCACATAAATACAACTATCTCATACTAGACAAAGGTGCCAAAAACATACATTGGAGAAAAGATAGCCTTTTCAACAAATGGTGCTGGGAAAACTGGAAATCCATATGCAGTAAAATGAAACTAAACCCCTATCTCTCACCATGCACAAAACTCAACTCAAAGTGGATCAAAGACCTAGGAATTAGACCAGAGACCCTGTGTCTAATCCAAATTTTCATCACGTTGGATTAGGCCCTGAATTCCTTAACAAGACTCCTATAGCACAAGAAATAAAAGCAAGAATCAATAAATGGGATGGATCTAAACTAAAAACTTCTTCTCAGCAAAAGAAACTATCAATGAGGTGAACAGAGAGCCTACATTCTGGAAGCAAATTTTTGCCACATGCACAACAGATAGAGCACTGATCTCCAGGATATATAAAGAACTCAAAAAACTTAACACCAAAAAACCAAACAACCCAATCAATAAATGGGCTAAGGAGCTGAATAGAAACCTTTCATAAGAAGATATACAATAAATAAACAAATATATGAAGAAATGTTCAACATCTCTAGCCATTAGAGAAATTCAAATCAAAACTACTCTCAGATTTCATCTCACACCAGTCAGAATGGCAGCTATCCAAAATACCAGCAACAATAAGGGCTGGCGAGGATGTGGAGAAAAAAGTACACTCAAACATTGCTGGTGGGACTGCAAACTAGTGCAACCAATCTGGAAAGCAGTATGGAGATTCCTTAAGAAACTTGGAATGGAACCAACATTTGATCCAGCTATCCCATTCCTTGACCTATACCCTAAAGATTTAAAAACAGCATACTACAGTGATGCAGCCACTTCAATGTTTATAGCAGCACAATTCACAATTGCAAAACTGTGGAAGCAACCCAGATGCCCTTCAATAGATGAATGGATAAACAAACTGTGGTACATATACACAATGGAATATTATTCAGCAATAAAAGAGAATAAAATTATTGCATTTGCAGGTAAATGGATGGAATTGGAAAGCATTATGCTAAGTGAAGTAAGCCAATCCCAAAAACCAAATGCCGAATGTTCTCTCTGATTAGTGGATGCTGATACATAAGGGGGGGTGGGAATGGGGAACATAGGAGAAATGGAGGAACTCTGGATGGGCAGGGGGGAGGTGGGAGGAGAGAAAGGGGAATGGGTGTAGTAAAGATGGTTGAATGACATGGTCATCACTACCCTTTGCATGTATGAAGAAGACACAAATGGTGTGATTCTATCTGGTTTCCAACCAGAGAAATGGAAAAATTGAGCTCTATATATGTACTATGACTTGAAATGCATTTAAATAAATTAATTAAAAAAATAAAATAAAATAAAATAAAAATCAAAGAATTTGAACATTAAAATGACAAAAAAAAAAAAGATTAATGGATGTATTTTGGTCAAAAGCCAAAGTGGAGTAAATTGACATCATAGACATACTATCTTAATAACTGTAATTTAATAAATTGTAATTAGAATTACTGAGAAAATTTGGAAATTCTTTTTAAGATTAATTTACTTACCATAAGATTCCATGTCATATTAAAATAAAATGTTAAAAAAAAGACTAAAAAAATCAGCATACTACAGAGATACAGCCACTTTGATGTTTATAGCAGCTCAATTCACAATAGCTAAACTACAGAACCAAACTAGATTATTATATGAATGGATAAAGAAACTGTGGTATATATACACAATGGAATATTACTCAGCCTTAAAGAAGAATGAAATTATGGCATTTGCAAGTAAATGGATGGAGTTAGAGAATATCATGCTAAGCAAAGCCAATCCTAAAAATTCAAAGACCAAATGTTTTCTCTGATAAGTGGATGCTGATCCATAATGGGCAAGGGGCAAGGGAAGAATGGAGGAACTTTGGAGGGGAAGGAGAGGAGAGGAGGGTGGGTGGGAAAGATGGTGGATTGAGATGGACATTATTGCCATATGTATGGTTATGACTGCATGAATGGTGTGACTCTACATCATGTACAACCAGAGGGGAAAAAAGAAATTTTAAATTAATATAGCAAATAAATTAATTTGTCAATTAAAATAGCTGTTCTCTCAATGTCATCTTTCCTTGCTATTTCTGTCCAGTAGGCTGTAGTGGTGCAGAGAGGTGAAAATAGGACATAGTACTTGCCCTCCTGGACCTCTGACACATTGTCCTTTACTGGGTCACTTCTTCTTCTGATATATTTTAACTTAATCTCTGATGTGGCAGTCTCAATTTCTGACTCTCACAGGTGAGGCCCAGTGTCCTAATATGTATAATCAACATTTTCTCAATTCATATCTTCTGACTTTTGATTTGGAAAACAGAATCAGTATACTCAGAAAGTTTCTAGTTCATAAAATAAAATCTCCTGGAGCTTATTGAGGAAAGACAATGTAACATAGACTTTAAAATCTAATTAGTTTTGTCAGTTAGGTTATATATATATTATATATAACATATATATAATATATATTTAACTTTATTTTATTTATTTTTATGTGGTGCTGAGTATCGAACTCAGTGCCTAAAATGTACTAGACAAGCGCTCTTCCACTGAGCCACAACCCCAGCCCTAGGTAATATATATTTGCCAAATAAAATTCAAGCAATACAAAAAAAAGGTATAAAAAGTGAAGCTCCCTAGATAACCACATTTTTTTCTTGTGGTTTTTTTTATAGACCTTTTCTACATTTTCTAGCATCTTCCTATCTTATCTATCCTACTTTTTTTCCCTATAAATGGAGTGGTCCTATACAGATGGTTCGGTTTTTCATTTGTCCATTAATATAGCAGAAAGATATTTTCATGTCATCATAACTGCTGAGGACCTACATGTGGAGTGGAGGTATTAATATGTCTGCTGTGGCCAGGTAGATGACACAAGTCAGAGAAGTGGGTTGGGTAGAAGAAAAATATTTCTTCTCCATGAGAATAATAAAAGTGCAAATATGGGCAACTAACATAAAACTTCAGTGCCAGGAAGTAATAGGGAGCAGTGAGGACCCCAGGGACAGATACTTCTCAGCTCTAGCTGTTGTTACCATTGAGGGCAGTGGGCTCAGTGGTGCTTCATCTTCTAATGTTTCAATAAAGCCAGAAATCTTGATTTTTATGTGGAATCTCTCAATTTGCAAATTTTGGCCCCAAAATAAAAATTCAAAAAACAAAACCAAAAAGCAAATGTGTGCACTGATGTACAAAGCAGCATTATCTACAATGGCCAAAAAGTGGAAACGAATCAAATGTCCATCAATGGATTCATGGATAAATAAATGTGATATATACACACAACAGAATGTTTTAAAACAGAAGGAAATTTTGACACGTGCTGCAATATGGATGAATCTTGAAAATATTATGCTAATTGAAACAAACCATTCACAAAAAGACACATATTGAATCACTGGAGACAAAAAGTACAATGGAGCTGTCAGCAATTGTCAGATGGAGGAAAGGAGGCATTATTGTTTAACAGGCATAGGATTTGTTTTTAGGAGGGAGATAAAGTTCTGGGAATGCACAGAGGTAATGGCTACATAACATTGTGAATGTACTTAATGCCACTAATTACTACTTAAAAAGGAGTAAAAAGAATTATAAGGAGTAAAAGAAACTATGTATGTTTTATCATAATAAAAAAAAGCAGAAAACAATTTACTTTGAGATCTAAGTGTGCATACAGTAGAGAGGGGAAGTGGACCAGGGGAGGGGAAGGGGATGCATTGGGGAGTGAAACTGAGCCGTTATTGTGTATGATTATAATGCACAAATAAAAATAATAGAGAGATACGTGTACATGGAATTTAAACATAGTGCATGATATTTATTTTATATATTTTTACTTAAAAACCTGGAAGCTGCTGTTGTCTGAATATTGGTGTTTCCTCAAAATTTATATGTTGGAACCTAATTCCCAATGCAATACTATTAAGGTGGTGAGGAGTGACTTAGGAAGTGACTAGACCATGAGGGCTGTGTCCTTGAATGGAATTAGTGCCCTTATGATGAGGCTGGAGGGAGACTGTTTGACCATTCTACCATGGGAGGGCAAGCAAGAACAAACCACCTGTGAGGCAGAGAGCAGCCCTCCCCAGACATTGAATCTGCAAAAGCCTTGATCTTGGACTTGTCAGACTACAGAACTTTAAGCAGTACAGTTTTATTTTGTTTATAAATTATCCATTCTAAGATATTTTGTTACAGTAGCCCAAATTGGACTAAGATGGAAATTCTCTACAGATCTTTTTAGGTTCAAATCCATTTGTTTCATGATAAATTGCACTTGAAAAATTGAAAAAAAAAAAAAAAGAGAGACAAAACTGCAGGCCAAATAAAACAAGTCTACAAGCCAGATGCAGCATTTTTTTTCTCAATCTCTTATCTACAGTGAATGTTTGTGTTGCAAAAGTAGAATTTAAGACAGAAATCAAAAGGATTATTGGTTGTCCAGGCTGGCATTTACATACAGTTGAGATCAAGAAAGGAATGAAATGAGGACTTTACCTGTCACTAATGCAAAGGGTAAATGTGAAAATAAAAAGATTTTTTGAGGTGGTCAGAATAAATTTAGTATGATATACTTTGGAAAGTATATAATGTGACTGCTAAGAGTACAGATATTAGAGTCAAACTGTCTGAGATTCAATCCTGGCTCTATTAGGCGATTTCTGAGCCTTGGTTTCTTAACCTGTAAAAAGGGGGAAATAATCTTGCCTACCCCCTAAGACTGTTACGAGGTTTAAATAACATAATATATGTAAAATGCTTAACACACATTAAACTTTCTATATCTTAGGTATTATAAATAACACCTATTCACATACCTAACCTACCAACTGTCTACCCCTCAACTAGATTCTGAAGCAATTGAGATATAAAGAGGCAGGCAGAGTATCATCTTTATTAATAATAAAAAACATATTGGTTGGGGTGGTTTAGGTCTGAGGCAACAATCAACTTCCTGCTACTGAACCCTACAACTAGATAGACCTACCTGTCACAGCAAGGTTGGGCAGCCATCAACCTACCTCTACAGGGCAGGGTCTAAATCTTGTAATTTATGGCATGGAGAAGCAGAGCAGAACATATGCTCTTGGCATCCAGGATAGACCCCAAAAGGGATAGAGAAGAAAGGGCAGAGCCATGACTTCTCAGTTCATTTCTCAAATTTGCTGATCTTGTAAGTCCCCCTCTTCTCTAGAGAAGAGAAGATAAGTGGGCACAGATGCAGGAGTGTGCCTCTAATTGGCCCCTCACCACATGAAAGGCACATTCTGGGTGGAGTGGGGTGTAGGTGCTTCCCTCTAACGGTGACATTCTCCAAGTGTTAGATTTCAGAAATCAACATTTTTGCTTATAAAATGTTAATTTTAAAGGGTTTAAGTTACTAAAAAAAGTGCTCAAAGCATCCGGAATATTATTTTCTCATAGCACATCTTACCAAAATAAGTCTTTGAAATGGAGTGAGTTTCTCCCAGGGAAAAGTTGTAGGATTACACATTCCTTCATTGTCACTCAAAAGTTCACCTAGATATCATTGAGAGAAAGAAATAGATTAATAATAAAATACTTGGTATCACTAAAAGATGTCACAATACAAAATTTTGTTTTAAAATTATTAAGTTTAAGATATGGTTGACTTAAAGTGAACTTTATTTCCATAGAATTTCAGGCATCACTTACTGTCCTTCATACCCCAAAAGAGGTAGGCATTAAAGTAGATTTAAATTCCAACTTCGTCCAACTGAAGTGGTTGATGAATAGAGTTATAACAAAATGTTGGACAGCTGAGGGAAAAATTGAGAAAGCAAAGGGTATAGCTCTGTGTCTTGCTCTGTCTCTTTCTTCAGTATTAGGGACTGAACCCAGGGGTGCTCTATTACTGATTTTCATCCCTGGCCCTTTTAATTTTTTATTGTAAGACAAGGTCTCGCTAAGTTGCCCAGGCTGTCCTTGAGCTTGTGATTCACCTACCTCAGTCCTGAGTTTCTGGGGTTAAGGGCATGAGCCACTAAGCCTGGCATACTTTATAATCTGTTCCTGCAAATGTGATTTCTTTCAATACATATATAAGCTAATCAATTACACAGGAAATGAGAATCCAATAGAATTGCAAAAAGATTATCAAATTTTTCAAAAATGAAATATTACACCTATTTTGGACTCTTCTTCTCGCCGTCAGGGAGTCCTGCTGCCTCACAGCCTTTTGCACATCTTCTGATCTTTGTTACCAACGATCCCAGATGCAGTTATCATTTCCACCTACCCTTTATTTCTATGATATTTTCCCAAAGTCTATGATATTTTCCCAAAGTTATCATTTCCACCTACCTTTTATTTCTATGATATTTTCCCAAAGTCTAACTTTAAATACAACTTCCATTATTAAAATAGCTCTTTTGAGCAAAGCTAATATTGGTTTAATGATCTTAAAAAGCCCATGGTATATGAAAATTTATTTACAAATGGATGAATTTGGGGTTATTTGCAAAGTCAAAATATCTTCACTTTATAAAAAGGTTCTAATGAATCCAATAAATAGATTATTTAAATAAGTTTTAAATCTTAAATTACAATAAATTATGGGTCCCAGGTAGATTAGTGACACATGCAACAAAATAAAGCAACAACAACCCAGAGAGAAAACTAGGGTTTTCTAATGATTTCCATTAGAACTAGAAATCAAGCAGGGTGTGGTGGCGCATGCCTGTAATCCCAGCACTTAGGGAGGCTGAGGCAGGAGGATAGTTGAGTTCAAAGCCAGCCTCAGCAACAGCGAGGTGCTGAGCAACTCAGTGAGACCCTGTCTCTACATAAAACACAAAATAGGGCTGGGGATGTGGCTCAGTGGTCGAGTGCCCCTGAGTTCAATCCCTGGTACTGAAAAAAAAAAAGGTATGGAAAAATGTTTGAAGACACAAAATTAATAATATTAATAGAAATCTTACAAATTCAATAGAAAAATGGGTGTAAGCAAATCCAAATTGCCAACGAACATCTTAAAAGATACTTAAGCTTGCTAATAATGGGAAATCACAACTCAAGTGTTTTAAATTCTTCAGATGGGAACAATTTTAAAAAAGACCAATACCTCTATTGAATAAAGTATGTTCATATTGCTGATGAAAATGTAAATTGAACATGGATTTTTAAAGAAATCAACCTGAAAGCAACTATTAATAAAAAATATTTACTTTTGACCAGCATTTTCACTTTTGCAATTCCATCTCCTACAGAGATAAGAGCAGAGGAAACTTGTAAGGATGTTTATGTTATTGCACAAGTAACAGAATTGTGCATTTTAGCAAAAAGCTGGAAGCAAAATGGAGGAAAATGTAGAGGGAAACAAATTAGATTGTATCTCAAGTGAGAGTGTAACAGTTGGAAGTGGCAGGGAAAAATAGGGAGGCGAGTTCAAAGTGGAAGAAGAGAAAGGAAAAGATATGATAAAAATAGCAAGTCATTTAAATTGAAAGTGAGATCCACTTCCATGTGATTTTTAGAACAATGTATCTGTTATGTAAAATGAGGTATGTATGTAGGCTTGTTCAGATTTAAGTTTCAAAACTAGTGTAGTGTATTAAAACTAGCATCTCTCCAAAATTCTAACTTCTTATCAGTTCTCATCGATCCCATTTGACAAAATACAGCATCCATGTATGTTCAAAACACTAGAAAAACTAGAGACAGTAGGAACATACCTCAATATTGTAAAAGCTATGTATGCTACATGCAAAGACAACATCATTCTAAATGGAGAAGAACTGAAAGAGTTCCCTCTGAATCTGGAACAAGACAGGGATGCCCTGTGTATTTAACATAGTTCTTGAAACTCTAGCCAGAGCAATTAGGCAAAAGAAAAAAATTAAAGGGATATGGACAGGAAAAGAAGAGCTCAAACAATCTCTGTTTGCTAATGACATGATTCCATATTTAGAAGACCCCCCAAACTCCACCAGAAAACTTCTAGAACTCATAAATGAATTCAGCAAAGTAGCAGGATACAAAATTAATACTCTCAAATCAATTGCATTCCTACATACCAATGATAAATTAGCTGAAAGAGAAATTAGAAAAACTATCCCATTCACAATAGCCTCAAACAAACAAACATAAAAAACTTGGGAATTGCTATAATAAAAGATGTGAAAGACCTCTATAATGAAAAGTACAGAACACTAAAGGAAAAAATTGAAGATCTTTGAAGATGGAAAATCTCCTATGTTCTTGGATAGGCAGAATTAATATTGTAAAATGGCCATACCACCAAAAGTGCTATACAGATTTAACCCAACTCCCATTAAAATTCCAATGACATTCTTCATAGAAACAGAAAAAGCAAAAAAGTAGACATGAAATTCATTTGGAAAAATTTGGCCTAGAATAGCCAAAGCAATCCTCAGCAAGAAAAGAGAAGCCGGAGGCATCACAATACTAGACCTTAAATTATACTACAGAGCTATAGTACAAAAACAGCATGGTATTGGCACCCAAACCGCCATAAAGACCAATGGAATAGAATTGAAGACACAGAGACAAACTCACATAAATACATTTATCTCACACTAGACAAAGGCACCATAAACATACATTGGAGAAAAGATAGCTTCTTCAACAAATGGTGCAGGAAAAACTGGAAGTCCATACCTAGTAGAATGAAATTAAATCCCTATCTCTCACCCTGCACAAAACTCAACTCTAAGTGGATCACAGATCTAGGTATTAGACCAGAAATCCTTCACCTACTAGAAGAAAATGTAGGCCCAACTCTCCAACATGTTGGCTTAGGAAGCAACTTCCTCAACAAGGTTCTAAAGTGCAAGAAGTAACATAAATAAATAAATAAATGTGATAGTATCAAACTAAAAAGCTTTTTTTACAGCAAAAGGAACAATCAAGAGCATAAAGAGAGAGCCTACTGAATGGAGAAAAAAAATCTTTGCCACCTGCACCTCAGATAGGTGTTAATTTCCAGGATATATAAAGAACTCAAAAAGCTTAACACCAGCTCCTCCCCCCAATAACCCAATCAATTAACATGCAAAGGAACTAAACAGAAACTTCTCAAAAGAAGAAATATAAATGGTCAACAAATATATGAACAAATGTTCAACATCTCTAGCAATTAGAGAAATGCAAATTAAAGCTATACTGAAATTTCACCTCACTCCAACTAGAATGTATCAAGAATATAAGTAACAATGAATGTTGGTTAGGATGTGAAGAAAAGGGTACACTCATACATTGTTGGTGGGACTGCAAATTAGTGCAACCACTCTGGAAAGCATTCTGAAGACTCCTCAAAAAACTAGGAATTGGAACACTATTTGACCCAGTTATCTCACTCCTCAGTATATAACCAAAGGAGTTTAAATCAGCATACTACAGTGATAAGGCCACATGAATGTTCAAAGCAGCTCAATTCACAATAGCTAAGCTATGGAACCAAACTAGGTGCCCTTCAACAGATGGATAAAGAAACTGTGGTATATATACAAAATGGAATACTACTCAGCAATAAAAAAGATGACTTTATGACATTTGCCAGTACATGGAAAGATCAGGGAACAATCATGCTAAGTGAAATAAGCCAATCCTCAAAACCAAAGGTTGAATGTTCTCTCTGAAATGTGGATGCTACCCACAACAAGTGGGAAGAGGGGAAGACTAGAAGTTCATTGGATTAGACAAAGGGGAATGAAGGGAAGGGAGAAGGAATGGAAATAGGAAAGACAGTGGAATGAACCTGACATAACTTTTCTCTGTACATGTACAAATATACCACATTGAATCATTTACATCCACAGTCTAGGACCTAATTAGAATAAAATATAGTCCATGCTTGCATAATTATATCAAAATGGAGTCTACCATCATGTACAACTAACAAAAACCAATAAAAACACTAAAAAAAAAGATTACTATGGAGGTTACACTGACTAAAACACATGCCTAGAACATAGTTATGTTCTTCCTTTCATTTTTTCATAATAGAAGATATGGAACTACATTTATAAGTTGAAAATCTTTCTTCCTTTCAAAGATTGAATAGCATGTACACACACACTTAAAACACTGAATGCCTTCTTACCTTCTTCTGGTGATTTTCTACTTTCCTCTGATGAATTTTCTGAACAGAATGGTGTGCTAATTAGAGAATATACAGTCTTACTGTTCTTAAAAGCATCCCATTGTGGTATATTTGATAAAAGAGATTCGCACAGGAGTAAAAATGGCTCCAGCTGGTTGCTAACATATTGGCATTGCTTCCACTTTGAATCTGGCAGCCACTGAAGATGCCGATCTTTACATATTTCAAATATGCCTAATAGAAAAGGAAAAATAATCACATTAGAAAAGATAATTTTAAGTAGAAAGAAGTACCATAATGATCTAGGAATTTGACTCCAGATATATATCTAAAAACTTGAATGAAGAGTCTGAAAGGATTATTTTTACACCTATGTTTATAGAAGCACTAATTAACAACAGCCAATTAACTAATTACTTTTAGTTAATCATTAGATGATTAACAAATATTTGTTGTTGAAGAAACAAGCACTTGATATCAAAATTAACTATATCAAAATTACTTATTTTAATTTATTTTAATTGTGGTAAAAATAGAACATAAAATCAATCATCTTAAGTATTTTAAGTATATAGTTCACTAGTGTTAAATATATTTCACAACGCTGTGAAACAGATCTCCAGAACTTTTTCTTCAATTTGAAACTCTATACCCATTACAAAACAACTCCCCTTTCCCCCACTCCTCCAAGGGCCTGGTAACCACCATTCTACTTCCTGTTCCCATGAATTTGTCTTCCTTGGATATCTCAGATAAGTGGAATCATAGGTATTTGTCTTTTCCTGACTCACTCATTTCACTTAGCATAATGTCCTTGTGTTAGTCAGCTTTTCATCACTGACCAAACCTGAACAGAAGGACTTAGAGGAGAAAAGTTTATTTTGCCTCACAGTTTTGGAGAGACAGTCCATGCTGGGCCAACTCCATTATTCTGGGTCTGAGGGGAGGCAGAACATCATGGCGACATGTGTGGTGGAGCAGTGCTGCTCTGTTCATGGTGGCCAGGAAGCAGAAAGAGTGAGAGGTGAAAGAGCCACAGGTAAGATGTACCTTCCTAAGGCAGATCTCCTGTGACCCACCTCCTCCATCCATGCCCCCTCTGCCTAAAGTTACCAACCAGTTAGTCCATTCAAACTAGGGTGGACTGATTAGGTTACAGCTCTCCTAATCTAATGATGTCATCTCTGAATATTCCTGCATTAACACAGGAGCTTTGTGTGTGTGTGTGTGTGTGTGTGTGTGGTGCCCTCACATCCAGACAGTAATACTCCTTGAGATTAATCCACATTGTAGCATGTGACAGAATTTTCTTCCTTTCAAAGATTGAATAGCATTTCATTGTGTATTTGTATTACATTTTTGCTTATCCATTCATCCATTGGTGGACATTTGGCCTGCTTTTACTTATTGGCTGTTGTTAATTAGTGCTTCTATAAACACAGGTGTAAAAATAATCCTTTCAGACTCTGCATTTAAGTTTTTAGATATATATCTGGAGTCGAATTCCTAGATCATTATGGTAGTTCTACTTTTAATAGTGTGATGAAACTCTGTCCTGTTTTTCTTTGTTTGGTACCAGGGATTGAACCTAGGGGGGCTCTCAACCACTGAGTCACATTCCCAGCCATTTTTATTTTTTATTTTGAGACAGGGTCTTGCTAAGTTGTTTAGGGCCTTGCTAAGTTGCTGAGGCTGGCTTTGAACTTGTGATCCTCCTGCCTCAGCCTCCCAAACTGCAGGGATTATAGGTATGAGCCACTACATCTGGCTCTATACTGTTTTCAGTAGTGGTTGCCCATTTTACAATCCCACTAGAGTGTACAAGAGTTCCAATTTCTCTACATCTTCATTGATAATTGTTATTCTCTTCTTCCCTATGTGTGTGTGTGTGTGTGTGTGTGTGTGTGTTTTGAAGAAGTCATCTTAATGGGTATGAGATTGTATCCCACTGTAGTTTTGATTTGCATTTATCTGATGTTTAGTGATGTTTGGGTGACTTTTCATACACTTACTATATGCATATCATTTTTAAAGAAAGATTCATTTTGATTCATTTGTAGTAGTGCTGTACCATGCTCTTTCTTAATCATTCTTGTCATGCTATATACCATAACTGGATATACTATATGATTTAGGAACTGGGCTAGACACTGGAAGGAGTCCAGGAGATTACCAGACACAAAACCTGCCTTGAGTAAGACCAAATATGACCTTGATGTGCTACCCATCAATCTCCACTGCTTGCTTTCAGAAATCCACCTGGATAGTGAGATTGGGGAAGTGGCCAGCACAGAAGTGATAGGTCCAGGTATTCCTGCTCACATTGGAATCCCTGATCATGATGATCTTGAAGATTTGGGAGCAGGCCAAAGGCAGACACTCTGAGGCCCTGGACATCAGACAGTTGGAGGAGAAGCTTGCCTCCAGCAAGTTTCTCCTGACCCATCACAAACTGAGGTGGAGGAGAAGAGTTGCAGAGAGGCTGGGATATTATACCACTGCAGTGAATGCACCCAGTCTTCTGTCTTAATTTTGGCCTGGGTCTTTTAATTGGAGAGTTGAGACCATCTACATTCATTGTTATTATTGATTCCTGCTCTTTTGTTTTTTCCCCCTAGTATTTAGTTTGGTCCTGTTTCTCCTTTGCTTACTACTCTTCAAATGAGATTTGTTCATTTGTGCATTATGCAGTTTGTTTTTGGTTTATTCTATGTGAAGCATTTCTTGAAGTATTTTCTGCAGTGTCAGCTTAATAGTCATGAATTCTTTTAGTTTCTGCCTATCTTGAAAGATTTTTATTTCTTATTTGATTATGAAGGATAGCTTCAATGGATATAGAAATCTTAGTTGACTGTTATTATTATTATTATTATTATTTTTTTAGCACCTGGAATACAGTTCCTCCTGGCTTTTAGAATTTGTGCTAAGAATTTGGAAGTAATTCTGATTAACTTGCCTTAAATGGGATCTGACATTTTTCTCTTGAAGCTTTTAAAGGCTTATCTTTGTTCTGTATGTTAAGACTTTTAATTAAAATGTGTTATGGAGAGGTTTATTATTGATATTGTCTTTTTGAAGTTCTTAATGCCTCCTATATTGGGATGTCCTTCTCATTCTCAAGGTTTGGAAAAATTTCTGTATTATTTCCCTGAAGCGGTTATTCATTCCCTTAACCTGCATCTCACAACCCTCTTCAATTCTAATGATTCCTTGTCTCTTAATTTGGTCTCATTAATAATGTTCTCCCAGGGTTCTTATATATTCTGATCACAGTTACTTCTTTTCTTTTCTTTAGTACTGTCTGAATGTTCATGGTTGGCCACTTTTTCTTCCAGCTCTGAGATTCTGTCTTCAGCATTGTCTACTCTCTTAGATTTTTGAGTGAACATTTTGTTTATTATGACTTTCATTTTCAAGATTTCTGTTTGGTTCTTTTTCAATATCTCTATGTCCTTATTGAGTTCCTCACTCATATCCTGTATTGACTTCCTTAATTCATTCAGTTGTTTTCCTATGTTCTTTTGGAAATCATTGATCATTTTTATAATCATTCTTTTGAATTCTTTATCTGATATTTCATTCACTTCAATATCTTTGGAGTCATTGCTAGTGAATTACAAACTTTTAAGAGGTATCATGTTACTTTGTTTTTTCATATTTCTTGTGTTTCTGTGTTGGATTTTATGCCTCTGTTTGGAGGGATTACCCTTCTACTCTTATGTGTGGACCTTTTTAGGGCACAACCTTCTTTGGCCAAAGTGCTTTAGAGTGATCTAGATTGAGATCCCTCGTAGGTGTGGTGTTTACTGATTTTGTGTTAATTCTGTTTTTGCTGGATGTTCATGAGTGAGGCCTGATGGCCCCCCTCTTAGCTATTCCTACTTGGGGCCTGGTTGTTAGTTTTGGGGTTTTGTCTCTTCTAAACATTGAATTAAGGTGTAGCTGAAGTTTGAGTGTGGCTAATTTATGTGTGGAGCAAGGTGCACTGTCTTTTGGCTGTGATTAGTTCAGCAGCAGAGTCTCTACCCTGTGACTTACAGTATTCCTGTAGATTCCCAGCACCTCACAGAAAAGGGGGAAACAAACAATAGTAACACTTGAAGCAAACAATATACAATATTAAAATAAACACCCAGTGCCTGCTATGACATCTATAACACTAATTATTGCAAAAACATGAATGAGTGATGGGATCAGCCATTCAACAGCAAAAACAATAAATAACCACAAACTAGATCTGGCATTAAAGTTGATGTCAACTAGGTCATTCACAGTACTAATAATTGCAACAACATGAATGTTGGGGAAAAAAGTTATGTAAACCAAATACTTCTAAAATATGGTAAAATACAATGAATTAAGAGAAAAGAAAATGTGATAGGAAGGTAGAAGAAAGTTTAGAATGTTCAAATGTGAACAGAGAAAATGCAGAAGAGATGTAGCTGGTGAAGGTTATAAAGGAGGATAAAAAGTAGGAAAAACAAAGAAAAGAGAGAGAGAAAGAGAACACGAGATTTGGCTCTTAGTGGGTGGAGAGAAATGAGAAACAACAAAACCAATCCAAACCAAACCAAAATAAGCAAACTTAAAACCCTAATCCTCAAAAGACAAGGAGAAATAACTATTGTAAAAATGCTAAAAATGAGAAAAAAGATACAAACATGAACCAATCACCACAGCAACACCACACACAAAAAAAAAAAAAAAAAGAAAAGGGAAAAAGATGAAAGATGCTTAGCAAGGGAAAGGACTCTTTCTGCGCTGCTTACTGAGCTTCCAGCTCGAGTGGCCTGTAACTAAAGCTGCTTGAAATAGCTCTCAGCTTCCCTCTCACCAAAATAAGGTAGGACAGAATGGGAAATACTGTTAATTGGAGTTTTGTCCTGATATTAGGTATGAGTATTCAGGGATGCCAAGATGGTGGAGCCAGGATGTAAGAAAGATGCCACTAAAGGACAAGATAGGGAGATGAATCATCATGTCTCTGTTTATGGTAAGTCCCATTACCACAACAACTCCTACCACAGAGAGAACTTATCACCATGGCAAGTCCTGCTACAGGTCTGATATTTTAAAATGACCAATGGGGGAAAATTGGACAATATTCTAAACAGGTATCATAAGGTACCCAAAGGGAGCAAATGGGTAAGATCTCCAATTCAGTCCATATAGGAAAAAGAATGCCTCATACCTTGGCATGTAAGATACTAATTTCTAGACATTGGGACCTTGAGTCTCTTTCTCACTTGGTATACTCCTCTCTACCTTACAGAGTGCTATTCTCACCTTCACCTTCAATTAATATGTGCTTTGCCTGTTACTTCTGTGTGCCCTGCTGAATTCTTTGTTCTAGACACCAAGGACTTGGACTCCAGTTGGACACCCCAATGATAACACTGATAGACCAGATTGATGCACTCCCAGGGTGAGGCTGCTGCAGAGCTCTACCAGGGGAGATCAGGCAGCTGGGGCTTAGGTCCAATCAGGCTTCAGAGGCTTTTTGGGTATATTTGCTCTGAAGAGATTAGATCAACACACCAGTAGGGCCAGGCAGATGCCAATCTGTGCCGGTAGCCTGGCTTTCAGGAGCTTTCCAAGAATTCTGCTCACAGGGCAGGGGGGCCAACTGTCCACACATGCTGCTGCCCAGGAATATGTTCTTCCCAGGCTTAGTCTCTCAGTATATTCACACTTACCTGTTCAGTTTTCCAATACTCTGCAGTTGGTCATATGGCAGCCAGACTCAAAGGGAAAGTGAGTTGCACTCCCCTCTATTTTATTGACTTGAATCCTCTGGGGTACAATCTCCGTGCCTGTTTCACTCATTTGCACCCTAGGCCACATGGCAGGTGCTTGCCAGGACAGTATGGCAATGGTTGCTATGATCGCCTAGGCTCCTGCAGCAGCAAGCTGCAGCATGGCCTTCTCAAGATGATGGCTCTTGCCTCAGGTCTCTACTTGCCAGTTGAGAAACACAGAGCACTTTTCAAACACCAGTTTGCTGTGCAGCCTCTGGATCAACTAATTTCAGGTTGCTTTTGCTCATTGTGTTATCTGTTTTATCCCTCCCCTCTGTGGTTACCCAGCACCACAACTACTGCTGCAACTGACTTAGCTCCAATGCAGTTTTTCTTTCTTTCTGTTTTTTTTATTGTTCAGTGCAACTGACTTTGAGTCCCTGAAACTGTGACTCTCTGATATTGAATTTCAATGAATTCTTTCATCCACCTTGCTGAGAAGCAATACCCTTCCAACTTGAAACATAAACCATGGAGTAACTAAAAATGCAGCTTTCCTCTCATATGCCATCCTCAATCTTTCAAATATTTTTTGAATATCTATTCTGAGCCAGATATTAGGGATACGGAAGGTATCCTGTTTTCATGAAGCTTATAATCACAAAAGAAAAATGTAATCATCATCAATTGTCTATCTAGGATTGGCAGCACTAAAGAAGTCCACACTGGGAATGTGAGACGCATGTCTGGTTCTAGTCTCTTCTCTGGTGACAGATAGATCCAGCTTCTTTTTAGAAATCAAATTGAACTACAAGATCTATCAACTGCCTAGCATCATCTCTCCGAAAGTCTATAAAAGTCAACAGCCTCACAATAAGGGCCTTTTCTTTTATTGTCTTTTTAATGCTTTGTTGATTTTTTTTATAGTGATACATTTTGATTCTCTTATTTTTTCCTTAATGTATATGAGATATATATACACACACATATATATATTCATGTGGTTACCATTGCACAAAACACTTTAATATTATAGCATTCTAATTTAAACTGATAGCAACTTAACTTCAGTCACATAAAGAACTCTTTTAGAGCTCTACTTCTACATCTTATATTATTGATGTCATAAATTACATTGATTGTTCACCCATGAACATAATAGGATATTTCAATGTTTTTGTCATTTAATTTAAAGGCATTAAAATTACAATAGTACAGGTTACTATTCCTCTATGCATTTACCTTTATTAGAGAACCTAATATTTTTGAATGATTTCATGTTGCTGACCGCTGTCCTTTTGTTTCAATGGAAAGAATTCTTTTAGCATTTTTTTTGGTAGCTCAGGTGTAAAGGTAATAAACTAAATTTTTGTTTTCCTGGGAAAGTCTTAATTTCTTCATTTTTGAAAGATAGTTTTATGAGATGCAGCAATCTTCATTGACATTTTTTTCTCCTTTCAGCACGTTGAATATATCATCTTACTGCCTGTGGCCTACAAAGTGTCCA
Organism: Xerus rutilus; assembly: GCA_028644305.1. NCBI lineage: Eukaryota > Metazoa > Chordata > Mammalia > Rodentia > Sciuridae > Xerus > Xerus rutilus. The sequence continues at coordinate 43,764,112 of CM053410.1, forward strand.
CTGAGAAATCTACTGGTAATCACCTAGAAGCTACCTTGTATACATGAATCACTTTTCTCTTGCTACTTTGCCAAATGTTCAAAACTAATTTGTTTTAATAATGATAACTGTTATGTTAGTAGTTTTTATATTAATGTTTGATGCTGACATTTTTCTTTGGGTGCTTCTAAAATACCACAGAATCCTCCCAAAACTTTCTATTTTTATTTTTTGTTTAAGCTACTGTTATAGATTCTTTCTATAAACAAAAGTATCATAATAAATCTGTAAGATCATTTATTGATTCAATAGCCACTTATCAAACATCCACTAAGTACCATGTGATACACACACAAACACACACACACAAAACAGAGAACTATCCATATTTTTGGTATACTTCATAGTAACTCTTTTCATGTTTGCATTCTGATTCCTAGTTTTTGCTAATGATCTCCAGTCAGCAAAACTTAATACAAACCACCACTTCTCACCCCCCATATGATTATCAGATTTCCTTTAAATTTCTTATTTTTCCCCACAACAATGTGAATGCATTTAATGCCATAATATGTAAGCCATTATATATATAAAATGTACAACACAAAACCATTTGGAAAAATTCAATAGTTAAGGAACCTTGTCTAAGCTTTTTGGACAGACATGCCTTTCAAGGGTTTTTCATAAGAAAGTGAGGGCAATTGCATTCAGGAGGGGTAAAATTTAACTCCTGATGGTATCTAATCAATGTGTATTGTGTGTGTGTGTATTCCTAATGGCCACAATTAGATATTCTGCTTTGCAATATTATAATTATAGCATATTAGGACTGCTATAACCATACTACTTATTATTTATTTATTCATTAATTCAAAAATTAGAGCTCACCAATTGTATCCCCTCCAATTAGGAGGTACAGTGATGAATTATACATTGTGTTTGATTTCAATCTGCTTTTACTTTAATCAATCATAGAAGCAGTGACTTGGGGCACCTTGGCGAACTTTTAGTATTTTGCAAAGAAAGACATCTTCAGTGGGTTTTTTCCTACTACATCCAGACAAATTACTTTTACTTACTATTAAGTCTAGACTTGGATAGTACACTTTTAGTATTTATCAATATGCCAGAATATAAAAAGATATTCCATTCTTCTTCTGATAGGAATCCAATGTCATCCTGCACTAGATTTTCATTAGCATTATTTTGCATGATTGCAGTGCAAAGCCGAAAGGAGAAGCAAAGTTTGTGTTCATTAAGTAGAGCTAAAGAAACCAACTAAAGAGAAAAAAAACAAAACAAAACATAATAATTAGATTAACCCAGGTAGATGAAAGAAATAAGCAAAATTCACATTAAAGAATCTCTCACCTTAAAAATATTTCTTGTCAACACATCTATTGCATTTTTAACATGCTTGTTTAAATGATTTTTTTCACTCTCCAAGTGAGGTTCTTCTGCATTGATAACTAAATGAACTTTTTTCAGAGGTGTTCTCTCCCTTTTCAAACCACGTTTTTGTTCTTTGTTTTTGGAAACTACTGATAAAACAAAAACCTGACGAAACCAGTGCAGGGAGAACTGGTACATGCAGTTGATTTGCGAAAGATCAGCCACTAGAAAGTAGAGCAGGGCACCTCGAGTAGCAATGGGGAGGTAGATTTTACGTATTGCTTGCATTTCACTTTCTGCTTTTTCTTTTGCTTCAATGCATTTTGAAATTTCATTTGACATTATTTTGGATTTTCTTAAGGTATCTACAATTTCCTCATCATCTAACACACATCCTAAAGAGAAACAGAAAAGTGAATTTAAATAAAAACTGTAGTAATATTAAGTACCTGTTTCTTGTATTCTTGATTTTGCCATTCTGACTGGAGTGACATGGAATCTCAGAGTAGTTTTAATTTGCATTTCTCTAATTGCTAGAGACGTTGAACATTTTTTTTCATATATTTGTTGACCATTCATATTTCTTCTTCTGTGAAGTCTGTTCAGTTCCTTTGCCCATTTATTGATTGGATTATTTGTTTTTTTGGTGTTAAGTTTTTTGAGATCTTTATATATCCTAGAGATTAATGCTCTATCTGAGGTGCAGGTGGCAAAGATTTTCTCCAATTCTGTAGGCTCTCTGTTCATGTTCTTGATTGTTTCATTTGCTGTGAAGAAGCTTTTTAGTTTGATATCATCCCATTTATTGATCCTTGATTTTACCTCTTGAGCTTTAGGAGTTTTGTTGAGGAATTCAGTTCCTAAACCAGCATGATGGAGATTTGGGTCTACTTTTTTTTCTATTAGGTGTGGGGTCTCTGGTCTAATGCCTAAGCCCTTGATCTGCTTTGAGTTGAGTTTTGTGCACAGTGAGAGATAGGGGTCCAATTTCATCATATTACATATGGATTTCCAGTTTTCCCAGCACCACTTGTTGAAGAGGCTGTCTTTTCTCCAATGTATATTTTTGTCACCTTTGTCTAGTATGAGATAACTGTATTTATGTGGGTTTGTCTCTGAGTGTTCTATTCTGTACCACAGGTCTACATGTCTGTTTTTGTGCCAATACCATGCTGTTTTTGTTACTATAGCTCTGTAGTATAATTTAAGGTCTGGTACTGTGATGTCTCTTGCTTCACTTTTCTCACTGAGGATTGTTTGGCTATTCTGTCCTCCTATTTTTCCAAATGTCATTCTGTACACTTTACATAGAGCTTTTACTATGGGCTTTTTGTTGGTTTTATACTGAAGATGGGCTTTTATATTTCTGATGTCATATTTCTAAGAAATCTAATAACTAGCATCCATACCCCACTTCCTACTCCCTCATCTCTTCTTGACATTACTTTAGTATTTGTGGATTCTATTTTTATTACAGGCATACAATAAGGAACCATCTGTCATGTGGCACTGGTGAATGGTGGTCAGGAGGAAGAGCAAGAGATTGAGTATGGACCAAGGCTATGGAAATGGGAGCTCCCTCCATCCCCTCCCCCAATGCACCAGTGTCAACACTTGCTTAACATCATCCCAAGTATCCTTTCATTCAGACATGCAGATAGAAGGGTTGGTGGATAAACTAATACACAGATCAATTTTTAAAAAATGACAATGAATTCTACTATAAGTATCATATTTTAAATGACTAGAAAATTGGCTTTTATTAGAATTAAGAGAAACAACTGATAGAATTGCTGAATGTCAAGTAAATATTTCTTGTTTTTTTTGTTTTTTGTTTTTGGTACTGGAGATTGAACTCAGGGGCACTTATCCACTGGGCCACATCCCCAGCCCTATTTTGTGTTTTATATAGAGACAGTGTCTCACTGAGTTGCTTAGTGCCTCGCCATTGCTGAGGCTGGCTTTGAACTCATGATTCTCCTGTCTCAGCCTCCCTAAGTGCTGAGATTACAGGCTTGCACCACCGCATCTGGCTTCAAGTAAACGTTTCTCAATGACAACAGATACTAGTTTCTAAAATATTATTTTAAGGTTAAAGGAAAAGACTATGGAAGCAATTGAGGACTGAATCTTTATTTCTAAAAATAAAGATATACATTTTAATTTTAAATTGCATGAATATATGAGATACAAGGTAATGGCACTCAGGTTTTCTTCCACTTTTTGACTTTTGCTACTTCTTTGGTTAGATTTAATCATAGTTGCGGGATATGATGTGATAATTTGACACATATATAAAATCTGTAATGATCAAATCAGGGTAGTTAACATTTCCATCTCCTTAATTAAATTTTTTTGATGAACATGCAATAATTGTACATATTTATGAGGTAGAGTGTGACATCTCTATACGGGTACACAGTGTGTGCCAACCAAACCAGGGCAATTGGTGCTTTCTTCTCCTGATCATTACTTTGTGTTTGGAGACTTTAGCTTCTCTCCTCCAGTTATCCACAAAATAAACAGCATGGTATTACAAGCTATAGTTGTCTCACAGTACTGCAGAGCACCAGAGCCTACTACCTTAATTCTCTTGGTTCTTTCATGTTTGAAAATGGTCACTATTGCTCCTGCGGATGGCTACTTCATGCCCTATAAAACTCTATTTCTTCTTCAAAAATTATATCATTATTACTGTTTTACTATTTACTTATTACATATTTATCTTTATATAAGCTAGTTTTCAGCTTACTTTACCAAAGTGTCAGTAACATTGGGTTTACATCTCAGATTATGGACCTTTTAGATTAGAGAAACAATATTTAATTAATAATGAATATTAGAGTTGTGAGGGAACTTTAAAAGTAAATACAAGTCAGGGCTCCACCTGTAGATGTTCAGATTTAGTAAGCTGTGGTGTATTCACTGGGAATTTGTATTAAAAAAGAAAGAGGAGCAATAAGACAAACAGATTACTCCTTATCTGTAAACTTAATTGAGAACTAAAGTATTTGAGAAACTTTAAAGTCTTAAAGAGTTACAAGTTAAAACAGAAAGACATTCCATCATTAGATATTGTTGTATTTTATTACAGTTGAATTAGGAGCAGATATGTCAGTGTGACCCAGGAATTCAACTTGAATTTAAGTTTAGTTGCTGTAATGATTATGATTTTTTTAGATATTTCTTACAGTGAAGAGGAAAAAATTTCTACTTCTATTTTAATAAGCAGCATCTTTTAATAGTATACATAAAAGTCAGTGAATTGTTTCCTTTTAAAAGATCCATTGGTATTAATACTTGGGGAAAACCCGATCTTTTGTCTCTGTAATCTAAAGTTGAGACATGTTATATGTATCAGGCACCTGAAATATAGGCATAGAGCCTAGGAAGGAACTAAGCAGCATCTCCAAGATTTGTCTTAATCTTAGATTAAGATGGCAAATGTCCTATGGTATAATGAGTTAAAGCAAAGGTAGAAACTGAAGAACATCAAAATTCACAATGCTTAAGTTTAGAAATGGGATGGTTTGCCTGCATTGATCAGTCATCTCATGGAAATCTTTGGTACCAATTCAGAATTTGGTCCTTGTAACCTTTTATTCTGATCTTCATTCAAGGTTTTTTAATGTCACTAAATATTCGGACTTACCTTGTGCTTTCTGAAGTAAGTTCAATGTTTTTTCCTCCAGTTCTTCAAGAGTTACAACATCAAGAGAAATACTCTCTAAAACCTGGGAGCGCTGATTTTCTAAATGAGGAACTTCATGACTTAATATAGTAGATAAGAGTTGATCTTGTAAACCTTGGAATGTTACCATGAAATTTATCATAGTAACAAAGTTATAAATTGATGGAAGAAAATGGGGATTGTCTATTTCTGTAGATAAGTATAACCTAAACACAAGAAAGACACCAGTTATTCCAAGAATATACAGAGGGAAAAATTAAAACAAACTTAATAATGCAAAATATATTTTTTCCTGCAAGTAGACAAGATTAATTTTTAATATTATTCAGCCTTGTACACAAAGTAGTCTCTCAACTTATACTGTGTGAATAATTTGCTTTTTAAGACTTTAAAAAACACAATCATAAATGAGGTCCAGTCTATATTTAAACATAAGGACAGAGTGAAGGAAAATGCTGAACAGTAGGAGTTTTGACCCGAAACTAGGCCATTTTAAAGACTGTTTTTTACTCTGAATGAGAGAGAAGTCAATTAGGGGATTTGGACAGAGAGGTGATATGATCTTTTTAAGTGATCTCATTAACTGCTGTCCTGAGAACCATCTGGGCAGAGGTGGGAGGAATCAAGATGGGAAGTTGGTTGGGTTGTAAGAGATGAAGGTGGCTTGGAGCAGGGTGGTGGTCCTGAGAGTAGGAATCAAATAAAGTGAGAATAATTCTTCAATTCATTTTATAAAGGGTGAAACTGAAGCTTAGAGAGGTTAAGTAAGTTGCCCATATCACATGGCCAGAAAGTGAAGAGGGCATCTGTTGCCAAAGTCTGTCTTCTAAAACAGTGTCCTTTATCACTTCCTCAAACACACACATTTCTAACATGAGGACCAGGTTGTCAATTCAGGAAAAGGTAATTTCGTGTGCATTTCTAGAGCTGTAACTTAATCATCTTGTATCCAGTGTGAAAAAAGCATGGTTTAACATGGTGTTTTCCAAAGTGTTATTCCATGGAACACTATTTTCTGAAAAGGGCTCAATGAATAGAAAGGTTTTTAAATTTCTAACTTTAACCTACTGCTTTAAAAAAAAACTTGGGATACACTTTATTTGAGTGGTAAATAAATTCCCCCAAATGCTGTCTTTTTGTTTTGTTTTGTTTTTTTGTTTTTTTTAGGGGGGTACCAGGGATTGAACTCAGGGGCACTCGACCACTGAGCCACATCCCCAGCTCTATTTTGTATTTTATTTAGAGACAAGGTCTCACTGAGTTGCTTAGTGCCTCACTTTTACTGAGGCTGGCTTTGAACTCGGGATCCTCCTGCCTCAGCCTCCCAAGCTGCTGGGATTACAGGTGTGTACCACTGCATCTGGCCTGAAAATGCTGTTTTGAGGAACACACTTTGGAAAATGTTTTATTAACAGAAGGAAAGAGAGTAGGATAGATAATTCTAAGGAGCAAGAATGAGGCAAGACCGCACCTGGGGAGAGGACACACAGCCAACAGACTTGAGAGTCAGGACCCCTTGGTAAGGAGCTGCAGAGTTCCTGGGAAGGAGTGGAGTGCAAGGGGCGGGGGATTCTTCAAGTCTTCTGATTCCCTTGCTGATGATCTGCTGACCTAGCACTGCTCTCATGATAAACTGACTTTCCTGTAGCTTTGTTTACAAGAAGAGAACGAAACATGGAAAACTTAAATCTTATTTCCTTGGGAATCATATATTTGTGCTGATCAAATTTGACTACATAATAAGTACTTCGTGAAGTTAGCCAGTGGGAGTGGGTTTCCTAGAGGCCAGTTCCAGCTGGAAACATGGGTATAATGTTTTTATCTCCCTAGGCAAAATCTCTTTTTGCATGGCTATTAAATATGGCTTGTTTTCTAAAGCAGCAAGAGCTTGTCCCACCCAAGTACAATGTTAGGCAAGTGGAGCAAACCAAGCTCTGTATCAAGCAGGGCCAGTGTTTGTTACCCTCTCTGCTCAGATTCTGACACATCTGCAAGGAACCCACAGATTTCATTGGGCAGTTTGAAAAATACTGGTTTGGACTGACTCAATAAACAAAAATCTGTTCTTTGTTCTGTACACTGACGAGTGCTACTTACCGTCAACACAAGAACAATAAGCATATTCAAAATGCAATCTTTTTCTGTCAGGCAGGTGGGAGCTTATCAAGGTGGAAATACAGGCCTTCAACATTATATGTTTTAAAAAATATAGACATTTGATGCAATTTAACTGTGAGAGACATTACCTAAATTTGGAATTGTATTCAATCTCATAACCATCAATTCTTATGAAATATTTCCTTCTTTTCTGATAGATATCCTTCTTCAGAATTGCCATCAAGCCTGGAGAAAATGTTTCAGGGAGATTCTGAAGAAAACCAAAAAACCAAAACCAACCAACCAAACAAACAACAACAAAAAAACCCACATACACACACACACAAAGAAAAGCAAAACAAAACAAAACAAAGAACAAAACAGACATAATTAAGAAAAATGTTCCTAGATAAATCAGTTGAAAACATCATCATTTTAAACATTTAAATCTTACCAAATACCTGAACACCAGTGAGAGCTCTAAGAAAACTAAACATTCAAAACTCACTGTACATATTAAATGTGTACATGTTATACATATTCAGTGTGTTCATATGTTATACATATGAAGATTTTTTTTCTCTGACAGAGTTACCTATCACTTAAAATTTTTAGCTTTTATGCTCATTACATACAACATGTGTCATCAGTTGACTGGAAATAGGGAATTAGGTCATGTTGTCCAAATACCTTCAAGAGGACACTCTCTCCTGCTTTCATAGCATTTTCAATCTTTTCGGAGTAATTGCTATCCTCAGCAGAGAGCTCTTGCAGTCCAGGTCCTTCCATCTGACGGATCCAGTTGTGTGCTTGCTTGTGTGGGTCAATCATCAGTGGCCACTGCTGGCAGTTCTTGATCAAGATGGCATTCTCTACTGAGTTCTGACCAAGAGGTAATCCCTGATTATGCCATCGGCAGATCTGGAATGAAACCATTAGTATTTTGAGATTTCATAAAATTTTTCACATCTTTAGTATTCTCTGGGATACTAAAGGATCCTACAGGATCATTGCCTTTAGAAGATAAAACAATCTTTCAAAAGACTAAGGATATGAACAATTTAAAGAAACTTGGATGGGAAATGTTTGTTATGGCAATTATTCACTAACTTACACCTTTTTGTTCATCAGTAAAGACATTTACAGTGCCCAATCATAACAAAAATGCCATGGGAGACAAAAATATGAGAGTGTACCTGTTTCCAAGGCTCATAGATGCTAATGCACATACAAACCATGCAATAATATAGAGTAATACAAATGTGATAACAACTACTCTATTTCAAACCTACCACCTGCCAAGCATGTATGTGTGTGATTTAGTTAAATTATTATGAATACCCTCACTTCTCAGGTGGAGGAACTAAGGCTAAAATGTTAGGTATCTGTCCATGGTCATAGTATCAGAATAGAGGTGGAGCTAGGATTTGACTCAGAAGCTGACTCCAACCCTGATAAGCTTCTGTCACATCATGCCTATTCATGACATAAAACAGTGTTGGGAGAAAAAGGCCAAGAAAGCTCAAGGATGTAGGAGAAGGAACAAGCCACTGGGAACCTTCTGGCAAAAGGTAGAAGGGACTTCTCTGGGAGAAATCAAGGATGCTTTGCATAATCTTGAAGTCTGCATAAAAGGGAATATAAAAGATGATAAAGAATCCTGAAAAGTACAAGTGTTCCTATTATTGGGATGTAGACCATGTTTGAATATAGACAAAGAAGACAGGAATGAAGGTTGGTGTGGTGAGAGAAATAAACGCCCTGAGCTCAACAGCAAAGCAGAGATTCTATTTTCAAAAAGTAACCATTGTCCTGACTCCACTCTTTTATCTATCATTTTACCTGGTAATATATTCCTGAACAATATAGTGTTGCTTAATTTTTTGAACTTCAGATAAATGAAATCTTATATCCTTTCTTGTGTGTCTGCCTCCATCCACACTGTATAGCTGTATTTATTCATTCTCATTGCTGTCAAGAATTCTACTTTATCAACATACCAAGATTTACGTCTCTATTCTGCTGGGGAGGGCACTTGGATGGTTTTAAGTTTTTCACTCTTATGAATAATGGTATAGTAAACTTTTACATGTCTATTGATCAAGTTATGTATGCATTTCTTTTAGGTAAAAACTAGGATGAAAAGTTGGGCCATAGGGTGATGTATTTTAAACACTAGTGGTGAAGAGCAATTTTCTAAAATGCTTATAGCATTTTACATTTCTACCCATCAGTTTTGAGAATTTCTGTTACTCCATATCCTTGTTAACTCTCGATAGTTTCAGTCTTATAGATTTTTGTCAATCTGGTAGCTGCAATGTGGTATCTCATTTTGGATTTAATTTGCATGCTCTTAATGAGCCCCTACTGGATGTTAAGCTTTTGCTTATTTATCTGTAAGGCTTTATGTCTTTTTCTTACCGACTTCTAGTAGTTATTTTTATATTCTGGATAGAGCCCTTTTGGAGAATATATATGGCAAATAACCATCTGTTACTCTTTGGCTTATCTTTGTACCTTCTCGATGGTATCTTTTGATGAATAGCAGGTCTAAATTTTAATGTAATTGGATTTATCCAATTTTGTCCTGTATGGTTAGTTTTGTTTAAGAGATCATTTTTCTTTTCCTTCAGGTAGGTCATGCACATATTCTCCTAAATTATGTTTTACTGGTTTGTGCTTAAAATTTAGGCAATTGAGTTTTTATATGTGGTATGAAATGATGGTTGAGTTTCTTTTTAAAAAACAAATATTTAATTACCCAGTATCATTGATGGAAGAGACCATCCATCCATTCTGCACTGCACTGTTACCTGTGTCATAAATCAAATGTCCTTGTACATTGGGGTCTGTTTCTGGGCTCCAGTGAGTTGGTTTGTATATGCATAAACAATACTACTGTTAATTAAGCAGCTTTAAAATAAATCTTAGTACCGGCATCTTGATAATATAGCTCTTCACCAGCACTGCCTTGGACATTTTGGGTCTTTGCCTACTCTTAAAACTTTTAAAATAAGTTTTTCAGGTCGCACACACATACAAACACACTACATCCTGTCGGGATGTTGATTGGGATTACAATGGACACAAAGAACAGGAAACTTTAGAATACCAACTCTTCGAATTCATGAACTTGGCATAATTTTTCATTTATTTAATTTTCTTAAGCATTTTATAGCTTTTTTTCCTATAAGTTTTGTACATATTTTGAAAGATTAATTTTGATGTTCTAAAAAATGTTATCTAAATACATGGTATATTTTGCTTGTTGGTGTAGAGAAATGCAATCGGATTTTGTATATTGACTTTTAATTACAGAAACTTTATGAAACATTAATTTTGATGATATAATTGTGGATTTTCTAAGTATACATCTACAAAAATTTGTATTTTTTTCATGTCTTCTTTTCCAATCCTAATATGCTTTACCCCCTTGCCTTGCTGTACTTCTAGTACAAAGTTAAATACAAGTGTTGGTATTGGACATCCTTTTGTCACACACACAATCTAAAAGGAAAGGAAACATTTCACCAATGCATTGTTTTTTCAGTTCTAATTTCTTCTTTGACGTATGGCTAGTTTAGGAAAATATTTCATCATTTCTCAAAATATGAAGATTTTCAAGGTATCATTACTGATTTCTAGCTTAGCTAGATTTTTTTTAAAATATTTTTTTAGTTGTTGATGGATATCAATGTCTTTATTTTATTGCTTTGTATGTGGTGCTGAGGATCGAACCCAGGGCCTCACGCATGCGAGGCAAGCGCTCTACCGCTGAGCTACAATCCCAGCCCTTAGCTAGATTTTTGTTAGATAACATACTTTGTGTGATTTCAGTTCATTGACATTTGCTAAAACTTGATTTATGGTCCATCATATGGTCAACTTTGGCAGTGTTTTACTTGTGTTTACATGGAGTGTGTGAACTGCAGGCTTTGGCTACACTGTTCTGTATATTCCCAATAAGTCTATTTTTTGATCACACTATACAGATCTCCTCTATTCTTTCTGATTTTGTGTATCTCTTTTATTAGTTATAGAAAAAAAGTTGTTCAAATCTTTCACTATGATTGTAGATTTGTCTATTTAATTAAACCAGTTCTTAAAGACATCTTATTTAGTTCTAGTAATCCTTTTTTTTTTTTTGCCTGAAGTCTATTTTGTCCTTTAAAAAAATGGTAATTTTCTCCTATTTTTGATTCTCAACTTTTGTTTTAGATATGTCCTTTAAACAATATATAGTTTCTGTTTTGTAATTTAGCTTATACTGTTATATAGCTTTACAATTTCTGACTTTTAACTGGAGCATTTACATCTAACATCATAACTGATATATTTGGGTTTAAATTAGTTACTAGCATTATCAAAATGAGAAGCCAATATTTGTTTTTGAGAATTCATAGGTTGGTTAGTTCATTTAAGAAGGGTTATCAGTGAGGAAACCAATCTAAAACTATTCTCTGAGGGTTAACAAAAGTATGTGCATTTCTCTTTTATCTTCTAGACATCAGTATAGAATTTACATAAATAGATGATAAGTATTGATAAATTGATAAATGTAGGCCTATATTTTGCACTATGGCTAAGAATGCTCCCTGTGGTTCAATAAATTCACTAACTTTACTAGTGAAAGGCAATTTTCGTGACAGAAATAAGTTATGTTCATGAGGACAGGATAGCAAGATTACAATGGAGATAATATTGTGCAAATTTTGATCCAATGGTGATAAATAGGAGAGAGATAACTAATTGAGGCATTAGAGTTATAAGTAAAAAAAATTAAGTAAAGCCTGAAAGAAACTCCAATATTTTCACTTATGAAAGTAATTTTGGGGAAAAGATCCAAGCCAAAAACCACCCCCTCCAATAATAACAACCACTTAGCTGTGTAACAGAAATATATTACCACCTCAGGCTCTTGTGCCATCGCTTCAATTAAAGAAAAGTTGGAAGACAAGGAAATGTTGTTTTCGATGCAAAAATTCTCCCATTTATTCACAATCAGCTGACGGAATTCTGGTGTTAAAACTCCACTGTAGACAATGCATGCTGCTGAAAGCAGCATGTCACCCAGGATATTTTCTAGCTTGTTGTCTATGTGATTGATTGTTTCTTGCCATCGAGCCTAAATGTTAAGATAAAAAGGAGTTAATGAATAGAAAATATATTATGATGAGACATTTTAAACATTAATCGTCTTCAAGTTGGATATATCATTACTATTACTATTACTGTTCTCTAGTTATAGTTGTATGAAAGCTAATTACAGATAACATTTTAAAATGAATTGTTTTCTGGGAGGAATACTAGTCCTATTCCTGGGTTTGTCAATAGTGCCATATTTACTAAGATGTACAGCCAGTTCAAATCCTTTGTGTAATAAAGCAGGGTAATTTGGAAAATATCAATTCATGGTACTATTAATGGCATTCAGTAATAATAACCAACATTTACCGAATCTTTACTCATCTGCCAGACACTTTGCTTTGAAAATCTTATTTGACACCTTCAATATTGAAATAAATGCTATTGACTTCACTTTAAGATGAAGAAGTTGAAGTTTAGAGAAGTTAAGCAGTTAGCTCAAGATCACAAAGCTTCTGAAGGTTATAACTGGGATCTGAACTCAAATTCTCTGGCTGCAGATCTTCCTTCTCCAATGATATATGTCCCTGATTGGCTAATGAATAAAGCATGGTAAGCAAGAGCCCTCTCTTCTGGAAGCTTAAAATTTGGATTAATGATGATGTTCCCTGCCTATCAGCAAAACTCAGGGACATCAGTCAACTTTTATAGGCTATAACCTCCCTTTGACTGGCATGATTGTATATAAGAACCCCCTTCTCCCTGTCCTGGAAGAATCATCATGATATGCATTTATTTAAATAATTAAATTATCTTGAGAGTTTTGTAATATCCTTTGAGATAGCTGAGGTATAGCTACACCATGGTTCTAGCTGGCTTACTACAGATATAACTATACAGCAGGCAAACGAGCTAGATGAGAAGGGAAAAAATTAGAGTAAGGGTGGTAGAAGATTGACAGAACAAAATGAAAATTTCTTTTTCCATCCTAATGACATTGCCTTGCTTTTGGCTCCACTCTTGCTTTATGTGTTCAACTTGGGTTGGTCTAGTGCCAGGGAAGGAAAACTCATGACATACTGATTGAAAAGTTTAATTTGGGCCTCATCAGACACAAATATGCTGGTATTTTAAGGACAAGAGAAACTAGTTCAGATCTTTGTTGTCTGTTTACTTCTCTTTTAAGACTTATTCAACAGGATTCCTTTATTTTATCTAATGAATACTTCCGTTGATATAGATAAGAAGCTTGACAGGGAGATGGTTTTAGGAGACATGTAACATAGCCTGCGCTGAAACAACATCGGGTTTGTTGAGCCTAGAAAAAATTAATGATGGAGACATAAACCAAGGGAAGTCATACCTTCTCTTCTTCCAGGACAGTCAGCAAAATAGATGCACAGTGCAAGCGCTTGGTAGCCAGTTTTTTCCGATTAGTTAGGAGTTGTTTTTCAGCAACAATATCTTTGTAGGCCGCTTGCAAAAACAGCAGGTGTTCTTCAATCTGAAAAACAATGGTTTTGTTATTGAGAAAAAATCTTACTTTCATTTTATTTCAAGAATTTATCTATTATTTATATCTAAATATAAAGTGGAACCATTTCATTTTCACATCCTGGATGGATTATATTACCAATGAAAATGTACACTGTAGAAATGAAGTGCTCCCTTTTGATATTCAACTTTGTATTTTAAAATACCATCTTCCTTCCTCAATAGACTTTCTTGGAATCCTGGCATCTGAAGATTCATCATTTTCTGATTTATTTTTTCACAAAAAAATTTTTATATCCTCTCTAGGTCCTTTCTTAAAGAAAATGGCAGATTTTTTTTTTTTTTTTTTCACTCCAGATACACTGAGCAGACCAGAGGAATGAATGAGTTTTTAAAAGTTAGGATGATAGGATGAAGGAACTGTTAAACTATTGTTAGGATATCCATAGAAAACATATTTACATGATTAGCTGATAAAATAATTTTCTTAAATCACCACTGATCTTGACAACACTTCTGCTTAAAAGAATTTGGTGACCTTTTCTCTAAGTAATTGACTAAAGAGAGAGTCTAAAGTTTTGCCTGTCAACAAAAGCTTTCACAGTCTGGCCCCAATCTTCTATCCCAATTTCATCTCTTTTATTACTCCTCTCAATTATATAACTCTTCAGCTGAACTGTTTCCTTCTATACATTCTAAGCATTCTTTAAGTTTTCTTGTCTCTGGGATTGCCAAATCACATTCTTCTCTTATGCCCGGGCCCTTCCCTTAAGGGGATGTAAATCATAGGCACTCTTTGAATGTACTCGTTGATAAGTGGATGCTGATCCATAATGTGGGGAAGGTCATGGGAGCAATGGTGGAACTCTGTTCACGGGGTGTAAGGGGGGAGGGGCATGGGGACAGCAAAGGTGGTGGAATATGATGGTCACCATAGCCCTAACTTTATGTATGACTGCACATATGTTGTGATTCTATACAACTTACAACCAGAGAATTGATATGTTATCCTCCATCTATGTACAATGAATCAAACTGCACTCTGTTATCATGTAAGCCTAAATAGAACAAATAAATAAATTAAGTATGGAAAAAAAAGAAAAAAAATCATAGGCATTCTTTAAAATCCTGATCAATTTCCAGTCTTATCAAATTCAGACTGATGCACCGTTTGTAGCAGTTTGAGGAGTAATCACAAATCTCCTCACAAATGTTATCTCATGAGCTGTGGTCTTACAGTCTTAATAACCTTTCTATTGTTATTTTTCATTTTTGAAATTTTTTATGTCTTCTCAACATCTTTGAAGCCAGGTGGAATAGTGCTGATCTGTAATGTCCTCAAAAGGCCCCTGATTTGAAGGCTTAGTCCCCAGCTTGGCACTATGGGGAGGTGGTAGAACTATTTAGAGGTGGGATCTAGTGAGAGTAACTTACATCTCTGGGGGCATGCTCTTAAAGGCAACATTGAGACCCAGGCCCCTTCCTCATCTTTGCTTCCTGGTTGCCATGAAGTGATCATACCTCCTAAGCCACATGCTCCCACCATAATGTACTGTGCCACCACAGTCCAAAAGCAGCAGGCCAAACAGCCATGGACTGAAAGACTAAAACCTCTGAAACTATGAATCAAAATAAACCTTTTCCCTTATTAAGGTGATTATCTTAGATATTTTGTTACAGTAATGGAAAGCTGACTAATATAATATATGCATGGAGACTTGGACCTGGTATATACATTTAATTGTATAGACAGAATTGTGCTTGTGATTTGTAATTTCTCCTATGTTTAAGATATTATCTTGGTGAATATATATATATATGCACGATATATATACATATATACCTCTGTGTATATATGTACGTATGTATATACATATATTGGTGAATAATATATATATGCATATATATTGTATGTACTGTATATGTATATATGTGTATATAATATGTATATGTATATACTGTATATGTATATATGTGTATGCACATATACATATACACACACGTATATACACATACATATATATATATATATCCATATTTTACAAAAACATACACATTACATACTTTTGACATGCTTACTCTAATAACTTAGAATTTATTCCTGGTTTACTCTTAATAATTATTCAGTTGTTTAATTTTTATATATGGTTTTTGTTTGCTTGCTCATTTCACTTTTTTTGATTCCATTAAGGAAACCACTCCTTTGTTACTCATGGAGTAGTTATTTAAATATTAACGTATAGGACATAGCCACTAAATTAAACACTTGATATGTTTATGATATGATAGGCATTGCATTCTTTAATGGTAATGTTTTGATGAATGCTTGTGTGATTTAATGTTATGAAAATATGTATTTTTCCTAGTATTCTCTAGATTTATCAAAAGTATTTTTCATATTAGGGGGCAGATAGACAAAAATACCTGTTTTAAAAATGGGAATAAGTATGTAGCTGTGTGAGGAGAAAATTTCCATAAAAGGTATAAAACCAATGGAGTTAACTAGTATACTCAGATTACAGGCATGAGTTTTGCACTTGAGGAGAGTTAGGCTCTTTGCTTAGGGCATGGTTCACTAAATCACTGGACATTATAAGTCTATGATGGAAGATCTAAGGGTGGGCTCCTGCTGCCTTTAGGGTAGGTGTTAGTTATTGGGTACCTGAAACATCTGTGCCTCATTTATTAAGTGGGAGATTACAATAATATTCATCTTAGAGTTGGTGTTAGGATTAAATTGACTAATACAGGTAAATGCTTAGAAGAGTTCCTGGACCATGTTAAGTGTTTAGGAAGTTAACTGTTACTGTGGTAGTTGTTACTGATGTCATGAAAGACAATGGCTGGGCATAGTACAAGTCTATGCATAGCAGCCAGTCTGGTGCACCACACAACCCTATACACAACTGCCACACCTGCCAGCAAGACTCCTCACTGGCTATAAACTACCTATTTTTATTCTTTGACAATTTTTTTTTCTCTTAAGCTATTTGTTTTTTCGTTTGAGCATTTTATGAAACTGTATCTGATGTATATGTATTTGCAAATATTTTCCCCACTTTGCTCTTAGTCTTTACCTAAGACTTATTTTGCATTTCAAAGGTTTCATTACATTTAATTATTATGTTTGAAACATTATTTTGAGAAGTTCCAAAAAATCTGTTGGCATTTTAATTGTAATTACACCAAGTTCACGCATTAATTTAGGGAAATTAAAATCTTTTGAACATTGTTTCATTTGGTTGAGCTTTATAGAATTTTACTTGATACTGCACATTCTGTAATAAAGCTCATTCCTAGATATTTTATATTTCTGGTTGCTATTATAAATGGGATTTTTCTTCCATTATGTCTTCTGACTGGTATCTGTGAATAGAAAAACTACTGCTATTGAATGTTAATTTTGAATGTGTACACCTTAGCAAAATCTCTTTTTGCTTGCAGTTGTGTTTGAATTCTCTTGAATTTTCTAAGTATTAGCAAGTGTTGTAGACTGAGTGTTTGTGTCCTCCCTGAATTCATGTGTTGAGATTCAAACCCTAAATATGGTGGTATTAGCAGGTGGAGCCTTTGGAAGGTTATTAGGTCGCAAGTGTGGAGCCTTGTTTAATGGAATGAGTGGTCTTATAAAAAAGACCAAGAAAGTCCCCCCATACTTTCTGCCTTATCTGTGAACCAGGATCTGGGCCCTCGCCAGACAATGCATCCTCTGGCACCTTAATCTTGGACTTCCTAGCTTCCAAAATGGTGTTTATAAGCCATTCACTTTATGGTATTTTTATTATAGCAGCCCAAACAGACTAAGCCAAAGTAATACCTCTTCTTCACAATTTTAAAAAGGGTTTGAGAGACTGGTGATAATTCTTTAAAGTTTTAGTAAAAATGTTTAGTAAAGTCATCTGCTCTGTGACTTTTCTTTGTTGGGAAGTTATGATTATATATCTGTCAAGATTTTCTTTCTCTTCTTGAGTCAGTTTGGATAATTTCAGTGTTTCAAGGAATTTTTCTATTTCTTCTATATCATCTAATTTGTTGATGAGTAATTAGCTGTTTATAGTACTTTCTAAGACTAAGAAAGTCTTCTTTTTAAAAAAATCTTTATAAGGTAAGTAGTAATGTCCCCACTTTCATCTCACTCCAGTCAAATGGCAATTATCAAGAATAAAAATAAGAATAAATGCTGGCAAAAATGTGGGGGAAATGGTATACTCATACATTGTTTTTGGGACTGCAAATTAGTACAACCACTCTGGAGAGCAGTATGGAGACTCCAAAAAAACTAGGAATAGAACATCCATATGACCCAGTTACCCCACTCCATGGTATATGTCCGACAGAACTAAAATCAGCATATTATAGTAATACAGACACATCAAGTTTATAGCAGTGCAACTCACTCTAGCCAAGAAATGATACAGTCCAGGTGCCTGTCAATAGGTGAATAGATCAATAAAATGTGGTATATATACATGAGTTTTATTCAGCTATAAAGGAGAATGATATGGCATTTGCCAGTAAATACACGGAATTGAAGAACATCAAGCTAAGAGAAATAAGTCAGATTCAGAACATCAAGGGTTGAAAGTTTCCTCTCACATGCAGAAGCTAGAGGAAAGTAAGGGAGAGTAAAGGAGGGTTGAATAGTCATAAAGATATAGGGAAGATCAGTGGAGTAGAAAAGGGGAGGGGATAGAAAAGGGGAGGAAATATGGAATAAATTTGACAAAATTACTCTAGGTGCATGTATAAATATACTGTAGCGAATTCCACCTTTATGTATATCTATAAAGCATTAATTAAAAATAAA
Organism: Xerus rutilus; assembly: GCA_028644305.1. Classification (NCBI taxonomy): domain Eukaryota; kingdom Metazoa; phylum Chordata; class Mammalia; order Rodentia; family Sciuridae; genus Xerus; species Xerus rutilus. Next base: position 43,782,657 of record CM053410.1, read on the forward strand.
TAAATAAACAAGTGAGAGGAAGACCAGTAGAGGAAGAGGAATAGGCGAAGGGAGTAGAGGTGGGATTGAGGAGGGGGGGCACCAGAAACTGAAATGAAGTAAATTAAACTCTATGCATGTATGATTATGTCAAAATGAACCCAACTACTGTGTATAACTATAGTGCACCAATAAAAACAGAACAAAAAGCTAAAAAATAGAAAAACCAAGAGCACCAGCTGCTGTCCTATACCTCAGGAATATCTCCACCCCTCACACTGCCCACCTTGGCTCTATATCCCCTCTTTAAACTCAGATAGTGGCCTCCAGGTCTCTGTTCTTGCTCACGACAAGTGTCCATTCTGATTGGTTGGTGCCTCTGCCATAGTGCTTGTTAAATATTTTGACTATCACTCCTGAATAGAAATATTTTATACTGTAGTAGTTAAACACATGGTTTTAGAATTAGACAGATCTTAGAATGTTGGCACCATTGCTTTGGTAGCTCAAGATCTTGAACAGATTAACAAAATCATTCAAATTTAGTTTTCTCATTTGTAAATATCTACTTCTGGATGTTATTTTGAGGATTAAATGAGAAAATGTATATAAAGCACTAGCACAGTGCTTGGAACACAGTAGTGTTCAGAAAACATTAGCTGCTCTCAGCACCTATCAAAGAAACTATATAAAGTGTGATAAAATATTAGCAATGAAATGATATGTCAACATAAAACAAATTCTGTCCAAATTATTTATTTCCTTCAAAAATGTCCAATACTTTTTATATAACTGAGTTCTCAAGAAATGTCTATGAGACCAGACAGATAACATAAATGCTTGAAGTGGATTAGGGACTGATTATAGCCCCAACTATGCATATAGGGAATATAAGCTGGGTTGCCAAATCTGAGTTTTCAAGAGAAGACAGGGATACAGAGTTTAAATGAAATTCATAGATTTTTGAATGTGGGTAATTACATCAAAACAGGTATGTGTCCAGGGGAGACTATATAGGCCAAAATATGTCAATGGACTGAAAAGCCTGCTTAGTTGCCATCTTTGAATTATATTACTTCACCCACTCTCAGAATGTATATGAAATACATAAATAATAGGGATACATAATGAGGATAGATGTCAACTCTAGTTCTAGTTCTAATAATGATACTAATAATGATAATAAAGTAAAAAAAAATTCTTACCAGTTGTAAACCTCTTTGTTTTTCAGCCAACCTTTGCTGTGCAATTTTCAGAACACTTTGAGCTTCAGATATTTGGATTTGTTTAGGGCCTACCGCCTTAAAGAGAATGTCAAATATTTAAGTATTGAAAGAGTCAAGTTTAGTGTTAAAAATGCCACTAAGTTTAAAAGATATTTATAAGTGTCAACCATTAAAATGAACTTTCCTGGAATTTTGTACATGTGCATAGGGGATATAAAGTAGCTTATTATGGTCATTAAAACAAATAAAATAATACATGATAGTTGTCAGAGAAAGATGTAATAGGAGCACTTGACATCTGTGTGCGTTAGCATAACATATTGGATCAAAGTGTTTTCCATTAGGCATTCTTTCCACAGAAGTTCATTTTAAAAATTATTTCTGGGACTTTGGTATGTCACTTTCAAATCATCACAGAGATTAAGGAGGAAAAGCATACCTTTTGTACTTCATGGTAGTTGTTCAAAGCTATAACCCACTGGCACATAGAGCAGCAAGCAACAGAAACCAGAGCAAGCTTGTTTGGGTTGAAATCAGGCAAGCTTAAAATTTTTTTCAGTTTCAGGAAAACCTAGAGAGAGTATATGTGTTACATGAGAAAGAAATATTATTGATCTGCTTTGCCCCAATGTACATTAGAATGAATGACATTTTATTTCCTATAAGAAAGACTCAACTACTTGTTAATTGCAGAAGAAGACATATCTATGTCTAGGGTACAAAATGGCCCTAGGTCAGGAGGAGAAAATCCTCTTTACTGTTGGTGCATTAGCTTTGCTATGGTTTTTAAAAAGGAACTGTAGCTTTTGGAAATGTGGTGTACAAGGAGGCCTGAAGTCCCTTTGTGCACCTAACTGTGAGATAACTATGTTCTGTCCTCTCACTCTTCACTGGCAAGTGGCATATTTGCAGTCCCCATTCAGTGGTTTGACTACTCAAAGATGCTCATGTGGCCTGGGTCATACGGGGGTCCACTGAGGATGATCTCTTACTTAGCTGTGTCATATGCTCATAGATCCACTTCAGCTAAATGTTAACATCTAGAGTTAGATACATGGAATTTCTTATCTCTTTCCCAGAGCCATAATTGGAATGAAGTCTTTCTCCAACTGAGTTTCCTTTTCCCTTTCCAACCAGGCAACTCTTCTCTTGCCTGAAGAATAGAACCACTTTCCTGATAATTTAGATGCCAGGTGGTCCATTCTCAAGTTATTGTTATTGGTTTTCTTATTATCATTTAACATTGCTAGGCTTTTTATCATTTTTTAAAATTTTATTTTATTTGTTGTTTTTAGATATACATGACAGTAGGGTGTATTTTGACATATTATACCTAATGGAGTATAACCCATTCCAATTAGCATCCCATTCTTGTGGTTGTCCATGATGTAGAGTTATACTGGTCGCATATTCATATATGAGCATAGGAAAGTTATGTCTGATTCATTATACTTTTTTTCCTTTTCCTATTCCACCTCCCTCCCCTTCATTCTCCTTTGTCTAATCCAATGAGCTTCTATACTTCTCCCCACTACCCTCCCTTGTTATAGGTCAGCATCCACATATCAGAGAGAACATTCCGTCTTTGGTTTTTCGGGACTAGCTTATTTCACTTAGCATGATATTCTCTAGTTCCATCTGTTTACCAACAAATACCATAATTTCATTTTTCTTTTTGGCTGAATAATATTCCAAGTGTGTATGTACCACAATTTCTTCATCTATTCATCTGTCGAAGGGCACCTAGGTTGGTTCCATAGCTTAGCTGTTGTGAATTGAGCTGCTATGAATATTGATGTGTCTGCATCACTATAGTATGCTGATTTTAAGTCCTTTGGGTATATACTGAGGAGTGGGATAACTGGGTTAAATGGTGGTTCCATTTCAAGTTTTCTGAGGAATCTCCATTTTGCTTTCCAGAGAGGTTGCACCAATTTGCAGTCCCACTAGCAATGTATGAGTGTACCATTTCCCTCATATCCTCACAAAAATTTATTCTTTAGATGAGCTATTAATTAATTTTAGCTTAAAAGATCTATCTAAACAAAATCATAGGAGATCATATTTGCTAAGTATTCTTCAACAAACAGTGAATGTTTTTTGCATTAATTCATGAACAATATGGATATTGACACTAAATTCTGCTAAAAATTCATATTATTCACCTACAACCCTGTACTTCCTATTAACACAAATCATCATCATGACTAGTTAACTGTCTAATTTGTAATTTAATATCTATCTTCCTTGTTATAATAGAAGGAATACGTTGGTCTTATAAACTACTCTGTCCTCAAGTCTCTTACAAGGAAGATGTTCCTCCGATATTTACTGAATGACTTGATGATTACCCACCCCTTCAACCAAGACTGTGTTATTTACATGACAACAAATTGATTGGTCTGCCTATGAGCTTAGCTCTCAGTTAGCCTGCTATGTAATATCCCAGTTTGGATACTCTCCCATCCTCAGTAATCAAACTTCACATTTTAGGCATTTGTTATAGCACTAACCACATTTTGGTACCAAAATCTGCATTAGATTCCTTTGGCTACTATAATAAATTATCACAAATTGGATGACTTAAAACATTTTAAATCTCTCACAATTCTGGAGGCTAGAAGTCTGAAATAGAGATGTAGGTAGGGTTTCTAGTACCTTCCAGCTTCCTGTGCTCCGGGCATTACTGGCTTATGGTTATATTAGTGGCACTTGGCATTTTCTTTAATTTGTTTCTGTGCCTTAATCTGTTCTCCCCATCTCCTCCCATATGGATTAATATTTTTAAAGCACTCAGAACAATGTCTGATACATGCTATTACATGAACACTTGTTATACAAATAAAAATAAATCTTAAACACCTTTACACATTCATTGTGTACTCATAAGGTACCGCAGTCCACACAGAAAGACTTTCTCCCACTGTTGTCCCCTTACTTTGCTAATATTTATTATTTAAAGAGATTCAGAGACATGATATTTTCCATTTTCAGGGACACATTGCCTTTCCTTGACACTTCCAGGAAACCTGTTAAGTTTGGATATGGAGCTTGCTCTGCAATCTTCTAAGTCTCACCATTGTCTTCTACTTCTGATACATTTTTTCCTTTAAAAAGTTTTTATTTTAAAGTTTTTTCATTTCTAATACAGAATTCCAATTCTAATACTTCTATTTGATTCCACAGGTTATAAATACAGAAGGCATCTGTTGTGCTTTAATTAGGGAGCAAGTGTTTACCTTGTCAGGTATGCTGTCCTTGTCAAGATTAATCAGCTTCTTCAGGAAACCAGTTCCTGAAAGAAGCTGCTTTGCCGTTGCCCAGTTAGCTTTCTTTTGCAGAAGAATACACACTGCATTCATGACGGTCAGCACGAGGAAGGGAGGCCTGGTGTATACTCTGTAATAGATGGTGAAGATGTGATCAACTTCGTGATGAAAATCACAGGCACCCTGTAAACTCTCTCAGAGGACAACACGCACAGAGTTTTAACAGGAGTTATTTGGTTATCTTTTAAAATCTGAGTGTCTTTAATAGTTGGTTATCTTTGTTTTAGGAAGATGAGACATAAAATCTAAATATATAGAACATTTGAGTTAGAAGATAATTCATTTTGTTATAAAAGTATCCACTGAAGAGTTATTTAAAAATAGGAACATCTTAGGTCAATCTATGTGCCACTTTTCAGGAATAGATACTTGATGCAAAGTGAGACCTGCTTAAACTAGTCCTCCATTACTTCACAGAAGGAGTCTATCTTGGATCCTTACTGATTTACCTCAGTCTGCATTTTCTATGCTCTTCTTTCTTCCTTTAGTGACTGATATTTCAAAGTGGCAAAGGATTATACTGTCATGGGGCCATGATTCATTATAAAAACGGCAGCAAGGAAAGGGAATTAACTAAGCTGTGCATGTGCTAGATGTCTCTCTCACGTGTCCAGGAATAGCAACAAAGATCATAATATAAAGCACTCCCACTTGGGTGGCATTTTGAAGTGAGTTAAATGCACATTAGCAGTATCACAATGGGGACTCTTTAAAAACAAACAAAATATATGCAGGGAAATTTAAGGGCAAGGCTGGTTTTCTTTAGCTTTTCTAGTGCAGGGGAAAGGAAACCTCTCAGTGTGAAACTAGCCTTTATTGAGCAGTTGTCTTAAGCCAGACTCTATTCTGAGCATTGTAACTCATCCAGTCATTGCTATACCTACTGTCCCATTGCATAAAAGAGAAGCTCAGGCACAGGTCATACAGCTAGAAAACGTCAGTGCCAGGATTTCAACCCAGGAATCTTGGTACCAGAGTCATGCATGTAACCACCATGATACACCACCCCTCAGAAATTAGGGGGAATTTGGGGGATTCTAGAGGGAATTTGAATTGATATCTCTGTCAGGAATATCTGCCAAAGAAAGAGAATAGATCTTTCTGGGACAAAGACACCAGGTATTGGGGTGAAGGCTAAGCTGGGAAAGAATTGGCTTCTGTAATCACTGTGATACCATCTTCTGACACTCCTTGCCCACTCAGTTTAGCCATCTTGGTCTTTTGCATTTCCTGAAAGCCACCAAACACATTTTCACCATCTGAATTTTGTGCTTTCCATTCTTTTGCTTGAAACACTATTCCTCCAGATGTCTACCTACTTTACATGTAAACTTCATTCAGTTCTCTGTTCCAATGTTACTTCTTCAGAGAAACTTTCTCTAGCTGTAACTTTAGTGCCTCAGTGCCTGGCACATAGTGTGCCCTCAATATACTTGCCCAGTGAATGAAAAAATAAATGCAATAGGAATGAATGCTTATGAATGAAGTAAAAAAAGAAAAGGACATCAAAAATTCACTCTCCTTTTCTGAATTCTCTCTGTGCATTTATTTTTCAACTTTAGGTGCATTTACTGAAGCATTGAGATAGGCTTTTTTTGTGGTTGTTGTTTTTGGTACTGGAGATTGAACCTAGGGCCTCACTCATGCTGGGCTAGTACTCTACCAGTTAGCTACACTCCTAGCCTGTATTTTAGTTATTTTTTTTGAGACAAGGTCTCTCAAAGTTGCTCAGGCTGACCCTGAATTTGTGATCCTCCTGCTTCAGCCCCCTGAGTAGTTGGAATTGCAGGCATGTGCCATGGCACCTGGCTGTATGCTTCTGTTCTTTACCATAAAAACATTGATTAAAAAAACATTTCTTTCTACAGTTTTATATTCTTATCCAAAGATTTAATAATGTGTTATAAATATGATAGTAAATTTTTTCCATATTTCTATCTCTTTTACTGAAATATTACTTTCTCAAAAGAATAAAAACACATTCTAAGATACAATATGCAAGTTCTGCTGATTTGTTCAATGGGAGAGCTAAAGTTAAAAATATATTAATGACAGATTCAACGTAGAACCCAACAGGATCAGATCTTTGTACCCTAAAGTATTTCATTTCTTTCAGTATTTTCTTACATTTCTCTTTAATCACTTTTATAGTGAGTGGAGTGGAAAAGGACACAGCCAGGAAAGCACTTCCCACTGCGACACCTTGTGGGAGTATTCAACATTGCAGTCTCACATGGGCATCTATGCATCCTACTGATCCCAAATAGTCTCTCTACAGCTAAACTGGCTAAGTAGGATGGCATAAATATTGTCCTCTTACTTTTGGAGGCAATAATGTATTTTATCAGTTATACTATGTAAATTTTTACATCTCATAGGCTGGAATTCAGTTTATAACAAATGGCACATCATAGTTTAACTGGCAGTATTTTTTTCTTTCTTAAAATATTAATATGCCTTACAATGGGATAGAATAGAATAGAATAGAGTAGACTAGAATAGAATAGAATACACAGAGACAAACACATAGAGGTATAGTCATCTGATGCGTATGTTGAAGAAAAGATACTTTTTAAAACAAATGGTGCTGGGAAAACTGGATATCCACGTGTAAAAGAGTGAAACTTGGTCCCTAGCTCTCATCGCAGGAGTCAACTCAAAGTGGATCAAACACATAGGCAGTAGACCAGAAACTGCTACTGATAGAAGAAAACATGGAACCAATGCTCCCAATATACTGGCACAGGCAGCAACTTCCTTAACAAGACCCTGGAAGCTCAAGAACTAAAACCAAGAATTATTAAGTATAATGGCATTAAATTAAAAAGCTACTGCACAGCAAAGGAAATGATTAAGAGTGTGAAAGGAGAGCCCACAGAATAGGAGAAACTCTTTGCAAGATACTCTTCTGACAGGGGATTAACATCTCGCATATATAAAAAACTCCAAAAATTTAACACCAAAACCCCAAATAATCCAATTAATAAATGGGGAAAAATTAATCAAAAACTTCTCAAAAGAAGAAATACAAATGGCCAAAAAACATGAAAAATAAGTTCAGGATCTCTAGCAACCAGGGAATGAGATTTCACTTCATTTCAGTCAGAATGGCAATTATTAAGAATCCAAACAACAATAAATGCTGATGAACATGTGGGGGAAAAGGTATACTCATACATTGTTGGTAGGACTGCAAATTAGTACAACCATTCTGGAAAGCAGCATGGAGAATCCTCAAAAAACTAGGAATGAAGCATGCATATGATCCAGCTATCCCACTCCTTGGTGTATATTTAAAAGATCTAAAATCAGTATACTATAGCAATACAGTCACTTCAATGTTTGTAGCAGCACAGTTCACAATAGCTAAGTTATGGAATCAGCCCAGATACCCATCAACAGACAAACAGATAAAGAAGATGTGGTATATACACACAATGAAGTTTTACTCAACCATAAAGAAGAAAGAAATATGGCATTTGCTGGATTTCTTAAATAGGTAAAACTGAAGAACATCATGCTAAGTAAAAGAAGCTGGATCCAGAAAGTCAAGAGTCAAATGTTTCCTTTCATCTGCAGAAGCTAGACCAAAGTAAGGGCAAAAAGAAAAGAGGGGAGGCAGAGGGCCCAGATCTGCCCTCAGGAAACTCCATGGGTGTCAAGCCAATGAGATACCAGGGACTGCTAGCCGCTAGCTGCTGGGGAGCCCAAACTCAGGGAACCTCCAGAGTTGTTCAGCCAAAGGGAGACCAGGGACTGCTACCTCTAGCCACTGGGGAGCCCAAATTCAGGACAAGAGTTGCTCCAGAGACACCAGCGTGAGCCAACCTCACCCAAGGGCGGCCTGGGTCCACCCCAGTTCCGCTCCAGACTTCCTGTGGACTGGCAGGAGCCACAGAGGGCTCAGATCCACCCTCAGGAAACTCCATGGGTGTCCAGCCAATGGGAGACCAGGGACTGCTAGCCGCTAGCCACTGGGGAGCCGAAATTCAGGGTAAGAGTCACTTCAGAGACCCCAGCAGAGGCAGACCTGCCCAAGAGCAGCCTGAGACCACCTCAGTTCTGCTCCAGAGTTCCTGTGGACTGGCAGGAGCCACAGAGGGCCCAGATCTGCCCTCAGGAAACTCCACGGGTGTCCAGCCAAGGGGAGACCAGGGGCTGCTAGCTGCTAGCCACAGAGGAAGGCATACACAGGGTAAGAGTGGCCTGCAGAGATCCTAGCATGAAGAGGCCCCAAGCAAGTGCACTCTGGGCCCGCCTCAGTTCTGCTCCAGAGTTCCTGTGGTCAGGCGAGACAGAAGGCCCAAAACCACCCTTAGGGAATGCCAGGGGTGCCCAGTTGAAGGCAGACCAGAGCCTGCTAGTCTCCAGCCCCAGGGGAGCTCATACTCATGTAAGGGTCACACACAGACTCTCCTGCTTGTGACCCTGCCTAAGTGAGACCGGGGCCCGCCTCCAGTTCCACTCCAGAGTTCCTGTTCACCAGCAGGAGTGCAAAACAGCCCTCAGGGGCAGCCTCCGGAGCCCAGCCAAGGCCACTCCCACTGCTCTCTAGAGGTACATCCACTACTTCTGCCACCAACCTTAGTGGCAGTAGTGCCCATCTAGGGACACTGGGGGAACAGAAGTAGCTCCAAGATGAGACACAGGTAATCTGGAGTGTCAATACAAGATTATAGGATAGAAGCCGCAATACCTCAGATTGGTATTTCAAGAAAGGAAGATACACAATCAACATGAAAAAACAAGGGAAGAAAGTACCCCAAATAAACCTGGATGCCACTGTAACAGAATCCATTGACAGCACAGTTGTTGAAATGTCAGAGAAAGAATTCAGAATGTACATAATTAAAATGGTCAGTGAACTAAAGAATGACATAAGTGAACAATTATAGGCAAAAATTGATCAGTCCAACAAAGAAATAGGTGAGCAAATAAAGGCAACCATCGATCATTCTAACAAAGA
>CM053410.1:43792656-43838964 GCA_028644305.1 Xerus rutilus
ATTTCTATAAGAAAAGCCTTTGGGATTTTAATTGGGATTGCATTGAATTTGTATAGTGCTTTGGGTAGTATGGCCATTTTAATAATATTGATTCTGCCTATCCAGGAGCATGGTAGGTCTTTCCATCTTCTAAGATTTTCTTCAATTTCTTTCTTTAGTGTCTTGTAATTTTCATTGTAGAGGTCTTTCACCTCTCTTGCTAGATTGATTCCCAAGTATTTTATTTTTTTGGAGGCTATTGCGAATGGAGTAGTTTTTCTAATTTCTCTTTCAGAGGATTCATTGCTGATGTATAGAAATGCATTTGATTTATGTATATTGATTTTATATCCTGCAATTTTACTGAATTCATTTATCAGTTTTAGAAGTTTTCTGGTGGAACTTTTTGGATCCTCTAAGTATAGAATCATGTCATCTGCAAATAATGATAGTTTGAGTTCTTCTTTCCCTATTTGTATCCCTTTAATTTCCTTCGTCTGTCTGATTGCTCTGGCAAGAGTTTCAAGGACTATATTGAATAAGAGTGGTGAGAAAGGGCATCCCTGTCTTGTTCCTGTTTTTAGAGGGAATGCTTCCAATTTTTCTCCATTTTTGGTGCAGTTTTGATTAAAACATTTCCTTACTAAATATAAAGCGTATTTTTTTTTAATTTATTTTTTGACAGCAGAATGTATCTTGATTTATTGTACACAAATGCAGCACAACTTTTCATTTCTCTGGTTGTACATTATGTAGCATCACACCATATGTGCAGTAATACATGTATCTAGGGTAATGATATCCATCTCATTCCACCATCTTTCCTGCTGCCATGCCCCCCTCCTCCATCCACTTTGCCCAAAGTTCCTTCATCCCCCCTGCCATTATGATCAGCATCCACTTATCAGACAGAACATTCAGCCTTTGATTTTATGGGATTAGCTTACTTCGCTTAGCATGATATTCTCCAACTCCATCCATTTACCTGCAAATGCCATGATTTTATTCTCTTTTAATGCTGAGTAATATTCCATTGTGTATATATACCACAGTTTCTTTATCTATTCATCTATTGAAGGGCATCTAGGTTGCTTCCACAGTTTAGTTATTGTGAATTGTGCTGCTATAAACATTGAGGTGGCTGTGTCACTGTAGTATGCTGTTTTTAAGTCTTTAGGGTATAGACCGAGGAGTAGGATAGCTGGGTCAAATGGTGGTTCCATTCCAAGTTTTCTAAGGAATCTCCATACTGCTTTCCAGATTGGTTGCACCAATTTGCAGTCCCACTGGCAATGTATGAGTGTGCCTTTCCCCCCACATCCTGGCCAACACATATTGTTGTTTGTGTTCTTAATAACTGCCATTCTGACTGGAGTGAGATGAAATTATAGAGTAGTTTTGATTTGCATTTGTCTAATTACTAGAGATGTTGAACTTTTTTAATATATTTGTTGATCAATTGTATATCTTCTTCTGAGAAGTGTCTGTTCAGCTCCTTGGCCCATTTGTTGATTTGGTTGTTTGTTTTCTTGGTGTTAAGTTTCTTGAGTTCTATCCTGGAGCTCAGTGCTCTATTTGATGTGTGTGTGGCAAAAATTTGCTCTCAAAATGTAGGCTCTCTATTTACCTCACTGATTGTTTCTTTTGCTGAGAAGAAGCTTTTTAGTTTGAGTCCATCCCATTTATTGATTCTTGATTTTATTTCTTGTGCTTTAAGAGTCTTGTTAAGGGAGTTGAGGCCTAATCCCACATGATGAAGATTTGGGCCTATTTTTCCTCAATTAGGCACAAGGTATCTGGCCTAATTCCTAGGTCCTTGATCCACTTTGAGTTGAGTTTTGTGCATGGTGAGAGATAGGGGTTTTGTTTCATTTTGCTGCATATGGATTTCCAGCTTTCCCATAATCCTTTGTTGAAGAGGCTATCTTTTCTCCATGTATGTTGTTGGCACCTATGTCTAGTATGAGGTAACTGTGTTTATGTGAATTTGTCTCTGTGTCTTCTATTCTGTACCACTGGTCTACATGTATATCTTGGTGCCAATACCATGCCATTTTTGTTACTATAGTTTTGTAGTATAGCTTAAGGTCTGAATTGTGCTGAATTGTGATGCCTCCTGCTTCACTCTTTTTGTTAAGGATTGCTTTGGTTATTCTGTGTCTCTTATTTTTCCAAATGAATTTCATGATTGCTTTTTCTATTTCTATAAGGAATGACATTGGAATTTTAATTGGAATCACATTGAATCTGTATAGTGCTTTGGGTATTATGGCCATTTTGACAATATTGATTCTGTCTATCCAAGAGCATGGGAGATCTTTCCATTTTCTAAGGTCTTCTTCAATTTCTTTCTTTAGTGTCCTGTAGTTTCAGTGTAGGTCTTTCCCTTCTCTTGTTAGATTGATTCCCAAGTATTTTATTTTTTTGAGGCTATTGTGAATGGAGTAGTTTTCCTAATTTCTCTTTCAGAGGATTCATCACTGATGTATAGAAATGTATTTGATTTATGAGTATTGATTTTATATCCTGCTACTTTGCTGTATTCATTTATTAATTCTGGAAGTTTTCTGGTGAAATTTTTTGGATCCTCTAAGTATAGAATCATGTTGTTGGCATATAAGTGATGTTGGTTCTTCCTTTCCTATTCATATTCCTTTAATTTCTTTCATCTATCTAATTGCTCTGGCTAGAGTTTCAAGGACTATATTGAGTAGAAATAGTGAGAGAGGACATCCCTGTCTTGTCCTGTTTTTAGAGGGAATACTTCCAACTTTTCTCCATTCAGAATGATATTCCCCTTGGGTTTAGCATAGATAGCTTTTACAATGTTGAGGTATGTTTCTACTATTCCAAGTTTTTCTAATGTTATGAACATGAAAGAGTGCTGTATTTTGTCAAATGTTTTCTCTGCATCAATTGATATAATCATATGATTCTTATCTTTAAGTCTATTGATGTGATGGATTATGTCAATTGATTTCTGTATGTTGAACCAGCCTTGCATTCCTGGAACGAATTCCACTTGATCATAGTGCACTATTTTTTAAATATGTTTTTGTATGCAATTTTACAAAATTTTATTGAGAATTTTTCATCTATGTTCATCAGGGATATTGGTCTGAAATTTTCTTTCTTTGATATATGTGTCTGATTTTGGTATCAGGGTGATACTATCCTCATAGAATGAGTTTGGAAGGGTTCTCTCCTTTTCTATTTCATGGAATAATTTGAGGAGAATTGGTATGAATTCTTCTTTGAAGGTCTTGTAGAATTCAGCTGAGAATCCATTTGGTCCTGAGCTTTTCTTGGTTTGTAGGCTTTTGGTGGCATCTTCTATTTCCTTGCTTGAAATTGATCTGTTTAAGTTGTGTATGTCCTCCTGGTTCAGCTTGGGTAGGTCATATGCCTCTAGAAATTTGTTGGTGTCTTCAAGTTTTTCTATTTTACTGGAGTATATTTACTCTCTTGCAGCCCTTAAAATTCTCTCCTTATTCTTTATGTTAGGAATTTTCATTACAATGTGTCTTGGTGTAGATCTGTTGAAATTCTATACATTTGATGTCCTGTAAGCCTCTTGCATTTGATTTTCTAATTCATTCTTCATGTTTGGGAAATTTTCTGATATTATTTCATTGAAGAGATTGTGCATTCCTTTGGTTTGTATCTCTGTGCCTTCCTCTATCCCAATAAATCTTAGCTTTGGTCTTTTGATGTTATTCCATAGTTCTTGGATGTTCTTTTCTTTATTTCTTACCATCTTCACTGTGTGGTCAACTTTATTTTCAAGATTGTATATTTATTTTGTCTTCATTGTCTGAGGTTCTGTCTTCCAAGTCATCTAGTCTGTTGGTAATGCTTTCTATTGAGTTATTTTTTTTTATGTAGTTTATTGTTTCCTTCCCTTTAAGGATTTCTATTTTTTCCCCAGAATCTCTATCTCTTTCTTGAAGTAATCCTTTGCTACCTGTATTTGCTCTCTTATCTCTTTGTTGGTGTGATCAAAGGTTGCCTGTATTTGCTTTCTTATCTCTTTTTTGGAGCAATCAATTTTTGCCTATATTTGCTTATATTAAGTCATTCTTTAAATCACAGATCATTTTAATTATGTATATTATGAACTCTTTCTCTGATATTTTATCTATTGCACTGTCAATGGATTCTATTATTGTAGTATTTTGGTTTGTTAGGGGCACTTTCCTCCCTTGTTTTTTCATTTTGTCTATGTGTTTTCCTCTCTTGCAGTGCAGATCTGAGGTATTGCAGCTTCCCCCCTATATCCTGCAGTGTCCCTGCAGATTACCAATACCTCACCTTTAAGGGGGATATCAATGCTTATAGCACCTAATGCAACCAATATGCAATAAATCAATTAGCTTCTATTTTGACATTTATAGTTTAGTTGCTATAAACAGGAATGATGAGTTTGGTTATCTTCTACCATATAGCCAATAGGTTTGCATAAGGGTTTACCATTTCTAATGGTGTGTGAGGGGCGTAGGCTGTGATGTTTATGAAATAGGATGTAAAAATACAGAGGTATTAGATTATAGGACTAGTGAAAGGTTAATCAAAGGAAGTTGGCTGTTAGCAGGAGAAAAAAGAGATAGAGGCAACCCTATGCAAGGCTCCCTATTGCCTCTGTAACAGGATGGTGTCTGTTAAGTACACCTAGTTACCTCTGGTGCAACTGGGCCCACAAGGACCTTGGCTGCTGTTTTCCAGGTCCTCGTTATTGTTCCTAGATGGAAGCCGCCATGCTCCTAGTTGGTGGCAGCAATAGCGTCTGTAGGTATCTTGATGTTGGATTTCCAGGCCCCAGTGTCCCAAGGTGGAAGCTGCTCCAGCTAAAGATGGCAAAGGTGGCAGCAGAGGTGAGGTGATGCAAGATGGCAGTGGCAGTGTCCCAGAGATAGGGCTGGAAGGATGGGCTGTATGATTGCATTGGGTGGCCTATTTGGTGATGCTGCAGTGTGGCCTGCAGTGTTGCTATGGGCAGCTGCTTCCTGGTCCTGTCCCATGTTCCAAGGTGGAGATTACCACGTAGGGAGGGCTATGGCAGTGGCTGCTATGCCCCCAAATGGAGGTGGGTGGAGCCACACATTGGTGAATAGGGAACTGCTGGGCGGGGCTCCTCTCTGGGTCTTCAGGCTGCACGGGAGGATTGGGCCTCTCTGGGTTGGTGGGCCCCGCGGGACAGGTCTCATCCTTATCCTTTTTTATTTTTTATTTTGAGACAGGGTCTCCTTAAGTTGCCAAGGCCAGTTTTGAACTTGCAATCCTCCAAGGAAAGCTACACCTTCTTATGAAAACATCAGGCTTATGCTTCCTGTCACAGGCACATTAGTCTAAATTCTTTATCATGTGTAGTGATGAAAAGTCACATTTTCTGCACTTCCTGCTGGCCAGTTGAGGCAGAGTATGTGTAATTGCCAATACATCTTGATGCATCTGGCTGAATAACATTTTTAATTGGTTTGGCTCCAGATAGGGAGCCTGGCTGTGCTCTGTTCTCCAAGAGGGAGTCATAGATGTGGCTACTCTCATTCAGTGTTCCCTAAGACAAACAGAATGAATTTGGTCCAAACCTTTATTGTTACAATTAGTTAAGGTATTGATGAAGTGGCTTTTTTTAAAAAAAAATAATTGTTAGCTGGTTACATGACAGGTTGGGGATGAACTTGTAGAGGAATTGTACCAGATGGCCTTGGCAACCTTTCATGTCTCCATATAGGTCATACAGGGAAGGCTTAACTGCAACTAATTTAAGTCTTGGCAGAGCTCCTTTGATCCTGCAGGACATGAGAACATGGATGTTTATGAGCAGATGCTGCAAGGCTGTTTTCCACTCACTTCCCTATCTTTTGGGGAAACTGTCATGAGAGCTTTTTAGTTGGGTTCCCAACTCAGGAGGGGTGTCCCAACTCCCTGTGGTGTAGTCAACTAACTCTTTTCTTTTGGTGTTAATGGACATGAGGAGTGATAACTTTAGTCAATGTCTATGTAAGTAGATATTGTCTATGCATGCTTTCACTGTCTGTGTAAGTAATAAACTGTCTGAATCTAACAAGGGTTCGTTATTTACTGGACAAATCTGTTCTCCTTGCCTCATTAGGGGCAGCCTCTGATTTTACACAGGGGAAATATCCACTCTCCCCCCCACAATCTTATTTATTTGTGTATATATTAAAAGAAAGAATTGATACACTATGTATTTTTAATGTTATAAATAAATAGTTCACTGCTCCTGAAACAGTGTCATAAATACAATTTCACTTGTGTCCTCTACATATAATTTAAGAAGTAAACAAACCATCAAATAAAAAGCAAAACAAATTAAAACAAAAGCAAAACAAACACAAACACAAACGTGGGACTGCAAAATAAGTACAATAAATTCCAATAAAATCTTAATATTATCTATGAAGATAAATTAGAGCACTTTAAAATTTTCAAAATATTTGAAGTATATTTCCTCAAGAGCTTCTAAATGAGACTTCAGCCTAACAAATATTTAGACATAAGCCTATGAGACATTAAAATATGAACCTAGGCAAGCCCAATGACCCTCTGGCCTATAGAACTATAAGCTAAAATATTAATTTTTGCTAAAGACATTAAGTTTGGGCCAGCATAAAAAAGGTAGCTATAAAACCACGATAATAAAAATCGAATGCACTAATATTCCAGTACTACAAAGTGTCTCATGCTAAGGGCCAAAGCATTATTTTCCAACTTATTTTGGCAGCATTACTAAATTTTGAGATGAAAATTTGAAAAGTATGCTCAACTTACATAGTAAATAAAAGTAGATCCTCTATGGTTCAATTGAAGCAATTTGCTGGATTGAGTCAGTTTCTGTTGAGTATTAGTTTTAAGACAAATATTTATTTTACTGATATTACATGCCAAGTAATATTTTATTTCATAGTCTCAATATGTAGTGGGAATTTTATACAGCTTTCTCAAAATTCCAGATAATAAGTGTTATAAGTGCGATGTAATAAAAGAGAACCACTTCCAAGGAAAGCCTCGCTGTTAAAGAATGTAAATGTCACATGAAGTTGCAGGCAAACAGGATGGCACTTCATACCAGGTGTTAGGTCGGTTCATCGTGTCCAGTTAGGGGCGGCCAGCCAGACACTAACATCAGCAGTAGAGGCGCCTCCTGTCAATCAGCGGGCTTTTCCTGACTCATCCAGGAAGGACTCTGACCTTCTTTTCCTGCCTTAGGCCCTCCCCTTCCTGACCAGGCCTTTTAAAAGTTTCTGTACCCTGGAACACGTGCGCCATTCTCCCGTACACACTTTAATGGATGGGAGAGTCCAGCCCGAGAGCATGTATTTCCAATAAAGCCTTGCCCAGCGGTTTTAATTCACCTCCTTTTGGTCATCTAGCTTTACACCAGGTAATCTTCCATTTATCATCATGAGCTAGCCAGTAACTGTGAAGTTTTGTTTCTTAAAATATGTTTGAAAACCACTGGCTTGAGACAATAAGCAGATATTGACAACATTCACAGATAATATTGTAGATCTTTTAAGATCTGCAATATTTAGCTTTCTCCCCTATGGAAAAGGTAGATTTGGGATCAACATTTTGTGTCTCTTTTACAAACAAAAGCACCAATATAAAAGACATGTTTATGATTTGATCTCAAAGTCTTACCTTTTCATTTGCATTTCCTCCTTTCGTGACCTCAAAATGTATGCAAATGTTTCCATGAACTTCAAGTAGCTTCTGGGAGTGATATAATAATGCCGTCCAGTTTCTTGAAAGTATTTTGGGCTCAAGTTTTTTATGCTTTTGTGGATTTGAACACATGTTGGGGCAAAATTTTCCTTTAAGTTCTGAAGAATTATAATTTTTTAAGAATTAAAAGAGCAATAAGGGGTTTACATAAATAAAAGAAAACTGAACACTATGAATAACTAAAAATTTCCTTGAGTTAAATAGAGCTACAAAAATGTGAGGGCCCAAAGGATGCACAGGTGGGTAAAACCAGAATAAAAATGGCATCCCATTTGCTTAGATGGGGAGAGAATTTAGGTTTAGACATAATTGAGTCCTCGCTACCCCTCTCCAGTCTAAGCCCAGCTAATACTGGGCACTTTTAACCCAGATGCATTTTCTTTCTAATTCCACTTGTCTCTACTCTTCTTGGTCTTTGCTTTCTTTGAACACTTGGACAAGCAAGAATACAGTCCCTTTCTAAGTCCTGCCTTGAGTTTCAGGCTCCAGGCACTTACATCTTCTTTTGTCTGTACTCCTTTCTCCTTTTCTATCATCAGGGTTGTATAGGGTCTTTGATAGATTCTTACTTATGGCTCATAAATTGGGAGCTAATTGTACGGTGTGGTTTTTGTTCTCATTTCTGTGTAATTTTGCTGTTATAGCCAAGCTGAGCAATTTACAAGCATACTCAGATGGCTTCAGAATTCTTACCACAGGATCTGCTATGCAAAACCCAAGTGGTTTTTCTTCATGGAAATCTCTGTTCACCCTGGGGGCCGAATAATGAAGAGACCCAAGCAGTTCACAATCTGAGCATGTTTGAAATAGGGTGGGTAAGAGGGCAAACAAGATGGGGAACTGATGAGGAGTCAGGATGAACAATTGACCCATTTCATAATTTGGCTTAGAGTTGCCCATCTAGGATTTTTGTCCATCTAGGATTCATGGCAGTTCAGAGATATGATGCTACCAGATACTGTTAATAAAATGAAAACTTCACTTGCTTTAGATATTTACCTCTTTGTTTTCTAAATTCACATTTTCTGTTAAGAAAGAGTTGGCTACAAAAAGGAGAGCTTTTTCTGGCCACTTATGGTACCAATCCATTGTGCAGGAGCTGATCATAGAAGGGTATGTTCTACAGTTTTGGCGCAGGTGAGGTCCTGTAGGACTCATGATTATAAAAATATGAAGATATTTATATATTCTCTGAAAATTAAAAGAAAACATAAATTGTTAAAATGTAATTCACTACTTTGAAAAACTCTTATATTGAAAATTCTATTTAAAATTTGCTTCAGTTCTTTCCTTGGTGGATGGACTAGAGACAGATTCATTGTGCACTGAGTGTCTGCCAGCAACAGAGTCCTGCCCAGGGAACTCCCAGTCCACAGAGCCATTCTGAGGGAAGCATTCATTTCTCTTCCATGTGACTGTACCCTCTTGGCTTCTGCTGGATGGACCCAGTAGGGGAGGCACTGGACTCAGAACCCTCTTTTATGAAGGGGTCTGGTGCTAGAGTTTTATTGAGTAGGGACTTTATATCAGATGGCTATGTGGCTGACCATTTGACTCTTTTTTCTGGAGTGGTGTGCCTTTAGAGACCCACAGAGGCTCAAAGTGAGAAATGATCAGGTGAATTAGAGCTGAAAGACACAGAGAAAGAAAAGACCCACAGAACAGACAGGGCACCAGAGGAGGTAGTAGTAAACTCTCACAGCTAAAGGATTATGGCCAAGCAATGCTAGGTGATATATATTTTTTTAAAAAACAAGTCCCATGCTAAGTGTTAGTTTCTTTGAAATTTTCCTACATCGCTTTTCCTCATCAGATATGGCTTGCTGCCCCTGTTCTTGGCAGTACTGGCCATGGGGCACAAATTCCTTCCTTATTTCCATATGTCACTTTATAATAAATTCGCATTCCTGAAAGCAGCCTCAGTGAATCATTGTTCCTCTTAACTCAGAGTCCAACTTGAGCTACATCCCCAGCCCCTCAAAATTGATTTCTAACTCGAGTTCTTGGTTTTTCATTTCAGGAGTGTACTATTATCCATATTCCAAATCAGAATTTGTTATTCCATCCCACTAACAATCTATTTAATAAACTAATTACAATAACAAGGCACTAGAGTACCACGAACTATCAGGATAACTTCTGTTCTTCTTTCTACCATGCATCTGAAAATACAACTCAATCCAACTCACTCATACTGCATATGAGTACAAAATACAACTCACTCATACTGCATGTGTTCCCTATCAACTGTGGATTCCATTTCTGGAATTTTTTTTTTATAATTTCCTCTTGTGATAGATACTAAATATCTTTTGAGGAATAGTGGGTGGCCAGGTTCAATTTTCAAATGACCCCAAGGTAGAAAAACCTGGCAACAGATATAAATTAACCCGTGGTCCATCCCTAGCAAACACTGTGGCTTGAATAATCATGGCCACCCATTTATTAAGCCACTGGTCATCCAGTGTGTGGAAAAACACAGAGGGTTCAAGTCATTCAAGTCCAGTCTGTATCTATCTGCAGACTGGTTTTTCATAGATGCCTATGTTTCATAGATGCCTGTGCTCAGTTAATTATGAATGTTACTTGTTCTCTTGGCCAATTTATTTCAGAATCTATCATCTTTTGGTCAATTTTAGGGCTACTCAAAGGAATGAAAGAATTCTTACTTTATGCCCTTCCTTTTTTGTTACCAATATAGCTGAAAGGAAACCTCATTAACTGGAAAAGAATCTCAGTGTAAAAAATAATCTTGGGATTTAAAGAAAAATTTATATTGCTTATAGCCATTACTATTTTTTTAAACTGTTGATAACCTGACAGGCTCAGATAGTTGTTAATGTTTGACATACCTAAAGTATGGAGTGTCTGTATGTAGGGATGGTGATCATTATTTTAGCTTTAAAAACTCATATTCAACTTGAAAATCTTATACATAATTATAAATGTGGTCTGCTTTTAATTTAACATGACAATTTGATAAAATCAGCCCACAAAAATGTACCTTTTGGAAGAATGCAAGGAAAGATTGTCTATCATCCATATAGCCAGATTGTTCAGTTAAAGATCGAATCTTCATTGCGATAGAATCCAGCTCTTCGTTTTCGAACAAGTCAGGTATTTTTCCTGAACTGACAATATAGCTCAAATCTTCCAAAAGTGATTTCTTAGGTGAAACATACATTTAGTCAGGAATGAGTAAATTATTCATATGTTCTGCTTTTAACAAACTGAGAAAGTAATAGTATTTAAGGGGAACTGAAGCTTTTATTTTTTAAAAGCTCACTTCTTGGTTCAATTCCATCAAAAATATATTTTTTTCTGAGCTAAAGCTCAGAAAAAAATCTGACTTATTTCATTTCATTGATCCATCCATTAATTCAGACATTAGAGAAATATATACTTGGTATTGACAGTATGTCACATACCTGCATTGAGCACTGGAGCGAGAGGTAAGGAAGAACGAGTGCAGTAATGAGTTGAGCAGGGACCTTGATTCAAGCAGTTCCTAGGAGCCCTGAATACATCTACATTTGTGTTTGAATAGTAGACAAACTAGAAATAACATGGCGGAGGGATTATTTTAATTTAACGAAGTTCATCTCTCTATAAAGGTTCCAAATCCAATGAGATAGGAAACAGAAGAGAAAAATCAGGGAAAGAAACTCTACTTGAAGAATTATTATGAAAGTATAAACATTTTGCTTTCGAGAAGAGCAATAATTCTTCTTTAAAAAAGCCCTCACTCCCTTCAGCAGACTATTTACTCAAAGCTATGGCATGATTACAAATACATGAACTCTGTGGGCTCTGATTAGGTAAGGGCGAAGAAAAATGAAAAGAATAGAGTAGACTAATTGGACTATGTATAAGTATTTTCTTTTCAAATATCAAATTACTTGGGGATAGGGCTACATAAATATCAAACTGTAGCAAGTAATAAAGACAGAAAGCACTTACATGTTCTAGGGATAAGTGAGCAACCATCAGAACAGTGGCATTCCCTTCTAACCCTGTTTGAAGAAACACCTTTTTAAGGACTTCTTTGAATTCTGTGTAGGCATAATTGTGAGATACAGGCATTCGGTATAGTTTGTGTTCTGCCACGTAACAGGCTAAGGTTGCACAAGTTTGTTTTCCACATCCACCTATTCCAATCTTTGAAAGAAAAAAAATATTCAGTCCAATATATGATTTCTGTAAATTTTCTGGGAGTCTGTCAATATACAGTTTTGGTTTATTTGTGCTCACAATTTTGTCAGTAAGCACATTTTGGATGATTTTTATTTATAACATTTTAGGTGGTATATTAAACAATTTAACTATTTTATTAAAATTTTACAAGGCACTTATCCACATTCAATATTTTCATCTTTTCATAGCCTCTTGAAATATATAAAATAATTTTACTGAAAAGTTGACAAGATCTGGAAAAGTAGCACAGAGAGGGTTAGAAATCACCATTGTGTCCCTGTTGATATTTGATTCTTCATTTATAAGAAACCAGACAGATATTTATGTTCAGTGATAATAAATCCTCTTTAGTAATGATGAAAAGGTATCTTTTTTTTTGATACTGAGGAATGAACTCGGGTAATTGACCACTGAGCCACATCCCCAGCTCTAATTTGTGTTTTATGTAGAGACGGTCTCACTGAGTTGCTTAGCACCTCGCTGTGGCTGAGGCTGGCTTTGAACTCATGATTCTCATGTCTCAGCATCCCACAGTGCTGGGATTACAGGCGTGCGCCACTGCACCCTACTAAGGTATCCATTTTTAAAAACAATTTTATTAAAGTATAATTAATGGTCTACATCTGTTTCAAGTGTCCAGTGATTTTTAGTACATTTATAGGTTTATGCAGCTATTACCACAATCCATTTTAGAACATTTCCATGACTTTAAAAAAGATCCTTGAAGTCCATGTGTAACCAATGCCCATCTCAATTCCTAGGCCCAGGCTCTAACTAATATGCTTTCCATTTCTGTTGATTCAGATCTTTTGGATATTTCACACCACTGGATAAAGTCTGTTAAATCTTATTCTTTCATGTAGAATAATTATTTTGAAGTTCTTTCATGTTGTAGTGCATTATCAGTAGTTTGTTCCTTTTTATTGTTGGATAGTATTCTATTATATGGACATAACATGATTTTCTTATCCATTTATCATTTATGGACATTTGGACTATTTCGAGGCTTTAGCTATTTTGAATAATGCTACTATGAATAGTTTTATATTTCTTTGCGTGGACATTTGTTTCACTTTTCCCTTCTCCTAACTGCTATTATTAGTAGAGTAAACTGGTTACAAGAAATGAACCCGTATTTATATGTTATTATTGACTAAAGTCCATACTTCATTTAGATTTTCTTAGTTTGTACCTAATGTTTATCTTTTCCAAGGCCCCCTCCAGGATACTATATTACACTTGCTTCCTTAGGCTTCTCTTGGCTGTGATAGTTTCTTAGGCTTTCCTGTTTTGGGTGACCTTGGCAATTTCAAGCATTACTGAAATTTAGTTCAGTTGAGGTTTTCCTGATTGGACTATGGTTATACATTCTTGGGAGTACTAGTACAGGGATAAAGTATCATTTTCACCACATCATATAGAGGAAACATGATATAAATATGATTTATTACTTTTGCCACTGACCTTGATCACCTAGGTGAAGCCATTTTCCACTGTAAAGTCACTGTCTCTTGTCTCACTCCTTTTGCACTCTCTGGGAGGAAGTCATTATAGAGCAGCCTCAGTTAAGGAGTAGGGAGTGAAGCTCCAACTTTTTGAGGGTAGGTAGGGTGTCTACGTACAGTAGTTGAAATTATTCTTCATAGGAGATTTGTTTGTTCTCCCCTATTTATTTATTCAACTATTTTTATTTATATCAATACAAATTCATGAAATTTTACTACATATTTTGAGGTATAATCCAGTATTTATTTTGTGCTCTAGTTTTGACCATTGGGAAAATATTTTAATTGAATCTCATGTCCCTTTTACCATTTCCTTTCTGGTACTATAAGGTGCTCCAGGTTCCTCTTATATATTTTCTGTGCTAGTTTTGTCATCAGTCATTTTTCCAAGGATCCTAGTTTCTTTTATTGGAGAATGATATTAGAAACCAACATTGGGGAGCTAGGTGGGCTCATTGCTACTGGAGTGTCATTGCCTATAGGACTTCTCAGCTGAAACAGGAAATAAATATATGTTCATACGTTAATCTTGTACATATACATTTCTACAAATATTTTATGTGTAATCATCCATAGTAAGCTAAATATAACTTCAAATCATGTCTCCAACTCTAACTCATTACTGTATGAATCATTCTAGCCTCTTCTCCTAGCTTAACTCTAATATCCTACTCCTACAATGAAGAAACTGGCTTCCACTGCCTGCTATCCATTTATTTCATTATTCAGTTCCAGTACATACACACACACTCACACACACATACACACACACACACACACACACACACACACACACACATATTCCAGTAATACATATTCCAGTAATACACACACATACATACATTCCAGTAATACATCTCTGATAATGGTATCAGAATGGTTAACTTTCTTTATGGGAAACAACTTTATTAATTAGAGTAGAATTTATTAATGAATTCTTTTTTGTCTTTGGTCTTACAACTCCACTCTTTTCCAAAGTTGTTTAGGTGAGCTCCTTTCCCTCAAATCCTCTTTGCTGAGTTTGTTTCACATGTTTGCAATAATTTGATTGTTCTGTCACATTTTGTATTTCATAGGGATCCCAAGGCCCCTGAAATGATTTTTTTAAAAAAATTTGCTAATGTTAACTCTTTTTTTCTCATTAAAAAAACACTATTGTTTTTAGTTGTACATGACAGTAGAATGTATTTTGACATTATACTTATGTTGAGTGTAACCTCTTATTTTTGTGGTTGTATATGATGTGGAGTTATACTGGTTGTGTATTCATATATGAACATGGGAAAGTTATGTCCAATTCATTTAACTCTTTCCTATTCCCATTCCCACTCCCTTCCCTTTATTCCACTTTGTCTAATCCGAAGTACTATTCTTTCCTCCCCTACCTTATTGTGTGCTGGTATCTGCATATCAGAGAGAACATTTGATCTTTGTTTTTTGGGGGTTGGCTTATCTCACTTAGCATGATAGTCTCCAGTCCCATCCACTTACCAGCAAATGCCATAATTTCATTCTTCTTTATCACTGAATAATAGTCCATTGTGTATATATAGCACATTTTCTTTATCCATTCATTTGTTGAAGGACACCTAGTTTTGTTCCATAGCTTGGCTATTGTGAACTGAGCTACTCTAAACCCTGATGTGGCTGAGTCACTATAGTATGCTGATTTTAAGTCCTTTGGGTATATACCAAGGAGTTGGATAACTGGGTCAAATGGTGGTTACATTCCAAGATTTTTGAGGAATCTCCATACTGCTTTCTATAGTGGTTGCACCAATTGGCAGTCCCACCAGCAATGTTTGAGTTTGTTCTCTTTTCCCCCGCACCCTCACCAACATTTATTGCTATTTGTATTCTTGATAATTGCCATTCTGACTAGAGTGAGATGGAATCTCAGTGTAGTTTTGATTTGCATTTCTTTAATTTCTAGAGATGTCAAACATTTTTTCATATATTTGTTGACCATATTTCTTCTTCTGTGAAGTGTCTGTTCAGTTCCTTTGCCCATTTGTTGATTAGTTTTTGGTGTTAAGTTTTTTGAGTTCTTTGTCTCTCTTGGAGATTAATGCTCTCTATAAGGTGCAGGTGGCAAAGATTTTCTCCTATTCTGTAGGCACTCTCTTCATATTCTTTTTTTTTGTATGACCAATATGTGTTTATTAAATATAAAAAAGATATACAGTTTTGTTAAAATATATTTCAATAAATAATGGCTTCTAATTTCAGACATTTGCAAAATACAGTAGTTATTTAGTATGAAAATGTATTAAATTGTATTTGTAAATTGAATTCTAAAGTTCATGACTTTTCATCATTTTTCTAATTTACTATATGTCTAAGACAATTTAAAAACTCTAGTCAAAATCATGTATCCTCATATTTCAGTGTTTCATTAAATTTATTTGTTCTAATTAGTTATACATGACAGCAGAAGCTCTTCAATTCATTGTACACAAATGGAGCACAATTTTTCACATCTCTGGTTGTACACAAAGTAGGATCACACTATTTGTGCAATCATACGTATACTAGGGTAATGATAACCATCTCATTCCACCATCTTTCCTCTCCCCATGTCCCCTCTCCTCCCCTATCTCCCCTTTGGCCAATCCAAAGTTCCTCTACTCATTCCATGCTCACCCTTTATGGATTAGCATCCACTTATCAGAGAAAACATTCAGCCTTTGGTTTTTTGGGATTGGCTTACTTTGCTTAGCATGATGTTCTCCAACTCTATCTACCTGCAAATGCCATAATTTTATTCTCTTTTATTGCTGAGTAATATTCCATTGTGCATATATACCACAGTTTCTCTATCCATTCGTCTATTGAAAAGCATCTGGGTTGGTTCCATAGTTTGGCTATTGTGAATTGTGCTGCAATAAACATTGAAGTGTCTGCATCACTGCAGTATGCTGTTTTTAAGTCCTTTGGGTATAGACCAAGGAGTGGGATAGCTGGGTCAAATAGTGGTTCCATTCCAAGTTTTCTAACGAATTTCCATACTGCTTTCCAGATTGGCTGCACCAATTTGCAATCCACTAGCAATGTATGAGTGTGCCTTTCCCCCCACATCCTTGCCAACACTTATTGTTGCTCGTATTGATAACTGCCATTCTGACTGGAGTGAGATGAAATCTTAGAGTAGTTTTGATTTGCATTTGTCTAATTACTAGAGATGTTGAACTTTTTTTATATATTTGTTGATCAATTGTATATCTTCTTCTGAGAAGTGTCTGTTCAGCTTCTTAGCCCATTTATTGATTGGGTTGTTTGTTTCTTTGGTGTAAAGTTTTTTGAGTTCTTTATATATCCTGGTGATTAGGGCTTTATCTGACATGTGTGTGGCAAAAATTTGCACCCAGAATGTAGGCTCTCTGTTCACCTTATTATTTCTTTTGCTGAGAAGAAGCTTTTTAGTTTGAATACATCCCATTTATTGATTCTTGATTTTATTTCTTGTGCTTTAGGAATCTTAAGAAAGTTGGGGCCTAATCCAACATGATGAATATTTGGGCCTACTTTTTCTTCTGTTAGGTGTAGGGTCTTTGGTCTAATTCCTAGGTCCTTGATCCACTTTTAGTTGAGTTTTGTGCATGATGAGAGAATGGGGTTTAGTTTCATTTTGCTGCATATGGATTTCCAGTTTTCCCAGAATCATTTGTTGAAGAGGCTATCTTTTCTCCATGTATGTTTTTGGTGCCTTTGTCTAGTATGAGATAACTGTATTTATGTGGATTTGTCTCTGTGTCTTCTATTTTATACCATTGGTGTACATGTCTATTTTGGTGCCAATATCATGCCATTTTTGTTACTATAGCTTTGTTAGTATAGTTTAAGATCTGGTATTGTGATGCCTCTTGCTTCACTCTTCTTGCTAAGGATTGCTTTGGCTATTCTGGATCTCTTATTTTTCCAAATGAATTTCATGATTGCCTTTTCTATTTCTATAAGGAATGATGTTGGGATTTTAATTGGAATTGCATTGAATCTGTATAGTGCTTTGGGCATTATGGCCATTTTGACATTACTGATTCTGCCTATCCAGGAACACGGGAGATCTTTCCATTTCTAAGGTTTCCTTCAATTTCTTTCTTGAGTATTCTGTAGTTTTCATTGTAGAAGTCTTTCACCTCTTTTGTTAGATTGATTCCCAAGTATTTTATTTTATTTTTTTGAGGCTATTGTGAATGGGGTAGATTTCCTAATTTCTCCTTCAGAGGTTTCATTACTGATGCATTTGATTTATGGGTATTGATATCCTGCTACTTTGCTGAATTCATTTATTAATTCTAGAAGTTTTCTGGCAGAATTTTTTTGGATACTCTAAGTATAGAATCATATCATTAGCAAATAATGATAGTTTGAGTTCTTCTTTTCCTATTCATATCCCTTTAATTTGTTTTTGTCTGTCTAATTGCTCTGGCTAGTGTTTCAAGGACTATTTTGAATAGCAGTGATGAAAGAGGGCATCCCTATCTTGTTCTCATTTTCAGAGGAATGCTTCCAGTTTTTCTCCATTTAGAATGATGTTGGCCTTCAGTTAAGCATAGATAACTAACTTTTACAATGTTGAGGTATATTCCTACAATCCCTAGTTTTTCTAGTGTTATGAACATGAAAGGGTGCTGTATTTTGTCAAATGCTTTCTCTGCATCAATTGATAAAATTATATGATTTTTATCTTTAAGTCTATTGCTGTGATCAATTACATTAATTGATTTCTATATGTTGACCCAAACTTGCGTCCCTTAAATGAACCCCACTTGATCATGGTGCACTATTCTTTTAATATGTTTTTGTATGCAATTTGCCAAAATTTTATTGAGAATTTTTTCATCTATGTTCATCAGGGATATTGGTCTGAAATTTTCTTTCTTTGATATGTCTCTGTCTGGTTTTGGTATCAGGGTGATACTATCCTCATAGAATGAGTTTGGAAGGGTTCCCTCCTTTTCTATTTCATGGAATAATTTGAGGAGTATTGGTATTAATTCTTCTTTGTATGTCTTATAGAACTTGGCTGATAATCTGTCTGTTCCTGGGCTTTTCCTGGTTGGTAGGCTTTTGATGGTGTCTTCTATTTCCTTGCTTGAAATTTTTCTGTTTAAATTGTATATGTCTTCCTGGTTCAGCTTGGGTAGGTCATATACCTCTAGAAATTTGTCAGTGTCTTCAAGATTTTCTATTTTACCAGAGTATAAATTTTCAAAATAGCTTCTAATTATCTTCTGTATTTCAATAGTGTCTGTCATGATATTTCCTTTTCATCCCAAATTTTAGTAATTTGAGTTTTCTCTCTCCTTATTTTTGTTAAGGTGGCTAAGGGTTTATCAATTTTATTTATTTTTTCAAAGAGCAAGTTTTAAGTTTTGTCAATTTTTTGAATTGTTTCTTTTGTTTTCATTTCATTAATTTCTGCCCTGATTTTAATTATTTCTTGTCTTCAACTACTTTCAGAGTTGGTTTGTTCTTTTTCTAGGGCTTTGAGATGTAATGTCAGGTCATTTATTTGTTGATTTTTATTTCTTTTAATGTATGAGCTTAATGCAATGATCTTTCCTCTTAATACA
Organism: Xerus rutilus; assembly: GCA_028644305.1. Taxonomy (NCBI): domain Eukaryota; kingdom Metazoa; phylum Chordata; class Mammalia; order Rodentia; family Sciuridae; genus Xerus; species Xerus rutilus. The sequence continues at coordinate 43,811,660 of CM053410.1, forward strand.
GCCTTTATATTTTCCCAGAGATTTTGAAATGTTGTATAAGTGTTCTCATTTACCTCTAAGAATTTTTTTAAATCTCCTCCTTGATGTTTTCTGCTATCCATGCATTATTTAATTGTGTGTTATTTAGTCTCAGGTGTTGGAGTAGCTTCTAGTTTTTAATTTTATCCTTGATCTTTAATTTTATTCCATTATGGTCAGATAGAATGCAGGGTAGTATCTCTATTTTTTTTTTTGTATTTGCTAAGACTTGCTTTGTGGAATAACATATGGTCTATTTTAGAAAAGAATCCATATGCTACTGAGAAAAAAAGTATACTCACTTGTTGATTGATGAAATATTCTATATATGTCTTAAGTTTAAATTATTGATTGCATTATTAAGTTCTATAATTTGTTTAGTTTTTGTTTGGATGACCTATCCAGTGGTGAGAGAGATGTGTTAAAGTCACCTAGTGTTATTGTGTTGTGGTCTATTTGATTCTTGAATTTGAGGAGGGTTTGTTTGATATACATAGATGCCCCATTGTTCAGGGCATAGATATTTATGATTGTTATGTCTCATTGATGTATGATTCCCTTGAGTAGTATGAAATATCCTCCTTTATTCTTTTTCACTAATTTTGGTTTAATATCCACTTTATCTGATAAGGGGATGAAACCCCTGCTTGTTTATGTCATCCATGTGAGTTTAGCATATGTAGCTTTCATAATGTTGAAGTATATTCTTATAATCCCTAGTTTTTCTAGTGTTTTGAACATAAATGGAGACTATTTTGTCAAATGCTTTTTCTGCATCTATTGAGATGATCATATGATTCTTGTCTTTAAGTCTGTTGATGTGACGAATTATATTTATTGATTTTCATATGTGAACCAACCTTACATCTCTGGGATGAACCCCACTTGATCATGATGCACTATCTTTTTAATGTTTTTGTATGTTATTTGCCAGTATATTATTAAGAATTTTTGAATCTATGTTCATCAGGGATATTGGTCTGAAGTTTTCTTTTCTCATTGTGTCTTGTTTGGTTTTTGTATCGGGGTGATAATATCTTCATAGAATCAGTTTGGAAGAGTTCCTTTATTTTCTATTTCATGGAATAATTTGAGGAGGATTGGTATTAGTTTTTCCTAGAAGGTCTGGTAGAACTTGGCTGAGAATCTGTCTGGTTCTGGGCTTTACTTTGTTGGTAGACTTTTGATGGTGTTTTAAATTTAATTGCTTGAAATTGATCTGTTTAAATTTTCTGTGATGTCCTGATTCATTTTTGGCTAGGTCATATGTCTCTACAAGTTTGTTGATGTCTTAAAGATTTTCCACTTTATTAGAGTATAAATTTTCAATATGGATTTTGATTATTGTCTGTATTTCAGTAGTGTTCCTTGTGAAGTATTTTTTTTATCATGGATTTTAGTAATTTATGTTTTCTCTCTTTCTCTTCATTAGCTTGGCTAAAGATCTATCAATTTTTAAAATTGTTTTCAAAGAACTAACTTTTTGTTTTGTCAATTTTAAAGATATCTTTGTTTCAATTTCATTGATTTCAGGTCTGATTTTAATTATTTCCTGTCTTCTATTGCTTTTGATGCTGATTTGTTCTTCTTTTTCTAGGGCTTTGACATCTAGGTTATTTATTTGGTAACTTTATATTTTAATGTATGAACTCAATGAACTAATTTCATCTTAGAATTGCCTTCATTGTGTCCCAGAGATTTTGATATGTATTTCCTTTTAAGTATATATGTGTATATTTTTTACTTCATCCCTGATGTCTTCTGCTATCCATTGGTCATTCAATAGCATGTTATTTAGTCTCCAGGTGTTAGAGTAACTTCTATTTTTTATTTTATTGTTGATGTCTAATTTCATTCCATTATGATCTAGTAGAATAAAAGGTATTATCTCTACTTTTTTGTATTTGCTGAGATTTTTTGTGGCCTAACATATGGTCTTTTTTAGAGAAGGATCTGTGTGCTGATGAGAAGAAAGTGTATCCAGTCATTGATGGATGAAATATTCTATATATGTCTGTTAAGTATAAATTATTAATTGTATTTTTATTCTATATCTTCTTTATTTAGTTTTTGTTTGTAGGGTCTATCAAGTGGTGAGAGAGGTGTTAAAGTTACCCAGTATTATTGTGTTGTGGTCTATTTGATTCTTGAAATTGAGAAGGGTTTATTTGATGTACACAGGTGCTCCACTGTTTAGGGCATAACTATTTATGACTGTTATGTCTTGGTGTATAATTCCCTTACGTGGTATGAAATGACCATCTTGGTCCCTTTGGCTTAATGTATACTTTATCTGGTATGAAGATAGAAGCCTCTGGTTGTTGATGAGATCCATGTGAATGGTAAATTTTTTTCCCATCCTTACCCTCAGCCTATGTATGTGTTTGCCTCTGAAGTGAGTCTCTTCAAGATAACATATTGTTGAGCTTTGTTTTTTTTAATCCAATCTGAAAGTCTGTATCTTTTGATTGATGAGTTTAGGCCATTTATATTCAACATGTTATTATTTAGAAATGTTTTTTATTCCCTGTCATTTTGATTTACCTCTGTTTTTTAAAATTCTTTTTGTAGTTATAGATGGATAGAATGCTTTTATTTTATTTGTTTACTTTTATTTGGTGCTAAATATTGAGCCCAGTGCCTCACACATGCTTGGCAAGTGCTCTGCCACTGAGCTACAGCCCCAGCCCCTTATTTCTGATTTTTAATTTGAATTAGTTTTTCCTTTGATTGACTATTCTAGTGTTGTTCATCTCTTTACTGGTTTTCAGTTTTATTTTTCATTTCTTCTTCATGAAATATTTTATTGAGAATGTGTTGTATTATAGGCTTTCTAGATATGAATTATTTTGTTTATCAGGAAGAGTTTTATTTCATTGTCAATTCTGAAGCTTAATTTTTATGGGTATAGTAATGTCTTGGCTGACATCCATTTTCTTTCAGAACTTGGTATATATTATTCAAATACTTCTTGCTTTGAGGGTCTGGGTTGAGAAATCAGCTGAGATCCAGATTGGTTTCCCTCTAAATGTGACCTGTCATTTTTCTCTGGCAGCCTTTAAAATTCTATTCTTGTTCTATATGTTAGGCATTTTCATAACAATATTCCTTGACATGGATCTGTTGTAATTTTGTATATTTGGAGTCCTGTAAGCCTTCTGTATTTGACTTTCCATTTTATTCTTAGATTTGGGCAATTTTCTCATATTATTTCATTATAACCGTTGTGTATTCCATTGGCTTGATCTCTGAGCATTCATCTATCCCAATAAATTTTAAATTTGGTCTTTTTATGTTATCCCATATTTCTTGGAAATTCTGTTCATGGTATCTTAATATCTTTTCCCTGTGGTTAACTTTATTTTTAAGATTATATATTTTGTCTTCATTCTGAAGCTCTGTTTTGCAAGTGTTCTAGTCTCTTGGTGATGCTTTCCATTGAATTTTTAATTTTGTTTTATTGCTTCCTTCATTTTGAGGATTCTACTCAATATTTTTCTCAGAATATCTCTTTATTAAAGTGATCTTTCACTTCCTGTATTTTCTCTCTGATTTTGCTCCTTACATCATCCTTTATCTCACATATTAGTTTAACTATGTACATTCTAAACTCCTTCTGTGACATTTTTTCCATTGTGGTGTCAATGGATCTTGTTATTGAAGTATCTTGGTTTGTTTGGGGAAATTTGTTATCTTGCTGTTTGATGTTATTTGTGTGCCTATCCACCTAACATTGTGGTTCTGAGACAGTAGAGATTCTACCTTGTGGACTCATAATGTCCCTGAAGGTTTTTATTACCTCAGCCTTTAGGGATAGACAAATAACAACAATCAATGCAATCAATATACAACATTAAACCAATGATGTCTATGATGTTGTCACAATAAACAGAAATTATATGATCAGTTATGCCAACAATAAACACAATAAATTTGAAAAAGGGTTTAGAATTTGGAATCATGGACGGGGAGAGAATAGAAGTAATATCAGATCACTTTTTTTTCATTCATCCACCTTGCTGATGATTATGAAGGAGGAGGAGAGAAGGTAGAAGTAAAAAATTAAAGGAAGAGTGAAAGAGAGAACAATAGAGATTGGCTATTATCAGAAGAATGAGAAGGAGAATCAAGGGAAACAAAAGTGAGAGACAAAACATATATGAAGTAAAAATTTTAGAAATTAAAAATAAAAATAAAAGAATAAAAACAAAACTGAAATATACTAATAAAACATCGTAGTCCTCAAAAACTGATCCATGAATAATAACAGATTTAAAAAATGCTAAGAGAAAAAATAAAACAAACAAACATGAATATGGATAAATGTCCAGGAACCATTAATGTCACAATTAAATAGAGAAAAGAAAATAGGAAAAAATTTTTTGATGAAAAGTTAAAGAATGGTTTCCATTGGAGTTCAAAATATTTTCAGCTTCCCTTCTCAGCACTGTTAGGTGGGTTTGTCTAGAGTATGATACTTGCTCCACCCTTAAGGTGGGGTTGTTAGAGTGAGAGAGGTAATCCCATAGGCAGAACTCCTAGAAGCAGGGTTTAGGCTTAGGTAGGCTTCAGGTTCTTTGCTGAATGTCAATTGGTCTGGAGATTTTAAATTAGTGCTCCTCCATGGCCCAGAAATTGCTGGTCTATACTGGAAGACTGCAACCCAGAGATCTCCCCTGGGTTCCATTCATGTGGTGAAGGAGCCAATTCTTAGTCCACTCCATTACCTGTGGACCCAGGTCTTGGGTTCAGTCTCCAAACATAATCTCTCCTGCCCTTGCCCTTTCAAAACCCTGGCCAGAAGCATCTCTCTGAGCTGGTCCTGGAAGCAGCCAGATTGGAGTGGTAGAGTGAGAGCTGGGTGAGTTTCCATGACCAGTTGTCCCCTGTGTAAACTTTTCTTCATGTCTGAGTTTCTCCTAGTCAGACACACTCTATATCATGCAGTGTGGGTTTGCCAGGTCTGTGTTTTGAGTCAATCTCAGATTTGCCAGGAATTGGCTCCCACAGCTGCTGCCCCCCCTCCTCATAGAGACTGCAAAATGGTTTCTTCCTCTGCCCTCTGCATACCACCAGGAAAGGATAAGGAAGTCCTTTGAAATACAAGGATATTGTGCAGCACAGTTTTCAATTACTTCAGGCGGTGTCTTTGATCTCTAAACTCTCCATACCCAGATAGCCTCAGGCCTCCTAAAAATAGGGATTTCTTTAATTCCCTTACTTTGCTTGTGGAGGGACTGCTCTGGGTGGTGCCTCTGGTTGTGGCAGCAGCTGAGTGCTGGGGATTTTTTCCTTATTATATCCAACCTCCTGAGTCTCCAATCTGCTTTGAGTGTCCAATATTAAATTCCAGGGAAGTCCTCTCACTTTTTTTTTCATTCACCCACCTTGCTGAGAAGCTGCCTATCTGCTTTCTTGTCCTTCTCTATTCTGCCATCTTGAAACTCCACCAAGGTTCACTCTTTAGACTGTGAAGTTCTATGGATTTTGACAAATATATAATGTCATGCATTCACTTTGATGGTGTCAAACAAATTTGCACCACCTTAAAAGGTCTGTGTTTCACTTTCTTTCTCCTTCTGACCCAAATGTTGGCAACTACTAATCTCATCATCTCCATATTATCCTTTTCCAGGCAATATAATTGAAATCATATAGTTTTATAGTCTTTCCAGATTGGCTTATTTCACTTAGCCTTTAGGGATCACCATGTCTTTGCAGTTTGATAGCTAATTTCTTCTTATCTCTGAATAATATTACATTGTACAAATTATCACAATTTGTTTATTCCTGTGCTTATTGAAGGACATCTTGGTTGCTTTCAGTTTTTGGTGATGATGAGTAAGTTGCTGTAATCATTCATGTGCAGGTTTTTATGTGGACACAAGTTTTCAAATCAGTTGGGCAAATATGTAGATGCATGCCTGCTGTATCATATGGCATAACATTGTTTAGCTTTGTTTCTTACTGCCAAATTGTCTTCCAAAGTGATGTGCCATTTTACATTCCTACTAGCAATGAATAAGAGTTCTTGTTGCTTTGTCTCCTTGATAGTAATTGCTATTACCATTTCTTTGGGTACTAAGCACTTTAATTAGTGGTATTTCATTGTTGGTTCCCCCAAGTGACAATTGATATTGAACATCTTTGCATATGCTTTTCTGCTATATTTGTTTACTTTAAGTTGGGTTGTTTGTCCTTGGGAATTTCTACAAACAGGATCATGTGGAATGTTAATAACAGTCTTCTTTCTTTCTTTCTTTCTTTCTTTCTTTCTTTCTTTCTTTCTCTCTCTCTTTCTTTCTTTCTTTCTGAATGCCCTTTCCTCCTTTTTATTGCTTAATTGCACCATCTAGAATCTCTAATATAGGGTTTGGTAGAAACTGAGAGTCAAAATATCCTTTCTTTGTTTGCAATTAGTTTTTCACTAGTAGGCATGATTATAGCTGCAAATATTCATAGATGTTCTTTATTGGGTTAAAAAAGTTCTCTTCTGTTCCTTTTTGCTGCAAGTTCAAAAAAATCATAAATGTTGATTTTTTTCAAGTGCTTTTTAAAAAATCCACTTGAATTACAGTAATATGGTGTATTACATTAGTGGATATTTGGATATTAAAAAAACATGAATTCCTAGGATAAATCTTACTTGCTTATGGTGTATTATAATTCTTGTATTTTGCTAGCTTAGGTTTGCTAGTATTTTGTTCAGAATTGTTACAACTATATTCTTAAGAGAGATTGGTCTGTAGTTTTCTTTTATCCTGATGTCTGTTATGGTTTGGATACAATCTGTCTCCCAAAGGTTCATGTGCTGGAAAACTGGCCCCAGTGTGGTAATGTAGATAGCTATTACAAGCTTAAAGAAGTGAGGTATAATGGGAAGTTCTTTGGTCTTTAAGAGGAATTAATATTTTTCTCACAGGAGTGCTTTCTTACTCTATGGTAGAAAGTTCAGCAAAAGAGGGTTATAAGAAACCCTGGAATATCCCCTAAATCTCTCTTGCTTCTTTGGTTTCACATATGTGGCTCTTTCCATCTTCTAAGGTCTTCTTCAATATCTTTAGTGTTCTGTAGTTTTCATTGTATAGGTCTTTCACATCTTAGGTTGATTCTCAAGTTTTTGTTTTTTTTTTCCAAGGCTATTGTGAATGGGGTAGTTTTCCTAATTTCACTTTTTGAGGGTTCATCACTTATGTATGGAAATGCATTTGATTTATGGGTGTTGATTTTATATCCTGCTATTTTGCTAAATTCATTTATTATATTATAGAAGTTTTCTGGTGAGGTTTTTTGGATACTCTTAGAATCATGTCATTGGCAAAAGTGTTAGTTTGAGTTTTTCTTTTCCTATTCATATCCCTTTAATTTCTTTTATCTAATTGCTCTAGCTAGAGTTTCAAGAACTATGTTGAATAAAAGTGGTGAGAGGGCATCCTTATCTTGTTGAAGTTTTTAGAGAGACTGCTTCCAATTTTTCTCTATTTAGAACAATGTTGGCCTTGGGCTTAGCATAGATAGCCTTTACAATGTTGAGGTATGTTCCTACTATCCCTAGTTTTTCTAGTGTTTTGAATGTGAAATGGTATTGTATTTTATCAAATGCTTTTCCTGCATCTATTGAGATGATCATTCTATGAATTACATTTATTGATTGATTTCCATATGTGGAACCAACTTTGCATCTCTGGGATGAACTCCACTTGATCATGGTGCACTATCTTTTTAAAATATGTTTTGGTATGCAATTTTCCAGAATTTTATTGAGAATTTTTGCATCTATGTTCATCAGGGATATTGGTCTAAAGTTTTCTTTCCTTAATGTGTCTTTATCTGGCTTAGGTATAAGGGTGATATTAGACTCATAGAATGAGTTTGGCAGAGTTCCCTCCTTTTCTATTTCATGGAATAATTTGAGGAGTATTGGTATTAACTCCTCTTTGTATGTCTTGTAGAACTCAGCTGAGAATCTATCTGGTCCTGGGGTTTTCTTGGTTGGTAAGCTTTTGATGGTGTTTTCTATTTAATTGCTGGAAATTGATATGTTTAAATTGTGTATGTCCTCCTGATTCAGTTTGGGCAGATCATATTTCTCTAGAAATTTGTGAGTGTCTTTGATATTTTCTATTTTATTGGAGTATAAATTTTCAAAAGTTTTTAATTATCTTCTGTATCTCAGTAATATCTGTTGTGATATTTCCTTTTTCATCACAAATTTTAGTAATTTGCATTTCTCCCTCCTTTTTGTTAGAGTGGCTAAGGGTTTATCAATATTATTTATTTTTTCAAGTAAAAGCTTTTTGTTCTTTCAATTTTTTGAATTGTTTCTTTTGTTTCAATTTCATTGATTTTAGCCCCGATATTCATTATTTCCTGTCTTCTACTACGTTTGGTGTTGATTTGTTTTTCTTTTTCTAGAGCTTTGAGATGTAAGATCAGGGTATTTATTTGTTGATTTTTTCTTCTTTTAATGAATGAGCTCAATGCAATGAACTTTTCTTTTAGCACTGCCTTCATAGTGTTCTAGAGATTTTGAATTCTCATTTACTCTTAAGAATTTTTTGATCTCCTCCCTGATGTGTTCTATTATCCATGAGTCATTCAATAGAGTACTATTTAGGCTCTAGGTGTTAAAGTAGCTTCTATTTTTAAATTTTATCATTAATTTCTGATTTCATTTCATTATAGTCTATTAGAATGCACGGTAGTATCTCTACTTTTTTTTTTTTGTATTTGCTAAGACTTGCTTTGTGGCATAACATATGGTCTGTTTTAGAGAAGGATCCATGTGCTGCTGAGAAAAAAGTGTATTCATTCATTGGATGAAATATTCTATATATGTCTGTTAAGTCTAAATTACTGATTGTACTGAGTTTTATAATTTTTTATTTAGTTTTAGTTTGGAAAATCTATCCAGTGGTGAGAGAGGTGTGTTAAAGTCACCCAGTACTATTGTATTATGGTCTATTTGATTTTTGAAATTGAGAAGGGTTTGTTTAGTGTACATAGATGCACCATTGTTTGGGGCATAAATATTTATGATTGTTAGGTCTTGTTGATGTATGGTTCTCTTAAGCAGTATAAATGTCTTTCTTTATCTCTTCTTATTTTTGTTTGAAGTCCACTTTATCTGATATGAGAATGGAAACCCCTACTTGTCTACATGGTCCATGTGAATGGTATATTTTTCCCCATTCTTTCACTGTCAGTTTGTGGATATATTTTCCAATAAGATGAGTCTCTTGAAGGCAGCATATTGTTGGATCTTTTTTATAAATCCAGTCTACCAGTCTATGTTTTTTGATTAATGAGTTTAGGCCATTATCCTGGGTTATTATTGAAATATGGTTTGTATTCCCAGTCATTTTGGTGTGTTTTGCTTTTGTACTTGACTTGGTTTCTTCTTTGATTGACTTTTCCTTTAGTGTAGTTCCTCCCTTTGCTGATTTTCATTGTTGTTTTCCATTTCCTTCTCATGGAATATTTTGCCAAGAATGTTCTGTAGTGCAGGCTTTCTTGTAAATTGTTTTAACTTTTGTTTATCATGGAATTTTTTTATTTTGTCATAAAATCTGAAGCTTAATTTTTGCTGGATATGAGATTCTTGGTTGGCATCCATTTTCTTTCAGAGCTTGGTATATGTTGTTTCAGGATCTTCTGGCTTTGAGGTTCTGGGTTGAGAAATTTGCTGAGATCTGAATTGGTTTACCCCTATATGTAATCTGAAACTTTTCTCTTGTGGCCTTTAAAATGTTATGTTTATTCTGTATGCTAGACATTTTCCTTACAATATGCTTTGGTGTAGACTTGTTATAAGTTTGTACATTTGGTGTCCTGTAAGCTTCTTGTATTTGATTTTCCAATTTATTCTTCATGTTTGGGAAATTTTCTGATATTATTTCATTGAAGAGATTGTGCATTCCTTTGGTTTGTATCTCTGTGCCTTCCTCTATCCTGATAAATTTTAGATATGGTCTTGATGTTATCTCATAATTCTTGGATGTTCAGTTCATGGTTTCTTACAATCTTTACTGTGTGGTCAACTTTATTTTTGAGATTGTATATTTTGTCTTCATTGTCTGAAGATCTGTCTTCCAAGTGATCTAGTCTGTTGGTGATTTTCTATTAAGCTTATTTGGTTTATTGCTTCCTTCATTTCAAGGATTTCTGTTTTGTTTTGTTTTTCAGAGTCTCTATCTTTTTCTTGAAGTAATTTTTTGCTACCTGTATTTATTCTCTTATCTCTTTGTTTGAGTGATCAATTGTCTGTATTTGCTCTCTTATGTCATTGTTTGATTTGCAGATCATTTTAATTATGTACATTCTGAACTCCTTCTCTGACAGTTCATCCACTGTGCTGTCAGTAGATTCTATTATTGTATCATTTTGGTTTATTTGGGGCACTTTCTTCCATTCTTTTTATGCTTTCTGTGTGTCTTCTCCTCTAGCACTGCAGATCTGAGGTATTATGGTTTCTACCCTCTAATCTTATAGCATCCCTGCAGGTTACTGATGTTTTGTCTTTAAGGGAGAGATCAATATTAATAGCACCCAATACAAATGATATACATCCTTAAACCAATAAGGTCTCACTAATTTTCTGAGGTTGGCCTTGAACTTAAAATCTTCAGCAGCTAGATTACAGGCGAGTGCCACTACACCTGGCTTATATCATGTTTACTATCATTTTGTCTTTCTACTCTGTTCCTGGGACTCACATTCTGTATATTTTGGTATATCTAGTGTACTTAATGATGTCCCCCAGGTTCTGTTTTTTTTCAGGTTGGATAGCTTTTATTGCTCTATGATCAAGTTTGCAGATTCTTTCTTCTATCATCTTAAATCTGCTTTGAGCTTCTATAATAAAGTTTTTATCTCATTTGTCATAATTTCCAACTCTGGGAATTCCATTTAAAAAAATAAGTTCTATCTCTTTATTGGTATTCTCTATTTGAAAAGTCATTATTGCATACTTTAATTTTTAATAAATGTATATTCCTTTAGTTCTTTGAATATATTAATAACAGCTGCATTTCCAGATGTCTGGCAAGTGACCTCTGGATTCCCCTTCAAGAGTTTCTATTGACTGCTTTTTTTCCTGTATATAACTTATACTTCTCTATCTCTTCATGTCTTACAATTCTTGTTGAAAACTGGACATTTTACATAATAAATTGTCTGCAATGATATTTTAAACAAATACCTTAGATTGAAATATTAATATTTTTTTTCTTTTCTTTCATAGTTCAACAAGACAATTCAGTTGAACTAGATATTTATGTTAAAAAGTAATATGACTTCTTTTACTTGGTTACTTAAACTAATGTCACTTGAATTCCTTAACCTAGATCATGATTGTTTCATTATTTTTAGTTTCTTATGGGTTTTTCATTAATTCATTATGCTTCTTGCAGCTGCTTCTTCCTGCTGTTAGTTCAACCTCCAAAACTAAATTACTGCTTTACAAAATTGAACCCTTATGTTACTTTGATCCAGGACAAAAATCTATCTAGGATGCTTATTAGGCCAAAGAGTAATAGGATCAGGAGAAGCAGGGATTTATCACTTTTTGTTTTTAACCTTATATTTTCAGAAGGGGCTCCTGACAGTTCAGATGGGTTCATGAGAAAATGACTATAGAGGAATTTTTAAGAAGGCAAGTTTCCAGTTAAATGTAGGCTTTTAAAAAAGTACTCTGAACATTCTGAGGAATTTAATTACTGAGAAATAGTCTTAAATGTACTTGTTATTAGAAAACAATTGGTTTGCTAAAAAAGGGTCACTTTGTTGTAAAAGAAGTAAATCAAGAATATATACCCTTTGGGAATAAAAAAATAATGTTAATAATTGAAATCAGAGGGAAAAAAATCATAGCCCTTTTAGAACTTGTGCTATTTAATTAAGATAGACAATAAATAAACAAAGTTAATACATAATATAAGGTCAGATAATGTGAAGAACTGGAATAAATCAAAGCAGAATAAGGGGACAGAGTGGCACAGACTGAGGGGAGGGGCATGCTACTTTAAGTAGGAGTATTAGAGAAGACTGTTGCCTGGTCCAAGTGGAGATGATGGTGGCTTAAAAAGGGTTGTGGCTGTGGAGATGTAGTAAATTTGGAAAACCTGAGATACATTTAGAATATTGCATTGCCAGGATTTATAGATGGATTGAACATGGAGTGGTGGGAAAGCCACAAGACTGAATGACTCAGGTTTCTGGCTATAGAGGTAGATATATGGTGATACCATTTACAGATGAGAAAGGTTAGTAGAAGAATAGCTTTGGTGGTAGAAAAAAAATTACTTTGTATTTTTTCTTGATTCAATTTTCTAATTTTTTAAAAAAATAATTTTTAGTTATAGATGGACACAATACTTTTAATTAATTAATTAATTAATTAATTAATTTTTATGTGGTGTTGAGGATTGATCCCAGTGCCTCACACATGCCAGGCAAGTGCTCTATCACTAAGCCACAACCCCAGACCCCAATTTTCTAATTTTTAATTCATTCTATTTAATCTTGCTATACATGTCTACTTAAATAAAGGAGTGTTTCAATAAAGCTTTAGCTGTTCTGAATTAAGAAGAAGTCCTACTTGGAAAAAAAGAGACATAAACTAAGTAAATAGTTATAAATAAAGTATAAAAAATAGTAGGCATAAAAAATAACTTAAGCTGGATGTGGAGGCATGCGCCTGTAATCCCACCACTTTGGGAGGCTGAGACAGAAGAATCATGAGTTCAAAGCCAGCCTCAGCAATGGTGAGGCACTAAGCAACTCAATGAGACCCTGTCTCTACAAAATAGGGCTGAGGATGTGGCTCAGTGGTCAAATACCCCTGAGTTCAATCCCCAGTACCCCCCAAAAATAATAACTTAAACTGTTATAAACAATATGGACTTACATAATTGGCTAAATATGTTGGATTTATCTAGCTTCTTAAAATCTTTTCTCTATTTTAAGTATTTAGGAGTTTTTGAAGAATTTAGCTCCTATGTATTCTCACGAGAAGCAAAATTTTGTGGAAAGCCTCACATTTCTAAATCTTTATTGAAATTAATGTACTATTTTTGAAGCCAGGATCCACCTGCACATATACTGTATCTATGCTGGGATACACTAGAAGTGGTGCCAGATTCATGAATTTTATTCATGTCAAATACCTTTCTAAAACTAATAACATTTATATGTGATAGCAAATTTCTTATGCAAATTAATGAGGAAAAGGATTCTGTCCTATGACTTAATTATTGTGATTTTTTCAAAAGTATGGATCAATCAAACTTTGGCTAGAAAGGTAACTTTTTTGGAGTTTCTTCATTTTTATTTTGCAAACATAAAAACACTGAAAGCTAGGTCCGATGGCATATGCCTATAATCTGAGCAGCTCAGGAAGCTGAGGCAGGAGGACCACAAGTTCAAAGCTAGCCTCAGCAACTTAGTGAGGCCCTAAGCAACTTTGCAAGACCTTGTTTCAAGAAAAATGGCTAGGGGGCTGGGGATGTGGCTCAGTGGTTTAGAGCCTCTGGGTTCAATTCCTGGTACCAAAAAGAAAAAATATTAAAAGATTTAAATTCATACCAGTAACATGTGACTCCCTGGTTGTCGAAGGACCCTTATAGCTCTTATGACATGTTCTATGGCTTCCTTGAAGAATACCATCGAATGAGGAATCTAGCAGAAACATGACAAACTGATTACAGGTTTGGAAAAATCAAATGTGTGTTATGATTTTATATATAAGGATATGGGAATGAAAATTACTCTTTCAGTAATTACTCTTGGGTTCAGTTATCTGGTGTACATATTTAGGAAAAGTATATTTTTACAATAAGGATCATCCCTATGCTAATAATCTGGTGAGCAATGTTGAGCAACCATTGGGTTGAGAGAAGAGAATGAAGAGACCAATAGTATCTAGGCTGCTTTTCTGTTGTTCTGTCTTGACAAGTGGAGCAAGTGATGAAAGGAAGAGTCTTAGGAAACTGATTTATGGTGCTGACGGTTTTGTTGGTTTCTCTGTTTCAGCACATCTCTGCCTCTACAACAATGCAAAAGATGTAGAGAGAGTCACAACCATTTTGCTGTCCCTTGTTACTCTGAACCTTACTGTCACACTTGTTTTTGTTTTTCTTGCCTTCATTGACTCTATTCATTCAACACCTTACAGCCTCAGTTGTATACCTTGTCTTTAAATTATATGCCACTGAGGCAAAATAAGGTGAAATGATATAAGACTGTATTTCTAATTGCCTGCTTTGAAACCTGAAGGCACACTTTTCCCTCTTTGTTCTCTCTCTTTCACCCTCTACCCCACACATATACTTCTTTAAAAATTTAATATATACATACATATATGTGTGTATATAAATATATACATATATAACAAACCTCAATTTTTTTGTAGTGTATGTTTTACCTCCAAAGACGTTGAACACAACTTCACTTGGAAATCATTAAGTGTGCTGGCAAGTTTATCATAGTCATTTGTATTCTGATAGATCTTTTTTTTAAGAGACTTGTTTACATCCAAGAAGTCCACAAATACAGTTGGGTCATTCATCAAGTTTTCTGGAGTCCACTCAATCTATTTTAAGATAAGAATTTAACACTATCATTACAGTACAATCCTACTTGTTATCAAGACCAATATATCTGTATCATAGAAGCTCCTGGTACAGTGGATCTAGGATTCAGAGGGTGGTAACCTTTTTCATGCTGTGGACTCCTTTTGACAGTGAAGCCTGTGGATTCCTGCTCAGATTTACATTATAAAATGCATACAATGAAAGACAAGGGTTACAAAGGAAACCAAATATACTAAAATACAGTTCTATCTAAGAAGTTTTTGAGGGTCTCTGGACCCCAGGCTCAGAACTCCTCCAATTGGACATATCTGGCAGTTCCACTGAGAATCTGGGAAAAGGAACTATTACCACCACAGTCCTGCAAGCTTCCATGCTTGCTTTGCTGATTCATTTGGCAAATTCTTGCCTATTTTTCACACCAAGGTCATGAGTTACTTCCTTTTTGAAAGTCTGACCATTTCCCCTTCCTATTTTCTTTGTTCCACCAGAGTTGTGTGTGCAGAGGTGTGATAACACCTACAGAAAGGTATTGCATCTGCTGCGTTGCAAGATGTTTGGAGGCAGGGTCTGCACTAGTTCTAGTGGTACTCAGAACTTATGTCTTTGGTATCCAGCACTGGAAATTTCTGATGGACGTTCAGAAGATGTTTATTTAGCAAATGGTAAATGAGGTCAAGGGGTGGTATGGCAGATGGTTAAGAGAATATCTGGCATTAGATATCCTGCGTTAGAATAATGCTCAACCTTGGGCAAGTTCTCGGCCTTACTCTGCTCAGTTTAATCTGTCAAATGAGGATAACAGAACATGCATTATAGAAGTGTTATGAATAAAGATAAGTAATGATATATAAAGTAATGATATATAAAGTTCTTAAAATAGTGCCTGGTATACTGTATTACCTATTATTTTATTTTTAAAAGAGCCAATCAACAAATTAATTTATAAATTATTCAAAGGAATGATTTATTTATTTTTTGGTACCAGAGATTGGTCCCAGGGGTAGTAACCACTGAGCAACATTCCTAGACTTTTATTTTTTTATTTTGAGACAAGGTCTTGCTAAGTTGCTTAGGGCCTCACTAAGTTGCTGCGGCTAGCTTTGAACTTACGATCTTCCTACCTCAGCCTCCTGAGCCACTGGGATTACAGGTGTGTGCCACTGCACCTGACACAGGAATAATCCATATTCTTATGTTCTTAAGGATGATTTAGTTAATATAGTCTTTAATTTGGGTTATTCTAGCAGCTCCTGCTATCTATAAGGCTGATTCCTGCTGGGTATATCCCTGGCTCCCATAAATTTGCTTGCTCATTTTGTATTGCCTCTACATCTATTCCTTGGTATGATAAAGTTTCAAAATTGAATTGTGGTTGGTACTTATGGAGAGTTTAGGAACTTCTCCTAGGATAGTAATAAGCTATCTTTAAATCATTATTTTACCAAACTTTCTCTGTCCCTTCATTCCTTGTATATTCATTTATTGCAGATGTATTTATTAAACATAAATTGGGGGTGGAGGATATCAAGTTCTGGGGACTTATAAATAGATAAAAA
The DNA here is from genome assembly GCA_028644305.1 of Xerus rutilus. Taxonomy (NCBI): domain Eukaryota; kingdom Metazoa; phylum Chordata; class Mammalia; order Rodentia; family Sciuridae; genus Xerus; species Xerus rutilus. The sequence continues at coordinate 43,827,825 of CM053410.1, forward strand.
TCAATGACTCTGTTCTTAGGGAACTTGTATGCTGGAGAGAAATATGAAATTATAATAAGGACGGGAAAGACAGGGAAATCCCATAGGCCTATGAAACTACAAAGAAGGGGAACTTAATCTGGAAAGGGGGTGGTGTTGCTCAAAAAAAAGCCACCAAGAGGTAGAAAGCATGAGATGAATTAAAACAAAATTATTTTTAATTGACAAATCATAGTTCAATATATTTATAAGATACAGAGTAATGTGGTTTATGAATACAATTTGAGGCAATTAAATTAATTAACATATTTATCACCTCAAAAGCCATTTCCATGGTGAAAACACTTGAAATTTATGCAGTGTTTGAAATATATAATACACTATTATTAACTATGGTCAAGAGATCTAAAAAAGTCTTATTCCTCCTAACTGAGGCTTCATTTCCTTTGACCATCATCATCCCGTTTCTCCTAGCTATTCTACTCCCTGCTTCTGTGAGTTTGATTACATTAGATTATACATATAAGTGAACATGTGGTATTTATCTCTCTGTTCCTGTCTTATTTCAATTAGCAAAAGGTTCATGAGCTGAATCTTGAATGATGGCCAGGAATGATCTAGGGGAAAGGATCCACAATTGTAAAGGCAGAGGCAATAGAGACCATGCTGCATTCTGATTGGAATATGGGGGTTAGATATTAGATGACCCTGGGGCATTATCCAAAGGCAGCTCCGGGGAGGTAAGTGAAGAAGAGCTGCATACTGAGTAGAGTCCTGCAAGTGAGCGGAGATGGTAGTGGATGTGAACATGGAAAATGGATTACCCTTAAATCCTTAATGAAAATTTTTATTTTACCAGATATTAAAAAAAAGATTGGAGGATAGAAGTGAAAAGGTTAACATAATTATATCAAGATGGACCTGGGCTGAAGAGCAGAAAACTTGCATTAAAAGAAAATAATGATGAGACTGTCCATAAAGAGTTTTAAAAATCTGGGGCTGGGATTGTGGCTCAGTGGTAGAGCGCTTGCCTCGCATGCATGAGGCACTGGGTTTGATCCTCAGCACCACATAAAAATAAATAAAGATATTGTGTCCATCTACAACTAAAAAGAAATAAAAAAAAGAGTTTTAAAAATCGTTATGAATTTGTGACTTATCTAAAAACCTTATGTATACATACATACACATATAGAGACAGATTTACATAAAACATTTTGAGTTTATCTTCTTTCATATCTAACTATCTTTATATGTATGAAGTTTGTATTCTAGACTTTTACTCCTATAAAATATAGTTGGGCCTTTTAATTTATTATATTTCTTGGACCTCTATGAATAGGGTGATAGAAAGTGGCATCACCAAAGAGGGAAAAAGCAAAGAAAAGTCACCTCTGGATAGGAAATTTTCTCCTTAATTCTTTTGAGAAGAGATAGCAAAGGTGGTAAAGAAGTTGAGCTCACTGCTGTGTTCAGTCACAGTTCTTTCTTTATTGTGTGTGGTGCTGGGGATTGCACCTGGGGTCTCATGCATACTTGGCAAGCACTCTACCACTGGGCCACATTCCCAGCCCACATTCCTTTTAGTGTGAATCAATTTGTTGAAGCACTTTCCTCTGTGACCTGGATTAAAAGACAGGCAATGAGGAATGGATAGATGGGACAGAGAGGGATGAGGAGCCTTGGTGAAGTGTCTCAAGAGTAAACAGCTCTTCTGGTCCTGGAAAAAAAATAAGCAGTTTTTACGCTACTCAGAGGCCAAAAGAATGAACCAAAGTACTAAGATCAGACCATTCCCATTGTATCTAAATCTATTTTTCAACAGTGAAAAAAATAAAATTGTTAATACGATAAAGTTGCTTTCATTAATATCAAGGATGTTTGAAGACTTTCAAAAAATAACATTTTTGCCCAAGATCCCATTTGAAATATTTTTTAAACCATAAAATTTACCTGGAAATAGTTCTCAAGTTCCTTTGAAAGCAATTTATAGAAAAGACTTTTTTCAGTGGCTTCAATTAAGCGATCGTGAAACACTCGGGTAGCTTCATGAACAAAGAGTAGAGCAACCATTTCTTTGGAGTTAATAATAGTCTTGTCAGCTTGCATAATTCCTAGGAGAAGCTATTAGGGATTCAAAAATAAAATTTTATAAAGACATTAGCAGGGTAGTGTGTGAAGTAAAGGCTCCAGTTTTGCACGTTTATGTTTCATAAAACTAGCAATTATCCAAGGTAAAAATTATCAGTTTCTACATGTGATAATGAATTTCTGACAAGATAAACATGTTGTAAATTAAGGACAATAAGCACAGAATCACCCTGAGTGGGAGGTGATTTAGGGAATCCTCAGCTACACCTAAGGGAAGGCTTGCTGGGATGAGCAGCCACAAGTCTTGACTATGGTGCCAATGGAGGTTCTGGAGGTGAGAGAGAGAAGCTTTTAATGTTGATGGGTTTAGCATTCTAAATGTAACGATCACAATGTGGTAGTTATGGCTGAAGTCCCACAGCAAGGGGAGAAATATAGCAAATTCGAAAATTGTTTTTTTTTAAACATTGCTATTTTGAAAATTATTTAACCAACGTAGATGAATCTGTGAAAATTTAAGCACGTTTATGATACACATATGTTTTCCTTTTCTGATAGTCACAATGACATCTCAGAAATGAAGCAAGACCAAAATCTACATTACAACATTTTCTTTTCCTGCTGAGGATCTCAGGCAGTATTCTAACAGTTTCAGTGGTTTCATTATTGAACTCTCTGATTGGAATTATTAGAAAATTTCTTTTCAACTTATTCACTGGATGAACTGATAATATGTAGAAGAACCAAACAACATGAATTTCACTTTTTTCTCTTTTAACAATTTAATGTTGACAATACCAACAAGAAAGAAGAGAAAGCGGGGAAGGAGAAAGATTCAGTTTAGTAAAATTACATCTCCTCAAGTTAAATTTTAAAAATAATATGTAAAACCAATATTAAAACAAACCTTAAACATGTCTCGAAGATTAAACATGTAGTGGCATTTTGTTGGCGTTGGTAACATACACTTACACACTTGGTAGTACATAGCGAGGGAACAAGATATTATCTGATCTTTATATTTCTGAACATCAGGTGTGAAGTTATTGATGAAGAAATACATTGCCAAATGAGCCTTTAAAAAGAAGTTTTATAACTTAGTTTTCCAAAAATTTTAAGTATAGACTATTTCTGGCTAATCTCTACTAAGAAGACTAATGGAGGACTAATTTCTTTAGAAATGTTAATAATTAAAATTTCATTTAAAACAAGATGGTGTACAAAGAAACTCTGGTTGTTGCAAACATGAAAATTTCCAATTGCTTCTAGTTTGATGCTTGGTCTAGAGGCATGTAGTATGTGTCCTCTGGGGACACATACTCCATCTCTGTGTATATCAGGTGTGCTGGAAATTCTTCCATCTCCTTGTTCCCTAGTAGATGCTACTAGAGGAAGTGTAACATGTAGAACTATTATGTCAGTTTGGATTGATATACATGTGTGCTTTCTTCTGAGAATTCTGAAATATCTTATTAGGTAAATGTCTCAATTTGAAATCTAGTATGATAGGAAAATAAATTTTATGCAACTACATTCTTCAAAACTCATCTTGCATTTCCTTTACACTATAAAATTTAAAGGTAAATTTTTAGATCAATTTTTCAAAAAGTCCTTGGTAATACTGCTGCAGGTGATCAATACCACAACACCTACCACAATTGGGGTAGGTGTTGCCTTTAGCAGAAAGTATACATGTACACCAATCCAGACTGACATAAGAGGTCTTTTGATGTTCTTTGTTCTATAAGGAAATGAGGGGCTGGGGGTATTTCAGTGATGGAACTCACGCTTAGTATGCACTAGACCCTAGGTTTGATTTCTAGCATGCATATGTGTGTGTGTGTGTGTGTGTGTGTGTATGCATGCATACACAAAGAGCAAAATTCCATCCTGGATAAACTGGATCAGAATCTCAGAGAATAAAGTCCTGAGATCTGTGTTTTCAACTCATGCATCACGTGGGTTTCTTATACACACTGGATTATATTTTTAACATTCAGAGGCATTATAAAAATAGGCCAGAAAATAGAGGGGGAAATAAAAGCTATCCAAAGAGAATTTTCTTTCAACATTAGTGGTTTTATGTTCTCACAAATCTTCTTTATTCCATGAAATTAATAGTTTTCAGTAGGAAATGAACTGAATGTATTACCTGGAAGATAGTCCGCAGGGCACTCTGTGGAGGATGAGGCAATACTAGAATGGAAAAGTGCTTGAGGAGACGTGGGCTAATGTCATTCCTACCGACTGGGGAAGCACAGGCTGCAACTACAGCAAGATCTTGAATATTCTGTGAAAAGAGTATAAAAAGAACAGTAACTAAATACTTCCGTAGGAAGTAAAATAAATACCCACTTTCCTGTCCCAAATGGACCAAAGATTTTAAAAGAATTTGAGTGAAAAGATTAAGATTACTATTTACTGCAAAACAGAAATTACAATAGAAATTTCTGTTCTTAGAAGTTACCCATCCTAAAGTGTAATTCCAAGATGTCACTTCTCGCAGGCTTGCTAAAGTGATCAGGAATAGCTCTCCCATCCTTGTAAGGCAATCACTAGAAACTATGAAACTCCTACGAAAAAACAGGGGCAATGTTTTATGCATAACATTGGTTTGGGCAAGGACTTTGGGGGTAAGACTTCAAAACTCCAAGCCACAAAAGCAAAATAGACGAATGAAATTGTAGCAAATGGAAAAGTTTCTGCACAGCAAAACCAATAATCAGTGAAATTAAGAAAAGAATGGGAGAAAATATATATAAACTATGTCTCTAAGGAACTCAAACATCTGAATGGCAAAAATTCCCAAATAATCCAGTTAAAAAGTGGACAAAAAATTTTAACAAAAGAAAATACTCCATACATCACTGATCACCAGAGAAATGCAAATCAAGGCCATAGCGCAACATCATTTCACTCTGGTTAGAACGAGTATTACAAAAAAGATAAGAAAAATTAAGTATTGGTAAGGCTGTGGAGAAAGGGAGACTCTTGTACGCTATTGTGGGGCTATAAATTAATACAGACATCATGGAAAACAGCATGGAAGTTCCTTAAATATTTGACCCAGTTATCCCATTCCTCTGCCTGGGGAAGGATTTGAAATATCTGAAGGATTTGAAATCAGAATACTATAGTGACACAGCCATATGATTGTTTATAGCAGCACAATGTACAATAGTTAAGCTATGGAACCAGCCTAGGTGTCCATCAACAGATGAATGGACAAGGAAATTGTGGAATATATACACAATGGAATATTACTCACCCACAAATATATAACTGACTTTTATGACTTTTGCCAGTAAATGGATGGATCTGGATAATATCATGTTAAGTGAAATAAGCCAATCCCCAAAACCCAAAGGTAGAATGTTTTTGCTCATATGTAGCAGGTAAACCACAATTAAGGGAGTGGGGAGAGGAGACAAATTCAGTAGATTAGATAAAAGAGAACGAAAGGAAGGGGGGATAGTAATAGGAAAGATAGTAGAAAAAATCTAACATTTTCCTATGTACACATATAAGAAATCCTAAGTGAATCTCACCAATGTGCCTGCCCACAAGAATGGGGTCCTAATTAGAATAAGATATATTCCATGCTTGTATAATTTTATCAGAATTGACTCAACTGTCATGGATAGCTAAGAAAAACCAATAAAAAAACTAAAAATAGAATTACTATATGTTTAAGCAATTCCACCATTGAGTATATATATTCAAAAGAAATGAAATCAGTATATCAAAAATATATCTGTGTTTCTATGTTCGTCATAGCACTATTCACAGTAACAACAATATGCAATAACTTAAGTGCCCATCCATGGATAAAAGGATGAAGAAAATATGGCATATATACATAATGGGATAGTATTTAGTCTTAAAAAAAGGAAATGTTATTTGCTACAACATGGACGAACCTGGATGACATTATGCTATGTTAAATAATCCTAGCACAGAAGGACAAATACTGCTGCATGATCTTACTCATTGTGGCATCTGAAAAAGATGATCTCACAGAAGGCTGTGCAGGGTGGCAGGGAGCAGGAAATGAGGAGAGAATGGACAGCAGGTACAAAGCCAGAGAGAGTAGGAGTAAGTTCTGATGCTCTATGTATAATAGGGCACAGAGGAGTTAACAACAATATAATGTATATTTTGAAATCGCTAGAAGAGAGAATTTTGAGTGTTTCACCACAAATGATAAATGTTTGAGGTGATGAATATAATTATTACCCATTGTATAAATGTATCAAAACATCACACTATAACCTATAAATATGTGCGATTATTACATGTGAATTAAGAATGAAAAAAACCAATCATTGGAAATAGCAGTGTGTTTTTGAGATCAGCAAAGAGGATTTTGGTGATAAGTGAGAAATCAGAAGATCCAGTGGAGTTGTGTCTTCAGCATGACCAGACTGACTTGGAGTGAGAAGATGCTTAGCTGTTAACATAATAATGGGCATTTTACATGTTATTACAACATCACAGCACTGTAAAGCTGAGTGAAATCATGAAAATAATCAAAGTAGAGTCTCTATAGACACATGGACCTATTTTAAATTGCAAAGACATAATTGACATGGTTAATTTAGGCTGTTTGCTTCATTTTAACATGTCCATATGGCTAGACATTCTAGATTTCTCACTTAATTTACTCAATATTCTATAAATGTTTAATTTATTGTTAAGTAACAATATTTAATGTGAACAAACATTAGCATATACTTTACCTTCCACACATTTCTTTTAGTATCATAAACCCCTCCCATATCTAACAATTGTCGGATCAATTCCAAGGGTGGCTGTGCTCCATACATATCAGATCCTGGCATATTCATGTCATCAATAAACACTATAATCTTAAGGAAGACAAAATGTTTTAAATCACATCAATTAGTATCTTTGTTTGAATTAATAATTAGAAATATTAATTGTGCTATGGAACAAACATATATAATATGTCTATTTTTCTATTAAAATAACATACCAGATTCTATTTTTGAAGATAAGATTTTAAAAAACAACAAGTTTTCAGAGTAATGAAAAATCTGCTAACCCCTATGGACTTCTAATAATTATGTCTGATGATAGAAATGTATGTGATGCTAATAATCTAATTGTATAATTGTAAAAAGGTACAGGTTTATTATTTATTAAGCATTTACTTATTGAGTGCCTATTATTGGCAAGGCACTATTGTAGCTATCTAGCTATTTATTTCATACATACTCTCATTTGGGAATAAGGCTATCACCTGGAACGAGACTTTTAAAGTTCTGTTACAATTGCTGTTGTCATGAACAACCAGCAGAACATTCAGACACACTTTAAACTTGTGTTACTTTCCATCTTTGAAAATGTTAGTCCATAGGGGTTAGCAGATTTTCCATTACTCTGACAGTCTGCTGATGTATGCTGATTATAATTTCTGTGCATTAGGCCTTTTACGTTACATTCACTTTAGTAAAACAAGTAACTAGTTAAAAAATACAAATAGCTATTTACTTTGAATTACCTAATCTGTAACTGTCAGTATCATTTTTAGTAAGACACTCAGTTTCCCCTCTTTTGTATCACAAACTGAACTAAAATTTTCTTACTTGCCAGTGGTGCAATTAGGTACTGTTATCTAATCTAACTGGGCTAATGGCCCAATTATTAACCTTTTCAAAATCTCTAAAGTTTACCTAGGTAGGCAAAGATCCATCAAGATTATTCAAATCATCAATTGAATACCAAGAAATCTGAAGCAAACCCTTAAAAGCTCTTGAATTGGAGTCGATTGTAAATATCTATTGTGACGGAGAATTTGGTTGAATAAATGGGCAGTTAATCATGCCTATGATTATGATTTGGATCTGGAATGTCCTCCCAAAGCTCCTTGGGTCCCTAATGAAGTGATGTTCAGAGATGGGGCTTTTCAGAACTAATGGGATCATAAGAGCTCTAACATCATCAGTGGATTCACCTATTGATAAATTCATGATCTGAATGGATGTTAGGAGGTGGTGGAACTTAGTTTGGAGGCAGCAGGTCTTTGGGAGTATGCCCTGGTGGACTCTGTCTTGTCCTGGCTCTTTTGCTGTCTCTGCTTCTCAGCCACCGTGAGGTGAACAGCTTTCCTCTGCTATGCCCCCTCTGCTTCTTTCTTCCTAAGTTGTTTTTCTCAGGGTTTTTTTTTTTTTTAAATCCCAGTGATGAAAAGCTAACACACTTACCCAGGTAGACAGAAGGTAAGAAAAAGGAATACCCAATACTATTTTAAGAAAGAGAGAGGTGCTCTGTGGTGCCTATCTATAATCCCAAATTCTCAGGAGGCTGAGGCAGGAGGATCACAAGTTCAAGGCCAGTCTGGGCAACTTAGTGAGACACTGCCTCACAATATAAAAGAGGTTCTGGATGTAGCTCAGTGGCAGAGCACTTGTCTTGCATGTGTGAGGCCCTGGGTTTGATCCTCAGTATTGAAAGAGAAAAGAAGGAGGGAAGGAGGAGAGGTGGAGGAAGGAAAGAAGGAAGGAAAGGAAGGAAGGAAGGAAAGAAAAAAGGTGGGAGTGGTTACAAGGCTCTTCCCTTGTTACCACAAGGTTAGCATTTAGCCCCTTTTCCAGTATTCTTATCTTTACTCAGATTTCAGTAGTTGCTTTTGGCCTTAGTAATTCTCAATCAGTATAACTTTCCATGTTGGAGAATTAAATTATATTGATTTGAAATCAGAGTTTCCATTATAAAGTGCATATTCTAGGAAAGTTCAGGAGCATGTGTTATAATAATCTTTTTACTAGTATTAATTAAAATAAATTAACTTATCATTTGAATAGCATAGACAGATTATTTAACAGGGAGGGAGGCAGGTGTTTTACCCTGTTGTTTTTTGGTGCTCCGAGAGTGTCTTTATTTCTTCGCACTAACTTCTTAAGAATCATCTCCTTCGTTTTGGCAGCTGTTGTATTGGTGCTAAAATTTATTGTAGAAACTATAATTCCTTTATGACTATTTTTAAGTAAACTTTCATCAGTTCTATCTTCCAGCTTCTTAGTATTATTATCTATGATTCCAAATATAAAAGAGAAAGACAAATTGAGAACATTTTAAGAATATTTTTGCTTAGGCTGTTCAAACATTTGAAAATTACATAATTTTACCATTTTGTTGTCTTTTTTCAAAAAACTATTCCAAGAGGAGGAACACCAACTTCAGAATGTTTCCTTACTTTTTCATGGTATACAGTATCTCCTACAACTATAGCCAAATGTAACCCTATAAAAGCTCAGAGACCCTCTTTTCACTTATGCATGTTAGACACAGAACTTAAGATCTAAAAGCAGCATGCCATTAGATGCAGCAAATACGTGAGAAATTGGAGCACATTCCCTGAGGGAGGATCATCCAGAGGGTAATCTGGGATAGTACTATAGCTACTTAAAAACAAAAATGTCTTCTGGCAGGATCCCTTTCCATAGCTACCTCAGGAGAGCCCCATCTTTTCTCCTTGAGAAGTGGAGTCGTTGCTCCATAAATTAGTAAATCAGAATTTTCAAGGATGAAGCTCCTGAAATTCCATGTGTGTTTCTATTACATGGCCTGATTTGAGAACTACAGAATTATAATTTTCTATTGCACTATGTTTAAAACCATGAAAATGTGTTCAGTTTCTTCTAGATATCATCTGAGTTCACTGATAAAGGAGGTAAAGCTTCTCTACTGTCTCTCCTTTACCTTTGGAGGAGATTAGAACAATTGGAGAGAGTACTGGATATTTTTTGAGGACTTTTTATTTTAAATTACAGGTTGAGTTTTTCCTTCTGAGATTTCTAAAAGTAAGAAATGACTTGCATACAGTTGAGATAGAAAAGTTTTAAAACTGTATTAATACGTACCAAGTCTTCTAATTGATGTCTTATGGGCTTCAGTAACCAAGACGTTGATGTTCTGCTTTAGGCTATTGGAATCATATATTTTAAATGTTCAAAATTAGTTTATTTACCATTATATCTATATTAACAAAAAATGAAGTAACACGTGGTTGATTTTAGTTGTATTCTCTACAAGAAAACAGTCCCTCTATCCTCCACCCCCATTCATTCTTTTATAGATAAAATTAGTGTTAGCATTGGAATTGAAACTCAAACTTAACATGGGCTTACTTTAAAAACGAACTGGGAAAATTCTTAGGATGCCAAGCTATTGGCGTTTTCTAATGATAGAATAAAATTTATAGCATTTATAAAATGTTTTGCCTTATGGATCACACAGTAAAAGACTAATTTGCCTTTATTTTGGTCTTACATTTAGGTGTTTGATTTTTTATGTTTGATTGAAAATAGTTTGTCTTTACTGTTAAAATCCAATTAAGTATTAAGCACACATATTTATTTTTTCAGACTCTTGTTATTTGGGATATTTGGATCAGGAATAATTTCTATTTCATTAAATACTTAAAATGCTCTCTGAATTTTAAAGCCCTTTTGAAGTATAGTAAGATTCTATTCCAAAATAATTAGTTGTGTAGATGACAATGGCTTGGAAGGAGGAGAAATAAAACAATTTGTAATATGTGTGAAGCTAGAAGATCTGAATAGTAGGAGACTGGATGTGGGCAGAGAGAATGGAGACACAGGGATTGGAATTGATCAGAAGGACCTTTTTTTTTTGTTGTTATTTTATTTAAATGCATTTCAAGTCATAGTACATAACCAGAGCTCAGTTTTTCCATTTCTCTGGTTGCAAACCAGATAAAGTCACACCATTTGTGTCTTCATACATGCACCAGGAGTAGTAATGACCCTCTCAATCAACCGTCATTACTGTGCCCATTCCCCTTTCCTTCCTCCCACCTCCTCCTGCAGTGTCCAGAGTTCCTGTATTTCTCCTATGTTTCCCGTTCCCACCCCCCTTATGTATCCTCATCCACTAATCAGAGAGAACATTCGGCATTTGGTTTTTTGGGATTGGCTTACTTCACTAAGCATAATGTTCTCCAATTCCATCCATTTGCCTGCAAATGCCATAATTTTATTTTCTTTTATTGCTGAATAATATTCCATTATGTATATGTACCACA
>CM053410.1:43839464-43907651 GCA_028644305.1 Xerus rutilus
CCCGTTCCCACCCCCCTTATGTATCCTCATCCACTAATCAGAGAGAACATTCGGCATTTGGTTTTTTGGGATTGGCTTACTTCACTAAGCATAATGTTCTCCAATTCCATCCATTTGCCTGCAAATGCCATAATTTTATTTTCTTTTATTGCTGAATAATATTCCATTATGTATATGTACCACAGTTTCTTTATCCATTTATCTATTGAAGGGCATCTGGGTTGCTTCCATAGTTTTGTAATTGTGAATTGTGCTGCTATAAACATTGAGGTGACTGCTTTATTGTAGTGTGCTGTTTTAAAATCTTTAGGGTATAGGCCAAGGAGTGGGATAGCTGGATCGAATGGTAGTTCCATTCCAAGTTTTTTAAGAAATCTCCAAACTGCTTTCCAGATTGGTTGCACCAATTTGCAGTCCCACCAGCAATGTTTGAGTGTACCTTTTTCACTGCATCCTCGCCAGTACTTATTGTTGCTGGTAATTTGGATAGGTGCCATTCTGACTGGTGTGAGATGAAATCTGAGTGTAGTTTTGATTTGCATTTCTCTAATAGCTAGAGATGATGAACATTTCTTCATATATATATTTATTGATTGTGTTTCTTCTTCTGAGAAGTTTCTATTCAGCTCCTTAGCCCATTTATTGATTGGGTTGTTTGTTTTTTTGGTGTTAAGTTTTTTGAGTTCTTTATATATCCTGGAGATCAGTGCTCTATCTGATGTGCATGTGGCAAAAATTTGCTCCCAGAATGTAGGTTCTCTGTTCACCTCATTGATAGTTTCTTTTGCGATCAGAAGGACCTTTAAAGATAGATTGGTAAGAGGGCAGGAAGGAACTCAAGGATGATTCCTAGGTGTTAAGTTTGAGTATCTGGGTCTTATCTGTTAAGGTGTAGACCAGTGGAGGAAGAATAGGTTTGGAAGAGAAATCAATAGTTCTGGATTTGTGAAGGTTGAGACGTTTATGGGATGTCCAGGGATGTATATGACATAGACAGCTGGCTATCTGACTTTCATGAGTAGAGGAAAAGTCTTGTGGGCCTCTCCAAGATTGTCTCCTTATTCAATTCAAAGAGCAATAAGCTTCTTTAATATTTTAACAGAACCAGAATTAACTTCAGAAATTTGCACCTTTTATTTGTATAATTTAGAGTTCGTTTTTATTTCGTAAAAGGAAGAGGCAGATAGAATGCACAGTGACAGAGATAAATTTTTTCTTTACAAAGGTGTTTTTGTATTTGTGAAGTAGATCATATATTTCTAGTGGAACAAAACAAATGCTATACAAAACTTTATTTGCATGTTTTGGGCACTTTTTTCTAGGAGGAAAATTATTATAGCTACCTTTTAGATATGCAAAAATTGAAATTTTAGATTTGGTTATATTCAAAATAAGTATAAGAATTCCTGATTTAAAGGAATAAAACTAGTTTTTCATTTTTTGGAAAAGTAAAGATTTTATTCCAAGTAGAAAATATTAGTAGACCAATAATAACCAAGGAGATTGAATCAGTAATGGCTCCCATCAAAGAAAAGCCCAAACTTGGATATTTCAACACTGAATTCTAACAATCATTTAAGGAAGAACTAATATAAGTCCTTCTCAATCTCTACCAGAAAATTCAAGTAGGAGGAATATTTTTAAACTCATTTCACAAGGCTAGAATTAACCTGATCCCAAGGCCAGAACATGATACTACAACAAAATTAGAGGAACCAACCCTGATGAACACAGATGCAAAATCTTAATAAAACTAAATTCAACAGCATATTATAAAGACCATTCAACATGATCAAGTAGATTTGTTCCTGGGATGCAAGGATGGTTTGACATACACTAATCAATAAATGAAGAACAAAAAATATACGATGGATGCAGAAAAAAATCACTTCACAAAGTTCAACACTTTTTTCATGATAAAAACTCTCAGAGAATTAGGCATAGAAAGAATATTTGTCAACACAATAAAATCCACATGTGAAAAGCCCCAAATTAACATCAGTCTCAATAGTGAAAACTATCACTTTACTATTCTTACAACTTTCTAATATGGAAATGAAAGTCTCAGAGAAATTAAGCAAGAAAAAATAAAAGTATCCCAATAGGAAAAGAAGAAGTGAAATTGTTTCTGTTTGCTGATGACATAAATTTTATATACAGAAAACTCTGAAGAATTCACCAAAAAACTGTTGGAATTGATAAGTGACTTAAGTAAAGTTACAGGATACAAAATCAAAATACAAAAATCAGTCATGGGGCTGAGGTTGTGGCTCAGTGGCAGAGCGCTTGCCTCGCATGTGTGAGGCACTGGGTTTGATCCTCAGCACCAAAGAAAAATAAGAAAATAAAATAAAGACATTGTGTCCATGTATAACTAAAAACAAATTTAAAAAAGACTATTTGTCTAAAAAAAATCAGTCATGTTTCTATGCACTAATGGCAAATCATCTGAAAAAGATAAGCAATCCAATATACAATATCATTAAAAATAAATAGGAGTAATTATTCAACCAGGAGATGAAAAATCTATATACTGAAAACTCTAAAAATTTTACTGATGAGGAGAAATGAAGAAAATATAAATAAATGGAAACATGTTCCATGTTCATGGATTAGAAGAACTAACATTGTTATAATGTCCACACTATCCAAGATAATCTACAAGTTCTAATGTCGTGTTTAATTTTTCCTATGGAACTGCAAAAGATTCAAAATAGCCAAAGCAGTCTTGATCAGAAAGAACAAAGCTGAAGGCATCACACCACCTAGTTTCAAAATATACTATAAATGCATAGTAATCAAGCCAACATGATACTAACATAAACACATATACATTGACAAATGGAGCAAAGAGCCCAGAAATAAGCCCAGATATTTATGGTAAATTGATTTTTGATAAAGATGCCAGGGACACACAATGGGGAGATGAGAGTCTCTTCAATAAATAATGTCCATGAAAACTAGATATCCATATTCAGAAGAATAAAATTGGACCCTTATCTCACATCTTGTGAAAAAATCATCTTGAAATGAACTGAAGACCTAAATGTGATATCTGAAACTATAAAAATGCTAGAAAAACAAACTATAAAAAGCTCCACAGCATTGGTCTGGGCAAAGATTTTTTTGATATAATCCCAAAAGCATAGCAACAAAAACAATAGACAAATGGGAATGCATCAAATTAAAATGCTTTTATACAGCAAAAGAAACAACAGAGTGAAGAGACAACTTATGAAATTGGAGGAAATATTTGCAAACCATACATTTGAGAAGAAGTTAGCATCCCAAATATATAAGGAACTCAAAGTACTAGATAAGAAGAAAACAAATAGATTAAAAAACTGGCAAACCTCTTGAATAGACATTTCACAAAAGAAGACATAGAAATAGCCAATTGGTTTATGGGAAAATATTCAACATCACTAGTCATCAGGAAAAGTAAAATCACAAGGAATGTGGAAGAAAAGGAACCCTTGTACACTGTCAACAGAAATGTAATTAGTATAGACATTATGGAAAACAGTATGGAGGCTCCTTAAAAAACTACACATAGAATTACTATATAATACCAAAAAACTACACATAGAATATACTATATGATACAGCAATCCTACTTCTGGGTATATATACCAAAGTACTGAAATCAATATGTTGAATAGACATCTGCATTTCAATGTTCACTGCAGCATTATTTACAATAGCCAAGATATGAAGCTAACCTAGGTGTTCATCAGTGGATGAATGAATAAATAAAATGTGGCATATATATGAAATGGTATACTGTTCAGCCTTAAAAATTATGAAATCGTGTCATGTATGACAACATGGATGAACCTGGAGGACATTATGCCAAGAGAAATAAACCAGGCACAGAAAAACAAATAGTGCATGATCTCACTCATACTTGGAATATTAAAAAGTTGAACTCATTGAAGCAGAGGAGATAATGGTGGTTTCCAGAGGTAAGGAAGTGAGGTAGGAGGAGATGGTTAGAGAACAACGTTTCAGTTAGATAGGAGGAATAAGATTTCAAGGACTGACCGGGCTGCAGCCTCCCCTCCCCCCATCTACCAATGTGTGGCTGTCCCAGCATGCTTCTGTCTAGAGAGAACAGCCAGGACCAGGAAGACCATCCCCAAGGTCCCTACAGACCTGGTTACACCAAAGGTGAGGTATTGGTAACCCGCAGGGACACTACAGGATTATAAGGTAGAAACTGTAAAACCTCAGATAGGCACTTCTAGAGAGGAAGACACATAAACAACATGAAAGAACAAGGGAAGAAAATACCCCAAACAAACCAAGATGCTACAATAATAGAATCCATTGACAGCACAGTAGATGAAATGTCAGAGAAGGAGTTCAGAACATACGTAATTAAAATGATCTGTGAAGGACAGAATAATATAAGAGAGCAATTACAGGTAACAATTGATCAGTCAAAGAGATTTGAGAGCAAATACAGGCAACAATTGATCACTCAAACAAAGAGATAAAAGAGTAAATACAAGGAACAAAAATTTATTTCAAGAAAAAGAGACTCTGAAAGAAAACCAAACAGAAACCCTTGAAATGAAGGAAACAATAAACCAAATAAAACATTCAATAGAAAGCATCACTAACAGACTAGATAACTTGGAAGACAGAACCTCAGGTAATAAAAACAAAATATATAATCTTGAAAATAAAGTTGACCACACAATGAAGATGGTAAGAAACCATGAATAGAACATCTAAGAATTATGAGATAACATCAAAAGGCCAAATATAAGAATTATTGGGATAGAGGAAGGTACAGAGACACAAACCAAAGGAATGCACAATCTCTTCAATGAAATAATATCAGAAAATTTCCCAAACATGAAGAATTAATTGGAAAATCAAATACAAGAGGCTTACAGGACACCAAATGTACAAAACTACAACAGATCCTCACCAAGGCACATTATAATGAAAATGCCTAGCACACACAACAAGGATAGAATTTTAAAAGCTGTAAGAGAGACGTTTCAGATTATGTACAGGGGGAAACCAATTTGAATCTCAGCAGATTTCTCAACTGAGACCCTTAAAGCCAGGAGATCCTAGAATAACATACACCAAGCTCTGAAAGAAAATGGATGCCAACCAAGAATCTTATATCCAGCAAAATTAAGCTTCGTATTTGATGATGAAATAAGAACTTTCCATGATAAACCAAAGTTAAAATAATTTACACTGAGAGAGTCTGCAATACAGAACATTCTTTGCAAAATATTCCATGAGGAGGAAATGGAAAACAACAATGAATATCAGCAAAGGGAGGAACTACACTAAAAGAAAAGCTAATCAAAGGAGAAACCAAGTCAAGTTAAAAATCAAAAATAAACCAAATGACTGGGAAAATTAACTATATTTCAATAATAACCCTGAATGTTAATGGCACAAACTAATCAATTAAAAGACACAGACTGGCACATTGGATTAAAAAATGCCCAACAATATGCTGCCTTCAAGAGACTCATCTCATAGAAAGAAATATCCACAGACTGAAGGTGAAAGGATGGGAAAAACATACCACTCACATGGACTGCATAAACAAGCAAGGGTTTTCATCCTTATATCAGATAAAGTGGACGTCAAACCAAAGATAGTCAGAAGGGATAAAGATGGTCATTTCATACTGCTTAAGGGAATTATACATCAACAAGACATAACAATCATAAATATTTATGTCCTGAATAATGGAGCATCCAAGTATATCAAACAAATCCTTCTCAATTTTGAGAATCAAATAGACCACAAAAAAATAATACTGGGTGACTTTAACACACTTTTCTCACCACTGGACAGATCTTCCAAACAAAAACTAAGCAAAGAAACCATAAAACTCAATAATACAATCAATAATTTAGAATTAACAGATATATACAGAATATTTCATCATTAACAAGTGAATAAACTTTTTTTCTCAGCAGCACATGGATCCTTCTCTAAAATAGACAATATGTTATGCCACAAAGCAAGTCTTAGCAAATACAAAAAAATAGAGAAGCTACCCTTCATTCTATCTGACCATAATGGAATAAAATTAAAATCAACAATAAAATAAAAAATAGAAGATACTCCATCTCCTGGAGACTAAATAACACACTACTGAATGACACATGGTAACAGAAGACATCAGGGAAGAGATACAAAAATTCTTAGAGGCAAATGAGAACTCTGATACAATATATCAAAATCTCTGGAACTCTGTGCAGGTTGTGTTAAGAGGAAAGTTCATTGCAAATAAAACATTCAATACAATGTTCATCCATTACAAGAGAAAAAGTTAACAAATAAATGACCTGACATTACATCTCAAAGCTCTAGAAAAAGAAGAACAAATCAACACCAAAAGAAGTAGAAGACAGGAAATAAATAAAATCAGAGCTGAAATCAATGAAATTGAAAAAATTGACAAAGCAAAAAGCTGGTTCTTTGAAAAAATAAAAAATTTATAAACTCTTAGCCACCCTAACAAAAAGATGGAGAGATAAAACTCAAATTACTAAAATTTGAGATGAAAAAGGAAATATCACGACAGACACTATTGAAATACAGAAGATAATTAGACACTATTTTGAAAATCTATACTCTAGTAAAATAGAAAATCCTGAAGACACCAACAAATTTCTAGAGGTGTATACTCTGCTCAAACTGAATCAGGAGGACATACACAATTTAAACAGATCAATTTCAAGCAAGGAAATAGAAGACACCATCAAAAGCCTACCAACCAAGCCCAGGATCAGACAGATTCTTTGCCAAGTTCTACAAGACCTACAAAGAAGAATTAATACCAATACTCCTCAAATTTTTCATGAAATAGAAAAGGAGGGAACCCTTTCAAACTCATTCTATGAGGCTAGTATTGTCCAGATTCCAAAACCAAAGACACATCATAGAAAGAGAACTTCAGATGAATATCCCTGATGACATTGAGGCAAAAATTCTCAATAAAATTCTGGCAAATTGCATACAAAAACATATTAAAAAGATAGTGCACCATGATCCAATGGATTTCATCCCAGTTATGCAAGGTTGGTTCAACATATGCAAATCAATAAACGTAATTCATCACATCAATAGACTTAAAGACAAGAATCATGATTATCTTAACAGATGCTGAGAAAGTACACAGCACCTCTTCATGTTCAAAACACTAGAAAAACTAGGGATAGTAGGAATATACCTCAACATTGTAAAATCTATCTATGTTAAACTGAAGACCAACATCATCACAAATGGAGAAAAATTGGAAGCATTCCCTCTAAAAATGAGAACAAGACAGGCATGCCCTCTTTTACCACTTCTATTCAACATAGTCCTTGAAACTCTTGCCAGAGCAATTAGATGAAAGAAATTAAAGGGATACAAATTGGAAAAGAACTCAAACTATCATTATTTGCTAATGACATGATTCTATAATTAGAGGATACAAAAATTCCACCAGAGGATCCAGAACACTTCTAGAATTAATAAATGAATTCAGCAAAGTAGCAGGATATAAAATCAATACCCATAAATCAAATGCATTTCTCTACATCAGAAATAAGTCCTCTGAAAGAGAAATTAGGAAAACTACCCCATTCACAATAGCCTCAAAAAACAAAAAACCAAACAAACAAAACCCCAAAATAACTTGGAAATCAATTTTACAAAAGAAAGGAAAGACCTCTACAATGAAAACTAAGGAACACTAAAGAAAAATTGAAGATCTTAGAAGATGAAAAGAACTCCCATGCTCTTAGATAGGCAGAATCAATATTATTAAAATGGCCATACTACCCAAAGTGCTATACAGATTCAATGCAATTCCAATTAAAATTCCAATGTTATTCCTTATAGAAATAGAAAAGGCAATCATGAAATTCATTTGGAAAAATAAGAGACCCAGAATAGCCAAAGCAATCCTTAGCAAGGAGAGTAAAGCAGGAGGCATCACAATACCAGACCTTAAATTATACTATAAAACTATAGTAACAAAAATGGCATGGTATTGGCACCAAAATAGACATGTAGACCAATGGTACAGAACAGAAGACACAGAGACAAACCCACATAAATACCAGTTATCTCATACTAGACAAAGGTGCTAAAAACATACATTGGAGAAAAGATAGCCTCTTCAACAAGTGGTGCTGGGAAAACTGGAAATCCATATGCAGCAAAATGAAACTAAACCCCTTTCTCTCACCATGTACAAAACTCAACTCAAAGTAGATCAAGTACCTAGGAATTAAACCAGAGATCCTGTGCCTAATAGAGGAAAAAGTAGGCCCAAACTTGCATCACGTTGGATTAGGCCCTGACTTCCTTAACAAGACTCCTAATGCTCAAGAAATAAAATCAAGAATCAATAAATTGGTTGAATTCAAACTAAAAAGCTTCTTCTCAGCAAAAGATACAATAAATAAGGTGAACAGGGAGCCTACATTCTGGGAGCAAATTTTTGCCACACGTGCATCAGATAGAGCACTGATCTCCTGCATATAAAGAAAAGGAGAAACACCAAAACAAACAAACAAACAACTCAATCAATAAATGGGCTAAGGAGCTGAACAGACACTTCTCAGAAGAAGATATACAATAAATGAACAAATATATAAAAAAAATTCAACATCTCTAGTAATTAGAGAAATGCAAATCAAAACTACTCTAAGATTTCATCTCACTCCAGTGAAAATGGCAGTTATCAAGAACACAAACAACAATAAGTGTTGATGAAGAAGTGGGGGAAAAGGCACACTCATACATTGCTGGTGGGACTGCAAATTGGTGCAGCCAATCTGGAAAGCAGTAAGAAGATTCCTTAGAAAACTTGAAATGGAGGCACCATTTGACCCAGGTCTCCTACTCCTCGGTCTATACTCAAAGAATTTAAAAACAGCAAACTACAGTGACATAGCCACTTCAATGTTTATAGTAGCTCAATTCACAATAGCTGAACTGTAGAACCCACCTAGATGCCCTTCAATAGATGAATGGATAAAGAAACTGGTATAGACAGACAATGGAATATTACTCAGCATTAAAAGAGAATAAAATTATGGCATTTGCAGGTAAATGGATGGAGTTGGAGAATATCATGCTAAGTGAAGTAAGCTAACCCCCCAAAACCAAAGGCCAAATGTTCTCTCTGATGAGTGGATGCTGATCCATAATGGGGGAAGGGCTTGGGAAGAATGGAGAAACTTAGGTCAAAGGAGAGGGAGGGGAGTAGGGAACATGGGGTCAGGGAAGATGGTGGAATGAGATGGACAACAATGCTCTAGGTACATGTACGACTGCACATATGCTGTAACTGTATTTTGTACAACTAGAGAAATGAAAAGTTGTGCTCCATTTGTGTACAATGAATCAAAATGCATTCTGCTGTCAGGTATACCTAATTAGAATAAATAAATTTAAAAAAGAATAATATAGGAGAGAGAAAAAAAGACTTCATGATCTCCTGCACAGCACTGATGACCATAGTTAATACTAATGTATTATATATTTCAAAATAGCAAAGAAAAAATACTTTAAATGTTTTAAAAATAGTAGTGATGTGGATTGTTAATTAGCTGAAATAATCATTTTATAATGCACACACATATTAAAACATCACACTAAAGCCCACAAATATATACAATTGTTATTTGCCAATTAAGTGAGAGCATTTAAATTGAAAAGATGAAGGGGAGATTAGGAAAATTCTTCTTTTGAATAACTCCGCATTTTTATATAATAGATTTATTTTTTTTGGTTATAACATTTACTACAGAACATCGAGAAAATAATGATAACCAGAAAAATTACTCATAGCTTATGACTTATAGAGTTCTGCACTTAACATTTTGGTGCATATCCTTTCAGGATTTTTTCTTTGCATACATTTTACACATGTAGTTTATTCTGCAATTCTGCTTTGTGGCTTTTTTATTACATAGAAATATATATGGGCCTGGGGTTGTAACTCAGTGGTGCAGCACTTGCCTAGCACATGTAAAGCAGTAGGTTCGATCCTCAGCAACGCATAAAAATAAATAAATAAAAATAAAAAAAATAAAGGTACAAAATAAAAGAAATATATCATGAAGAAATTTCAGATAATTCATTATAGATTTGCTTTTTAAAAACAAGGAACACATATGTTAAGGCCAACTTTTTTTATAAATAGAATTTAAATAATAGAATTTAAAGTTTAATATATACAACCTTGCTTTTTTAATGTCATTATGTAATAGGGCATCTCCTAAAATCGACCCATATTTTATATCAAATGCTCCGGAGCTCTCTAACTTTTCAAGCATTTGGTTAATGGCCGCAGTTTTCCCAACACCAGATTCTCCTAAGGGGGGAAAATACTTTAGTTTAGAATTACATGCCAGAAAATGACACACTTTAACATATTAAAATGAACTAATGGTGTAACAGAGACTTATAGAGGTTGCCTTTGCTAAAAGCAGTGACTCTTCACCTAGGCCTGCAGATGCCCTATTGTTAACTGAAAACAAGGTAAAGCTTGGCATCTCTGTCTTCATGTTGTATTTGTCTTCTTTATTATTTTTTTGGGTCAGGTTTCTGCTTAGCTATGTATGTAGACAGGTTAATTATTTAAGGAGTATTTATCTAAAAATTGGCAACACTAGGTTTATTAGCCATAAATTTACCTAACTTATCTCATCCCCTTCAAGACTGAGGTGAGATTTTCAGCATCCTGTTTCAGACCTCTGGAGTGTTCCCTACAAGTCTCCAGTCATTGTCTTATGCAGTGAAGACTCACAGGCACCTCGCCTCAGGATCAGATGATTTCCCCATGAAGCAGCAGCAATCATCTCATGGAAACTTAATTGCCCCTTTCTAGGATCACAGGCCTGACAACAAGTAGAAATGGCCCCCTCAAGAGATTAAGGACTTCTCCCGAGACACCTTGCAAAACCAGACAGCAGTTGGACCAAGACTGCTTAATTACGGATACCTCTCACTTCCTGCCCTAATTTTTCCTCTATTTAAAACTACAGCTCATATCAGCACCCTGAAAACAGGGCTGAGATGCTAGATCTCACTTTGCCTTCCCCATATGGTCACAATGATTAAAGTTCTTTTCCTGCATTTTGCTATTATGTTTTCTGCTTGCTTTGGGGGGCAAGGGCCAGACCTGGTTTGCTAGGACACCCAGGGTTAGATCTCTGGCCTAGGGGTCTGGGGTAACAATGGTGTTTTCCTTCGTCTGAAATTTACATGAAAAGCATGTTTTTGCTCCTCCCTTTTTAAAATGTGATACTGGCTATGTGAGTTAATATGTACCCTTCTCAGATTGTCTACATTATTTACATCTTTTACAAAAGAATAGGAGCTAATGTTTGTTTTTTTAATTTGTTGTTTTCAGATATACATGACAGTAGAGTGCATTTTGACATATTATACTTACATGGAGTACAGCCCATTCCAATTAAGATTCTATTCTTGTGTTTGTACATAATGTGGAGTTACACTGGTCATGTATTCATTTATGAGCAAAGGAAAGTTATGTCTGATTCATTTTACTATGTATTTTTATCTAATGTTCATTTAAACCCATCACAAATCTTTTTTTGCCTATAATACACTAGAAATACTACATGAAATGAAATTCCTTGAGAAATTTTGCTAAGACAATCTGAGGGAGAAATTTGGTGATAAATTCTTTATTGAGGCAGAACAAGGACTAAAAAACTAAAAGTAAGAATTTCCTTAGACCAAATTACAGGCAAGCTATGGGTTACCTGAGAGTTTGCTTGCTGGAATTCTTTGAATATGGAACTAGGAAAATGATACTACTTGCCTCTGGTGATGGGCTACATAAGTGAGAGAACTGGAAAAGGTAATCAAGTTGAAATAAATGTTCAGAAACAGTGGAAGCTGTAGATTGATTCCTTTGATAAAAGTAAAACAGTGAAAATTTTAGCTTTGGGTTGAGAAATTACATGTGTAGACCTAATTAAACCAATCAATGTTACCATAAGTGGCCCTCCAAGGACCTCAGCCTACAGGCTATGGAGACCAGTTATATATTTACCCAGTAGTTCTACTGCTAGAATTTGTCCTGAAGGTAATGAAAAGATGAAAATATTCACAATGCCCTCTACTTGAAAACATAGGGAAATGAGCATTTCATACACTGTTAGTAAGAATATAAGTTGATATAGTCACCAAAACTTTTCAGCACCTATTTTTTTCCATTTCAAAATGTTTGGACCAAGTAATATTTCCTCCTAACTCTGAATTTCTCCTTCATTTACATATTTTTTAATACCTGTGAGAAGCACAGGGAAGGAATTCTTTAAAAGAAGGCTTATGAGAAAAGAAAGGCATGTTGTGTCTCTGGTAGCCACATAATTAATATGCTCTCCACATTCTGTCATCTTCAAGATGTTGTCACCAGATTCTTGAAGGTCAGTCAGCAATGAAGTCCCTAAGTTAAAAAAAAAAGTTTCTAATGACCTAGAAAGAAATATTAAACTAATATTTTAGGTACTTAATACTTTCTGGAAAAAACAACATATTATGAAGAAATTTAACTATATATTGATAAGGCAGAATTGTTGCATGTGCCTGGAATCTCTGCTGATCTCAGACGTTCTCTGTCACTCATTCTTTTGGCTGGTGAACTCACTGTACATGTTCCTCAGTCCACCAAAAGTGAACTCAATGACTTTTCTACCACCAAACTTGCTAAATCTCTTGTATACGAAGACCTTCTCCTCCTTCCCTCCTGTAAGGATGAATGATGTAGCTCTCCTGCCAAACTCTCCTACCACCTTGTTGTAAAAACCTCACTTCTTTGGTAACCCCTCTCTCCATCATTCAGTTTCTTTCTTTCTATTGAAATTTTCCATTCGTATATGTGCTAGTATCACCAAAATTTTTGTATTTGAACCATGTGAAATTGACATTTTTAAAAGTAAGAAACTTTCTTATAAGCCATTAAAGAATTTTTTTTCTGATTGGTATTATTCCATTTAACAAATGTACCATGCAAAAGTCTTCCTTCCTTCCTTCCTTCCCTCCTTTCTTCCTTTTTTTTTACTCAGTGCTCTAGTTATGGACATCTATGATGTTTCCAATCTTTTGCTATCACAAACAAGTCTGAGTTAAGTATATGTCATTTTGCATATATGTGGAATAATTTCTTATAAGTAGAATTTTGGATCAATATAAACTGGCATATGATATATAATTTTGGTGGATATTGACAAATTGCCCTCCAATGTTTGAGAGTCTGTGTCTTCACGCCTTTGTGAAAGGTATCAAACTTCTTGATCCTTACCAAGATTACAAGTAAAAATTATATCTAATTGTAGATTAATTTGAATTTCTCAATTATGAGTCAACTCTTTATATGTAAGAACCATTTATTTTTCTATGAACTATTTATTCATATTCTTTACACTTATAGTTTATTGTTTAAGGTATTCTTGGGTTTTACAAATATTTTAATATCTGCAAATAATAAAATTTAACCATCTTTTTTCCATATTTACATCTCTATTTTTTCTCTTTTTTAACTGCATTGGTTAATATCTTCAAAACAACATTAAGTTGAAATATTTTGTTGTCATTTTTTCTTCATAACTATTTTTATGTTTTCTTTTTAGATATATATGATAGTAGAGTGTATTTTAACATATTATACATACATGGAGTATAACTTATTCTAATTAGAATCCCATTCTTACAGTTGTAGATGATGTGGAGTTACACTGGCTGTACTTTGGCTACATTTTTCATCTTCAGAATGTCTATTTGATTCTTTTTCAAATTGTGCCACTTTTTTCTCATTATTTTCAGGTATTTTCAAGCTTACTTTTTATTTCTTTAAACAAAGTAAGCATGGATGTCTCAGAATAGATAGTTGGTAATTCCAGTCATGCAAGTCTTGTTAATTTCTGGTGGTAATCTTGATTCTGCTAATTATCTTTAACTGAGTATTAAATCTGAAGAGATTGTTTGTATGAATAATATATGATTTAGGAAAACAGTTCTATTCTATAGTAAGTATATTCATTGGCTTTTTAGTGGATGCTAGAAACTAGTCAGAGATAACCTTAATCTCATTGCAAAATTTGGTTCCTTAGATCACTCAGGATAGTGTATCTGGCAATGTAAGGGCTCACTTAGGTAGTTCACCTTTCCATAGAGAGGAGAGCCGCTAATCAGACCAGATTACATTATATGTGTGTGTGTGTGAGAAAGAGTGGAGGGAAAGGCTCTTTAATTTTTGTCCTCTTTGAACCTTCAACAGTCAACCTGACTGACAAAAAACATGACTGTTTCAATCAAAATTAGGTGTAGTTTGTTAAATGGATATTATATCCTCAATAAGCTCTATAAAGCATCATTTTTAGCACTATTAGTTATATATAGAATATTACTACACAATTTATATTTGAACTCCTCGAAGATTAGTAGAAATTGAAATAAAATATATAACTCAGTCTGTATGCAAAAAACTTTCTTCCAATAATTAATCCACCATGATAGTGAGAAAAGGAATTCTGCATCATGATTTATCACATCAGTGCTCAGTGATAACCCCTTAGAGTTTGAAGTGTGGGAGAAAGGGCTTCATGTTGTTCTTGTGGATTTTTCCTTCAGTCAGCTTTCTATGCAATCATACCAATCATACCAAAAGGCGTTTTTTTCTTAAGTGTGTCTAAGGTGCCCAATCTATCATAATGTGTTTTACTATAAGGGAAACATGATATTGTGACATTAAAATTATCGTTGCAAATTTGGTTTGAGAGCTCAGGAGGGTTTTAATGAACTACAGTTTTACAATGTGACAATGACTCAAATACATTCCAGATTTCTCATAAAGTAATATTCAAAAGTTAGTTTCCAGGCAAATTTTATAAACATGGATCCAAACTGGTCCCTAGCATTTCAGAGAAATTACAAGTATAATTCTTATAACTATCCTTACCTCTTTGAATTAGTGTCTGAACATTAGGAACTAAATCTGACCAAGGTATGAATTCACATTGTTGTATGTCCACAAAATACCCAAAGATAGACCGTTCACCAGTTGGTAGATTGATACCTACATTTGAAATTGATAAATAAATCCTCATAAGAAAGATATTTAGTTTAAGAATGTTTCACTAACCATATGAATTCTATCTGAAATATATGATTATTGAGCCAGAAGAGTATGTCCAAAATTAAATAAGCCTGTCTTTTTACTTAATATTTAATTGTATAAAAGCAAAAACTGATTAACTTTTTGTCCTTTCCATAATCCAGAAAATAAGGTGAATTTTCATTTGATAGCCTTTGAAATCTTACCCCAAAGTTCTGTTTATTATTATGTAAACACCCATGATGTTTTTAAATGATAGTAATGTACTGGTTGTGGCTAAACCAATATATTAGAGAATATTGATACTTTTATTCATAAATCATATGTATTTTCCTATTATAAAAGGTAATATATTTTCTCAGTAGAAAATTGTGGAAGATATTGAATAATGAAAAGCAAAATAATTTAGCAATTGTTTTACCATACAAAGATAACAATGTTAATATTTAAAAGGATCATTGTATATGTAAAACAGTGTTAACATATACCTTATAATTTTCTGCTTTTTCAATCTTTTATTTTCTCATAGACACAAATTAAAAATCTCTTATAATTTTGGAATTATTAGCTGTTGGAATTTTATCAGATTTTGCTATTAAAAGACTATATTGTTATATTCTTACAAGTTCATGATTGTTTTATGTTTGGGGATTTTTTTTTTGGTATGGAGGATTGAACTTGACCTCTGAACCACATCCCCAGCCCTATTTTGTATTTTTTCTATCTATCTATCTATCTATCTATCTATCTATCTATCTATCCATTTATTTTGTGGTACCAGGGATTGAACTCAGGGGCACTCGACCACTGAGCCACATCCCTGGCCCTATTTTGTATTTTATTTAGAGACAGGGTCTCACTGAGTTGCTTAGTGCCTTGCTGTTGCTGAGTT
Organism: Xerus rutilus; assembly: GCA_028644305.1. Lineage (NCBI taxonomy): Eukaryota > Metazoa > Chordata > Mammalia > Rodentia > Sciuridae > Xerus > Xerus rutilus. The sequence goes on from CM053410.1 coordinate 43,855,490, forward strand.
TGGCTTTGAACTTGCGATCCTCCTGCCTCAACTTCCTGGGCTGCTGGGATTACAGGTATGTACCACCGTGGCCAGCTAGAGTTGTTGTTTTTTTAATGTAGTGTTTTTCTTTAATCCTCTTTAATCTTTTGGCATAAGTTTTACTTTGTCATATATTATTGCTATTCTCTTTTTTGTATTTGCATCACATATACTTTGTTCTCAACTTTCTGTATGCTTCAATTTAATATGCTATTTTATACATTGTTCTAACAATTCTAAAGTTATTGATTTTTCTATCCTATTTTCAAACACAACAAATACCTTAGCACACTTTAACAACCCATTGAACATCCTTTTGTGTATAGCTTTTACATTTTCAATAAAACATTTCTAGTTTATGATCTGCTTTACAGATAAATTAAGGTAGTTCATCTATCTTTAAAAGTTAGAGACATAAAATTGAATTGTTAACTTCAATAACAAATTAACATGCAATACTTCGGGATTAAAAGTTAATTTCTATAAAAAATTACATAAAACTTTTGTCATCAAGATATTTATATATATGTGCATTTTTGCCTGCAAGATTGAACACAGGTCCTAGCAAAAACTGTGTATGCATTCTGCCGTTGAGCTACACCTCTGGCTCCCATCCAGACATCTTAAATGAAACTTTTTACAATAATTCAGAAGGCTACATTAAGAGTTACATCAGACAAACCAGTAAGATTTGTATTTTTGGTATTTTGTTTTTAGACCTCATCTTTTACAAGGTTCTTCAAAATACATTCATATTTTGTCTCTTTTTGGTGCCTGCATTAACAATCTCTTTATCTATTCAAAGTTTCTTTAACCAGCAACGGTTAATTGAGAAGGCTTAGTATTTTAAAGTACTAGGATAGATTCCACTTGTTAGAAATGACCCATAAAGCACAAGAATTTATAAAATAACTTATAATTAAAAGAAAAATACAAGACTATAAATATTCTGCTCCTGCAGAATTTCCTGCTACATGGTGGTGTGTATAGTATGAATCCAGCTACACAGCTGATGGGCTAAGGCTGACTGAGTTCACAGTTGGAAGGCTTTCCCTTCTGTCTGTCTGCTTCACTAGTGTTCTAGCTTCTTGTAGCATCTGGAACCAACCAGGAATCTAATTTTCTTTAACCTCCTTTCATTATCACAAGGGTGTTGTTTCTTATTAACACTCTTTTACTTTTAATCTTCACACTTTAAAAGATGGCCCTAATCAATATAAGCTCAATCATAGCTTCTAATTATATTTTAAAATAAGCAAAATGACGACTCCTCCCAGCCATAATTTACCTCCTTGTGAATTGTTTTCAAATAATTCATGTACGAGTTTGTCAAAATCATGGGTTACTTCTGCAAGAGAATCAGGCTCAAAAGTTGGATAAAATAGTGTATCATCTTCATGTTCATCTTCACGCTTTAGGCATCCTCCAAATGCCCAAGTAAAAGCAAACACAAAAAGCTTTTGAATCATTATTGTTAATTTATCAGGATTTTTCTCCAGATACCATGGATTTTCATTGCTGGGGTAGAAATGGATGGAAGGGTGAAGGTTTAAAGTTTTAAAAAGCATCTCAGAAATTTCTTTCAATATGTAAAAGTTTAATTATTAAAAACTATAATATAGTTAAAGTGTTGACAGGAAAGTTTTAGAATTAATGTATAACTTTTCCTTTGATAACTCATGTAAGTTAGTTACTATTTTTATAGTCCCATATGAGTAAGAAATCTGTAGTCAACCTTTATTTAATATATTCCTTTATATATTTTAAAATTTAACTTATGTAAATATACATTTTTTGTATTTTTAAAGTATGTTTAACATATATTTTAATTTAATATATATACACATATGAAGTTAATTTATGTACATATTTTAATTTAGTATATACACATTTCATTTTTATTTTAGCCCAATTAATTAGCTGAAAGTTTACTTGTCTTTTGAGAGAGAGTCTGATAATTCTTTATTTTATGTGGATAGACATAAGCAAATAGTTATTCACTCTATATTCTTCTCAGCCAAGTCCTAGAGATTGATTAATCCTAGGCAGTATGAACCTGGTGAGAGTCTTTTCTAGTCTAGGTCAACTCAGGTCACTCCTGGTTGGTGAAATTCAAGTTCTACAGTGATAAGGCTGGTGCTGATGGGGCTGAACAAGAGATTTGAGCCTGATTTCAACACATTTTGTTTATCACTGAACTGAATTTTATTAGCAACATTTAATGTACAAGCATTTATACAATTATGTCTGAAATTTCTAGCAATTATGTTATTTCTAACAATTATGTCTAAATTTCAATTATGTAATATGTAATAGTTCTTTTGACCAGTATTTATTGAATGGCTATAACATATCAGTTACTCTGAACAAAACAGAACAGGAAAGGCAAATTAATACTTTTCACAGGAAAGACAAATTAATACTAAATACAAATTAATACTAAATTAATACAAATTAATACTAAACCATGATAAGAGACAAGAATAAAGAGTCAAGCATACCATGAATAATCATAGCAGGGATAACTAATTTAGATTGTGGAAGTCAGGGAAGGTCTTTTTTGAAGCACCAGTTAAATTGATACCTGAAGAATTTAAGTGGGCTTTGGAAAAATACAGAAGTGTAGCATTTCGAGCAGAACAAATATACGTGCCCAAACCCTGAAGTCAAAGGATCGTGGCTAGTTTGAGGAAGTGGGGGGAAACAAAATCCAGTGTTACTGAAGTATAGTTAGAGGAAAGATTAGGTCATGAGTCTGGAGAGATAGGCAGGGAATTTTTAAACTAGCTATTTTTATTCTACTCTGAGAGTAATGGGAAGTCATTAAGTTTATATTTTATATATATTCTTTTATGGCTACTAACTACTTCAAAAAAATTTAAAAATCTCCAGTTGTGTTGAGAATGGACTAGGAGAATTGGGGAAACTAATTCAGAGGCTATTGCAACAGTATAGGCAAGAAATGATGAAGATTTGGGCTCAGATGCCATAATCAAGATGTAGGTAAGTGAATGGATGTGAAGGTAGAGCTGACAGTGGAAACTTTGGAATGTCTTATTTTTCAAAAGTAAATGTGACATGAAGCTCTCAGGGACTCATAATGAGATGTAAGAAGGCCCCAAGAGCAATGCTCATCTCTTAAAAAAATGGCAGAAGAAATGTAACACTGGAGCTGGGATTATGGCGCAGTGGTAGCGTGCTCGCCTAGCACGTGTGAGGCACTGGGTTCGACCCTCAGCACCACATAAAAATAAAATAAAGATATTCTGTCACCTACAACTAAAAAATAAACATTAAAAAAAAAAGAAATGTAACACTAATAAATTTTCAAAGCTATCATTTATTGAGCACTTAACTATGTACCAGGCTCTATTCTAGATACCTAGCACATCACATTATTATTTCATTTTATAACTGAGATAATCAAAGCTTAAAAATATTTAGTAACTGAGTCTATATTTCAAAGTTCATTGATGACAGATTCATAAATTAAATTCATGTCAATTTTATTCATTTTTCCAATATGTACAGAGGCTGGATATAAGTATTCATATAATGCTTATTATTTTTAAAAATTAGTATAAAAATTTGGTGATTTGTAGAATTGAAGTGGATTTTGATATTATAAAATCACAAAAGTACTGGTATATTGACAAGTAATTCTGTGTATATTTGAGTATTTGGTACCTACTAGGTTTGTTGAATGAATGTAACTGACTTCTTTTCTGGTTCCTTGAATTTGATAGAAACTTTTGTCTCCTTAGTTGAAGTGTTATTGGGATCACCTTCAAAAGGAAAGAATATTTTTGTGCAGTTAACAACAAACTGAAAAATTAGCTGGTTAACTAATGAGATCCAATTTATAACACTGTTTAGTGAACTGTCAGTAGGAGAATATCTTTTCACATATAGCATTGTAGGCAGATGGTAGCTGTTTCCTCCCACCCCCATTACTCACAAGTCACTCATTCCACAGAGGAACTCAGATTAAATGATTATTTATTATTCTTTTAAGCTTATTCTTCCTTTTTAATATTTGTTTTCTTTTTTAAAAAATATTTTTATAGTTGTTGATAGAACTTTATTTTATTTATTTATATGTGATGCTGAGAATTGAACCCAGTGCCTCATACATACTAGGCAAGTGCGCTACCACTGAGCCACAACCTCAGCTCAATATTTGTTTTCTTAACATTAAAGTAAAATGTATTTCTTATGGGACATTGAGAAAATACAGAAAAGTAAAAAGAAGTAAATAATCACCCATAATGCCACTACCCACCACTGTAGAGCCATTAAAATTTTGGTACATTTCTTTATGATTTATTATAGAGACTTACATAAATTATATAAATATATAATTTAACAATTAAGTTTAAGTAAACAACTTAAGAAACTTGTGTTCTTTCTCTCTTTTCTTTTTTTGCTTAGGTTCATATTTATTAGTAATTTGTGAAGTAAATATTAAGCTAACATCAAGACATTTTTCTTAAGACTTAATGTTAATAGAATAATTTTAGAGAAATTAAGTTTAGCAGAGTTTATTTCAGCAAAGCTTGGTTCATGAATTGTGCAAACTCAGTACCAGGAGGGCTGCAGAGAGCTCCATCCAGCCACGTGGGCAGACACTTTTTTTCTGTTTTATAGACAGAAAAAGGAAATGATAAACAGATATGACTTAATTGGTTGTAGGTTGGCCTTGCCCCATTTAGGCATGGTGTGATAAGGCATGTTCCTTATATAGGCATTAAGCCTGTCTTCATGCCATTAAAAATCCTTTGAAACATGATTTTGTTGCACCATAATTTATTAAACCATTCTCTCACTCTTGGGATTCAGATTATTGTTTTTATGTTAGGAATAATTCCACTATGAATAACCTCCTTATACATGAATCTTTATACACCTTTCTTCATTTTGTTAAATAAGTTCCTAGAATAAGAGATACTAAGGTAGAGTATATTGTCAAATAACTGCCAAAAAAGGCTGAATCAATTTGTAACTCAATTACATTCTGTAAAAGTTTATAATCTTCAGCACATTCTAGACATCAGTGTGTTTTATTTTGAAAAAATCTTTGCTTATTTGACAAAAATTTTAATTCTACTTTCAAAGAAATTTTCCTTTAATTGTAATATTAAATATTTTGAAACTTCATTTACTGAAAATTTTAGTGCTTCCACAAAGATTCCTGTGACCCAGGTTACTTTTCTATCTGCCCCTTCCTCTACCTTGTCCCCAGTCATTTGATGGAGAACATTCAGGAAGCATATCCTATGTGCACATGTTGTAGGAGACATAAGGGGCTGTGATAGCAGGAATAGTATTGAATATTTGAAGGCCACCTAAAGTCTTGCAAAACTTGGGGAGAGAAACTTCAAATTTTTTACTGTGGTAAAAAAAAACATAACAATAAAATTTACCATTTTAGTAATTTCTAAGTGTAAAGCTCAGTGGTATTAATTACACTTATACCATCACCACTATCCACCTCTAAAACATTCTACTCTCATAATGACATTCTACCCATTAAACAAAAACTCCCCTCTTCTCCCTCTTCGCAGTTCTTAGTAACAACCATTCTACTTACTGTTGGTATGCATTTGACTGTTCTAGGTACCTCACATAAGCGTAGTCATACAGTATTTGTTCTTTGTGTGTCTGTCATGTTTTGGTTAATGTCTTTAAGGTTCATCCACTTTGTGTCAGAATTTTATGCCATTTTAAGATTGTATATACCACTACATTTTGTTTAGACATTCTTCCATTGATGGACAGGTAAATGAGATTCCATTTTTTAGCTACTGTGAATAATGCTGCTATGAACATTGGTGTTGAAATATCTGTTAGAGTACTTGCTTCCAATTATTTTGAGTATAAACTCAGAAGTGAAATTGCTGGGTCAAGTAGTAATCTATGTTTAATTTTTTGAGGAACTGCCATACCATTTTCCACTGTGGGTGTACCATTTTACATTCTCATCAGTGATGTGTGAAGGTTCCATTTTCTCCATGTACATGCTAACATTTATTTTTTTGTTTAATAATAGTCATCCCAATGGGTGTGAAACATTATCTCATTTTGATTTTCATATCCTTAATGATTAGTGATGTTGAGCATATTTTCACAAGCTTGTTGTTCATGTGTTTATCTCCTTTGGAGAAATGTCTATCATTATTTGCTCATTTTAAAAATGGTTGTTCATTTTTTTTTTTGTTGCTGTTGCTGTTGAGTAGTATGACTTCTTTATATATTCTGGATATTAACCTCTGTCAAATAAGTGCTTTGAAAAATTCTCTCCCATTTCATGAGTAATCTTTTCTGTTGATAATGACTATTTTTTTTTTTTTTGAGGTGCTGGGGATTGAACCCAAGGCCTTATACATGCAAGGCAGGCACTCTACTAACTGAACTATATTCCCAGCCCTGCTAATGACTTTTTGTTGTTGTTGTTGTTATTGGTTTTGGGGATTGAACTCAGGGTACTGGACCACTGAGCCACATCCTCAGCCCTATTTTGTGTTTTATGTAGAGACAGGGTCTCACTGAGTTGCCTAGTGCCTCACCATTGCTGAGGCTAGCTTAACTGGCGATTCTCCTGTCTCAGCCTCCCAAAGTGCTGGGATTACAGGCGTGTGCCACTGCGCCCAACTTTTGATGCTCAAAAGATTTTAATTAAGATGAGGTCTAATTTTTATATATTTTCTTTTTTGCCTGTAACTTTGATGTTACGTCAGGAGTGACCTTTATAGCACTGCACTGTCAGCTTTCCTTTGCTATACTTAGCAAAGTGGCAAATGAAATGAATCTGACAAATCTTTGTGTCGTCTCTTTGGAACAGAATGTGTCTCTAATTAATGATCCAAAAGAGAACATGTCTAATATAAAATGAGATTCAGGCCCCAAATTATACATTAGGACTAACTATTCTTATTCAGCAACTATAGGAGATAATAAAACATCTAATACATTACCAATGAATGAATTTCTTCAAAGTTACATAATTTCTAGTAGTTGAGAAAGTGAAGGGCAGTCTTTTGGACTAAATTTTCATCTTCTACTAGATGATTCTACTCTGATCTTCAAGGAAGCCTCTTAATAATGTCCTCATTCTTCTCAACATATAAGATCATTATTTCTGCTCTCAAATGAATCCTCAATGTAAAGAGTGAATTCTTTTTATTTTTTTAAAAAAATTTTTAGTTGTAGATGGACACAATACCTTTATTTTGCTTTTTTTAAAATTTGTTTTTATGTGGTGCTGAGGATCAAACCCAGCACCTCACGCGTGAGGCAAGTGCTCTACCACCGAGCCACAACTCTAGCTCCTTTTTATTTATTATTGATGAATATGATCTCACATCCCCACAGTGACCATTCAGTTTTTCTCACATACTTCAAACCAACCTTTTACCTTCCTCAAATCAATAGAGATAACTTTGGCTCTAATTTTATGAGAAAAAATTGAAATCATTAGAGATTTCAGCTCTTTCAGCTTTCTACCTCCTTACTCAAAAACTTATTAGTAATTCCATCAAACTTCCTTTCTTCCAGTCTCCAAGTGATACATGACCTACTCATACCTCTGCATTGTCCTGTAACTGATCTCTGTAAGAGTCTTCTAGAAACTATTCTTACTTCTCGGTTTTCTCTCATCTTTAACTTCTTCCTCTCTGTTGGTATCTCTCATTCTATATATTATCCCTGAATGATCTCAGTTGCTTTCATGCTGATGACTGTCAAATTTGAATCCCCAGCCTAGGAACTTGTCTTGCTGCTGGGCAATTCTAGCTCAATAGCCTAAAAATCTGTACACTAAAGCTTAACTCATCATCTCTGAGAATTCATATCTTTCTCCTAACTTTCTACTTCAGTTTGTGACAACTTCGACTAGCCAGTTAGAAGCCAGAAATCAACTAGCTTTTCCCTCTCTCTTCATGTTTTTAAGGTGCTGGGGATCAAACCTAGGACCTTGTGTGTGCTAGGCAAGCACTAGGCAAAGTAGACTTCAGAACAAGGATAATTGCTAAAGGTAAAGAAATAATTGACAAAGGTGTCAGTCCATAAAGAAGAGTGAACTATTCTAAAACGTATGTTCCTAGTAATAGCTTACAAATGCATGAAAAAAACTGTCAGGATTCTCCTTTGCCACTGTTTTACATTGTTCTTTCTAAATGATGATCCAGTGCTGCAGCCATTCATTTTGGGCTCACAACTCTATACCAAGTTGACCCATCCATGAACCAAGCTTAGGCTTTTCCTCTTGTGATGTGAAGGAGGAATATTGGTGCAAAAATGTTGGATGACAGTGGGTGTCTGAACTACCATCTCCTGCAACTTATTTATGTACACTGGTCCTTATTGTGCTGGACCCTGGATGTTCCATTTGCAGTTCCATTAGCATCATGTTTTTAAGGTTCATCTGTGTAACAGCATTTGTCAGAATTTGATGGAATTCTGGCTGTACTATTACTTGGTATGCTAAGGTCAAACATTTCCTATTAAGACTACACATAAAATTTACCATTTAACTTTTTTAAAGTGTAAGTTTGGAGGCTATTAAGTACATTCACAGCAGTGTGCTACCATTGCCACTATCCAGTTCCAGAACTTTTTCATCATCCTAAACAGAAACTGTGTTAACAATTAACTTCTTATTTCTTTTTTCTCCCAGACACTTGTAACCTCTATTCTACTTTTCTCTCTCCACATATTTGCCTATTTGAGATACCACATATAAATGAAGTTGTATAATATTTGTCCTTTTCTGTTAGCTTATTTCACTTAGCATGATGTTTTCAAGGTTCATTTATATTACAGCATTTTTCAGAATTTCATTCATTTTTAAGGCTGAATAATATTCCATTGTATATTTTGTTGCCCTCCATCTGTAGGCGCTTAAGAATCTCTGTATATTACATAGGAGGCCTTCAGAGGGGTTTCTAACATCTCTAACTAGATTACAGATATGCTTATTTAACCTTGTAGTTCTGTTAGTCATTTTTCATATATATTTTTTCTTTCTCTCTCTCTCTCTACATACACACACACACACACACACAATCAATATTTTCTTAATCTGTCTTTTACAAGTAATATCAAGATGACTTTCACCCTAAAATAAAATTAGGGTGGATATACAAGTTGCCTTTATTCATAATGATATACTGTTTTCTGAATCTACTGGTTTCTCCTTACATGTATTTTACTACTTTGCCTGTTTAAGCTTTTGTGTGATTATAGCTTACAATTAGAATGTTTAACAGTTTTCCCTACTAACTCAAAGAATTGTTGAAACATGGCAAAAAGATCTTCTCTAATAGAAACCCTCAGAGGGTTCTTCAGACTTTTTTTGTCATCTTATAACCCTGTGTATGATTTTAATTTACTTTTATTGATATGCTCCCCATGAATGATTTTTAGTTTGTTCCATGTGCTTATTTGCTGTTGGTCTAAATATATTGAACATTTCTGGCTTCATTTTCTTTTATAGAATCTAATAGAAGATGATAAATCGCTACTGACTGGCAAAGCTGTAATATCATTAAAGTGACTTAGGGGGAAAAACTCACCCTCTCCAAATCCTCCATTTTTACTCATTAATTCAAAGAAAGCATCAAGAATTCTGCAGAGAGTTATGACAACTGTTATGTCCTGTATAGGATATGGCTGTAATTTCTGATGCTTCTTTATAAATTGTAGTCCATCAGTGACACTTCTGTTAATCATGAATTCAAGACAATCCACTCCTGATTGATTCATGATTTTAGAGGTTTTTGAAAGCCATGACTTAACATAAGGCTCCCATCCCAGATCAACAGGATCCTAATAATAAAAAGTATAAGAAAATCTTAAGTAAATAAATAAAAATATAGTGTCCTCCTACTTTCTTTTTGCTTTACCAGTGTCCCTTGCAAATATGGCTTAGACTTATTATACATTAAAAGTGTAATTGGTGAAAAACAGCTCAAGTAATTATCATTCTCTGGAATGATGTATGTTTTTTAACCATGGTCTTATCAGATAGCAGGCCATTGGAGGAGTATGTGTAGGGAGGTGTATTGAGGCTACTGTATGTGGTGAGGGTAACTGATTACCTAGTAGTAGTCCTGGACTTAGTTAGCTTTATTCATCACATTCAGTTAGGTATATTAGAGTACAGAGCTAATCATAGCTGATAATTTCATTTATAGAATATACTTCTTTTTTGTGGTGTTTTTATCTCCTCACCACTGTCTTGGCAATGTGTTTTCCAAGTTCTAAGAGTCAAGTATAAGAAAAGGCCTCAGGGAAATATTTCCTCTATTGGAAAAATAGTTCACATCAGCAGCCTAACCTGCCTAATTGAAAGCACTACTTACAGTTGTGGAAAATACTGACACTTCAATTACTGAGAGTAATTGAATTAAGTAGTAAATATATTCATATTCAATTCTAGATCATGAGGCTTTGGGGACACAAAGCTTCTGAACTACTAGGTTGTGCTTCTGGATTCAGAGATAACAGTAAAATAAACATTAAAATGCTGTTGGTAATGACTGGCTATGATCCTAAACAATACATTTTCTTTGTTAAGAAATTACTTTTGAAAACTTACCATATATACCATTGCGCATCGGCTGACAGTAGCAGGACTGGCCTGAGAGAGAGTATCCACTTCAAAAATAACTCTTATCTTACTAGTTAAAACTATTCTCTCACTGTTTGCTAGGAACAGTATTCTAGTGTCATCAAGCACAGAATTTAGATTTTCTACCCACAAGGTATCCACTGGACCATCTAAGATAATCCACTGCCAATCAAAATCTGGAGAGAAAAATATTTGTAATGTAACTGAGAATAATCTCTGACTACTTTTTATTACAATCTTGCAAATTTTCTATTTGAGAGAATATTTTCTAAAATGAAATATTTTTTGTCTCAGAAAACACTAAGGTATTGTTTAGACATGAACTGGATAATTCTTAAAATGTGGATAGGAGAAAGATTTATGATCTTATCTTTTTCATAGTAATATGATTTGTAAGTATGTTAGTTAGCTTTTCATTGCTGTGATCCAAACACCTAAGAAGAATGATTTAGAGGAAGTAAAGTTTATTTTGGGTTCACAGTTTCAGAGATTCAATGGTCAGCTAATCCCATTGCTCTGGGCCTGTCAGTGAGGCAGAACATCGTAAGTGAAGGGGTATGGTGGAGGAAACACTCTCAGCTCACAGCACTTGGGAAGCAGAGTGATCAAGGAGCCAGGGCAAAATATAATCACCACTGGCATGCTCTCAGTGCCCTACTTGCTCCAGCCTCACCCCTCCTGCCTACAGTTACCACCAAGTAATACTTAAATTATTAATCCATCAAATGAACTAATCCACCAACGAGGACACAGCTCTCATAATCTAATCATTTCACCTCTGAACATTCCTGCCTTGCCCCTTGAAGTTTTGGGGGGACATCTTATATCTAACACTGTAACAATGAGTTTGTCCCTTCCACTCAGGAGTAATTTTTAGAATGCTGCCCTTGATAAATAGCAAAGGGAAATAGATGCCCTTCAAAAAAGCAAATAAACCAAAGTTTAGAGTATATCACACTTGGAACCCATTTACTCCTCTTTCCTCATTCCTCTTTCTAGTCCATCTGGGCCACTTTAACAAAACACCTTAGACTGAGTTGCATATTCATGACAAATTTACTTCTTATGGCTTGGAGGCTTGGAAATCCAACATCAAGGCACCAGCATATTTAGTGTCTGGTGAGAGCTGTCCTCTTAGTTTACAGAAGGGTGTCTTTTTCTCATATCTTTACATGGTGGAAGGGGAAAGTGGTCTCTCTTGGGGAGCCTTTTGTTATAACAGCACTAATTTCAAACATGAGGACAGAGCCGTCATGACCTAATCATTTCCCAGAAGCCTTACCTCCTAATAGCATTAACTTGAGGGTTAGGATTTCCATGAATCTAGGAAGGATACAAACCTTCATATCATACAACACACCACATTTCACTGCATAATCATTGCCACTGAATTAGTGTATGTTCATGAGTATTACATGCATCCTAATCTTTTACCAAAGACAGTTTGGTAAAAAATAGTTTCTACATAATACTGGCACAATTTTTTTTTTAAGAAAGCTTCACATAATGGTCATATCCTACTTTTTTGCAAAAAAGTTTGGCATAAAATCTGTGACAATTATGCAATGAAATATGACATTTGACAGCCACCACAATGTTCTATAATTTTAGAAAATCTATTGGTCAGAATAAGAGAAATGTGAATCGGTCACTTCGTAGACAGAAAATAGATAACCATGTGAGACATTAAAGTATACCTTAAGAATCAGAGAGTAAAGCTAGGATTCATATAACCATCACTGCTAAGATGGGCTCTGGCTGACTGAAATACCTGCCCTAGATATTGTTTTAAAACCCCATAAAGAAAACTTATCATGCCCAATCATTGTACTCTACTGAAAATGACATACAAATATTTGAGAAAGTAGCAGCAGCAGCAGCAGCAGAAATCTCTTTTAAAGTCTGGATTGTAAATGTACCATTGGTGGGTGTGTTGTTATGAGTTTCAATTGGAGTGGGAAAAACAATGGTTGGGGGTCCTCTAGTAACAGACTGTCAGCTCCTGTGGAGCAGGGTTCATGCCGTATACACATTCTATTCCACTGACACAGAGCAAAGTGTCTAGCACATATCAAGTGTGCATTCACTTTAGATAGCTTTGCAGGGGGCTATGTGATTTTCCTGGGAACACAGAGATTGTTTGGAGTCACACTGCAGAGGCGCTGCTGCTTTTCATATCATTATTTTTTTCCCCTTAATATCTACTTATTTTTTGTGAAGGACCAATGGTCCTTCATTTATAAAATGAAGAGCTACTTAAACCTTAGTATTTACATATCATAATAATATATGTATATACAATAATATAATATATAGTGATACCACACAAAATTTAAATAAACACAAGAGGAAAAAATAAATTATGCAAGAACAAAAAGAACACTAAGCAAAAATGCATTTAAAGATGTAACATTGCTCATATCGGTTTAAAAATCTGTCTTCTGTATTAATTAATCATCTTTATGAATTTAATCAAAATACTTACTTGGAATTTCCAGACTTTTAACATTTTTCTCTAACTCATTCAGAAAAATGTTATTATCAATATCTGCTGAATCAGAGGGACCAAGTTTGAAAACCTAAAATATACAATCAATAATGTTAAAGTTTTTATTTGAAAAATTTCCCAACCATAGTGAATGATATGTCAGTATGCTTTCTTGAGTGACAGAAACACCAAAGGTACAAGATTCTGTGGCTGAAAAGGCTGACATATAACTAGCATATTATAATGTAACTGACTTGCAACTACAGTTTATTTCCTTCTAGAATATTATTTTATTTTTGCTTCTTGCCCCCTGCAAAGATAGTACATATTCGTTGTATAATTTTCAAATAATACACAAAGCACAAGGAAGAAAGCATAAGTTCTTTGAATTTCCACCATGTATAGACCACCACCATTGACATTTTGGTGCATATTTTTTCTAGACTTTTCTTCTTATCAATTCTCAAATTTTAGAGTTTGTAAGAATTACCTTGAGGTAGGTAAATTGCACATTCTAAGTAAGACCTCATCCTTGGATTCTGATTGAAGATTGGGGTGAAGCCCATGATTTTCATTTTTAATGTGCATTCAAGGTGATTCTGATACAAATTGTTCTTAAATTTACCTTTAAGAAATTCTTATCTAGGCATAGGATTAACAGTTCTCTGGGGAGAGGACTTCATTATTCATTTCCGGAACAGAGATGAGTGATATGTTGTGAGCTAACTGGCACTTGTTTCCTTTGCAATCAAGAGTAGAGGAAGAAGGGGCTGGGGTTATGGCGCAGTGGTAGCGTGCTCGCCTAGCACGCGGGAGGCACTGGGTTCGATCCTCAGCACCACATCAAAATAAAAATAAAGATATTCTGTCCACCTACAACTAAAAAATAAATACTTTAAAAACTATTTAAAAAAAAAAAAGAGTAGAGGAAGAAAATACAAAACATGAAAGCTGTGCTGGGGGCACAGTGTTTGTTGTGAAGAGAGAAAACAAACAAAGGGCTCAGGTTTGAACCAGGCTCTAGCAATATAACAGTCAGTAGTCAGCTGGTGCTAACTCCCAGGCCTCATGAGAAGGTAATCAAGTCCCACGCTATTTCCAATTATTATAATTATGAAGTGGAGAAATTATCATCCTCAAACATAAGTTATTATGCCTTAGTGTATCTCTTTACGTAGTTTTTAAAAAAATATGGGAGTGTGGGTCAAAATTTATATATATTTATTTTAAAATAATTTTTATTAGATTTTCTCCCAAAGGTTTGTGGCAGTTAAACTCCTACCGAGGGCCCGCTATGGTGTCACACACCTTTAATCACAGTGGCTCAGAAGGCTGAGGCAAGAGGATCACAATTTCAGGGCTTAGTGAGGCCCTGACTCCAAACAAAAAAACAAAGAGGGGACTTAGATCAGTGGTAAAAGGCCCTGGGTTCAATCCCCAGTACCAGAAAATAAATAAATAAATAAATAAATAAATAAATAAATAAATAAATATCCTCCTACTAACTTGGTGTAAGAATGTATGTTTCTCCACATTCTTTCTAACACTAAATGTGTTTGCTATCAATATTCTAAATTTTTGAAAATCTGACAAAGAAAAAAAAAGTACCTATCATTTTTGCAACTTTTATTTCTTTGACTAATAGCTAGGCTGAACTTTTTGTTATACATTTACCTGCAATTTGTGTTTGTTCTATCAATTTTCTATTCATATCCATTTATCTTTTCCTCATTTAGTTGTGCCATAGTTTCTTATTCATTTTTAAAGATCTGTTTAACATTATGGATATCAGTTTATTGCCTATAAAGGTTGTAAATATTTTCTCCTAGAATTTGGTTTACTTTAACTTAGTTTATAGTAACTATTGCAAAGAAATTTTCATACCTACCTGTACAGTCAAATCCTTTCATCTTTTTAGTTAAGATTTTGAGGTGTCCAGTCTTAGTTAAGGACTTTCTAACTCTGAAAATGTGCCCCTAAATATTATATGTTTATAATTTTGTCATAATATTTAGATTGCAAATTCATCTGGAATTCTATTTCTGTTTAGTGAGATAGGAGTCTTTTCATATTTTCACATAAGACAGTGGCACATTTAATACTGGAATAAATAAAGAATGCTTTCCTCGGGCTGAGATTGTGGCTCAGTGGTAGAGTGCTTGCCTCACATGCGTGAGGCACTGGGTTCGATCCTCAGCACCACATAAAAATAAAGAAAATAAAGATATTAAAAAAAAGAATGCTTTCCTCACTGATTAGAAATATTTACTTAGTAGAAATGGGAGCAGGATGGTGATTGATTAAGATACTCTAGTGATTGTCTTCTCTCAGAGATATCAATTTAAATAGCCATTCATGCACCAAACTACCTTTCCAAGTACTAAGGGAACCAAGTGAGAAATCATAGTGCCTCCTTTTGGTATAATAACAAGAAAAGACACCTTAAAGAAGGGCAGGAATAAAAGAGTCTCCTACTTCCAATTCCAAGCAGACATCATAGAAATATCTTCTGCCTTCGAGAGGAAGAGGGAATTAAGTCTAGGACTTATCTCTGGAATCCAGTAACAGACCTACCATGGTGAAACCCAGTGTCAGACAGAGCTTCATAGCCCCCACACTCACCAGGTTGTAGGGCTAGAAAGTGAGAACAGAACTGTATCTTGAAACTCAGTGTTGGACTACTAAAATCTAACACTGGGCAGATCCTAAGGGTGACTGTCCCCAGGCCAGTGCCTGCAGACAGAGCCCCTGGATACACTCCAAAGCTAGCTAGACATTGGACTCAGTCAATCAGACTTTGGTCCTGACCATAACTACCTGTGGCTGATCATAGTAGTCTTGAGTGAGCCCACCATAGTAGTAGGCAGCTCATAGTAGTGTGGGCTGTGGTCTTGCTCCCATGCTAAGCTGGCTTGGTGAACTGTGGGCTCCAAGTGTGACTCAGGATTGTAACAATGGTGACCATAAATTTGTCCACCTATCAATAGCAGAATAGACCAAACACAAGAAAGAATTAGTGGGTTCAAAGTCAACCTATTTGAAAATACACAATCAGAGGAGAAAAGAAAAAGAAAAAGAAAGAAGAGGAATGAAGAAAGCTGATGAAAATTTCAGGACAACATCAAAAGAGCAAATTTTTAGGATAATGGGGTTCCAGAGGGCCTTGAGAATGCCAAGGGGTTGAAACTTATTTAAAGAGGTAATGTCAGTAAACACCTTAAACCTAGAGAAAGATACAAATATCCAGTACGAGGAAGGCAAAATGTCACCAATCAAATTTAACTTAACCAAGCCTACCAAAAGGCATATTATAATGAAGCTGTCTCAAGTGAAAATAGAGGATTCTCAAAGCAGGAAAAGAAACACACACACACACACACACACACACACACACACACACACACGTCCCAATCCCAATTCACCTGACAGTAGACTTCTCAACAGAAAGTTTACTTATAGGCCAGGAGAAAATAGAATGAGATTTTCAAAACGTTGAAGAACAAACCTTCCAACCAAGAATACAGTTCTAAGGTTATCTTTCAGACATGAAAAAGAGATAGACATCCCAAAAGAAAAGGTGAGAAAACTTATCACCACCACACCCATCCTGCAAAAAATGCTAAAGTTAGTACTTTACACTGAAAGAAAGAAATGTCAAGAAGTATAAATGAAAGAACAGAAGGTATTAAACTGTGGGATAAGATTAACTGTACAGACAAATTTAGAACACACTAGTATTTTAAACAGTGTATAAACCACTCATATTTAGTATGAAGAATAAAAGCAAAACAATTAAAAATAATAACTACATTAATATATTAATAGGCAATATAAAGAGATATAAAATAAGAAAGTAGAAATTAAAAATGTGTCAAGGAATGGAGTAGAA
Organism: Xerus rutilus; assembly: GCA_028644305.1. Classification (NCBI taxonomy): domain Eukaryota; kingdom Metazoa; phylum Chordata; class Mammalia; order Rodentia; family Sciuridae; genus Xerus; species Xerus rutilus. The sequence goes on from CM053410.1 coordinate 43,872,518, forward strand.
GTGTAGAGTTTTTTTACTTCAATTTTCTGTTTTTTAATTTTCTTATCTTTATAATAAAAACAATTGCTATTATTTCAAAATAGCTTTTTATAATCAAAAGACTTTTTGTAAGTATCTTGGTAAGCACAGAGAAAATATCTATAATAGACACAACAAAATAATAAGGAATCAAAACATACTACAAGAACAAATCATCTCACTAGACACACATCAAAAAGGAGAGAAAATTACCTAACCATACACACATCAAAAGGGGCAACCCTCTCCGAAACACTGTAAGATAGGGAGAAAGAAAAGAACTTCAAAAAAACCAGAAAACCGGTAACCAAATGGTTGTAGTAAGACCTTAGCTATCAATAACTGCCTTAAATGTATGTGGATTAAATTCTTCAGTCGAAAGACAGTAACTGAATAGATACAGACAAAACAAAAAGACAATTATATGCTGCTTACAAGAAACTCACTTTACATCTAAGGACATATGTAGTCTGAAAGTGAAGAGATAGAAAAAGATATTCTATGTAAATGGATTTAAAAAGCAGAAGCAGCCACTTATATAAAATGGATTTTCAACTAAAAACAGTGAAAAGAGATAAAGAAGGCCATTATATAACAATTAAGGGATCAATTCAACAAGAGAATATACAAAAAAAAAAAAAAACATGTACACACTCAGTATCAGAGTACCCAAATATATAAAGCAAATATTAATAGGCCTGAAGGGAGAGAGAGAGAGACTCCAATATAGTAATGAGAGGGAAACTTAACATCCCATTTTCAGCAATAAACAGATCATTGAGGCAGAAAATCAACAAAGAAACAGTAGAGTTTAACTATACTTTAACCATTTGGATCTAATAGACATCTATAGAACATTTCATCTAATAGTTACAGAATACCTATCCCATCTTTTCATCAGCATATTGAACATTCTTCAGGATAGTTCAGATGACAGGAAAAACAACAACAAAAACTCAACAAATTTCCAAAAAATTGAAATTGTATTATGTGTTTCTTATGACCATAGTGTGACATCAATAACAACACAAACATAGCAAACTACACAGGTATATGGAACTTAAGACTAATAAAACAAAGATCTGGTTCTTTGAAAAGTTAAACAAAATCAACAAACTCTTAGGTAGGCTAAAAAACAAAATTCAGAGACCAAAAGGGAGACATTATGACTGACATGACATAAAACATCATTTGAGATTATTATCAATGCATAAATTAAGAAGGAAATTTTTAGAATTCTTGAAACAAATGATACAATTTGATAATTAAACACAACATGCCAAAACCTATGGGATATAGCAAAAGCAAAACTAAGAGAGAAACAGCAAAAAAAAAAAAAAAAAAAGATCTCAACAAAACAAAATCAAAACCAAAAATAAAAACTATTACCTCACCCCAAGGTACTAGAAGAACAAGAAAAAACTTCACAGCTGGGCATTCAGGACCCCACAGACCCAGTTCCTAAGCCTCAGTTCCTGGACTGGGCCTTGGCAGTGGCCACCAATGGGCCAGGGAGAGTGAGGCACCATGTCTTGGGCTTGATGAGCCTCCATGTCTTCTCCAGCATCTCTAGCCTTATTTTGTGTTTTATGTAGAGACAGGGTTTCACTGAACTGCTTAGTGCCTCACCGTTTCTGAGGCTGGCTTTGAACTTGCAATTCTCCTGTCTCAGCCTCCCAAAGTGCTGGGATTACGGGTGTGAGCCACTGAGGCCGGCTTTCTTCTCCAGTCTTTAGTCCTAAGTCTTTAGTCCTCCTCCCTCCACTTTCAGCAGTTGTCTTTTAGCTCTCCCCTTGGCACTGTTGTCAACCCCAACAAACCCCTTCTAACCAAGATAACTGTTATTGTCATGTCTTAGCCAGGGATACTGGCCACCAGCAGTACTCTAATCTACCTCCATGCCCAGAATGGGACTTCCTTGACCCCAGGTCCCCTGCACCAATGGTTCTGTCCAAAAAGCACTGATGATCTTCACAAGTATTAGTGAGTCAAGGATATAATTTCCAGATTCTAGGATCCTACTCTCATTTAATACAAGGAACAATTTTGAATCCTGTCTTTAGACTGTCTAACTATGGTAATTTTCAGGGATCTGGGAAGACTTTAATAGACCACCTGTAGCTTTTTATCCCATGACCTTCACTCCAAAGTGGTCCTATTCCTCAAATGCCAATACTTGCTTGCTTCTCAGAACACCAATGATTTCTGGTAGCTTTCTTCCTGGAGCCAACCTACCTCCACTTTTGAATTGGCAATATAATTATCCATCCACAGGATCACAGACAAACCATTGTCTTTGTATATCCAAGAGGATATAGAAAACCTAAACAGACCAACATAAAGCAACAAGAGTGGAGCAGTAATAAAAAGCCTTCCAACAAAGAAAAGCCCAGGACCACATGAATTCTCAGACAAGTTCTACCAGATCTTTAAAGAAGAACTAATGCCAATTCTTTTCAAATTATTTTATGAAATAAAAAGGGAGAGAAGACTCTCAAATTCATTCTATGAAGCCAATATCACCCTCCTCCCAAAACTGATAAAGATAGATGAAGGAAAGAAAATTACAGACAAATATCCCTGATGAAAATAGATGTAAAAAATCCTTAATAAAATATTAGCAATTTGCTAATATGTTTAAATATTATTTAAAATATTGGTTAATATTTAATACACATTAAGATTATACACTTTGATCAAGTTGGAGTCATCTCAGGGATGCAAGTTTGGTTCAACATCCACAAATCAATAAATGTAATTCATCACATAAACAGAATTAAGGATAAAATTCATATCTCAATAGATGAAAAAAAATCTGACACAATTTAGCACTGAAGAAACTAGGGGCAGAAGTCACCTCAACATCATGAAGGATATGTATGACAACATTATACTGAATGGAGAAAAACTAAAAGCATTTCCTTTAAAATAAGGAATAAGACAAGGTACTAGAAGAACAAGAAAAAACTTCACAGCTGGGCATTCAGGACCCCACAGGCCCAGTTCCTAAGCCTCAGTTCCTGGACTGAGCCTTGGCAGTGGCCACCAATGGGTCGGGGAGAGTGAGGCACCATGTCTTGGGCTTGATGAGCCTCCATGTCTTCTCCAGCTTCCCTAGCCTTATTTTGTGTTTTATGTAGAGACAAGGTCTCACTGAACTGCTTAGTGCCTCACCATTGCCACACCTTTTCAATATGGTTCTTGAAACTCTAGCCAAACCAATCAGGCAAGAGAAGGAAATTAAAAGGATACAAATAGAAAAAGGAGCCATCAAACTTCCTGTTTGCTGATGACTTGGTCCTATATTTAGAAAACCCAAAATGCTTCCACCAGAAGACTTCTAGAGTTGATAAACAAATTCAGAAAAGTATTAGGATACAAGATCAATATACAAAAATCAATAGCTTTCTTAAACTCCAATAATGAATCTGCTGAGAAAGAAATCAAGAAAAACAATTCCATTTACAATAGCCTCAAAACAAACAAAATGAAACAAAATAAAACAAAACAAAATCTTGGGCATAAATCCAAGAGGTGAAAGGTCTCTATAATGAAAATTATAGAACATTGAAGAAAGTAATTGAAGACTTCAGAAAACAGAAGGGCCTCCCATGTTCTTGGATAGGCAGAATTAATATTGCCAAAATGGCCATATTCTCAAAAGTAATCTACAGATTTAATGCAATCCCCATCAAAATAATCAGTGACATTCTTTATGAAATTAGAAGAAAGTTCTAGAATTCTAATAATCAGTGACACTGTTCACAGAAGTAGAAGAAAGTTCTAAAATATGGAAAAATAAATGACCCAGAATAGCCAGCGAAATCCTGAGCAATGCTGAAGGAATCATAATATCTGATCTCAAATTACATTATATAACTACAGTAACAAACAACATGATATTGGCATAAAAAGAGATATGAAGATCAATGGAGTAGAAGACACAGAGACAAATCCACATGGATCCAGTCACCTGATCTTTGACAAAGGTGCCAAAACGTCTCTTTTTGGAGAAAAGATAGCCTTTTAAATGGTGCTGGGAAAACTGAATGTCCATATTTAGAATAATAAAACTAGATCCCAATCTCTTAACCTGCATAAAAGTCATTTCAAAGTGGATCAAAGACATACAAATTAGACCAGAATCACTGCAACTGCTAGAAGAAAACATAGGGTCAATATTCCAATATATTGGTGCAGGCACTGATTTCCTTAATAAAATTTCTAAAACTCAAGGAAAAAAAAACCAGGTTGAAAACCTTTTGCATTGCAAAGAAAACAAGAGTATGTTATAGTTTGGATATGAGGTGTCTCCCCTAAAGCACCTACATTAACGCAGGAATATCCAGAGTTGAAATGAGTGGATTGTTAGGATTGTAACTTAATCAGTCCACCCTAGTTTGAATGGACTGACTAGGGGGTAACTGTAGGCAGATGAGGGCATGGCTAGAGGAGGTGGGTTACTGAGGGAGTACCCTGGAAGAGTGCATCTTCCCTGTGTCCCTTTGCCTTCTCTCTTTTCTCTCTGCTTCCTGGCTGCTATGAGGTGAGCAGATTTCCTCCTCTGTCCTTTGGCCAGGATGTTCTGCCTCACCTTAGGCCCAGAGGAATGAACTTGTCTGTTCATGGAATAAGACCTGAAATTGTAAGCCCCTAATGAATTTTTTCTTCCTCTAAATTCTTGTCCAGTATTTGGTTACAGCAACATGAGGCTAACTAAAACAGAATGTGGAGAGAGCATACAGAATGGAAGAAAAGTTTCTCAGCTACACTTCCAACAGAAGATAAATATCCAGAATTTATAAAGAACTCAAATAACTCAAAACCAAAATAATGATAATAATAATAATAATAACAACAACAACAACAACAACAACCCAGTCACCAAATGGGCAAATGATCTAAACAGACATTTCTCGAAAGAAGAAATACAAATGCCCAATAAAGACACAGAAAAATGTTCAACATCCTTAGCTATCAGGAAAATACAAAGCAAAAGTACACTGAGGTTTCAACTCACTCTAGTTCTAATAGCAGTCATTGAGAATATAAAAATAATAATTGCTCATGAGGATGCAGAGTAAGACACACTTATACATTGTTGGTGGGACTACAAATTAGTATGATCACTTTGGAAAGTAGTATGGCGATTCCATAAAAGGCTAGGAATGGTGCTATCCCAATCCTTGGTTTTTATCCAAAAGAACTAAAATCAACACGCTATATTGACACACTCATATTGTGTGTGTGTGTGTGTGTGTGTATCTATACACACACAATGGAGTTTTACTCAGCTGTAAAAAAAATGAAATTATGTCATTTGATGGTAAATGGATAGAAATGGAGAACATCATGCTAAAAGAAATCAGCCAGACTCAGAAGGTCAAAGATCTTTTCTCATACGAAGAAGCCAGAGGGAGAGAAAATTTAAAGAAATGTACAAAAGGGGAGCAATCTCACAAAAATAGAAGGAAGAACATCAAGAGGGAGGGAGGTGGGGAGGACATGGGAAAGTACTGAGGAATGAACTCTATCAAATTATGCTATGTCCATATACAAATGTACCAAAACAAATCATATATGTATATCCACACATATGATTCATATACATGATAATAACACACCAAAGTAAAATAAAAATAAAAAATAATAATATAAGAGAGATTAGTAGAGACAGCAGAACAGGGGGAAGAAAAAGGAAGGCACTGGGGAATGAGAGTGATCAAATTATGTTATGTCCATATATGAATGTGGCATAATAAATCCCACTATAAAGCACCAATACAAATTAAAAATAAAATTTATTAGTAATTAAAAATAACCACACCCATGTTAATAAAAAATAATAAATTCCAAGCAGATATAGAGACTAAAAAACACCAGAAAATCAATAAAATGAAGGACTGGCTCTTTCAAAAGATACATAGAATTGACAAATTCTTAGTTTCACTAAGAAAAGGAGAAAGAAGTTCCAAATAAATAAAATCAGACATGAAAAGGGAGACATTGCAACTGACACTACAAATACAAAAGATCATTAGAGATTATTGTGAATAATTATACACCAACAAACTGGACAACCTGAAAGAAATTGATGAACTCCCAAACATACGCCTTCCCAAAACTGAGTCATGAGGAAATAGAAAACATCAAAAGACCAATTAAGGAGTAATAATATTTAATCAGAAATAATAAGTCTTCTATCAAAGAAAAGCCAAGAGCCAGAAGGCTTAACTGCTGAAATCTATCAAACATTTAAAGAACTAGTGCCAATTCGCCTGAAAATTTTCTAAAAAGTTAAAGAAATGGGGGAATTCTTCCAATTCATTCTAGGAGGCCAGTATGACTGTGATACCAAAACTGGATAAGGACACACACAGAAAAAATGTTATGGGTCAATGACTGTAGAGCAGACCCCAAATGGCTATAGTTAGACTCCCTTACTGAAACTTCTAGCAGACTATGTTTTTAGTGTGTAATCAAGGTCATAAACACTCTAATTCAGTGTATGTACTCAAGGTCATAAATATTTGCTTGTGAGCATGCACCCACTGATGTAACCTGTTGGCAGTGTGCCTTCTTTGTTTGGTGCGGATGTAAAAAAAGCTTATGAAAATGATTTGGAGAATTTCAAGTTCAAAGCTAGCCTCAGCAATGGAGAGGTGCTAAGCAACTCAGTGAGACTCTGTCTCTACATAAAACACAAAATAGGGCTGGGGATGTGGCTCAGTGGTTGAGTGCCTCTCAGTTCAATCTCCAGTACCAAAAAAAAAAAAAGAAAAGAAAAGAAAAGAAAATGATTTGGAGGCAGGGTAAATGGAAATGGTTGGGGTTGGAAGCTGGAGCTGAGGGCTGGCTAAAGCCTATTGTTATCTCCAAATAAAGCATGTCTACTGTCTCAACTATGTCTTGTATCTTCTTCCACCCACAGGGATCCCGAATCTGTTTCCTGGGACTGAGCCTCCACCAACAATAACCTTGATGATTGTAGATACAAAATTCCTCAACAAAATGCCAGCAAAGTAAATCCAACAGCACATGAAAAAAGTTATTCACTATGATCAAGTGGGATTCTTCCCAGGGATGCTAGAGTGTTTCAACATACACAAATCAATAAACTTGATACACAAATCAACAGAATAAAGGACAAAAACCATATAAGCATGTCAGTAGATGCGGAAAAGGCATTTGATAAAATTCAATATCCCTTTCATGATAAAAACTATGAATAAATTAAGTGTAAATTAAGAAGGAATGTACTTCAACATAATAAAAGCCATATATAACAACCCAACAGGTAACATAATACTGAAAGGGAAAAAGTTAAAAAGATTTCACTTTAAAATCTGGAATAAGACAAGCATGCTCGATTTTTAACACTTTCATTAAACATAGTACTGAAAGTTCTAGCTAAAGCAATTAAGCAAGAGAAAGAAATAGAAAGGAAAGAGGTAAAATTGTCACTGATTACAAATGACATAATCTTATACATAGAAAACCCTAGACTGTACTAAAAGACTTTAAGAATAAACAAATCCAGAAAAGCTGAAGAACAAAAAATTCAACATTTAAAAAATCATTAGTACTACTATATGCCAATAGCAAATTAACTGAAAAAGAAACCAGGAAAGCAATCTCATTTATAATAGTGGCAAAAATACTTAGGAATAAATTTAATCAAAGAGGTGAAATACTTCTACAACAAAACTAGAAAATATTGACTAAAGAAATTGGATAGGACACAAAGAAATGGACAGACACCCTATGATCATGAACTGGAAGAATTAATGTATGAAAATGTCCATTCTACCCCAAATGTTCTACATATTTAATACAATTCCTATCAAAATCCCTATGACATTCTTCACAGAACTAGAAAAATATCCTACAATTCATATGAAAATACAAAACAGTGTGCATAACCAAAAGCAATGAAGAAAAAAGATTTTTCTTAGTCACTTCCTAATTACAAAATATATTACAAAACTAATTAAGAGACTATGGTACTGGCATGAAAACTAATATATGAAGCAATGGAACAGAATAGAGAGCCTAAAAGTAATTCACACATCTACAGCCAAATGATCTTTAACTAAGGTGTTATGAAAACACATTGGAGAGAGGGAGAGTCTTCTAAAATGGTACTAGGAAAATTGTATATCTACATTTAGAAGAATGAAAGTAGACCCATACTTCTCACCATATATAAAAATCAACTCAAAATAGAATAAAGACCTAAATATAAGACCTAAAACTATAGAACTGCTAGAAGAAAACACAGAGGAAACACTTTAAGACATTGGTATAAGTAATTCTTTTTTAGATAACATCCCAAAAGCACAGGAAGCAAAAGCAAAATTCAACAAATATCAAACCAAGAAGCTTCTGCACAGTGAAGAAAACAATAAACCAGAATATATAAGGAGCTCAAACAATTCAGCAGCAAAAACCAAAAACAAAATTAATAACAAACCTCCAAATAATCTAATTAAAAAGTAATAGATTGAAATAGACATTTTTCAAAGAAAGATATACAAATGGCTATATGCACATGTTTATTGCAACATTATTGACAATAGTCAAGTTATGGAATCAACCAAGTTGTCTATTGATGGATAAATGGATAAAGAAAACATGGTATATATACATAATAAAATTTCATTCACTCATAAAGAAAAAATGAAATCCTGTCATTTGCAGCAAAGTGGATGGAACTGAAGAACACCATGTTAATGAAATAAGCCACAGAAAGACAAATATCACATTATTTCTCATACATGGTATGTAAAAAAATTGATCTGAATATAGAATAGTGATTACTATAGACTAAGAATGGTGGAGGGAGGGAGAATAAAGGGAGATTGAATAATGGATACAAAACCACAGTTAGATAGAATAAGTCCCGGTGCCCTGTAGCACAGAAGGGTGACTATAGTTCACAATAACCTATCAAACATTTTAAGAAAATCTAAAAGGGACAAGCTCAAAGACTTCAAACATAAAGACATGATGAGAAGGAAATGCTAGTTATCCTGAATTGACCACTGCATGTTATATGCATGTGTTGAAATATCACTCTGTACTTCATTAATATCTAAAATATGTTAATTTAAAAATTAAATTAGATTAAAAAATGAGATCCTGTTATTTGTGGCAACATGGACCAACCTGAAGGATATTATGTTAAGTGAAATAAGCCAGTACAGAAAGACAAACACTACATAATCTTAGAGATGTAGAGAATACAATAGCAGCTAAAGGAGGTTAGGAGGGGGAGGGGGAAGACAGGAGAGAGGGAGGTTGTTTAATGTGTACTAAAATACAATTAGGAGGAATAAGTACTATTGTTCTTCAGCAAGTAGGGGGACTATAATCTACAACAGTTTATCATATATTTTATAAAGAACTAGAAAAGAGAAGTTTGAAAGTCCCCAACAAAAAGAAATGACAAATGTTTAAAAAACAGAAATGCTAATGACTGTTTTGATCATTACATGTTGTATACATACACTGAATTATCACTTTGTATCCTATAAATATATACAATAAAATTAAAACAAAATAAAACCCAGAAAGGCAAAACAATACAGAAATAGTATTATTTTATATTAGTAGGAGTTAGATAAATTATTCAATTGTATCAGAAAAATTTTCTATCTGGGAAAAATTAAGTTAATCACACCAATTTAAACTACATTAAAATAAAAGGTTTAAAAATATTTATGTGATTAAGTAACCATCAACATACAACTTAAGTATCCCTTATCTGAAATTCTTGGAATCAGAAGTGTTTTGGATTTTGGAATATTTGCATACACATAAAGAGGATGGGCCCAAGTTCAAACAAGAAAATAATTTATGTTCCACATATACCTTATACATATAATCTGAAGGTAACTTCAGAACATAGTTTTAAAATAAATTTGTGCATGAAACAAAGTTACATGGTATGAAATTTTGCACTGTGGCATGTCAGCACTGAAGTTTTAGGTTTTAAAGTATTTTGAGTTTTGATTTTCAGAATAGGGGTGCTCAACCTGAACCAGAGTAATCTTAGACAAGAGAAATCCTACAAAGGTATGACTGCAAAGTTAGAATCTACAAAAGAATATATTGATCAGCTTATTTTCATGAGTTGGAGAAAATACGTATATAGCACATTTGATAGAAAAATGACTATTTTTAATGTACAAAGGATTCCCATACAAATAAACAAAGATAGCAACAACCTAATAAAATTACTTACTTAGTATAAATTATTAGGAGTGGGCTTCTAAATCAAAAGGAATATCAAGTTGAAAACTCAATATATTCAGTCATCCCTTGGTATACAGAGAGGGGATTGGTTCTAGGTTCCTCTCACAGGTATCAAAATCTAAGGATGCTCAAGTCCCTTAATAAGTAGTGATTACATATAACCTATATACATCTCACCATATACTTTAAATCATCTCTAGATTACTTATACTATTTAAGAATATTTAAATGGTATGCAAATAGTTGTTATACTATATTGTTTAGGGAATAAGAACCAAAAAAAGTCTGGACATATTCAGTATAGACACAATTGCTTTTTTCCAAATATTTTTGATCCATGGTTGGTTGAATACCGATATAGAACCTACAGATAGAGCTGACTATATTTCCAAAATTATTCCAAAATATATAGGAATTTCTACTTCACAATCTTGTAAATATGGAATATTGTTTTTCTATTTTTATCTTTACTAATCTCCTTGGTTTCAACTATCACCTTTTGTTAATATATTTTAGCTAATAAGATTTATTAGTAGCCTTGCTTATTACTAACAAGAATACAACTTTTCAAATTTCTGCCATTTATGTTCTTTGATGAATTTTGTATCAAATATTTAATTCACATTTCTACTAAAGTATATTTTTACCTTGTCAATTTGTAAGGTACATTGTTGGTGTTAGAATCACTATATTATTCTCTATTTAAATTGAATTCACTTTGTGTTTCTTTCAAAGCAAATATCTTTAACTTTACTCTGGTTTACTGGCCATTTTTAAATGCAATGGCATATTTTCTTTTTAAAAAATAACATAATTTTCTACATTTAAAGCTGTTCATATCCTTTAAATTTACTTTTAAACTAATAATATCTAGTGATATTTTAACATCAATCATTGCATAAGCACCTAATCCACTTTAGCAAATAAAAATACTCATTATATATAAAACTTACAGCAGATAAATCGTGGATTTTTGACTTTAGTCCAATATTCATGTCTTTCTTTAAGTACTTTGTATTTAAATACACATAATTTCGAATTGTTGCTGATAATAAGCCATCAGTCCATTCCATAGTATTAGGATCCAGTTGTCCATATAGTTCATTAAGAGTGATGCACTTTGGATTTAAGACACAAACATCCACTTTTCCTTTTCTTATTGAAGTCTGGGGCAAATCCTGTGTGGTTTTAAAATACATTAGTTATAGCACAATTATTTAATTTTTGCAGTATTAATGAAGTGTTTTAGCAGAACTTTCCCATTAAAGAAAAAAACTCCATAAACGTGATTTACAAGAAACACTAAAAATCGACTAATTAAAATTATCTACAATACATAAACCATTATATAAACCAATAGTTCAATATATAAACCAATATATAAACCATTATTTTAAAAAATTCTAAACATTACAAATAATTCCTGGAGTGAAGGGAATCTCAATGTGCTGCATTCAGGAACACAGGATTTAAATTGGGATGTGACATATCTGGAACCAGAGTTGAATGTAGAAATGAGAGAAGGAGCAAGATAGACTTGTAAACTTCAAGTCAGAATTTGCACTCAGGTACATCTTATTTGCAACATTATAATCTGTCTGGGTGTTGCCTGAAGAACTGGTCTCTGTTTCATCCACTGTATTTCACCATATAATCTTCACTACCACATAATTGTTGCATCCTGTGTTTTCAGTCCCCATATTGGCTTATAACTTCCATTGCATGATTGCTGCATGGAATAATTTTGTTCAACACAGTGCTTAAAAGGTAAATAGCAGCAGTATATTCACTAGTGACATATGGATGCACATTTGTCTTCTCTTGTGCTATGAAACTTAAGCTTGGAATTCTTAGTGTTGGTGCAATGTCAGTGTATTTCTGAAAGCTGACTGTCTAGCTTGTTTAGAGTACTGCAGTATTGAAGGTAAACAGATCTTATATGAGTGACACTAAAGACAGCAGGTCAGATAAATGAGAGCAGCTCAAAATTTTCAAACAAAGATTAAACTTTCTAAGTTTAATTTTTCAAAACTGTAGTAAAATTTCTCATGTAATATTTTGACTGTATGCACAAATCAATAACATCTAATGTATTAATTTTTTCAGACTTAAAATATTTGCTAAACTGTTATGAATAAATGATGTGTGTCAATATGGACTACTCAGTTTTAATCTATATCTATACATATACTATGCCTCCTAATCTTGCACCAAAGACAGTTTAGTAACAAATGATTTCAAAGTAATACTGGCACATTTTTTTAAATTTCCCATAATAACTGTACCCCACTTTTCTGCAAAAATATTTAGCATAAAATCTGCTATGACAATGCAATGAGATACAGTAACTCAACCTTGGGTAAGGATGGTTCAATGTAAGAAAGTCAATGTAATACACATAATAATAGAAAAAGAGGAAAAAACCACATTCTCTTTTTAAAAATTTATTTGTTTTAATCAATTATACATGATAGCAGAAGCCTCTTTGATTCCATATTATCTTATCAAGAGTCAAAGAAAAGAAATTTGACAAATTTCTACACACTTATGGTAAAAACACTCAGAAAGCTAGAAATAGAAGGGAACTTCCTTAACATGATAATGGACATTTATGAAAAAGCTACAGATATCATATTCAAGGGCAAAAGACTAAAAGCTTTCCCCCTAAAATTAGAAACAAGACAAGAATTCTCTTTTTTACCACTATTAAACATTGTACTGGAAGTCCTAATCAGGCAATTATGCAAGAAAAGAAGTAAAAGGCAACCACATTAGAAAGGAAAAAAATAAAACTATCTCAAATTTGCATATGACATGATTCTATATAATTAGAAAATCCAAAAGAATTCACAAAACAACTATTAGAGGTAATAATCAAATCAGCACATTTTTCAGGGTAGAAGATCAATAGACAAAAGTTGCATTTCTATACAAGAGCAATGAATAATCCAGAAAGGAAACTTTAAAAACCATTCCATTTATAGCAGCACACAAAAAATAAAATGGCTAAGAATAAATTAACAATAGAAGAAATAGCTGTATACTTAAAAGTACAAAACATTGCTGAAAAAATTAAAGATATAAAAATGGAAATATATCCTGTGTTTATCATTTGGAAAATTTATCAGTAAGACCGTAATGTTTCCCAAAGTGATCTGTAGATTCAGTGCTGCTATGATTTGGATATTGTTTGACCAAAGGCTCATGTGCTTCAAGATTGGTCCCAGTGTAGTAGTATGGAGGTGGTGGAACCTTTAAGAGGTGTGACCTAGTGCAAGGTAATTGGATTGTGGGGGCATCATCTTCAGAAGGGATAATCCTTGGTCTTACAATGTGAGTTGGTTCTTGCAAGAGTGGGTATTATAAAAAGAGCAAGCCTGATACCTGAAACTGCCCTATTTCCTGTATTCTGTAGTTTGGATCTTGAATGTTTCCCAAAGGTGTAAGGTAATTGCGTTATGGGGACAGCATCTTCAGAAGAGATGATCCTTGGTCTCACAATGTAAGCTGGTTCTTGAAAGAGTGGGTATTACACAATTAAAAAATTTTTTTTAAAAGAGTTGGTATTATAAAAAGAGCCAGCCTGATATCTGAAATCATCTGATTTCCTGTCCTCCATAGTTTGGATCTTGAATGTCCCCCAAAGGCTCATGTGTTGAAAGCTTAGTCACTAGCATGTGGAACTATTGGGAGACAGTGGAACTTTAAGTATAGATGTTAGTGGAAGGAAGTTAGGCTACTGGAAGCATATCCTTGAAGGAAATTGTGAGTTCCTGATCTCTTCTTTTCTCCATCTTTCCCACCAGCTGTAAGGTAAGAAGCTTTACTCTCCCACAGGCTTTCATCATGACGTATTGTGCATCACAGGCCCAAAGCAACAGAGCTAAGCAACTATGGACTGAAAGCACTGAAACCTAAGGATAGACATATAGAGTAATGGAACAGAATGCAGAATGAGTCAAAATAAACCTTCTCTCTTTTAAGTTGATTATCTCAGGCATTTTGTCATAGTAATGGAAAGCACTGTCTCACCATGTGATTGCTTTCTTCTTTTTTTTGCACATGCTCACACCATGACACTGAATAAGAATAGATAATGTTTAGGTAATGGAACCCAATTGAGGTCTTATTCAAAGGCAGAGACTACACAAGGAAGCTAACTGGCAGAAATATTAATGGGTACCATCAAGTCCTAATTCAAATGTAAAAGACAATGAGGCTTACCTGTGGGAACATTCCAACCAACTCTTTTGTCACAGAGAAGGGGGAAAGTGAGAGGGGGAATAAACCTGAATTTGGGAGTTTCAGGAAGGAGTAAAACTCAGGCTAAAGGACACAACCAATAGCCTTGATATTTTTTCAGTGCGTATTTAATATAGATTCTGATCAAAGCTCATAACCCAAAACTGTATAAGGCCCCTAAGCTAGCACAACAAAATGGATTTTCCTACTATCAGGTTCCCTCCTACATGGTGGGAATTCTTTCTCTTTTCACTTAAATAAATCTTATTTTATTTATTGTTTACTCTCCCCTTCAATTATTATTCATGAATTTTATTCTTAAAATTTGAGAGACAAGAATGCAGAAACAAATTGGTGAAGCAGAGAATCTAGTTTCATCTCAGAACTTCAGTTTCAATGCTATAATGCCATGTGTCTTCTTGTGATACAACCAGGAAAGTCCTCACTAAAGATCAAATTGATGGAGCCACCCAGTCTTGGACTGTCAGCCTTCAAAACTGTGATTTAAATAAATCTCTTTATGAAGTACCCAGTCTCAGGTATTTTGCAATCTCCACAGAAAGTGAACTAAGACAAATACAATCCCTATCAGTATTCCAATAGCCTTTTATGCAGAATGAACAGGCCCATTCTGAAATGCATATAGGATCGCACAGGGCCTGAATAGCTATAATTCAAAAAGAAACACAAAGTTGGAGAATTCAAACTTTCCAATTTCAAACTTTTCCATAAAACTATATAGCAACCAAAACATATATACCTTGGCCTAAGGATAGACATATAGAGTAATGGAACAGAATGCAGAATTCAGAAATAAACTCAAACATCTTTGCTCAACTAATTTTCAACAAGAATGTTAAGATCATTCATTGGAAAAAGAACAGACTCTACCAAATGATGCCAGGAGAACTGAATATCCACATACAAAAGAATGAAGTTGGACTCCTACTTCCTTTCATATAGCAAAATTATCTCAAAACAGATCAATGAATTAAATATGAGATAAAACTATTAACTATTAGAAGGAAACACAGGAGTCAGTCTTTACAATCTTGGATGTGGCTGTAGATTTGACACCAAAAGCCCAACTAACAAAGGAAAGTAATAAACAAATTGGATTTCATAAAATGTAATGACTTGTGTGTTCTTCAAGAGACATTGTTCAGAAAGGGAAAAGATAACTCACAGAATAGAAAAATATATTTGCAATTCATATTTGACAAGGGTTTCATGTACATGTAAAAAACACTTAACTGAACAATAAAAAGACAATCTAATTAAAAAATGGGCCAAGGACATGAATAGACATGTCTTCAAAGAAGATACAAATGGCCCATAAGCAGGTGAAAAGGGATACAACCTTCCACCAGTCATTAAGAAAATGCAAATCAAAATTACAATGAGATACCACTTTATATCCACTTGAATGGAAAAAGATAAAGAAAACAAAGTGAGGATGTGGAGAAATATAAAACCTCAAATTGCTAATGGCAATTTAAGAGGATACAGTTGCTGTGAAGAGCAGTTTGGTGGCTCCTCAAAGTTAAACATAGAATTACTACAATGGGCCAGCAATTCTACTTCTTTGTATATATCCAAGAGAAACAAAAACATAGGCTCACTCAAAAACTCTTTTACAAATGCTTATGATAACAATATTCATTATATTGGTAGAAACAACCCAAATATTCACCACATGTTGAACAGATAAATAATGATGAATGGATAAACAAATATTAGATTCTACATATCACATTTTATTCAGCCGTAAAATGGAATGAAGTACTAATGTAAGGGGACAGGTAGGTGAGGATGGTGGGAACATGAGGTTAAGAGAATAATTCTATAAAATGAGCCCACTGTACTGACTCCCCACATGCTTTCTTTGTCTAAAAGCAATCTGCCTGCAGCCCTGTCTGGCCTGAGTGGACAGAATATGTCATGTTCCTTAGCAAACTGAAGCAGGGAGTAAAGATCAGGCAATTAGTGTAGGTAATGAATAATGGGGGTTGAAAGGATGAGGGTTGATTATCAAAGAAAAGACAATGGGTTGCCAGTGGTTAACCTCAGGATGGGATGGATGATGACACTTCCCAGCACAATGGGTTGCTAAGGATTATCGCCTGTGCTCCTGCTCCTTCCTGCCTTTGGGAATGGAAAAGAAAAAGTAGGGGGAAGGTTCTGGGATCTGCAAAAGAGCAAGACACTCACTCCTACATACTCTCAGCTCTGGGGCCCCTTCTCCTTGGAGAAGTCTGCTCTCTTTGACCCTCACTTACATAAAACCTGCTTTCTACACTTGCCTCTGAGTTTATAGGGTGTTTAATCTTCAACACTGGGGGAACAAGGACGCATTCTTGATCTTCAAGATTGGGATCACTGTTTCAACTTGGATGTACTTCAACAATATATGCTAAGTCAAGGCCAAGTCATATACACGGTGTGATTCCTTTCAAATAAAATATCCAGAGTAGGGAAATCCATAGAAACAAAAAGCCAATTAGTGGTTACCAGGGAATAGGGAGTGAGGAGAATGGGGAAGGATTTTTTAATGGAAAGAGGAGTTTCTCCTGGGCAGTAAAAAAGTTTTGAAACTAGAGAGAGGTGATGATTACACAACCTTGTGACCTCACTGAATGTCACTGAACTGTACACTCTAAGATGGTTTAATATATGTTGTATGACTTTTATCTGGCAGTGCATGGTGAAGTTACACCTTGCCATCCAGCAATTCCATTCCTGGGTGTAAAAAATTTAGGGATACATATGTATCTAAGGGCATAAAAACATTAAAGTTCATCTGATGGAAAGGGAAAAGAAGTAAAGATCAGGAACTAAACTAAACTAAACTGAGCTCAATTACACTAAAAAGATCTTGAACACAGCAATGAGGAAAAAGTCAAGAACTAAGGAGGATGACCAAAACAATTCTATTACCAAAGGTCTTGCCACCATCTTAAATATGCTTATTACAATTATATATATTTTTATAACCAAAAGTTTAGAACTACTAAACATGAGGAGAATCATTAAATTTCAGTATAGTTACATGTACAGAATATAATCATTGGAATGATACTTGTGTGTGGTTAATTTTCAGCGCATAATATTAGGTAAAATGCCAAGATTTTAAAAATTGAGATTATTTATACACAGTACTACCTCAATTATTTGAAAATACATATAGTATTTAGTGTAGAAAAAATAAGCAAAGGAAACGAAAATATGTTTTCAGCCATTCTTCTTGGTCATTATTATTTATTTATTTCCCAAACTTCTCACAATTGTACATACTACTTTTATATTAAAAAACTGTTTTTACGGTGGCTCACGCTTGTAATCCCAGCACTTAGGGAGGCTGAGACAGGAGAATTGCGAGTTCAAAGCCAGCCTCAGCAATGGCGAGGCACTAAGCAACTCAGTGAGACCCTGTCTCTACATACAACACAAAATAGGGCTGGGGATGTGGCTCAGGGGTCGAGTGCCCCTGAGTTCAATCCCCAGTACCAAAAAAAAAACAAAAAAAAACAACTGTTTTTAATAAAATAAATTATTTCCAATAGCATTGTTGTGAGGATTAAATGAAATAATTCAAACAAAAGTGCTTTATCACAGTACTGGACCCATATTTAGTACTCCACAAATATTAGCTATGATTATTATTATTATTGCTGAGATAATTCATCTCATTAATTACAATATTGCTTAAGAACTTACTGAAATATGTTGAGAAAGGAAGAGGGAAGGATAAAAAATAAGAAAGTATCACACAAATGATTTTGAAGCAGAGTGTTTCATACTAACAGAAAAAGATTCACACAACTCAGAACCTGACATTCTAAAACTTCTGGAATACATTTAAATGAAGTAACTCAAGCATATAATATTTGCTGGAGTCTAGCTTTATAACTGCATAAAAATGTATCCTGACTAACTAGGGGCTAGTCTAGAAATTCAAGGATAATTTAATGTTAGTAAACCCATCAACATAGCTTAATACAAACCAGTTAAAATATTTTTAAAAGATGCTGAAAATCAGCTAATAAATTCTAACAATAAAAAAATAACAATAAAGTTTTAGGGAATAGAAACTTCCAAAGTATGATAAAGAATGCTTGTCAGAGGTCAAGAGTAAGCATCATATTAAATGTAGAAATATTAAATGCATTCCAAACAAAGTAAGGAACAAATACTATAGTTAACACTGTTTTGGTTAATCAATTCAGTAAGATAAGAAAAGCATATAAGTTATATAAATATTAGAAAAGAGACAAAATTATTTTGAATTGATGATGATTCAATTGATAGCTTAAAAAAAGGAACTTAGATTCCATTTAGAAAGGTGACTAAATACAAAATAAATATGCAATTCAATAGTTCTGTTTCACACTAGTTTGAGATTTAAACATTTCTAAATCCCACTCATTACAATGATACATAATTATCAAATTCCTAGCAATAAATTTAATAAGTAATGAAAATATTTATGGAAAAAAGATAAAATGTTAACTGAAGTAGAAAATACGAACATATGGGGAAACATTTTACTTAGTAGAACATTTTACCTTTGAAGGAGATTCTCTTTGCTTAATGTCTACAACTGGTAATAGTATTAATGCTTTTTCTAAAATTCTTCTGACTGTTGTCTTTCCTCCACCTGTTGGACCCACTAATATCACACCAACACAAGCCTAAAACAAAATTGACAGATTTAGCCATTAATAAACAATTTTAAATTTATTTAAAAAATACATCTGCTTATATCCACTGACTATTCCTTCAAATTATTGCTCAATCCATCATAATCTGACTTCTGCTTTTGCTGAGATAGGTTAATGCTAAAACCATCAGGAGTCTTCCGCTCTTGTATGTGTTCTCTCTTACTCTGCACTATATGAGGACACAGCAAGAAGGTGGCCATCTACAAGCCAAGAAAAGGATCTCATCAGACACCGAATCTGCCAGTACCTTGATGGTGAGCTTCCCAGCCCCTATAACTGTAAGAAATAAATGTAGTTTAAGCCAGTCTATGGATTTTTGTCATAGTAACCTGAGATGACTAAAACACTTAGGTCTCTTTTGGACTATTGTAATAGCACTAAGAAAATTATTATTTTAAAAAATAATGTAAGTATCACATAAATATAATTAAAATTCAAATACGGATAAAGCTAGAATATCTTTTAACTTCTTGTTGAGAAAGGGAATTTAGAGGAAAGGATAAAAAATAAAGTATCACACAAATGATTTTGAAGCAAAGTATTTCATACCAACAGAGAAAAAGATTCACACAACGCAGAACCTGACTTTCTAAAACTTTTGGAGTACATTTAAATGAAGTAATTCAAGCATATAATATTTACTGGAGTCCAGTTTTAGACTGCATAAAAATGTATTCTGACTAGCTAGGAGCTACTAGAAATTCATAGATATTTACAATCTCTGTAGCCTCATGGAATTCTTGTGATTCTCTGATCAGACAGTTCTGGATGCTACATTTGGCAAGGTGAGAATGGTCCAAAACACCTTCCTTATCAAATGGAAATTGAATATTCAAGAACACTGCTAGCCTTGTTCTAGTGAGTCATGAAAATGTTGCAGCTATCTCCCTGGGGTAAACTTTACCCTACTTAACTTCTTAGAATAACACTGTTGGTTCAATGAGATCTTGATTCATAAAGATTCCCTGGATAAAGTGCCTGGGTCTGGTTTATTGATCAATCAGCTAAACTGAACCCTTAGGGTGTCTCACTGGTCAGCCTTAGAGCCAGAAGATTTATTCACCTTGCTTGGTGGGCAGAACTCTGACTCTTGGGTTTTACCATTGGCTTAGCTATTTGGTCTGCCACTTGGGAAAAACTAGAAGATTAAAGATAACCCCTCTTTGAGGCTGTGAAGTGTGGAAATAAATGCTGACTGCTGACCAACTAATCTGATTCACTCATGGGCCCAGGGTGAGAATTCATTCTTTGATGATATTTCCCAGAATCAAGCTGCTAATTGAGCCTGTCCTGCCCAGATTGCCATAACCTTTATATGAATCCAACATCTGAACATTGCAAGTGAACATTGCAAAATTTTCACCCTTAAAACAACATCATCATAGTAAAGAACTGTGTACTTCTGATGCAGAAGCTACTACTGTATGCCACACTTAATGACTCTTGCTAAAAGTTGATGTAGTTGTTTCACAGAGAGGGAAGCCACAATGAATAGGGTGTGAGCTCAAGAAACTCCTGGCACATTGCCTACATTAGATCTCTATTCCCCTAAGGGCTATTGGTGGTGTCTTATACTAATGCTGAAATTATTTCAGGTTATGGGGTTGCTATTCCCATCCAATCAGCAGACTGTGACCATATCATAGTGTCTTGAAACTAATTTGTATTACATGTGTGGATTTCTGGACCATTTGCAGTCTGACAGTAGTATACCTTTTATCAAAAAGTCACTAAACAATGGGAAAATTATCAAGGGATTTAGTGGACCTTTCACACTCCCTAAAGTCCACAACCATCTGGTATTATTAGGCATTGGAATAGTCTCCTCAAAAATTGACTATCTGATTCTATCTCCCCTACCTTCTCTTTGCCTGTACAACTTACTAAGGAAGTTCAATCATTGAATGTAAGTGTCTCCAGAAAAAGATCATGTCCTTTCATCTGCTTCCCAGGTAATGATTAGTATAAAAGATATGGGAGATTATATAGACATATTTTGAAAAGTTGGGATTCAGACCTGACAATTCCTGGGTATGGTGCTTCTTTCTTCTCCCTAATGATAACTCCATACCATTCTGGTTGATGCATGCTCCATATGACAGGATGACAAAAATAAGGCCTAGAAGGTCAAATTTGATCCTGTTTCAACTATCTAGATTCTCTTAGATTAATGTGATATTAGATCATAAGGATAATGACAACTTGACTGAGTACATTACCAGTGTAAATTTTATGAAAATATCCTTGTCCCTTTGCATATAACTCTTTAAGATAAGAAGTCTGGGTGCAAGTAGGGGATGGAAAATTACTATGGTTAAAACTACTGAAATGGAGCTGGGCACAGTGGCACAAGCCTGTAATCCCAGCACTTAGGAAGCTGAGACAGGAGAATCGCGAGTTCAAAGCCAGCCTCAGCAAGGGCGAGGCGCTAAGCAACTCAGTGAGACCCTGTCTCTACATAAAACACAAAATAGGGCTGGGGATGTGGCTCAGTGGTCGAGTATCCCTGAGTTCAATCCCCAGTACAAAAAAAAAAAAAAACAACCTACGGAAATGGGACACACCAGTGTTGTGGTAGTACAAGGAGAGAAAAAAAACCCCAAAAACTAGAAGAAACGCCTTGGATTCTGGGGAAGAAACACCTCAGATTCTGGAGGGAACAGAGGGAAGAAGAGATATAGAATATCTTTTGTCTTCTAGCTTTCTTCAAAAAGGAAAATGCCCTGATGTGGCTATTTTTAATTCAACTGATAGGATTTAATTATCATTCTACTTAACCTTACTGGGAACTCTATTAGAAATAGCAGGGATGGGCTCAGCTCTTGCATCTCCCATGCTAAATTCTGTCAACACCTCCAGAGTCTTGATTGTCTTTTTCCTCTCTGTTCCTATTGCTCAGTCATTCCATGGAACGATAAATGACATGCTGATGGCATGGCAAACAGATTAGGCTGAACTGACTGTCCACACAGTCACTCCAAAAGTAAGTACTAGACTAAATTATTAGAGCTGAAATGAGAACCCATGTTGGAGGCAATGTCAACCTGTACCATTCCTCACCCTGAAGTGATGTATGTTTCACTCAGGAAAACCAGCAACTGTAAAAAACAGCAAAATGTGCTTTCTTACATAAAAGTCAGATATTAACTTGACTCCCACCTAAAAACAATGTAATTCCAACTTAAGGGTAGTTATGAGTGGCAACTATCCAGGATTTAAGGGAATAGCACCTTGACCCTGTAAGGCATTCAGATCAGCCTCAATTCAGTGGCCATTATTGTTATGAATGATAAAATTGCACTAGACACTTTATCCTTGTGCGCAAAGGCAAATATCTGTGCAGTTGACAATAATATTGTTAAGTATGGACCAATGCTTCAGAGATCAACAAGCATTGTCAATATAGAAACTTCAGGAGAAATCCATCTGACTTTCTAAGGTAGATTCTGATGGTTTATGGAATCTGTTCAATGGTTTGGGCCTGGGACCTTGGGTAGGAATGATTGAGATCAATACTTTAGGTTGGCCTTATCCTGCTACTTGGTGTCCTATTGACAGAAGCCTTAATTTTGTTTGGTATGAGCTAAAGTGAATGTACTTTTGGTCCTAGTTCCTGAAAGTAAGATTAGTCAGAGTGGTCAATAGAGTAGCATACTCATGAGACAATTTGACCAGAAGCCAAGTGGAAGTATAAATGAGGAAGAGATGTTGTTGGGAGGCAATGCTTTAGGTATCTCTGAAAGATTTCTAAGTGTCTTCTGAGCAGAGGCATTGGCAACTTTATTCAGAATTTATCTTTTCAAAAATATTTGTATAACAAATAGTATCTCCTATCAGGATATAGGATTTGTTTTTGTATGTGTGTGTCCTGGGAATTGAACCCATGTGTTCTACCACTACATGAGGGCAAATTTATTTGCAACCCAGAATTTAAAAATAATGTCTCACTCAGGGACAAAATTGGGCATTTCCTTCCTCCCTCCCTCCCTCCCTCCCTCCCTCCCTCCCTCCCTCCCTCCCTCCCTCCCTCCCTCCCTCCTTTCTTTCTTTCTTTCTTTCTTTCTTTCTTTCTTTCTTTCTTTCTTTCTTTCTTTCTTTCTTTCTTTCTTTCTTTCTTTCTTTCTTTTCCATTAGTACCCTTCTAAGATTAGGGGATTCCTAAGCTCAGGGTTCTTCTGTAACTCAACTTACCACATGTGCAGGTATGACCTGGTCCTTGTGTTGCCCTATGGGAAGTAAGTCTTAGGGAACCAGCATAGAAGATATTATTGTGTCTACTGCTATTGTTGTGTGTTTTGTTCCTGACCAAGGAGTCTACTCTCTTTTGCCAACATGAACCTATGACAGGTTAACTTGACAAGCTGCATAAAGTCTTGACAAATATGTGTATGGAGGAAAAGATGTAACATCACAAGCTGAAAATTCTCACCATAATTATTAGTTAAACTCTACCTCAAAATCTGAACAGGAATTTTTTTTTTTGAACAGGAATTTTTGATAGACGTCAACAGACTGGTTTTAAGAATTCTAAGAAAGAGAAAAGGTCAAAAGAAGCAAGAAAACTTCAAAAATAACAAAGTTAGGAGACTAGTTACCACCAGATATAAAAAAACTATAATATTTAAGCTATTAAAAAACTATGATATTTAAGACTGTGTGGCGTAGGGATGGAGACAGAGAAATAGACCCAAAGAACAAAATACGGAAGAAAGCAATAAAGAATCCCTATTAGACATGAAAACTTGATGTACTATAGAAGCAGCAAATCAGTGAGGAAAACTCTTGGGAAAATTAATTATCCATTTTTGGAAAAATAGATCCTTATCTGCCTTATCTGCCTAGATGCCTTAAAGAAAAATGAACTTTGGACAGTTTAAAGATGGAAAATGCAAATAACTTAAATCTTTTCGAAAAAATATAGGAAATCTCTTTACAAAAAGAGGGCTAAATAGATTTCTAAAAATAGGATGTGAAACATTCAGACGATAAAGAAAATGACTGGTGGATCTTACTGCATTTAAAATGTCTTCTTTTTTTTTAAAAAAAAATAGTTTTTAGTTATACATGGACACAGTGTCTTTATTTTGTTTACTTATTTTTATGTGGTGCTGAGGATCGAACCCAGTGCCTCACATATGCGAGGCAAGCGCTCTGCCACTGAGCCACAACCTCAGCCCCTAAAGTATCTTCTTATAAGTCAACACCATAGACATTTCTGAAAAGCCAAGATTTAAGAGAACATATATGCAGTGCATATAACTGATACAGAATTATGATATAAAAATGTGTGATGAAAAAACCTGCACGTTTACTAAGAAAAAGATAAACAACCCAACTGAAAAATGAGTACATTACAAAATCTGAAAATTCATATGGCTAAAAAACATTGAAAGGATGTACAATCTTACGAGTAATTGGGGATAGGTACATTCTGCTGTTTTTGCAAATGGTTCATTCATGGATGACTTAAAGAAGGTATGGCAATGAATGCAAAATATTTTATGACATACTTGTAGGGTTTTTACAAAAATTTGTTAAGAGGAATGAAGGTGAAAAGATTAATTTATTTAGAGTTATGATCAGGGGTCAAATACCAAAGTCTAAGGGAACAGTTAATCAATATCACCTCAGTTTCAAGAATATTATAATAGCCTTCTTTTGTTATTACTGTTGTTATTTTCCTCCCTGACTGTACCTATTGAAACCCAGGCAAAAATTTGCTAACATGCCATTCTCTGCTTACCTGAAGTTGATTATAAAACTGAATGATCTTCTCTTTCTGAGGTGACCAGTGTTGTAAGCCTAATTGTCGTATTGCAATACCTATTACTTTCTAAAAGGAAATAAATATATTAATTTAAAAGGCATTATAAATTGAACCAATGACTATTTGTTTATTTGTTTGTTTTTGGCAGTGCTGGGGATCGAACCCAGGGAGTCTTGCATATACTAGGTAAGTGCTCTAGCACTAAACTATAACCTCAGCCCATACCCTTACATTTTAATCCTGATATTTCTCTTAACTAGTTACCAATTACTATAAGACAATAGTTCTAAACTTTTTTAGTTCAACAACCCCTGACTCTGAGAATAATTAAAGCTACTATTATTCTGTCCAGAAAAAAAAATAATACATACAAAATTTCATGTTCACAGACTTCTGGAAGCAAATTCATAGACATTCCCCCAGCTTAAGAAGCCAGTTTTTAAGATATATTTAAGAACTAGCTGTTACCAGAGTATAGTTGTTTAATTATTCTACACTAAAAGCGAACATAAAGGTTCTATACCTTTTTGTAATTTTAATCACCATTTAGATAGGTTACCAATTTCCTAATAATTATTTTAATGTTTCAAAGTTAAGAATATTCTAAGGCAGCAAATAAAATTGATAGGATTGAAGACACCATTTTGATTGTGCACTAAAATATCCCAAGGAGTGGCTGCAACTTGGAAAGATACTTAATATTCTAGTAAAGAATTATAAGGGGAACCATGCTTCCTACTAAAGGAGGGTTTATTTCAGTGTGGATACAACTGGTAACTATATCTACAGGGAAAAAAAAGTGGATTTATCCTTTATTTTTCACTGACCTCTCCCACTTCATTGCTCATTCCTCACATCCCTACAACTAGGCAAAACAAGCAGCTGAAGGAAATTCAGCAGGACTGTGTAATGGAGAAAAAGTCACCTCCTGTGGCAAGACCAGCTGGAGGTAGGCAATCAGCTGAGAGGAGTTGTTAAAGAGCAATCTCTTTTAAATAGAGATAATAAGATCATCTATTTGAAGGCCTGAACTTTGGGCAGTGTTAGGTACAAAGTTTATGAATTCTCTGCTGTTAATAATACCAGCCATGCAGGTGTGGAATAAAAATTGCAGGGAATACACAGCAGATCAATATAATGGGGATAATCAAAGACATATTCAGACAAGTCACCCTCTTGATTAAATATATCAAGATTCTTACTTAGGAAGGTTTTGAAATAAAATCATAATCCTATTGTAAAGTATTCAAGGCTATGATGATGTTCCTTGGAGTCAACTGGATGGCCAACTAAACACAGCTTTTATTTGGTGAGGTGGTTTCAGTAATTCTGTTTATCTTTTGGTTGTTCTGAGTTAATGTCTCCCACACTTTGGAGAGTGTTAGAGACAAATATGCAAATAAGATAGATCACAATTCCCTATTACACAAAATTTACATTCTTGCATCTCAAATAGTATAAATAGCAGGTATACAGTGTAGTTCTTTAGTAAGATATGTTCCTATGCAGAATATATAGCCTATACATAGCTGGTCATTGTGTAAACCATCAAAACTATAACATTGAGTAACTGCCCTCCACCATACCCTTCCACCATGATGGGCCCAGAGCATTAGATTCAGCCCACCATGGTCTAAATCTCTGAAACCATGAGCTGAAAATAAACTTTTCTTCCTCTAAGTTACTCTTGTCAGGTATTTTGGTCACAGCAATTAAAAGCTGACTAACACAAGTATATAATAAGGCTCAAAAGTAAAGTCATTAATATACATGTAGGAATACTATTAGACTAGTAATGCTATTTTTAAAGCTGTGACTTGAAAAATGTTAAAGGTAACATAGGAAGTACCTAAAACTTATAATTAGAGAAATAAAAGAGAGGATTTTATAGGTTTTGCCTGTGAAAGATAGGAGGATGCTCATATAAAACAGAGAAAAGCTCATCAACTGACATTTCTCTTCTTTTTCTCCTATTAAAGTAAAGCCCTCAAAATATAAATGTGAATCAAAATCTTCAAAACTTTGGCAATAGTTGAGAGACAAATATTTACTGTATTTCTCCTGGAAACATCACAAGCAAAAAAGAAAAAAAAACCATAAAATGAAATTCTCATTAAAATAAGGAAACAAAGAAAACCTAAAAATTCCAAAACACATGGAAGTACCAAGAAAATAGCTAAACTTAGATTAATGCTTGAACACGGAAACTGTTGGATCATAAAAGTCAAACTCATTAAATTATGTGGAACAAAGGATCACACAGTATGTTGTTCTTGTTAATTCAGAGAACTAAAAAAAAACAAAAACAAAAAAACCCTACATGTTAAAAAGGCTAATAGAGTACCAAAACTCATAACTACAGAACTTATAGTGAAATTATAAAAATATCAAAGACAAAGTGAAAAATTTAAAAGTATGTATAGAGAGAATACAGAGGAACAAATATCAAGGTGCCACTGACCTGAAGAGTGACCTTGGAACAAAAAGAAAGAAAGAAAAAAGAACAAAAACAACAACTAGAGAACAATCTCTGACTGAAGTGACTGTGGGAAAATGCTGAAGTGCACACAACTAGCTCAGAGTTGGGCACAGTGCAGAGAGATAGTGAGAACATAGCTTTTGGGGGCTCTGCAAAACAGGCTGGTTCGAGAAAAATTCTCTGCACTTCTCAGCATATGCTTGCAGAGCTATAATGGGGAGCCATCTTGAGAAGGTTGGGTCTGAGCTTGTTCTTTTTCCCCAGGAACCCACAGCAGGCATTGCTGCACTGTCTTAGCTGGTGACTATCACAAGACCCAGTTTGACCTTGGAGGAATGTAACTGAGACAACCCTGCTGAAAAATCTATACAGTGATATAGATTTTTTCTAACCAGTTAGTGACACACAGGGGTATGGAACTCACTTCCCCATTAAGACTGGTGGTTTGGTGGCCTGTTGAAGAGCAGAGGACTGAACAAGCACATGGGAACTGGGTCTCAGAGTGCCAGAGTTGTGGGGGGTGGATTGTAGAGGGCCTGCCTGTGCCTCTTGACCCAATGCAGAGTTACTCTGCCTTCTGAATGGCTTTCACAAAGGCTTCTGGAGACTCAGATGCACAGTAATACTCAGTGCTAGGTCAGGGCTGAGTGTGTGTTGAGAAATTCTTTCCTGAATACATTTCTGCTGGAGAAACCTTGTGTTCTGTGATAGCTCAGACTGGTGAGCAGGACAGCTCAGAGCTACTCCAACTGGCTCTGGTCTTGAACCACTAACTGGAAACCACAGAGAAGTTTGTGGTGGAAAGAATCAGAAATAGAAGGAAGTAGAGAAAGTGGAAGGAAGGACAGAATATATTCAGTGACAGCCATATTGAAAAGCTATTATATGTCAAAACACTTTATTTTGATTTTTTTAGTGAAAGCAACAATGATCCACTCCGCCCTTTTTAATTTCATCAAACATATGTTTTAGGGACTCAACTCTGGTGGCCATGTGGAAACATACTAGAATTCAGGGAATGGTAGGATGCTAAACAATAGTATTAAGAAAAGACACTGATACCCTACCAAGACCAAGATAATGGCTATGAGACTGTATATGTAAGAGAAAGAACAAAGGGCTCTATATAATTTTAATAATCATGAAATATCTTTTTCATCATTCTGGTCTAATTTGCTTTTCTTTTTCTTTTTTTCTCTTTTTGAAGAGGGATTTCTACCAGGGATTGAATCTAGAGGCTAAACACTAAGCCACATCCCCAGATCTTTTTATCTTTTATTTAGACACAGGGTCTCGCTAAGTTGCTTAGGACCTTGCTAAGTTGCTGAGGCAGGCTTTGAACTTGGACTCCTCCTGCCTCAGCCTCCTAAACTGCTGAGATTATAGGCATGTGCAAGTGCACCTGGCTCTAATTTGATTTTCAAAGTACCTCTTCAAAATAGAAAGAACCAATACAGCATCATCATTTGAAAGATGAGAAAACTGAGAATAAAATACGTAACAGTTCTCCTTGTCTAAAGCTCCTTTTCCCCAAAAGGAAACACATGTCTCCAAGTATTTTTATCTCCCCTATTATAGTATGAATAGAGCACTTCAGGAAGAACATAGTATTTTTAAAAAAATTTTTTTTAGTTGTAGATGGACACAATATTTATTTATTTTTATGTGGTGCTGAGGATAGAACCCAGTGCCTCACGCATATGAGGCAAGCGCTCTACCACTGAGCTACAATCCCAGCCCCAAGAACACAATATTTTTAATCCATATCTAGTATAACTTGATATTCCACAACTAAATAATTTGTGATGATTTTCAAAGATCTTTTTACCTCCAAGGCAAGTTGATTTACTTTTGAAACAGTCACTCCAGGAAAAAAGTCTCTTATAATCATTTCAAAAAGTGCATCATCTTCAGGAATAAGCTTTGATGAACTAGCTTCTCTTATAGCCTCTATCACAATTGTAGTTTCATCTACTTCAGAAGGATTGTCACTGGTGTTACTTGAATGGTTGAAGAAAAACATAAAGAACAGGTTAGCAAGGCTGTTTTGCTGACATTAAATTGGCGTTTTTAGAAGTGGCTGTCTCGATTCCCTTTCTCCCTTTGCCTCACTACTAGCAGCCATGGAGTTTGGGTGGGATTAATCAGGCCCCCAGCTCCGAGGAGGACTCTCACTGGTCTAGAATAGTAAGAATAAAGCCATTCCTCAGTCACTGATTCAGGGATGGGCACTACCAGTAATGGTTTTTAGTTCTAAATAACAGAAATTAAATTTAGGCCAATATAAAATGAAAAGGTCGATTTATTAAAAATCTCTAGAACTAGAATCAGGCTAGCAGGCTATGCAGCTGGGAACAATGGCCAAAATTATGCTGTAAGACTTGTGAAGAAATGACTGCCATCATTAACAGATATAGACTGCAGTGCCTGTCCCACTAATTCGTCATTGATGTTGGCACTAGAACGGCTTGTTGCCTCTGTTATTGCTGCAGATACTGTCTCTGTTGCCCCCCTTGTCAGAATGGACTCTTATATGTTCTATTTTTATTTTTACTAATTTCATGTTCAAACCCTGTGATATCTGTGTCTGATTTACCAAGGATGTAGGTCAAAGCCATAACTGGGAGGGAGTATGGAGAATCAAGTTATGTGGCATTACAATTGTTCACTTAAGGAACATAAACTCAGCTCTAGTCATTCAGTGCCTGGCAGTAACCTTGAGATAGTGATTCAAGAGAAGAGAGAAATGATCTGTCCATTCAGAGTGAAGTTCAGTGCGGAGGACTATCGCTGGGTGTCCACTCCTCTGATCAGCAGGAGAGGGGAGTCCCCGAGGGCCACGGGGGGAGAGAGGGCGGGCAAGCCAAGGAAGGTAAGCCCTCCGGCACATAATCATCTCGCATGAGCCGAGAGTCTTGTCTCAATCAAGAACTGCTTTATTGAGGGGAGGTTACAAGCTTATGTAGGGGAGGGGTCCAACGGTGTCCTGTTTCTAAGCTAAGAATGTGGAAGGGGGCTGTCCACGTGAAATGGTATAGATTCACTTAGGTTAGAGCCATGCTTTGTCCGTGAGCATGGAAGCAAAGATTAGCCAATAAGGGTGAGGAGATGTGGCTTTCTCAGGGCAGCGTGGTCAGTCCCGAGCAGCACCATCTCAAGGCAAGCCCCTGCAGTTCAGGACTTCAGTCCAATGGTATAGGTATATTAGATGCCTGAACTATAGCCAGTCTGAAGTTCCATCAGTACATGGAGGACTGCAGTGTTAAGAATATCTCAGCTATTAAGCTGAAACCCTAATCCAAGTAATCCTATCCTGATCCACCTCTGGATTTTCTAATTGGGTGAAACAATGAATTGCCTCTTCTGTTTAGCCAACTTGAGTTTTCTGTTATTTTTAACAAAAGTCATCATGCATTCATAAAAACAATACTTTATACATTAAACACTTCAGTATATATTAAACAGGTAATCAAAATGATAATAAGTAACTACATAAGGTCTGAAACATTTATCCTCCCTTTTATTTTTTTCTTTTTTCCCCCAGTGCTGTGGATTGAACCCAGGGCTTCACATATGCTAGGCAAGTGCTTCTACCACTGAGTTATCCTCCCAGCATGGTGAAAATTTTTATTATGTTTTATTTTGTTTTTTTTAGTCTTTGATTCATAATAAAAAATAGCTAACATTTATTGAGTACTTTTTACTAGGCATTTTGCTTGAGATTCATAAAAGTTAACATGCCTAATGTTGTACAACTGGTGAGTGTTGGAACTGGAATTTACGAGGTCTCTCTGACTTTGAAGGCCAAGCTTATAACCACTGAACTATTACAATGGGGGCCTCATATTGGGTAGAATTGATGTTAGTTATTTATGTTTCCCTGAGAAGAAAACTCTCAGTCTTTATTCTGAATGTTTTCTGTAGAGAGAGATGGGAGTCCATCTGATGTTAAGGGGAAGAGACCACACCAGAGGGAAGGAGATCCAGATTTCCCAGCTGGGATCCTAGGGACCGGCCTTGACCTTTTCATATCTTTTCCCAAGACAGATCTTCCTTTATTTTAAAGGAAAATGAAAAAAAAAATCAGGGACATCTAGTGTCTTATTGGGGCACAAATGCCAAATACATATATGGAGAGATAATGGCTTATATAAAATACAATACTGTTGCAATATGTTGTTGTCCATTATAAAGTCATGTCTTCACTAAAATTTTACAAGAGTAATTTTGAAGGTGACATGTGAAATTATTATCAGGTCTGTTTGTTGTAATTTAAGAATAAACAATGAAAGGTTTAAATGAATTTGTTCTTAGTGTACTAGAAATTGTTTTTATCTGTTGTTTTTAGATATACATGACAGTAGGGTATATTGTGACATATTATACATACATGGAGTGCAACCCATTATAATATTTATTCCCTTTTTGTGGTTGAACATGATGTGGAGTTACATTGGCCATGTATTCATATGTGAGCATAGGAAAGTTATGTCCAGTTAATTCTACTGTCTTTCCTATTCCTACTCCCTCTCCCTTCCCTTTGTTCACCTTTGTCTAAACCAATGAATTTCTATACTTCCCCTCCCTACTCGCCCTTGTTATGGGTTAGCATCCACATATCAGAGAGAACATTCCTTCTTTGGTGTTTTGGGATTGAGTTATTTCACTTAGCAAGATATTCTCCAGTTCCATCCATTTACTGGCAAATGCCATAATTTCATTCTCCTTTATAGCTCAGTAATATACCATTGTGTATATATGCCACAGTTTCTTTATCCATTCATCTATTGAAGGGCACCTAGGCTGGTCCCATAGCTTGGCTATTGTTAATTGAGCTGCTGTAAACATTGATGCGGCTGTATCACTGTAGTATGCTGATTTTAAGTCCTATAGTATAAGGGAAGGAGTGGGATAACTGGATCAAATGGTGGTTCCATTCCAAGTTTTGTGAGGAATTTCCATACTGATTTCCAGAGTGGCTGCACCACTTTGCAGTCCCACCAGCAATGTATGAGTGAACCTTTTCCCCCACATCCCCACCAACATTTATTGTTACTTGTTTTCTTGATAATTACCATTCTGGCTGGAATGAGATGACATTTCAGTGTAGTTTTAATTTGCATTTCTGTAATTGCTAGATATATTTGTTAACCATTCTTATTTCTTCTTCTGTGAAGTGCCTGTTTAGTTCCATAATCCATTTCTTTCTTTATTTATTTTTTTTGTGTGTGTGTGTGTTTGTTAAGTTATTTGAGTTCTTTGTATATTCTGGAGATTAATGCTCTATCTGAGGTGCAGGTGGCAAAGATTTTCTCCCACTCTGAAGGCTCTCTGTTCATATACTTGATTATTTCCTTTGCTGTGAAGAAGCTTTTTATTTTGACACCATCCTATTTATTGATTTTTGATTTTACTTCTTGTGCTTTAGAAGTCTTATTGAGGATGGCTGTTTCTGAGCTGATATGATAGAGAGTTGGGCCTGATATTTCTTCTAGTATGCTTAGATTCTCTGGTGTAATGCCAAGGTCCTTGATTCACTTTGAGTTTTGTGCAGGGTGAGAGAGAGGGGTTTAATCTACTACATATGGGTTTCCAGTTTTCCCAGCACCATTTGTTGAAGAGGCTATCTTTTCTCTAATGTATATATATGGCACCTTTGTCTAGTATGAGATAACTATATTTATGTGGGTATATCTCTGTGTCTTCTATTCTGATCCATTGATCTTCAGTTCTATTTTTGTGCCAGACTATGCTGTTTTTGTTACTATAGCTCTGTAGTATAATTTAAGCCATAATATTGTGATGCCTCCTGCATTATTTTTCTCACTAAGGATTGCTTTGGCTCTTCTGGGTCTCTTATTTTTCCAAATGAATTTAATGACGGATTTTTCTATTTCTATGAAGAATGTCATTGGAATTTTAATGGAAATTGCATTAAATCTGTATATCACTTTTGGTAGTGTGGTCATTTTGACAATATTAATTCTGCCTACCCAAGAACATGGGAGGTCTATCCATCTTCTAAGGTCTTTTTCAATTTCTTTCTTTAGTATTCTGTAGTTTTTATTGTAGAGGTCTTTCACCTCTTTCATTAGATTGATTCCCAAGTCTTTTATTTTTTGAGGCTATTGTGATTGGAATTGTTTTCTGATTTCCATTTTAGCTGATTCATCATTGGTGTATAGGAACACAATTGATGTATGGGTGGAAATTTTACATCCCACTATTTTGCGGAATACATTTGTGAATTTAAGAATCTTTTTGGTGGAGTGTTTTGGGTCTTCTAAATATAGAATCATGTCCTTAGCAAATAGGTATAGTTTGAGCTCTTGTTTTCCTACTCATATGTCCCTTTAATTTTTTTTTCTGCCTAATTGCTCTGGCTAGGGTTTCAAGGACTAGGTTTGAATAGAATGGGTGAAAGAGGGCATCTCTGTCCTGTTTCAGGTTTTAGAGGGAATGCTTCCAATTTTTCTCCATTTAGAATGATGTCTGCCTTGGGTTTAGCATATCTAGCTTTTACAACGTTGAAGTATGTTCCTACTATCCCTAGTATTTCCAGCGTTTTGAACATGAAGGGATGCTGTATTTTGTCACATGTTTTTTCTGCGTCCATTGAGATAATCATGTGGTTCTTGTCTTTAAGTCTATTGATGTAATGCATTATGCTTATTGATTTCTGTGTGTTGAACCAGGCTTACATCCTTGGAAAGAATCCCATTTGATAATAATGCACTATCTTTTAAATATGTTTTTGTATTTGATTTGCCAGGATTATATTAAGAATTTTGGCATCTATGTTCATGAGGGATGTTGGTTGGAATTTTTCTTTCCTTGATGTATCTTTGTCTGATTTTGGTATTAGGATGATACTAGCTTCATAGAATGAGTTTGGGTTTCCTTTTTTTCTATTTCATGAAATAATTTGGGGAGAATTGGTGTTAGTTCTTCTTTGAAGGTGTGGTAGAACTCAGCTGAGTTCTGGTCCTGGGCTTTATTTTGTTGGTAAGCTTTTGATGGCATCTTCAATTTCATTGCTTGAAATTGATTTAAATTTTCTATGTTTAACTGGTTCAATTTGGATTGTTCATATATTTCTAGAAATTTGTTGATGTCATCATGATTTTCTATTTTATTGGAGTACAGATTTTCAAAATAGTTTCTGATTATTGTCTGCATTTCAGTAATGTCTGTTGTGATATTTTCTTTTTCATCATGAATTTTAGTGATTTGAGCTTTCTCTCTTCCTTTGTTAGCTTGGCTAAAGGTTTATCGATTTTATTCATTTTTTTCAAAGAACCAACTTTTTATTTTGTCTATTTAAAAAACATTTTTGGTTATTGTTTCACTTTTATTGATTTTGGCTGTGATTTTATCTGATTTTAGTTATTACCTGTCTTCTACTGCTTTTGGTGCTGATTTGTTCTTCTTTTTCTAGAGCTTTGAGATGTAATGTTAGGTCATTTTTTGGTGGCTTTCTATTCTTTTTTTTCCCCAAATTTTAAAATTTTATTATTATTATTATGATTATTATTTTTAGAGGATAACATTTCATTTCTCTGGTTGTAAGTGATATAGAATCACAACATACATGCAGTCATACATAAAGTTAGGGCTATGATGACCATCATATTACACCACCTTTACTGT
>CM053410.1:43908151-43939145 GCA_028644305.1 Xerus rutilus
GTATGTTAGTGGGCTTGTCTCTGTGTCTTCTATTCTATACCATTGGTCTACATGTCTGTTTTGGTGCCAGTATCATGCCGTTTTTGTTACTATAGATTTGTGGTATAATCTGAGGTCTGGTATTGTGATGCCTCCTGCTTCACTCTTCTTGCTAAGGATTGCTTTGGCTATTCTGGGTCTCTTATTCTTCCAAATGAATTTCATGATTGCCTTTTCTATTTCTATAAGGAATGACATTGGGATTTTAATTGAGATTGCATTGAATCTATATAGCACTTTGGGAAGTATGGCCATTTTGATAATATTGATTCTGCCTATCCAGGAGCATGGGAGATTTTTCCATCTTCTAAGGTCTTCTTCAATTTCTTTCTTCAGTGTCTTGTAGTTTTCATTGTAGATGTCTTTCACCTCTTTTGTTAAATTAATTCCCAAGTATTTTATTTTATTTTTTTGAAGCTATTGTGAATGGGATAGTTTTTCTAATTTCTCTTTCAGAGGGTTTATCACTGATGTATAGAAATGCAATTGATTTGTGGGTGTTGATTTTATATCCTGTTACTTTGCTGAAATCATTTATTAATTCTAAAAGTTTTCTGGTAGAATTTTTTGGATCCTCTAAGTATAGAATCATGTCATCTGCAAATAATGATAGTTTGAGTTCTTCTTTTCCGATTCGTATCCCTATAATTTCTTTCGTCTGTCTAATTGCTCTGGCTAGTGTTTCAAGGACTATGTTGAATAGCAGTGGTGAGAGAGCGCATCCCTGTCTAGTCCCTGTTTTCAGAGGGAATGATTCCAATTTTTCTCCATTTAGGATGATGTTGGCCTTGGGTTTAGCATAGATAGCTTTTACAAAGTTGAGGAATGTTCCTACTATCCCAAGTTTTTCTAGTGTTTTGAGCATAAAAGGGTGTTGTATTTTGTCAAATGCCTTCACTGCATTGATTGATAAAATCATATGACTTTTATCTTTAAGTCTGTTGATGTGATGTATTACGTTAATTGATTTCCGTATGTTGAACCAACCTTGCATCCCCAGACTTTCTATTCTTTTAGTGAATGAGCTCAATGCAATGATCTTTCCTTTTAGCACTGTCTTCATAGTGTCACAGAGATTTTGGTAAGTTGTGTCATGATTCTCATTTACCCATAAGTATTGTTTTATTTCCTCCTTGATTTCTTCTAATATCCATTTGTCATTCAAGACCATATTATTTAGTCTCCAGGTGTTTAGATTGTCTTCTATTTCTTGTTTTATCATTTCATTTCTAGTTTCATTCCATTATTATCTGGTAGAATGCAAGGTATTATCTCTATTTTTTTTTTTTTTTTGTATTTTCTAAGAGTTGCTTTGTGGCCTAAGATATAGTCTATTTTAGAGAAGAATTCATGTGTTGCCGAGAAGAAAGTGTATTCAGTCATTGATAGATGAAATATTCAACTATGGCTGTTAAATATAAATTATTAATTGTATTTTTTAGTTCTATAGCTTCTTTGTTTAGTTTTTGTTGGAAGATCTACTAAGTGATGAGAGAGGTGTGATAAAGTCACCCAGTATTATTATGTTGTGTCTATTTGATTCTTGAAATTGAGAAGGGTTTGTTTGATGTATGTAGGTGCTCCACTGTTTAGGACATAACTATTTATGACTGTTACATCTTGTTGATGTATAATTCCCTGAAGCAGTATGAAATGACCTTCTTGGTCCCTTCTGATTAACTTTGGCTTGAAGTCTACCTTATCTAATATGAGGTTAGAAACTATTGCTTGTTCATGAGATTCATGTGAAGGATATATTTTTTCCATCTTTTTACCTTCAATCTATAGATTTCTTTGCCTATGAGGTGAGTTCCTTGGAGACAGTATATTGTTAGGTCTTGATTTTTAATCCAATCTGCCAGTCTATGTCTTTTTTTTAATATTTACTTTTTAGTTGTAGGTGAACAGAATATCTTTATTTTTATGTGGTGCTGAGGATCGAACCCAGTGCCTCATGCGTGCTAGGTGAGCACGCTACCACTACGCCATAACCCCAGCCCCCAGTCTATGTCTTTTGATTGATGAGTTTAGGCCATTTACATTTGATGTTATTATTTAGAAATGATTTTTATTCCCAATTATTCTGATTTACCTATGGTTTTTAATTTGAAAGAATTTCTCTGTTGATTGAGTGTTCTTCTACTATTGTTAATCCCTTTTGCTGGTTTTCACTTTTATTTTTCATTCTTTGTTCATGAAATATATTATTGAGTATGGTTTGTGGGCTTTCTAGTTGTGAATTCTTTTAACTTTTGTTTATTATAGAAAGTTTTTATTTCATCATCAATTCTGTAGCTTAATTTTGCTGGGTTGGCCTCCATTCTTTTTCAGAGCTTGGTATTTATTATTATCCCAGTACCACATAGCTTTGAGAGTATGGGTTTAGATATCAGCTGAGATCTGGCTGGTTTCTCTGGCAGCCTTTATAATTCTACTCTTATTCTGTATGTTAGGCATTTTCATAATAATGTGCCTTGGTGTGGCTCTGTTGTAATTTTGTATATTTGGGGTCCTGTAAGCCTCTTGTATTTGGTTTTCCATTCTGTTCTTAAGGTTTGGGAAATTTCCTGATATTATTTCATTGAAAAGATTGCGTATTCCTTTGGTGTATATCTTTGAGCCTTCATCTATCCTGATAACTCTTAAGTTTGGCTTTTTCATGTTATCCCATACTTGTTGGAAGTTCTGTTCATGGTCTCTTAACATTTTTCTCCACAGTTAACTTTATTTTCTAGATTATGTACTTTGTCTTCATTGCCTGAAACTCATCTTCCAAGTGGTCTAGTCTGTTGGTGATGCTTTCAATTGAATTTTTAATTTGTTTTATTGATTCCTTTATTTCGAGGATTTCTGACTGATTCTCCTTCAGGATCTCTATGTCCTTGTTGAAGTGATCTTTCGATTCTTGTTTTTCTCTCTAATTTTATTTCTTATGACACCTTTTACCTTGTAGATCAGTTTAACCATGAACTTTCTGAATTCTATCTCTGACATTTCCTCCACTGTGGTGTCATTGGAGTTTACTGTTGAGGTAGTCTGGGCTGTTTAGGATGGTTTGTTCCCTTACTTTTTCATAATTTTTGTGTCTACATATTTATCTGGATGGATCTGATGTTGTATAGTTTCTACTTTATGGATTTATAGTGTCACTCTATGTTACTATACCTCACAGATTTGAGGGGGAGCCCAATGATAGCAACAATGTATACAAATAATATATAGCAGTAGCCTAGGTCCTTAGTTCTTATTTTTATAATCAGTATAATTGGTACAATATGTAAGGTAGTGGAATCAGCAATTTCCATCAGTAAAAACAATACATAATCATATCTTATGTCTGGCTTAAAATCAAACAATAGATGTTACTTGTGCTTTCCACTGTATTAATTATTGCGGTGACATTGGTGGCAGGTGTAGATGTTATATACCTCAATTAATATTAAGAAGTGTTAAGGATAGAGTTGAGTATGTGTAAAGAGGAAGAGATAGGAAGGGAGAAAAGTGTTTGCAATTTCAAAGGGTGAATAGGGCAGATGAAGTGGTAACTTAGGATATGTTGTTAGTTTGAAAGGGGATTAAAAAAATAGAAGAATATAAAAAAGGAGAAATTGAATGGAATTTGGCTGTCAGGTATAGAGAAATGAAAGAGAGAGACAAGGGAAATAGAGCAGTAATAAAGATGATACAAAACAAAATCAAAGTAAGCTAATCATAAACCCTAACCCTCAAAATACTGAGCATGGTTAGACAGGAGAACCGCAAGTTCAAAGCCAGCCTCAGCAACGGTAAGGCACTAAGCAACTCAGTGAGACCCTGTCTCTACATAAAACACAAAATAGGGATGAGGATGTGGCTCAGTGGTCGAGTGCCCCTGAGTTCAATCTCCAGCACCAAAAAAAAAAAAAAAAAATACTGAGCATGGGAAAATAATACCTTCAAAAGAACTAAAAAAAAAAAAAACTACAATAATAACAACAGAAAGAATAAAATAAAGGAAAACAAAAGAAAGAAGAACTAAAAAAAGAAAGAAAGAAAAACAAGGCTAGAAATGAGGATAGAGAAACAAATACGAATATGTGTAGGAGTCCTTGAATCAGTCAGGAAACAAAAAATAAAACAAGAATGCGATATGGAAACCCAAAATCAAAAAGCAAAACAGAAATGCTGCCACAACAAACAAGCAACAACAACAAAGGAAAATCTTGATGAAATGTTAAGAAATTAAGAAGTTATATCCACCATGGTGGACAAAATAGTGTATGTATTCACCAACTGTGACCACCTGGTTTTCTTTTTGCTTCTTCTTGAGGTATGATCTAAACTTGCAAGTAAGGGCCATGGTTTGTGTGTCCTTCCGTTTATTGTGTTGCTCACTGTGTTGAAGGTTAAGGTTTTAGACTTCCTAATTTCCCATCTTGGGAGATTTCCCTTCTTGTGGGGCAAGTTGAGGCCCAGCCACATCGGGAGCCCAGCTGTTCTACATGAGGCAGATCAATGCCAGGCACTGGGACCTGTGGGCTGGCTGCAAAGTTGTGAGCAATGGGCCAGGTTGGGGGCCAAGGAGGATTTTGGAGACTAGGATCTGGGGAGCCAGAGGGCCCAGTTGGGTGCCAGACTGATGTCAAACCTGGTGGGTCCCAGGGACTGGTAAATGCAGGACTGGGCCAGGAGTCGAGGACTAGGCTGGTACTGGGACGTGGTGAATGCCGGCTAGGGTCAGCCCCGGGAACCTGGTGGGTGCTGGGTGTGGACCAGCTGGCTGGGTGAGTTGAGAGCAAAATGCCCTCACACCTTCTCTTCCAGTCTTCTGAGCCACTGTGGTAGAACCCATGAGTGTCAGGACTCACGAAGCTGGGGAGAGCCTGGCTCTTTCCAGCCTCTCTAAACTGTTTCCCTGGGTGAAATGCTCCCAGTTTCTGACTTTCCATGGGTTTGCTAGTCTCAGAAAGGCCCACAAAGACCTAGCTGCAAACTCACGGATCCGAGTTTCCAGTTTCCATAAGCTCCACCACAAGGAAGCCCCAAGATGGCTCCTGGATCAGCTTTTGGCAGAGGATTGATAAACTCTGGTGGAAAGGTTTTTGTTTTTGTTTTTGTTTTTTTTAAATATCTGATTAATGAGTCAGTCTCTGGTTGGCTAGGGCAGACTGCCTCTCCAGTCTCAGGATTTTCCACTCTAAGCTTCTGGGAGATGAGGTATTCCCATTGTTGGAGTTCTGAGTAGCTGAGCATATGTCTCATGCTCATTTGCCATCTTGCCCCTCTGGTTTAAATGAATGTTAACATCTAATTAAAGATTCAAGGAAAGGATGACCAATGTAATCTTATTTTACTCATGATACCAGTTCTTTGGAATTAGTTGAGACTTCCTTTGTGGGTCACTACTGTGGTAAGACTTGTAAATGTTAAATGTGTACACTTGAAAGAATATTAATTCTCCAGATGTTAACAAGCAAATCTTTCCTAGGATTCCAACTGTTGGACATTTTTCCCCCCCTAAATGAGAGAGAAGAGTTGGAAAACTCTTTTAAGGAAAAGAAGGAGAAAACTGCTTGTGGTGGACAGAAACATGAATGACCCCCGATGATATACTCATTTCTTAACCTCCAGAAACCTTAAATATTGTCTAACATGTCAAGAGAATGAGTGTTGTGTTACCTGGCAAAAGATGTGATTGAGAATCTTAAGAGTTTATCCTAGACTATGAAGATTTTAATGCAATCACTGCTATGTGCAATATTTTACCCTAGTTTGTCATTTGTCTTTTAAATTTACAAAATATAGTTTTTAGCCAGTTATAAATCCTTTCTTTTGTGGCTTCTGGATTTTGAGACTAAGTTTTAAATGCTTTTGTATTCCAAAGATACAAAGGACGTTTTGCTTCTTCAAATATATATTTTGAAAATATTTTTAGTTGTAGATAGACACAATAGCTTTATTTATTTTTATGTGGTGCTGAGGTTCAAACCCAGTGCCTCATCCATGCAAGGCAAACACTCCACCACTGAGCTACAACCCCAGCCTTTCAAATATTTTTATGTTTTAAATTTTTATGTATAATAAATACTTTGATCCTTGTAGAGAATGATGGTCCAACTTCATCTTTATCTAGATGGCTGGCTAGTTTCCCCAATAATATTCATTAAAGAATCTATTCTTGCCCCAGGCTTATGATGTATTAAATGTCCAAAGAATAGAGTTCTATTCCTGGACTTTCTGTACTGTTCCAGTGGTCTGCCTTTCTACAAATGAAGTGGTACCACAATGTTTTAACTATGGAAGCCTTATGATATATTTTAATTCTTAGGAGGTTATTTCTCCTTTATTGCTCTCACTTTTCAATATTTTTCTAGCTAGTTCTGTTTATTTTTCCACATGAAGTTTAAGATATACTCGCCCCAAAACAAATGAAAAAAACCCTTCTGGTGTTTTAATCATGCAGTATTTTCATTCATAAATTAACATTTAGAGTATTTAAATATTTATGATAAGTGTTTTCAGATGTTAAAATACAACAAATGTGTTGTATTGTTTCAGTGATTTGTATTCTCGTTTTTGCCCTTCAGTCACATTATAAAGTTTTCCTCATACAGGTTTTATACATTTCTCATATTAGTGTAGTGGTCCCTTGGTATCTATTCCAGAACCCCCCAAATACCAAATTCCATGAATCCTTAAGTGCCTTATAGAAAATAGCATGGTATTTGCATATAACCTTTGTATATCTTTCTATATACTTTAAATCATGTTTCATAACTTGTAATACCTAATACAGTGTAAATGCTATGTTAAGTAGTTGTTATACTATAATATATAGAGGATAATGACATGAAAAAAATCTATATTTTCTGTACAGATGCAATTTTTCTTTTCAGATATTTTAAAATCTGCAATTGGTTGAATTCCTACCACATTTTACTGTGACATTCTGGTTGCTCCCTGTTTTAACTTGTATCATTACTTAAAATTCTACAAATTATTTCCCCAGAGGTATGTAGCTCCCTTTGACCTAACACTAAATTCAAATTTCAACTGACCATTTAAACTTCTCTCTCTTCTTTTCAGCCATTATTAAAACTCTCTTCAGAGACCTTAGGCCAAAATCATAATGGTCCTATCAAACATTAAAATATTTGAGTTATTAGAAGTTTTCAAGGAAAATGGAACAATTTGAAAATAATTACATAAATATACAGTTAAATTACTGATTTTCTATGCTATAAAGGGAAGCAGCAATATGAATCCAAGAAATCTTAATTCTGTTTTTAACACTCTCATTTCTCTCTCAAACTGGTGCTCCTAAGTCCATTTCTTTTCTATTCCTCCCTCCCTCCCTCCCTTCCTTCCTTCCTTTTCTTTTCCTTTCTTTCTTATGGGTCTTATTATGTTGCCCAGGCTGGTCTCGAGTTCCTGGGTTCAAGCAATCCTCCTGTCTTAGCCTCTTGAGTACCTGGGTCTACAGGCATGTACCACCATGCCCAGCAAAAGTCTCTTTCTTAAAAGAAAGAATGACAAATATGGGAAAACTATTCACATCTGAATTAAGTTTTGTCTCTGAACTGGAAAGAGGAATTGGAAGAATATTAAAAAGAGAAATGTGATTAGCTGTCTAAATCATCTTGGATTAGAAACAAATACTCATATCCTAGAATAATAATTCTTGACGTGTGGTACTCACAACAGCAGTGTCAGTAACACTTGAGAACGTCTTGAAAATTTCTCGGTTCCATACCAGACATATAAAATTAGAAACATGGGGATAAGGCCAAGCACTTGTGTTTTAACAAGTCCTCCAAATTATTTTAATGCACAGTAAGTTTTGAGAACACTGCTCTAGATGTTTATTTCCTTGTACAGAGACAGCAGTATATAATTTGAAATAATAAGTGTTCTATCATTCTTTCCAGATATTGGAGAGCAGGCTTGGAATCTTGACTGATTTTGCATTTTGCCTTATATCCAAGTTGGTATTTAGATCTGATATGTTGATAGAAATTTCAGCTCTACTATGTGGTATGGTCCCAGGTCATTCCTTGTCCAATAGCAAAGTCTTATTTAAAGTTATTTGCATATAATGACTTTTAAATATTTCAAGAAAATAAGTTACTTACCTGTTGTGAGAGCTGTTTGCTAGCTAATTCATAAAGGCTAGCTAGCTTTCCAGAGATTGATTTTGCAGATTTGAAACCAAATGAAAACAGTATTATTTCGATAATCATTTGATAGTGGGGTACTATCATTGCCACTGGGCGAAACAGAGCTTTTAAATTACCTGGAAGTTCTACCCGACCTCCATAGCTTAAAAGGAAAAGAAAACAACAATAAT
The DNA here is from genome assembly GCA_028644305.1 of Xerus rutilus. Classification (NCBI taxonomy): domain Eukaryota; kingdom Metazoa; phylum Chordata; class Mammalia; order Rodentia; family Sciuridae; genus Xerus; species Xerus rutilus. The sequence continues at coordinate 43,916,517 of CM053410.1, forward strand.
AAATCCACCATTTTTCAATATTTCAAATGAAGGGCCACATAAAATATCCCCTCCCAATACTATTGGCTTTCTATGTGACCTTTATCTGAAGATTAGTTTATAAGATGGTTTTCATTATACCTTCCATCTCACAGAGCATCCCAGTTTGTTATCTTTTCTTTCTGTGCCTCATCCCACAACAACTCATATCAGCTCCCTCTGATTTCCTGGAATATGGCAGTATTCAGGTATTTAATGAACCTGCCCAACCTCATTCCCTATAACCACTAGTGAGTGGTCAGAGGGCTGTGGAGAGTTAATAATATATATACAATGTCAGACAACTCCATCTGTGAATAAGATTTAAGGAAAGGATTTTGGTCTATGTTCACTCCCACCATAGTCACTGATACTTACACAGGATTCAGGGTAATAAAGACTGCACAAGACATATTGATACGAATTTCTTTTCCATCCAGTACAAATCTATAAGACATTATAGTATTCATAACTAAAACTGTTTTCTCTAGGATGAAATATGTTAAAACTACAAATGAATTTGGGAACTTTCTTATGGCAATGTTACATTTAAATCCAAATAGAACATACTGAAACAAACAATAGTAAATGAGAGGAGAAGAAAGAGGCTCATTTGAGACAAAGTTGTGACCCTCTGCTGGGATTCAGATCATGTCTGAAGAAGTCTGGGGAGCTTTGTGGGATCTAAGGCTGGAAGTTGCTCATCTGAATGAATTGACTTATACAGGGAAAGGAACCCAAGGAGACCCTTAATGAATGAAGAGCCTTGTCTGGATAACAGAGTGGGGCCCTACATAGAGTCCCTACTTCAGCATGGAATACAGGCCACCTCTGAAGTGTCCTCTCTCCCCATTTTAAGACTTTGGAACCATTGTGAAATAAAACCCTTGGTATGCATGTCAATGTTCTGTATTTGGAACCAGTGGTAGAGACAATGGAGAGAAATCCTGTAGTGTTGGTTTTTTTTTTTTGTTGTTGTTTGTTTGTTTTTTGACAGTTGATACCAAACAGGGTGGTCAAAACTTGAGAAAAAGAATGATTGGGACAAACCTGGGAACCTTTGGACACAAATGTGGGAAACTTGGCAGAGGCTGAGGTATAGAGAATAGTTGATGAGATGTGGGATGCTATGACATTCCTACCCCCCATAGACTTATGAGGCCTGGTAACACCAGCTTTAACAGTTTGAAGAAAATCCATGAGAGTAAAACCACAAATTAGTATCCATTAGCATGAGTTACAAATGTAATAGAAATTTTAAGTTCACAAATCCATTTTGTCCATAAAGTAAAACGTGATTTCCTGATAAATATCTGAGGAGAAAAAATTTTGCTTTTATTACTAATCATCGGTAATTGATATATATATATATTGTTATTGCAGAAGTTTTCAATGAAAGCTTATCTTAATTCAGAATAATGAGACAAGGCAGGTGGGAAGCTTCAGGTACATGGCCAGTATGCCCTTCTAAACAGGATGTAGAATTAAAGAAATAAATATTTGCAACTTTTGTTTGGTTTCTTTAAATGACATATCCTAAGATGAAAGGGTAATAAAATAACTTAATATGGAAAAACAACATAACTAGGATATATTCTAAATTGGTCTGAAAATTGGAGTTATATATATTTTCATATTATTTGCTAAACAAAGGAAACATTCCAGGCACATACCATTTCTTTTTTTTTTAAATATTTTGTTTTAGTTGTAGATGGACACAGTATCTTTATTTTATTCATTACTATGTGGTGCTGAGGATCGACCCCAGTGTCTCATGCATGTGAGGCAAGCGCTCCACCACTGAGCCACAATCTCAGCCCCATTCCATTCCTTTTGGTATGTATTTTAAAGCAATCAATCAACTAACCAAAGACCCAAATACTGATTGAAAAACAAAACAAAACAAAACACTTAACATTAAAGAAACTATAAATGTGCATCAATTTCCATTCTATATATATATCTGATTTTCCATCCAATAAACATACCGAATACATACCTGACAGAATAGCTGTCTTTTGCAGCCTTAATTGTTAGGATCTGTGAGGCAATGACAGAGACAACTTCCATATCAATTCTATTGAATTCATCAAAACAACACCAGGCACCTGACTGAACTAGTCCAACGAAGAATTTTCCCACTATCTTTTAAAAAAAAGAAAAAGAAAAAGATTGGTTATAGAAATTATTAAGGTGAAGAATTTTATGGGGTATTAAGTTGCAAATATTCTTCCCATCCTGCTTAAACCAAACAAATACCTTTCACATTTCCTCCCCACAGGCACTTTTTGTGGTTGCTTAGATTTCAGATGAGGCAACTAATTTGCTTGTTTGTAAAAACCTAAACACAAAGTTGCAAATTCTGAGGCTCACAGGGACCTGGCAGGCAGGGCACAGATGAGGACTGACTGAACAGAGAGACTTCAGGCCCCTCCCATTTGGCTCACCCAGCTGCACCTTGTGTAAAGAATCTTTAGGACAACATTCAGTACATGGGCAAAAACTGACAGTAGGTGCCTCCTTTTCTAGAGCAGGCACACACGCCTTAAGAGTTAGTGAATTGTTTTATGTGTGCTGCTGGTAGATAACACAGATGAATGAACCAGGCCCAATATGAAACAAGAGGCAGATTTCTGGGTTAGACTGGAGCCAGCCTCACGAAAGCTCACAGTAGCTGCTACTGGCTTCTGCCAGTTGTCAGGGTGCAGGCCAGGATTGGACAGATGCTATGCTACAGTGCCCTGTGAGAGGCTAAAAGTTCTGAAACAAAACAGCAAAGCAAATAAAAACACAGTCAAGCAAAACTGAACAAATTCATGGGCTGAATACAGGTAGCAAGATGCCTGAGATTTGCCAGGTGTGCATAGAGGAAAGAGGGAATAAGAAAAGGCAAGAGAGATCCTCAGACCTGGAAGGAGACAGAAGTTGGTTCCCCTCATGGATAATAGGAAATCTAATCTTGCTTTTATTTAAAATTTTGATATTTTTTTTATCATGGGATTTGGGGGGCATTAATTAGCGTGCAAAACAGGGCTTGGATACAGCTCGGTGCTAGAGTTGCTTGTCTAGCATGCTCAAGGCCCTGGGTTTAATCCCCAGCACTGCAAATAAAAACAACCCCATCTTCCCTCTACTAGCAGTGTTTTGAAACTTTGAGTTAAATTTGCAACAGATAGACACAGAAGTATATTAAAATTTAATAACAAACACTTCAGGATTTTATTAGACTTGTCTTAGATAATTTGTAACCAAAACAAAGCAAGACTAACAAAAAGTTGCAATTGTCATATATAGATTCTAATTTTTTTGTATTAATCATAATAACCTTATTGATCTTAATGATAAACGTTTCATTAAATAAATGTATAGGGTGGGGCCTTTACATTAACAAATTAGCATTCTTTATTGTTTTATATATTCATGTTCTTTATAAAATTTTGTTTAAAAGGAATCCCACTGTCAAAAAGTTTAAAAACCACTGTTTTAAGGAATTCAATTGAACTAAAAGCAAAGTGTATAATATTTTGTTTCTATTACATCTAGATTTGTATTCTAATAGTTTAAAAGAATTGATAGTATGTATAGTTCTACTAATACTTATATATCTCTAAGATACATACTTTTCTTGTTTTTTCATTTCTTAACAAATTGTTTTATGTGCACAATATATATATATTTTTTTGGTACTGGAGATTGAACTCAGGGGCACTCAACCACTCAGTCACATCCTCAGCCCTATTTTGTGTTTTATGTACAGACATGGTCTCACTGAGTTGCTTAGCGCCTCGCCATTGCTGAGGCTGGCTTTGAACTCGCGATTCTCCTGTCTCAGCCTCCCTAAGTGCTGGGATTACAGGCTTGAACCACCGTGCCCAGCTTTACAACATTTTTTTTCCTGAGGATATATGTTTAAGCTTTACCTTATAATCCAAATCTTCAGAACAACTGAAGACTACACAATGTTTACCTAAGGCCTGGAAAACAAAAATATTATTTTAATATATTTTTTGAAATATGACACAAAATCCTAATATTAAAAATTACAGAGTAATCTAATGTCTTTATTACATTTTTGAGAAAATATCTGCAACATAAAAAGATGAATTAGATACCAAATTTAGCAATTCAAAAAACTCAAAATAGCATAAATGTACCTATACTGTTACATATAGTTGATTAGTTTATGTATCATTGTCATGTTTTTACATAAATGTATGAATAAAATGCTAGTGTCACAAACTATACCCTTTTCCTTCATCAGTTACTACCTCTCTCCCTCGCTCCCCCCCATACACACACACACACACACACACACACACACACACACAGAGAAATATTAATCCTTCACATATCAGTCAGTTCCTATAGTAATTCTCCAAGTAAATACAAAGCATATGTTAGCTTACTGAGATCCCAAGTCCTCACACACAATAGGCATTCAAAAATTAACAAATTGTATGAAATAAGAGATGTGATTGTTAAATGCAGTGAAGATGTAAGCAGTAGGAATAATGTAACTTTTAGATGCCATTAAAGTTAATGTGACAAACAAAAAATAGACATTTTTATCCTGGATATAGAAACTACTTACTTTTGCCAAATCTTTGACAGTCTCAGTCTTTCCTATACTAGTTGGACCAGCGGTATAGCCTCCTAGATTCAAGTATAGCGCTGCTGTGAGGGTTAGCCAGCATCGGTCTGTGAGGGGTGTGATAACCAACCTTGGGGTACAGCCCAAGTACTCATAGCCGTAAGTAAAACTGGCATCTCCTTGACACACATAACACAACTTTTGCTTTTCATTCCATTTATACTGCAAATATCTGAAAGCAATATTGTTAAACTCATACATTTGGGTAAAATTATTTTTATTTTTTTACATGCAGAAACATGATTAAAAATGGAGTGCTCATTGAAAAACAAATATAAATCAAAATGTTAAATGAAAAGTGACATAAAATTTACCAATGACTATTAGATATGAAATACTAGAACTCGTAAGACTATAAACTTATGAGCACTCTTCCCTTTGAGGCAAATGACCTTGCTAAGTCATGCTGCTTCAGTGTGATGTCAGCCTAAATGGTGGATTCATGTAAGAACAATCTCCATGCAGTTTACTACAGTTTCCAATAAGAATGCAATTTAAGGCATTGTTCATTAAATCTGGATCCTCATTAGAGTACTTGAGAGAAATGTTTTTTAAATATAAAAAAAATGAACTTTGGAGAAACTGATTTGTTTATCCTGTGAACATGTGAGTTGTGTAGTTAATGATCAGTTTTCTCCTCTCCAGGCTTTGAATTCAATATGTGATCTACCTATAGCTTTATGGTATGCATTTTTTACTCTATTTTATGTTTTCACCAGTACTGACTCATTATATCTCAAAATAAACACATATCAAAGAATATTTTTAGAATAAATTGTACATTTGATATTTTTAAAAGCATCAAAACAATGTCATGGGAAAATCGTCTCGAAACATTTTTAATAGTTGAGTGCTGTTCTGATTTTTAATTATAAATACAGAATGACTAAAGGTCTTAACACTGGCACTGACCTTTGTCTTTCTTCTCTCACTCCACTATGCTATCATGTAGTCATTTTTATATCCTTATAAGCTCTTTTATATGCCCTTTCTGATAAAACAGGGCAGATTATAAAGAAATCTTTAAAAAGTAAGTAAATTTTTAAAATAAAATTTCAAATAAAAGGAAATTTTAAAAAGTTCACATTACCACTTTCAAAAGACTTAACTGAGTGAACATACAACCATAAGCAAAATCAGAAAACTTCTAGAAAGAAACCTCATTCAAAAGTTTGTAACTTCACATTTACTGTAAGAATCTTATACTTAATCTCTTCTTACCACAAGTAGTGGCTCTCTTTTTCTATACTTTCATATTTTAGTAATTGACTCCAGTGGGGGAGAAAGGGAGTTTCTGAGTTGGTGAAGTAGCTGAAAACGTTCTCCAATTTGTTTACCCAATCTAGTCTGTTCCAGAATTGACAGCACAGAGAAAAGAAAAGGCACTATCAATTAAAAACTGTTCCCTGGTTTAGAGGCAAAAGAGAAAATGCAGCTACAGAAGAGCATAATCAGGTCAGGAAGATAAGGTAGAAAGAAGTAAAAACCAGGAGAAGGGGCAGTAGAAAAGAGAGGTAAGAAAGTACAAGAATATGGTACTCCAGTTGGCACAGTTTGCTTAGAGTTTCACCAAATCCCTGAAAATTAAAACTTGAGTTTGACAAAGTTTGAAGTAGAGAATGCATTTACCTAAAGATAAATTGTGAGACATTATTGTGTGTTGTTACAGTTCAGATCTACCTACCTTGTCCACTCAAAATCTTGGGCACTAAAGATATTTTTAAGTAGTAAATTCATCACAATATCTCTGCAGTGGACATAAACAGTAAGAAATGCTCCTAGTACAGCTTTTGTTCGAGAGGTATTAGTATTTAGCACTACTAGCTCTGTAGCTTCTTCTAGATGACACATCACATCAGCATGGACTTGTTCCAGCTCTTCTCTTGAATGAGAACTCAGAAAACTTTTGATACAATTATTATAAAACATGATCTGGCTCTGAAAAAAAAAGCAAAACATACATACATTAATTGAAACATAATTGTTTTTATGTTAAAACATGAAGGATAAGTTTTCATGAAGTGTATGTGGTGTGTATGTGTATGAGTGCAAGATTGACAAGATATCAGTGCACTCATACACATACACACCACATATACTCCAAGAAAACTTATCCTTTTATTTGTGTGTGTGTGTAAAAGCAAAAGCTTAAATATTTGTATGTATTTGAAAGCTAAAGATTGAATTTTTATTGATACTTATGGGGACCTTATTTACTTATACTTCCTAAATCTTAAGTTCTTGACATCATCATTAACCTGAGGATAGTAACAATGGTAGAAATCTCCAAGATGAAATTAGTGTTGTTTTCTCCAATAAACTAAAAAATAATATATGTAAAACATATTGCCTATAATTATAGTTTTTAGTAAGTATGTATAATTTTTGTTATTTGATCTATCTTTTTGCACTTACTCTTCCCATATGTACAAGAGCTGTTTTAAGAATGCAACTAGATTAAGAGCAGATTGACTCTGGAAATAAAGGAGGGCAAGATATCAGGAGAGCTTAACAGCTGGTGGCCTGTACAACTGGGTAAAGTGTGATTCCAGTCACTCACTAAGTACCTATTGGAAGAAGAACACGTGGATGAGGGAGATATTATAAATTAATTTGTGGATGTACTGAATTTGAAGTGCCTGAGAAACATATAAATAAAGCTATCAATTGATAAAGTTATAAATAGAGTAATTAGCATAGAGGCAATATATATCATCATGAGATTTTTCCAAAGCCAGATAAGAAGGTATAGGATAGGAAACCTGGTGCATCAATCAGCATTCTGGGTGCATGCAACAGAAACTAACTGACTTTGTAAGAGGATATAATGGATTCATAATCATCAGATCAATAGGAAGCTAGGGACTGAGGTTTGGGAAGTGGGAAGGAGCAAGAACCATAGTCAAGGTCATGTCACAGCATGGTCAAGTGCCAGTGTATGGTTGTCCTTGAAGCAGTTATTCAAGATGCACAGCCTCAGGTGAGAACATCTATGGTGAGGGAGATTGTGAGCCAGATTTTAAATTTGTATTTATCTGTGACTTAAGACTCTATCTTGGATAAATCCATATTGAAATTCTCTCAGTGGTCGATGCGCACAGACATCTCATCATACCACTACTCTCATAGATGTCTTTTTACATTCATTCCAAGACAACGCCTAGTCATGCAGAAGACAAGATGAAGGGGAGTTGTAAATTGCATCTGGGATGGCAAATTAGCAGCAGCTAAGGCAGATGTGGAAAAATTTTGGCAAACGTACATGCAATGATTGAGGCTGACATCTACCATAAAGGACTTCCAGAAATAGAATACAGACAGCTTCTCATTGTTAAGCGTGTTTAAAGCATAAGGGATCTGAGAAAGATCTTTTTCCAGTAGAGCAGATCTAATGATTTGAATTTCTGTTAAACTATAGAAGTGTACAGATTGATTGACTGTAATTTTTCCACCTTTGTAAAGAATAGTTTAAATAAGTCATTCAGTTTGAGATCTGAGAGCCAACATTCAGTCAAATGAATAGCAAAAGGGACCACGAAGATTTGATAATCATAATTTGTGTCTATAATACCAGATAGCCCTGCTGTCACCTTGATCTTAGTTACCAAGTTTTAGTAATTTCTTAATGATAGCATAGGAATAGAAAACTAATATAATGCAAAAACATAATTCAAGATTTATCTTCAATATGATTTTTGGAAAGATTTTAAACAACAGAAAAATTGAAGGAATTAAAAAGTGAATACCTATATACCCACCACCCATATTCTATATTCTCTACAACTTTCTGTTACATGGCAATGTAGCCATGATGGATATTATATACATATATCAAAGCAATGTTAACTTACCACAATAAGTACCACTTGTCCTGGATGAGACAACACCCACAGGGAAAAATCTTGGTAGTTCCAGTCTTCAACTCCTTGACTCACAAATCTATTAAAAATGTATTTATATTACCCACATTTAATTATTGATCATGGCCATTAAATGATCGAGCGTGGCAAGGCCACATGAGAATTTTCCTGTAAGATCTCCGATTGTTTTGTTCTAGTTTAGGCATTTGTATGGTATCAAATAGAATTAACAGAGCTTTTTTTCTTTTTTAATATTTTTTTAGTTGTAGATGGACACAATGTCTTTATTTTATTGGTTTGTATGTGGTGCTGAGGATCGAACCCAGGGCCTCACGCATGCGAGGCAAGCGCTTTACCGCTGAGCTACACTCCCAGCCCTAACAGAGCTTTAATTCATGCTTAATGAGTATTCTTGAAGTTCCTCTTTAACATTAGCTATACTTTTCTAATGAGGCTATTGAATTTCTGACAATGGTAAAAATATATTAAATCAGAAGACATACTAGCTTTGGATTGCAAATACTATCAATGGCAAATATGTATTTAAATGTGCATTTAAAATAATTTCTACAAAATTAAATACTGGGCTGAAACTCTGAGATGAATTTTAACATAAAGTTAACTGCATTTAGTTTAAAATTAATTATAATGGAGAAGATAAAAGTCATAAAAATTTAGACAGTTTTATTTAAGACCCAAGTAAATATATGCTAACAACAGCGTGTGTTTTGATAGAAACTACTAGAAAGAATCCTACACACCAGACAACTGAGAAAATATACACATTATGATGGATAGGAAAAGAGGAGACACATGAACACAAACCCCACTCTGAGCCTTGCATCTTATAATCAGGAAGGAATCTTGAACTTTCAGCTTCTTCCTGAGGAGTGAAGGGTTTGTATCATACATTTAGAACTCTAACTTTTATGATCCTTGCTAGAGGGTTTGGCTCTTAAATCACTTTGTATGTGAGTCTGTCATTGTTGTGACCAAAATACCCGACAAGAACAACTTCAAGGAGGAAAAGTTTATAGTGGGCTCATGATTTCAGAGGTTTAGTTCATGATTAACTGACTCCTTTGCTGTGAGCCTGTTATGAAGCAGAACCTTATGGAAGAAGGGCATGGAAGAGAAAAGCTTCTTAGCTCATGGCAGCCAGGAAACAGAGAGAGAGAGTGAGAGAGAGAGAGAGAGAGAGACAGACAGACAGACAGACATACCAAGGAAGCCAGGGACAAGATATAGTCCAAGGCCATGCCCCCAGTGACCTATTTCCACCTGCCATGCCCCACCTGCCTACAGTTACCTTCTAGTAATCCATCAGGTTATTAATCCATTGATGGATTAATCCACTGATGAGGTTTCAATTCTCAGAATCCAATCTTTTCACCTCTGGACATTACTACCCAGCCTAACACATGAGCTCTTTAGGGGACATTTCAAGATCCAAACCATAACACCTTACTTGGGAAGCAGCAGAGACCTGGCACTGAAGAATTTCCTTGAAGCATAAATAATAGAGGTGGTTTTAAGTAACAAGAGATATAATAAAATTGTTCTAGTCAAATTAGTTTCAAAATTTCATACTCTGAGGTAACTTTTTCATTGTAAGGAGGTAGCAATGATAGATTAAAACATAAAAAGACAACATTAAAAGGACTAAACCAAGTACAGAATCCAAAGAAGTAAAAATGGAACAGAAATGCAAAGTAGTAATACGGGCTGAAATTGGAGGCTTCCTGAGCACTGACTCTTTTGAAAAGAGGCAGAGGTGGAGATGAGTTCAGATTCTGGCCAGTTTTCAGGTACACACAAATCTCAGCATACATAAAACTGTCCAAACGTCATCACGATTACACTCTCAAATTGATATTTACACTGTAAAATTATTATTTTTCATTTAGTCAGGTGCCACTATCCTCTATCAAAACTCACTTTATAAGGGACCTTACTTCATAAATTCATAAATTCTCTGGTTATTTCCTACCTACATTAGTAGTTAACCAAGTTTAATACATACATACACAGATACACACATACACACACACACATATATATTATAAAGTTTTAGGATTTAAAAATCATACTTACTTTTTTAGCACATCAAACATGGTTTTTTCTACATTTACCAGCCACTGTTCTACATTACTTCTTACACGAATTTTCCTATAATTAAAAAATAATATTATGAAGTTCAGTAAATATTATAATATGGATTATTATGAATTTCAGTTCTTTGATGAGCCTGTAGACTTAGTTTTCTGTGCACATTTATAATACTTATGGGCTAAGAGGCTATAGTTCTATATCATCTGGCTTTTCTGGATTTTTACTTGGAAAAGTATGCAGAAAACATATTACCTAGCTTTAGGAAATTCTGATATCAAACCCATGAATAGACATAGTAGTTAGATTCAGAGTGAAATATGAATGCATGAGATTGATAAATTGTATTATAAAACATTTGCCTCACTGGATCTTTTTAAGAGTCTTACGCTCTACTAATTGAGCAATGCAGACACTTTGCTGGATTTTTTTAAAATAGCATGATATGGTTAGGGTCTTTGGTGGATAAAAAGGCCTGGCACAGAATTTTGTAAATGACCTTTATGTCAGAGGCCACAAACCAGCAGTTAGAGAGCCGTCGCTGAGGCTGGCAAGTTAGACCAGTATCAAGGAAGGGCCCAGTTCATTATATTTGTATAGGAGCTCACCACCATGAAACCAAAAGTTTGTGAAAGCAACAATGGGAGTGGCATCAATGACCCCAAAATAGTAAGTCTCCTCATCAGAAATGAGGCAAGCACTAAGAGGAGAGTTGAGAACTTAGGGCAGAGTTCAATGATGGAGCAAAAGACAGGTGCAAATTAGAAAGCTCCTAGAATTTGAAGATTACTTGTTTTTTTTAACTTTTAATTAAAGCAAAAGTGAGAAGAATATGTACTGTAGAAAGTAAAAGTGTATTGATGGGAGGATATTATCTTTGAAGATAGTTTGCTTGGCAAACTCCTATGAAATATCAAAAAATTCAAAGAAATTTTGAATAACAAGGTGTTATGGGGCCTAAATGTTTAGTTTGTAAGATATTTATCATACTTTGGCAGCACAAGTCCTTCTCCTTCAGCAGATATGAGCATTTTTACAGCAGGAGGGCCAATTTCTTGTTTCCATATCAACACTCGTTTTATGTTTTCAAAACATTTCACAAGATGGGGCTGTGAACCAGAAACAAATGTCAGTAACATAAAATCCTGACCTGGTCAAGAGATAATATTGCTGAACAGAGAATAGTGTTGTTACCTGTACAGACTCAGGATTTTTACTGTCACTTAGAATATCAAAAAGTGCAGCATTGCTAAGAAAGTAAAATCTTGGAAAAATCGTTCTTTTAATTTCAAGGTAATCCTGTCCAGAATGAAAAGAAATGCAACTCAGAATATATGTCCAATCATGATATGAATCACATTCTCATTTGGACCTACATTTACACATGATAACCATGACATGAAACATGTGGTTAAATATATGTGGTAATATTAGTCAAAATGACATAACATGCTCAATTAGAGATATACCTGAGTTGCTAGCAGACTTTTAGTAAACAAAATAAATACAAATCCAAACTAAAACAGAAACAAAGAAACAAAAAACCCCAAACTTAGACAAACATATACTATTTTATTATTGATCATTGACAAAGCACAGGATTTTGGTGTTATTAGCATTGCTTTCACATGCTTCCACTTTCTGTTCGTCTTTCCCTACACATGGAGTTATCACCTCGGAAAATAAGTCGTCATTTCACAAATGACCTCACATTCTACTGTACAGAGAATTCCTATAGTTCTCACCCTTCCCACAACTTCATGTTAGCCTTAAATCTTGCCTTCTTTTCAGAGAAAGAGCCATTCACTTAGGCCAGGGTAAAATAACTTGTTTTCTTTATTACCCTCCTGTGTCTTCAATCTGTCCCTTACAACAGGCCTCCGCCTTAAATTTCTCTCATGAAAAATATAGGAAGCCCTCTCTTTCCCTTTGCTCCCTTCTAGCTACTGTTATTTGCCCATCCCTTCTTTATACAAAGTTCTTTTTTAAAAATTAATTTATTTAAATGCATTTCAAGTCATAGTACATATATAGAACTCAATGTTTCCATTTCTCTGGTTGCAAACCAGATAGAGTCACGCTATTTGTGTCTTCATACATGCACCTAGGGTAGTGATGACCATCTCAATCAACCATCTTTACTACACCCCTTCCCTTTTCCCTCCTCCATCCTTCCCACTGCCCCATCCAGAGTTCCTCCATTTCTCCTATGTCCCCCATTATACAAAAGTTCTTGAAAAGATAGTTTATTAACTGGAAAGCTATGTTCTCTCAGTCGTCTCAAACTCTGCCGTCTGGCCTCTACAATTACAAATTGACAGGAGTGATATTGTCAAGGGTCTGTTGGCTCTGCCCTTTGTTTTTGTTTTTAATTTGCCCTTTGACTTCTATAATTTCACTTGTTTTTCTTCTATCTCTTGGATTTTTCTTTATCATTTTCGTTCAAGAGACACTTTCTTCTCTGTACCTTAATTCTGACATGTCTTGAGTTCCATCCTCATCACTCTACTCTGTGTGCTCTTCTTGAGCTATTTGATACATACCTACTTGCTTTTTAGTTCAGATCATTACTCTCTACCCTAGATTAATATACAGTTATGTTCCCTTATCTGCAGGTGATACATTCCCACATTCCTGGATGCCTGAAACTGAGGATAGTACTAAATTCTATGTATTACTTGAACATAATCAGTGTGGTACTGTGACGGTTGGTCTGATAGCTGAGGTGGCAACTAAGTGACTAGTGGGTAGGAACCACATAAAATGTGGGCACCTTGGACCAAGGGGTGATTCAAAACCCAGACAAGATGAAGCAGGATGGTACAGGATTTCACCACACTGCTCAGAATGGTTCATGATTTAAAGATGTGAATTGTTTATTTCTGGAATTTTCCATTTGGTATTTTCAGACTGTAGTTAAATATGAATAACTGAAACCATGGAAAGCAAAACTGCACATAAGGGAGAGTTATTGTACCAAATCACCTATTAAAGGTGTTCACTTGAATGTCCCATAAATATTAGATTTAGAGTATAAACAAAACTTGCTTCCACACAAGCCTCCTCCTCCTCCACTCCTAGATTATCTTCAACCCTGTTGGCCAAGGTATAGATCTAGACATAATCTGGGGCCTCTTTGTTTTATCCTCCACTTACCCATCCAATGCTCTTGGCTCCACCTTCTTTCATTCTCACCACAGCATTATGCTAGCTGCCCAATATTTCTAGACTTTTAAACTTGGATTTTAAATAACTATTTTCACTGCCTGCTATAGTTTGACTATGGTTTGCGTGTGTTCCCTAAGGCTCCACTTGCTGAAATTTAATCCCATTCTGAGCTGGAAGAAGAGGGTAGAAATTTATTCTGACTATGGTGTTTAGAGGTGGGGCCTTAGGGAGGTGATTAGGATTAGATGAGGTTATCAGAGTAGAGCCCCCATGACTGAAAGATCAGAAGAAATGCACAAATGCACATGTGTACTCCCTGTCTCTTAGCATGAGATGCCCTATGCTGCCTTGGGACTCTGACAGCAAGAAAGCCATCACTAGATGTGGCCCTTTGATCTCGGATCAGAACCATGAGCCAAAATAAATACCTTTTCTTTATAAATGCACAACCTCCAGTATTTCATCTTAGTGGTGAAAACCAGATGAATACATTGTCCCCACTAGTGTATTAATGTTTTATCACTTCTGAAACTCATGTTGAAATCTGATTTCCAATGTAATGGTGGCAAGAGGTGATCAGACCCTTAAGAAATCATAAGGCCTCCATGCATGAAGGGGTCAATATTGCTGTCTGGGGACTGGGTTAATTCTCCTGGGAGTGAGTGAATTCCTCCTCTTGTTGGAACTAGATTAGTCACCACCAGGGCTTCCCTTTGTGTTTTAGCTTTTTTTTCCTATTTGCTCTTCCACTTTTCTGCCAGGTGGTGAAGAAGCAGGAGGCTCTTTCCAGATGCTGGTGCCAAGCTTTTGAGTCCCAGCTTCCAGCTTCCAGACCCAAGAGACAAAATAGATTTCCATTTAAATTTAAATGTTTCCACTTTAAGTTATCCAGTCTTGGGTATTCTCTTACAATAACAGAAAACAAACTAAGGCAATATCCAATCCATACTCTGTGCTTCTTTACAGAATAATACTCCTGAATTAAATTATGTCACTCTCCTATTTAAAGTTCTTCAGTGGCTGCTTATGAAAGTAAAAACTCATTACAATGTTCAAAGCCCTTTACTGGCTGTCCCCTGACTCCCTGGAGAATGTCATCTCTCTCTACCACTTTCCGATTTGCCGTACATTTTATCTGTAACATATCCCTCACTAGAATGTACCATACGTGCTCATGGCTTTGTGCCTTTGTACTTTTTCCATTTGCCTAGTAGGCTCTTCCCATCTACCCACCTCTACTCTGACTTACTTAGCTAATATCTACATTTTTTTTAAGACCTAGGTCAGTTATCATTTCCCCCAGGCAGAGTTAATTTCTCGAGACTCTTTCAATATGAACATACTATCAAACTTAGCGTCACAAACATAGCATCGCAATAGCTCTTTACATTTTTAAAATTTTCTGTAATATGTTTTGAGTTCTGTGACAGTTGGAGATATGTATTTTATATTTGTTATCCAAGCACATAGCAGTAGTGCCTGGTATAAAGCAGATATTCAATCCATGAAGAAATTAAAGATAAGTGGTTTGTAATGATTTTCAGGAATAATCCAAAGATGTGCTAGAAATAATTAGAAGTCTTATCTCAAAGATTGCCTGGTAAACAGGCTATTATTAACCTTATCACTCCAGGCACAGCTTCTTATGCCTGCCCCAGAGCATGGATTTGTACAGAAGAGACCTGCCTAGACAGAGAACTTTCTACAGGCTGTGACTACTAATGAGCAGTCTGGAGAAATTGTCACAACCACTGTGACTTGTGTTCAACAAAGAAAAACAATGAAAGCTGGAACAAAAGCTTGATTTATGAAATGAAGTGAATACATGTACCTTGTATCTCAAATATGAAAACTCAATGTTTAAGGATATGAATCCAGCTGATGATTTAATGTTCTGGCAATTTAAGAATATGTGGAATCAGTAATTTAATTTATAAGCTCACCAAAGTATTCTATTTCAACTTTTGCTGAGCGTATCAACTTAATAATAATAGTAATGTTAATAAAATAACCTTCACTAAGTACTTTGTGCCAGCTCTTGGTGCTGTAGATGTATTATCTCATTTAGCACAAAGCCCCTCAGGGGGCCACTGTCATCATTCTCAATTTAAAGAGAAGAAAACTTGGACATTCAAAAGTTTGGTAATTTGCCTGAGCATCCTTTAGATTAGTCCATCCATTTTTTTCTTTTGATAGTATTTTCTTGAACACTATAGATTGAGAATTGAAAAAATTGTTGCTAGCTAAAGTTAAGGAGAAAATCTTCATTGGAATTAGTTTCTGCAGCGTATTACATTAGTTTTGTAGACTTAAATGAGTTCTCATTTTAAGGTTGCTACAGTTTTACCTCTAGACTTTTCTTTATATGTTCAAGATGTCTTTTGCAATTTTGCAGAATTTCAAGGATTCCTGCTGAGATGGTTATTTGCAAAGCTTCCAGTTTGTTGTGTATTTTTGACATTATTTCTTTCCACAGAGAGAGCACCTGAGAGAAAAGTTTTGTTTCTGCTGGAAGCTGCCTTTAGAAATAGAATTAGAGGTAACTATTGTTGGAGCTGCTATAATTAAAATCTATAAATCATTTGTCACAGAATATTGTGAGTTTATACAGCAATCTGGATATGTTTTCTTTTACTTGATCAATCATTAATTAAAGATATTTATTATCTATTATATACAAGTGATATACATGATAAGAAATCAGGATAAACTAAACATACAGTGTCAATTAACAAGATTATACTTAATATGTATTGGGAAATAGATATATACAAGTTCTACATAAAGTAAGTAGAAGCAATTTGTGTTCTAAGAAATGGTACTCTTTTTTGAAAAAAGCAATGGTTCAGCAGACTATACTCCTAGTTCATTAAAGAAATGATTTCTTAAGAATTACATAAAATACATTCCCCATCATGCATTTTTTAGCTACATTTGTTATATTTTGATTCTTCACCTTTGTATTTCTAAAGAATGAAAGATTGGTTCAAGATAAAGCCAATTTCTTTGACAGTTCATCCACTCCTCAAGGGTATAAGAAAAGAGATTTACGTTTTGATCCCATTCATGCACAAGATCCTGTAATGATAAAAGAAAACACATACACTTGCAAATCTAAACACTTGAAATTACTCTGAGTCATATACTAGAAACTGAAATCAAATCTGATTACCAATCACTAACATACAGAAAATTATTAATAGAGGGTCACATAAATAAATATAAACCTAATTAAAAATTAAAGAACCTTTTTAAATGATTGTAACATTTTTCATCCATAGAGCAATGTATGAGAGCTCTAGTTCTCTACATCCACATCAACAACTGGGATGATCAATATTTTTAATTTCAGTCATTTCTTCACATGTGTAGTGGTATCTCAATTTTACTTTATTGCACTTTTAATAAGTAATGAAGTTAAGCATCTTTCCATGGTTTGTTTTTGCATTCATATATTTGTTTGGTGGAGTGTCTCTTCAATCTTGGGCACATTTCCTTATTGAGCTGTTTTGTTTTAATAGTATTGCATTTTGAGAGTTCTTTGTATAATCTAGATATAAATCCTTTATCAGATACACACTTCACAAATATTTTATACTAGTCTGTGTCTTATATTTTTATTCCTTGAACAATGTCTTTTGAAGAGCAAAATTTTTAAAGTTTTGATAAAATCCAGTTTTAAATTTTCCTTCTATGGGTTGGTGCTTTTGGTGTTATATTAGAGAAATCTACCTAAAACATGACAACAAAATTGTTTCTCTTATATTTTCTTCTGAAAATTATTTTAGTTTTAGGTTTTAAATTCAGGTCCATGATCTTTCTTTAAGTTAAATTTTGTGTATGCTGTAAGATATGACATATCTTTGACATATATTTCGCGTATCTATGATATATGTATTTCGCATATGATTGTACAGTTGTGCCAGCACCAGTTCTTCAAAAGACAATTGTTTTTACTAAAAATTATCTTTGTACCTTTGTTGAAAATCAATTGTCCATATTCTGTATACTCTATTCTGTTCCATTTATTTGTGTATCTCTCTTATATCAATGTAATCCTCTCTTGATTATCGTAGCTTTATAATACATCTTAAAAATTATGTGGTGTTAATCATCCAACTTCTTTTTCAAGTCTTGCAAATTTGCTAAAATGAGTGTGGTTTACTTTTAAAAAGATCTCATTGAATTTTTTTACATGAGTAATCATGTCATCTGACTATAAAGAGTATTTTACTTCTTTTTCTATGTGGATGACTTTTACATCTCTTTCTTGCCTTAATATATTGAGCAGGACCCTCCAGTAAAATGTCAAATGCTCTTAGGTGAAAAGTGTTCATTCTCTCACCATTTAAGTATGATGTTTTCATAGATGTCCTTTATCTATATTTTTTTCTAGTCCTAATTTGTTTAGAGTTTTAAAATCAGAAATGGATATTATAAATGTTTTCTCAGCATGTATTAATAAGATCATATGGCTTTTTTAAGTTTAATATGCTGAATTACATTGACTATTTTTATGTTAAAACCAATTCTGCATTGGTCTTAATACATCATGACTTTTTTTTATATTGATGGACTTGTTTTTGAAAGACTGTTTAGAATTTTTGTATCTCTGTTCAAAAGGGCTATTGTTCTGTGGTTTTTTTAAATAATATCTTTGTTTGCTTTTGATATTATGGTAATGCTGGCTTCACATAATGAATTAGGAAGGATTTCTTTCTCTACAATTTTTTAGAAGAGTTAGTATAAAACTGGTATTTTTCTTCTTCCATTGTATTGTAAAAACCATGTAAGATTAGACAGTTCTTTTGGGGCAGGTTTTTAACCTATCATTTTAATATCTTTAATAAATAGAGGACCATTCCAGTTATCTTTTTCTTTCTTTCTTTCTTTTCTTTTTTGGTACTAGGGATTGAACCCAGGGTTGCTTAACCAGTGAGCCACATCTCATCCTTTTTTATATTTTATTTAGAGACAGGGTCTCATTAAGTTGCTTAGTGCCTCACTAAGTTGCTGAAGTTGGTTTTGAACTTGTGACCCTCTTATCTCAGCCTCCCAAGCCACTGGAATTTAAGGCATGCGCCACCACGTTCAGCTATCTTTTTTCTTCCTTATTGAGCTTTAGTAATTTTTATTTTTCTAGGAATTATTTGAATTTCCAGCTTCTGAAATGTACCTAATTTATCATTTATTAAATTTATTTTTACTTTTTAATTAAGGCATTTAATGCTCTAAATATTCATTTTCATAGGACTTTTAACAATGGTTACAAGGCTTAATATGTAATTTTCTCCTTGTTTATTTCTAAGTTAAAAAAATTTGGATTGCATTTCTTGCATATTCAGATTTTCTTTAAGACAAAGTTTTGCTATGTTTCCCAGCTTGACCTCAAACTCATGTTTCTCTTGCCTTGGTCTCCTGAACAGCTGGGATTGCACATGAGTGCCACTATACTCAGTCAGGTGGTTATTTTTATTTTTTCATTTTTATGTATATTTTGCTTTGTTTGTTGTTGTTTTGCTATTTTTCTGTGACTCATTTTTTATTTTGTTCCACATTGATAGACCATATAAGCTATTTGGCTTATCCTTTCTTTGTAATTCATTGAGTTTTCTAAGGTCCACCTAATTGACACTTTCTCTAAATGTTTGTGTATTTTCAAATGTGATTTCCATTTGTTCATTGTATACATTCTCTGTAACTCTGTATACCAATCTGTTTATATAGATTCATGTATATATGTATGATCAATTATCTTAATTTTACTATTGAATATCTACATTATAATGTCTTATTGAATTTCTTGAAGTTTTAAAATTATTTTTTAGATATGTTATGTGTGGTTATTCAGTGAAGAATTATCAGGATACACTGAACACGCTGGTAAAAAGTCATGGTTTGTAGGGTCATATTTTTATATGATCTAAATTTATCTTTTCTGTCCCAATTAAACCTTCTGATACTTCCTCATGAACAATTAGTGTTCCCATAAAGTTATTATTTTATATTACTTTATTTTATTTTATTTATTTATATGCGGTTCCAAGAATTGAACCCAGTGCCTCACATGTGCTAGGCAAATGCTCTATCACTGAGCCACATCTTCAGCACCTTTCATAAAATTATTTTTAATATTCAAACTATTAAATATTCACCTTCACTTCTATACAAGCATATAAAAGATTTATGTAATTCAAAAGCAAGAGCAAAATTTTAAATGCAAAAATTAAAGTGAGAACTGTAGAAAATAAAAACATTCTCTTTTTATCCTAAAATTTACCTTAATGGGTTCGAGATAGGAAGATCCTTTCATTGTTGTAAGTATGATTTGAGACTCTTCTAACTGAGCAAATATATCATCTACAGATGAAATTATTAGGATAGAGTCCATCTCTGTGTAATGAAGAACTAAATGTAAAGGAGTAGTGTTCCAAAGATCGATAATTTTGAATAGCATTTTTTCAAGAGCAGCTTCATTAGTTGCTGAGTTTGATATTTCATTTATTTTGTTTTCATACTGAAACATCTGAAATGAACACATTATTATTTAATATTTAGTGGAGCAAGTAATTCCTGAAACATTTAACATGGAAGATCTAAATGCATGTTTTAAAAGGTACATCAGAAGAATTGAAGAACTGATTCAAGTTTATATCTTGAGACTTACTGGCAAAACCTGAATGACATAGTCCTTTTCAGTTTTTAATTATTCTAACTATTTCACATTCTTCATTCTTAGTGAAAACTTCTAATTTTACTCTTATTATAGTCAATGTAATAACATACCTTCTGTGTATGTGTAGATGGTATTCTTCTCTTCAGTTTTCTTTCCTCTGCATTAATAGCAACTGCTCTATTTCTTTGTGATAAGCTTCTGCTCTATATAATAAATTGTGCAGCATATTTATCTAAGAGAATGCAACTCTGATGGATTCAGCTTTCTATGGCTTCCCTTTGTCACATCTTGTTGAGGATAAATGTCTCTTAAAATACATCAATAGAGTATATATAGGCTATCTTTTCATGTGCACTGACTGCCAGTTCCTCACAAGATCCAGGTTCATTCACCATAATAGAGGTACTTAGAGAGCCTCTCATCTCCGGCTCTCAGAATTAACTAGTTGGGTGTATTGATTTTATCTCTTATGAGGAATAAGAATCTACCACTTTTCCCATGTGTCACCTTGATGGGGCTGAAGAATGATATCTAATGTCTATGTTTTGGTAATACTGCTCAGCAGGGACTATGGGTAGGTATGACCCCAAAGATGGGGTAAGGATGGTGCAATCAGCTGACTGCTTATGGTCTTAACCAATAGTTTTGGGAAAAAGACTTACTTTTTAAATAGATTATTCAGCCAAAGACAGATAAGAAGCCATGGAAGTACCAGAAAGAAAGAACTTTGTGACTAACACTCTGAGATTATTAAAAACTAAATCCAGAAATTGATCATGTAAGGCAAAATTATAGCCAAGTGAGCCTAACCCTGTCAAATCTTTATAGTCAAAGTTTGGGACCTGACTGACAAACAGTTGGTATTTCTTAGTAATATATAGGAGGTTACAGATGATTCTTAATGCTTGTAATGAACCATCTACCTCTATTATAAAGCACAAAGCTTTCTAAAGTGGAAATGATCAACCATAAAGAGATAATATTCATTTATGCAAACCATTGACCTCTTTCTCTTAACTTTATGACATGTTTTCATGTGATTGGCTTCTCATAACTTGGAGAATGGTTGTCATATAACTGTATGATATCATAATATAGAGAGGATTAGAACCTATCCTGGAAAGTTTGCAGCATAACCATTATCTCTGGGTCAACCCTAAGAAACTCAGGTTTTAATAAATGAGGGATGAGGTTCTAGACCAAACCCTGTCCATCTATGCACCCACATTATACTGAATAAGTTGTTAAATTTCTGCAGGATTACCCAAAGCATCCAGGAACTCTCAGAGTTTAGATTACCTGATGATGGCCACTTCATTCCTTCTCTTATTATAGTTCACTTTAAGAAGGAGATGAGTTCCTGTCGTGCCTGGCTACACAGTACTTTAGGGGTGAAGATATGTTCTTTTTTATTCAGATGTCCTCTTAAACTAGTTTGGACCCTCCTCAAACTGCAGAGGATATCCTTTTGAAGCTAACTATTCATATTAGAAAGGTAAGGATAGCTCATTGGAGCCCTTTGGGGTATTATAGACCACCAATCCCATGTAAGCCTCCCACTGTTCCCCTCTCTATCTAGCCTATTTTTAAATTAATTAATTAATTTTTTAAATTAGTTTATTTAGTTGCATTTCAAGTCATAGTACATATATAGAGCTCAGTTTTTCCATTTATCTGGTTGCAAACCAGATAGAGTCACACCATTTGTGTCATCATACATGCACCAAGGGTAGTGATGGAGATTTCAATCAACCATCTTTACTGTACCCATTCCTCTTTCCCTCCCCCCACCTCCCCTCTGTCGCATCCAAAGTTCCTCCATTTCTCCTATATTCCCCATTCCCACCCCCCTTATGTATCAGCATCCACTAATCAGAGAGAACATTCAGCATTTGGTTTTTTGGGATTGGCTTACTTCACTTAGCATAATGCTTTCCAATTCCATCCATTTGCCTGCAAATGCCATAATTTTATTCTCTTTTATTGCTGAATAATATTCCATTGTGTATAGGTATCACAGTTTCTTTATCCATTCATCTATTGAAGGGCATCTGGGTTGCTTCCACAGTTTTGCAATTGTGAATTGTGCTGCTATAAACATTGAAGTGGCTGCTTTACTGTAGTGTGCTGTTTTTAAGTCTTTAGGG
>CM053410.1:43939645-43994485 GCA_028644305.1 Xerus rutilus
TAAGTTTGGTCTTTTAATGTTATCCCATAATTCTTGGATGTTCTGGTCATGGTTTCTTACCGTCTTCATTGTTGATCAACTCTATTCTCAAGGTTAAATATTTTGTCTTCAGTATCTGAGGTTCTGTCTTCCAAGTGGTCTAATCTGTTGGTGATGCTTTCTATTGAGTTTTTAATTTGGTTTATTGTTTCTTTCATTTCAAGGATTTCTGTTTGGTTCCTTTTCAGAATCTCTATTTCCTTATTGAAGTGATCTTTTACTTCCTGTATTTGCCTATGTATTTCATTATTGAAGTGATCTTTTACTTCCTGTATTTGCCTATGTATTTCTTTATCAAAATGATTTTTTGCTGACTGGGCTTGCTCTCTTATATCATTCTTTAACTCACCAAACATTTTAATTATGTACATCCTGAATTCCTGTTCTGTCATTTCTTCTGCTGTACTTACCATGGATTCTAATAGTGTAGTATCTTGGTTTGTTTGAGTCACTTTCTTCCCTTGTTTTCTCATGATGTTTGTGTGTCTTTCCTTTTAGCTCTGCTGATCCAAGTTGTTAAGTTTTTGCTCCTATATGGGCATGGTTTCCCTGTAGGGTTTTGTTATCTCTCCTTTAAAGGCGAGACTGATATTGATTGATCTCAATACAAGCAATAAATAATTTCAATCCAGGTAGCTCCTAACAGCTCCCAAATACATTTACAGTTTAGTCATGATATCCAACAATTATGTGTTCCTTTACAATCTATTATGTAACCAATAAGTTTGCATAAGGGTCTACAGTATCTGTTGGTGGGCTAGGGAAACTTGAGGGTGGGGTGTAGGATAGAATGTCAAGGTAGTAGGAAGTGAGGATATGGTTATTAGGTCTTAGAGAGCATAAAAAAGGAATCCAAGAGGAGTTGCCTATTACTAGAAAGAGTGAGAGAGTTGGGGAAGACCAGTAAGGAGGAAGAAAAGAGTACAGCGAGGAGAGCTGATAGCAAGAAAAATAAAACATATGCAAGTGGGAGTTGCAAGACTATATAATACCACTCTAGTATACAGTTCAGAAATCTCAATCTACCATATCCCACTGTATAACAGATATTTGATGTCACAACTGTTGGGGATTAGAGGGTAGGAAAAGAGTGAGAGAGAAAAGAGGGAAGGAAAAAGAAAGAAGGGAAAGAACAAGAGAGCAGAGAAATAAAACAAAAGGATTAAACAATAGAACTATTAGGAGAAAAAGATAAAGGATAAAATAAAGAATAAGAAAAAAAAAGTAAAAAGTCTCAATGTAAATAAACAGGTATGGTTTTTTCACCTCCAGTAGGTGGTGTTGTCTGTTGCTTGCTGTTTTTTCCCCTCTGGTGTCCTGGGTGCTGGTCCCACAGCAAGGTGAAACTCTGAGCCACTGGTGAAGTTGCTGTTCCACGGTGTGCTGCGCCGTGGCCAAAGTTTGCTCCCAGGTGCTGACCCACGCCCCCTGGTGTAGGAAGTTCCGCCGTGTTAGAAGGGGATCCACCAAGAACAATGGCCAGGGGTCCGCTCAGGAGACAGTCTGTCCACAGTAGCAACTGCTAGTGGTCCTGCGCAGCTGGGTGGGTGCTGGGGCCAGGCACCCTGTGTGGAAGCAGGCCCCGCCTGCCTGGGGCAAATCCCAGGCTGGACCCCTGGGCCGGAGCCCCAGCTGCAACTGTGCTCCGCCAGTCACCGCCTAAATCACGCTGCCCGTGGCTACCGCTGCCTCCCCGTGGCCCTGTGCACCCACACGCATGCAAAACTCTTGCAGGAGATGGTGAGCTGCAGACTGATGCCAAGAAGCTGGCTGGAAAAGGGCACCTCCACAACTTCCAGCCTCGGTCCCAGGGAGCCTAGCATGGAGGAGACCATCTAGGCCGCCATCTTGGAACTCCTCCTTGACTTGATCTAATTTATTTTTTAAGGAGAATTGGCACTTTATTTATTTCTTTGTTTATTTATTTATTTATTTATTTATTCTATTTAGTTATACATGACAGCAGAATGCATTTTGATTCATTGTACACAGATGGACCTCAACTTCTCATTTTTCTGGTTGTACGTGATATAGAATCACATCATATATAACATTTTATTTTTGCTGCTTCACTCAGTTTCATAAATTCTCACTCTCAACCTAACTTGCCCAGTTATAGTTCCATTAACCCAAGACTTTGAAAATGAAACTGTCATTGAAATTGCGCTTGATTTTCAGCATGGTGGTCTGAGGATTCCCCTGTTGGCACTGACCCTTAATATTCTGAAATTATCTAGATATCTGACTGAATTTCTCCTTTGTTTAGGATTCTCTAACAATAATCCAAGAAAGAATAATAGATTCAGATAGGATGTGGAGTAGAAGAGCAAGAAAAGATTCAACAATTACTTCATGATTTTTAGTGTAAGCAGTTGGAAAAATGGAGTTGCCATTAACTGAGATGAGTATTCCAACAGAGGAAAAGTAGAATTGGGGAGGTGGAGAATGAAAGGTAAATTTTATGATGTTAATTTTGAGATATCTCTTAGACATGTGAGTCAATAGGAAATTGGATATATGAGTCTGGAGTTCAGAAGAGAGGTTTAGATTAGGACTAGAGATATAAAATAATTTAATTTTAAAAGTTAAAGTTATCCTTAAAAATACTTCTTTTTAAATTCCTTAAAATATTCCCCATGTTCTTCTGTACAACAGAATTATAGGGGCAATGCTGTTTTTAATTATAGTATATATTGTTTAAACATAAAAGAAGCTTATTGTAACTTAGGAAAAAAAATAGAAAACTTTTTACCTGAAAAAAAAATTGGAAAAAATCATAATTTTTGTGGCAAATGAAGTTGTTGCTAACTAGACATTTCAGATATAATATCAAATTATTGGTAGTGCCATCTTAACACTCTTGACATATTTCATTTTACATAAAATCAAATGCAGTAGTTTTAATTTTTCTATTCCTATAAAGTAGCATTGTTAAATAATTGAATTTGTCATATATTAAAATCAGTATTAGTATTTTTTAATCACCTAAATAACGATAACATAAACGAGTAGCTTACCCACTACTTCCAATTATACATAAGATCCTATCATCTATTAGCTACTAAAATACTTTTATTTTTCCATTTTATATACTTTTATCTTTTCTAATTCAAATTCATTATAGATTTACTTGCCTTCTTAAAATTGGCTGCTCTAGGATTTCAATCTATTGCTTTCCAACTATATTTACCTTGATGTTTAGAAGATTCTCCACAGTACAGTTTTTATCGAGAGTAACTGACTTTCCAATAATTTCCTGGAGAGCCTCCCAGTGCCTCAGCTTGAGATAAGGGTTTCCCAGTGCTATGATGATTGGTAGCTGTTGTTTAAAATCTGTCACCGATTGCTTAAGATGTGTTAACAAATCATTTTTAGGTAGACCTATAAATAATAATAAAATAAGTAGCCTTCAATATGTTCATCATATTTTTGACCAAATGAATTGAAAAAATAAAAATTTCTCTTTAAGATTTGCTAATTTAATGTAACACTACTTTATCAGTTAGGCACCTGCATTGGAAGATAACAATGGCCTTTATTAACATTATCCTTCCATATGAATCAACTATGGATTAAAATAAAGAAAAATGATTTGTCTAGAATAGTAACTAAAACCTAAGACTATTAGAGCCAAGTTACCCTGGAAATGTGATAAGTAGGATGCCCACTACCACAGGGTTTCCCAGAGTTTTACTGACAAGATAGATACACAGATGGTACAAAAATGCACATTTGGAAGACTGTCATAGCTTTTGGGACTTTGAAAATTTTCTAAATAAAGAAGAACATCAAGGGAAAAAATCCACCATTGCTATTATCTCACAAAGAAAATATTTTAACACTGAAATGTAGGTGATGACTTTTTCAGGTATCATCATCAGTCTGTCCTCTGACACTGACAAGCAACTGAAGTACAGGACTCAAAGCCAAAGTAGTTGAAGGTTCAACTCTTATAATCCTTTTACTCAACATACAAAAGAAATGGGGAGGCAATAAAGAAACAGCCAAAGTTGGGGACCCTGGAAAACTAAAACTATATCAATAATCTTAAAAAACAAAATTTGTACATATGGAGCTTCCTTTATAAACCTATGCTGAATAGTAAAATGTTTTACAAGGCCTGGTTAAATAGGAGGTTAAGAGAAGAATTTTTTATTTTTCGACTATATTTCTTCTTCTTTGAATGGTCTGTTCAGTTCATGTTCAATGTCTCTAGCAATTAGAGAAATGCAAACTAAAACTACACTGATGCCAGCTACACCTCAGATAGAGTATTAATCTCCAGGATATACAAAAAACTCAAAACACACCAAAAAAACCCCTGAATAACCCAATGAATAAATGAGTGAAGGAACTGAACAAACACTTCACAGAAGAATTAAAAATGATCAACAAATATATAAAAAAAAGTTCAACCTCTCTAGCAATTAGAGAAATGCAAATTAAAACTATAATGACATTCCACCTCACTTCAGTCAGGTGGAATGAATGTATTCTTTATAATGGAAATTATGAAGAATACAAGTTACAATAAATGTTGGCAAGGATGTGGGGAAAAAGGTACACTCATACAAGGCTGGTGAGACTGCAAATTGGTGCAACCTCTCTGGAAAGCAGTATGAAGATTTCTCAAAAAATCTGGAATGGAACCAGCATTTGACCCAGTTATTTCACTCCCTGGTATATACCCAAAGGACTTAAAATCAGCATACTACAGTGACACAGCCACATTGATGTTTTTATAGAAGCTCAATTCACAGTAGCTAAGCTATGTAACCAGCCTAAGATAAAGAAACAGATAAATGGATAAAGAAAATGCGATTACACACACACACACACACACACACACACACACACACACAATCACTCAGCCATAAAGAAGAATGAAATTATGGCATTTGCCAGAAAATGGATGGATCTGAGGTCTATCATAGTAATTGAAATAAGCCAGTTCCCTCAAACCAAAGGTCAAATGTTTTTTGCTAACATGTAGAAGCCAAAACCACAATAAAGGGTGGGAGAGAAGTTCCGTAGATTAGACAAAACGGAATGAAGGAAACGGAGGGGAGATAGGAATAGAAAAGGCAGTAGAACCAGGTATGGTGGCAGATGCCTGTAATCCCAGCACTTGGGAGGCTGAGGCAGGAAGATTGTGAATGCAAAGCCAGCTTCAGCAACTCAGCAAGGTCCTAAGCAACTCAGTAAGACTCAGTCTTTAAATAAAATATAAAAAAGGGCTGGGGATGTGGCTCAATGTTTAAGGCCCCCTGGGTTCAATCCCTGGTACCAAAAAAAAAAAAAAGTAAAATGAATTTAACATAATTTTCCTACATACATATATGAAAATATTAAATGAATTCTACCATAATGTACACCCACAAGGATGGAGTCCTAATTAGAATAAGGTATATTCCATGCTTGTATAATTATATCATATCATAATGGATTTTACTTCATGTATGACTTAAAAAAAAACAAAAGGAGAGAGAAAGAGAAAGAATGAGTGAACTTTAGATTTTGCCAGTCTCAACTATGGCAAACAGCAAGACTTTATCTGTGAAACTATGGATATAGGAATGTGTCATCTACTTGTTAGTTCATATGTTGTTCTCTGAAACATGCATATAGCAAAACATTGAGAATGTGAACAATGAGTATTACTTTAAAGCAGTAAGACTGATGTGCAGCTAGTTTTTCTTTTTTCTAAAAATTTTTTGATAGTTTTATTTCTTCTATAGTTTAGGAACAAGCAAAATAAAGTTTTTAAAATTGTTTCTTCTGGGTTTTTTTGTTTGTTTTTTGGTTTTGCTGAGTGATAAGGGAGGAGTTTAACAAAAACAAAAACAATCTCTTGGCTAGGTGAAATAAAACTTTCCTCCTGGAAAGGATATGATCTAATAGAATGCTCTCAGGAATAGTCTCTCTCCATTGATCATGGAAACCTCTTGGAATGACTTCTTAGTTGTTTCCTACATTGCCTAAAGGATACCATAGGCACAGTAAAAGCACAGTATATTGGGTAAAGATTCTGAAGGTGGGCCCTTATCGTTAAAATATCTCTGGTCTATACTCTAGCAAGAGTTAGAATCTGAGTGAGGTGTATGGAGTTCTACCACAGAATTGACTTTTATTTATTTTATTTTATTAAAAATTCTTTAATGTTTTTATTGGTGCATTATAATTATTCATAATGATGGGGTTCATTGTTGCAAATTCATATATGCACACAAATATAACAATATAATTTGTCCAATACTGTTCCCCAGTATTTTTTCCTTTTCTTCTTTCCTCTCCCCACCTGATTCTTTTCCTCTACTCTACCAGTTCCCTTGATTTTCACGCAGTATCAACTTTTAAAGGAGACAAAATTTGTTATTACTACTTCTTCTTCTTGGCAAAGCTTTAATCTCTTTCTTGTTTCAGCAAACAATTCCTACATAAACTACTATATTGTTCCTCCAGTCATAATGGTCATATTTTATGACATATTATATGGTCATATTTTATGACATATTTTAGGACATATTTTATGGAATCTTTGGTGGCTGGGAAAATTTGAGAAACACATTTTTACCTTTTTCTAGTACAAGGATTATTTGCAGCAATTTTGTAACATTTCTCTGTACTAATTCTACATCAATACTTTGAAGAGAACACTGCCTCCATTCCCAAAAGTGTGTTCCCCATTCCTCTTGTGCTTCCCATAATATTTTCCTCAAACTTAAGTCACATTCAATGTCAGAGATCTCTGAGAGCACAATCTTTGTCATTTCTTCCATATTAAGAGAATGCATATGAGATTGGTTCTTGTCAAAATGATCCTGATAGCTTGAGTAGGTTTTAGTTTTGTTAACCAAACTTGCAGCTTCCTCTGAGAAAGTCCGAATCATTTCCATTGCTGTTCGTACTCGAGTACCAACATAAAACAGAATAGGAGTTCCTATCTAAAAAAAAAACAATAGTCAGACATTCTCAGAAACCAAAACATTCAGAACTTACATGTTTTGATGGCAATTACATGAGTATATAATCTAAGCTCTAACATGATATGTGAGTGAAGTTGGAATTACCATTACATTAGGCCCAGGCAAAGGCTTAAAAAGGTTTCAGGAGGTTTTAGCCATTTTTATGCTAAGGGTTACTTTGGGAGTCTTGAAACCTGTGGTAAGTTAGCAACTCTGCCACTGATGGTTGCCTACATTCATATATAGATGAAGAAAATTTTAAATTCCAGTTAGAGGTTACTGAAAATAGAGATATAATTTTATTTCCCATTGAAGTTCACAAATTACTAACATTTCTATGAATCCCAGGTTAAGAATACTTGGATTAAATTATTTAGTTATAATACCACAGAAAGTAAATATCCACATGCATAGTAAGGTAAGATCAAGTTTTTGGTGAGAAAAAAACAAAAAACTCAAAAACTTACATTGGCTTTTAAATTACTAACGTCCACTCGTAGACCAGCAATATTTGCTTCCAATTTTTCTCTGAATTTTGTTATAGCGGCCTCCCTATTTGTTTCATTTAACTTCATGGTTGTTTTTAGTTGACGAAACTTGGCAAAAAGAATTTTATATAAGGCAATTTGCTCTTCTGAAATATCTATATGGTAGTACCTCACAACAGAATACAGATGACTAATTGTGAAATACTCATCTTCTAATTGAAATATTTTGGGTGAAATCTCATCCAGAAAAGTAAAATGTTCCACAAATTCTTCTACTTCGGTGGGCTCAGATTCCAGCTGTCGCAGTGCTGATTCTATGACCTGAAGCCATCAATATGTTAATTATAATTATGCAATTTTTCACTAGTTTTGAAGACTACTCTTTTCTATTTTTCTGTCTTCTATTTCAGAAAACAATAAAGATATCTTCTGGACATAATTCTAAATGTTATTTAAATCCTAGAGCATTAACATGTTAAGTCCTTCTATTGTTAAAATAAGGCATTTGAACATACATAAAAAGAAGGCATTCTCACATGTAGAATGAATGCTACTCAGACATAAAGGAAGAACTATTGTGAATAACTGTTTTCAAGAAATAAAGGTAAAGCAAATAGTAAGAGTATGACCAAAATATGAATAGTATATAATCATTGTTACCACTTTTTGAGCATTTATGTTCTAGGTTCTTTAGGTACATGATTTATTCAGATAGTGTGTTTGCTAATTAGTATTATTTTCTCTAGTTTGCACTGGAAAAAACTGAGTCTCTAAGGAAATAATTAGACTAAGGTCAGAAATATGGCAAGTTATAAAACTATGATTCAAACCCAAATCTGATTCCCTACTGTATTATTTTCCATTGTATTTATATCTATTATATGTATCAGATCTATACTCTTTTCAGAAGTATTTCATTCCATGCACTTTTGAAGAAATTACATCTCTGTGTTCAGATTATCATTTTTTTTTCATATTTTTCTTTGTTTCAAGGAGTCTTAATGAATATTCAAGTATAATTTTATGTAATTTTGGAATCAAAGTCAGTTCAATTTTCAATCTTCACACACTTGTATTGCCTGTATGTGTTTCTAATATTTCACTTTGTTCTATTCCATCATAAAAACTGCATGCAAAAATTGCAATATAAAAAAGTTCATAAATTAGAAAGTCATCTATTATTTCATCACTCAGTGATAACCACTGTTAATACCCATTGGAGTTTTGCTATGTATGTCTCTTTTATTGCAGAGTTTATATAAATAGGCTTTACATTCAGAGAGATGTGCTTGATTCTCAGCCTCAGTATTTAGTAACAGTATGAATCTAAGCAAAATAGCATTAAGAACATTGATGTCCTCATTTGTAATCCTGAATATCAAATAAGATAATTTAATAATGGGCTTATAATAGTGCCTGATACATGGAAAGTACATCAATAATGACTGGTAAAAGAAAATCATGGACACGTTTCACTTATAAACATAAATGCAAAAATCTTACAAAATAACATTTGTATGTACATGTTTGCAAGCAACATCTTCAATTCAGATGTGAAACTAACCTTAGAAAGCCAATTAATATAATTCCTCACATTAAAAGATTAAAAGTAGAGAGTTGGTGCATGCCTATAATCCTACTGATTTGGGAGGCTGGGGCAGGAGAATTGCAAGTTTGAGGCCAGCCTTAGCAACTTAGCAAGACACTGTCTCAAAAGCATATAAAGGTGTTTAATATGAAGAATGTAATCTGCTTATAATTTTGTGCAAAGTTAGAAAAATTATGATCGTAACAATTTTTTTTCTATTTGCCTCAACAAATGTTTTCAGTGAACAGTGTGTACAGCTTCTGAAAATTTGCTTTTTTTCTGTTATATTTGATAACATGTATTAAAATGCAACTTTTGAGAAAAAAAAAATAAATCCAATCATATTCCATAAAAAAAGTAAATTAAATAAACAAACAAACAAAAAAATAAATAAATTTTGAAAAAGAAAAGGAAAACAACTGCAAAATTATCTCACAGATGCAGTTAATAAACACCTGGTAAATTCACTTATGATAAAAACTCCTGCCTCAGCAATGGCGAGGCGCTAAGCAACTCAGTGAGACCCTGTCTCTACATAAAATACAAAATAGGGCTGGGGATGTGGCTCAGGGGTCGAGAGCCCCTGAGTTCAATCCCCAGTACCAAAAAAAAAAAAAAAAAACTCCTATTAAATAAAGACTAGAAGGAATAAAAAGAAGATACTAAAAATCTTCAAAAATACACCTGAGGGCATGCAGAAGGCAAAGAGGATGAATAAACAGAACTTTCAGAACAAGTTTGGGGTGGGAAGAAGCTCAGAAGCAAATTTCTTTGACCAAAAATCATGCCTTTCCTAAATATAGAAATTTGGTTCATAGTGTCCCCATGTGCCAGAAACTATTTGTGAGAATTGCAGATAATAATAGGGAAGAAGATGCAGAATAGGACTCTGTAGTGCTTATACCCTTGAAGAAACCTCAGTCTGAACAACTATCCATATGTGAAAATATCTTCACAAATGCTGAGGAAACAAGGTATGAGATCACAATACCTAGGTGTAGACACATTAAAGAGGATAGAGAACATAGTCTTTTATTACCTGCATATCCTTTCTCCCAACCCCAGGCAGCACAGCCCAGAGAGAGATACTGACTACTTGAAGAAAATGGAGAGAAATGAATACAGGACTTTGCCTTAGATTCTAATACTGAGCCCATCATATTAAAACCCAATACAAGGTAGGCCCCATGTGTTAGTCTGCTTCATGTTGCTGTGATCAAAATACATGACCTGAGAACTCAGAAGAGGAAAAGTTTATTTGGGTTTCAGAGGTCTTTGTCTATGATCAGCCAGATACATTGCTTGAGTTCTCAATCTGAGGCAGAATATCATGGTAGAAGGGAATTGTGGAGGAAAGCTCCTTACCTCAGGGCAGACAGGAATCAGAGAGTGAGCAAGGCAACAGGACAAAATATAAACCCGAAGGCATGCCTTCAGTGACGTAGTTTCTCCGGCCACATCCCACATCTCTACAATTACCATGTGGTTAGTCCATTCAAATTATTAATCTATCCAATGAATTAATTCACTAAATAGGTTATAGTGTTAAGGCACTATTCTAAAATCCCAAATAAAACTTTGGGTCTTTTTGAAGCAAAAGACAAAGGATTTATTCTGGCTGAGGTCAAAAGCACAGAGAGCAAGTGGTTCCACAAACCTGGTCCACAATTAGGGGTGGGAACCAGCTTATAAGGACTAAAGCCATAAAGAAAGGGGGGCAGGAGAGGCAATTATAATCATAAGATGCATTTCATAAAGTGGAAAAATACATATTCTCAGAATCACATTTTTAGTATATTCACAGAAAAACAAGATTGCATTAGTTCCATAGTTCAAAGATATTGTGGTCAGGGTGCAAGTGGGTGAGGGTGGAGGTGTTAGCTTCTACATGAGTGGGCTCATGTAGAAGGGGGGCCAATTTCACACAGGGTGAGGTGTCTGAACAAAATGGGGTAAGTCTGGGCTAATTTTCAAATCAGCCCATAACAATAGCTATCATAATCTAATCATTTCATATCCTGCATTAATATAAGAGCTTTGGGAGGATACTTCATATCCAAACCATAACAACTCCAGAGTCCTCAACTACCCAGGAAGTGAACCTTTAGATTCACCTTGATGCCAGGCCAGACCTCATACCCCCAGACTTCAGGCCTATGGCACAGACTTGATCTATGGTCTTCACTACCACTGGTTTGACTTCAGCACCCCTGGGCTCTCAGCATCAGGCCTATACCAACAGTCCCAGGCTTGTCTTGGTGTAAAAACAGTCCCAAAAGGTTACAGGTTTTAAGTCAACCTTTGGAGATACAAGACCTAGGCCCACTCCAGGAGACCAACTCAACAAATTCCCTCAAGTGGATCCAGGATCTAGGTCCTTGCTGACTCAGGCACCAAACAAGCTAGCCCCAATATGGCAGCAGCAAGCTTAAACATGGACCATGCCAGAAAGCCTGCCCAGAATTTCTGAACTTGCTGACTGGTGAAGAATTTTTCCAGACAAAGCCAGTTTACAAAGTCATGTCTTCAAATGTGCAGATACCAATCCATGGCCACAAGGATTAAGAACAACAACGACAGCAAAATGACATCACCAAAAGGACAAAATAAAACCTTTGGCCTTAAGAAAATGGAGATGAATGAACTGCCTGATGAAAAATTCAAAATACATGTTTTAAGAAAACTCAGTGACCTTAAAAAAAAATACAGAGAAACCTCTTGATGAAATACAAAAACAACAAAACACTCAAAATAAAAACAATAATTGCTCAGAATGAGAAATCTAAGAAAAAATTTTAAAGAATTGCAAGAGCTGAAAATAGTTAAGACTGAAAATAAAATAGCATGAACAGAACTAATAAGCAGAAGAACTATGAACTCATAGACAATACAATCACAAGAAAAAGAGATTAAATAATAAAAATAAATGAAGAAATACTGCGGGATTTATGGGATAGTCAAAACAGCAATTATGTGAGCCATAGAAGTATAAGAAAGAGAAGAGAAAAATAAAGGCATAGAAATCTTATTTAATGAACAATATTCCAAAACTTTACACACATACACACACACACACACAGACACACTCACACACAGAGAGAGAGAGAGAGAGAGAGAGAGAGAGAGAGAGTGACAAAGAGAAATATACCAGCACAGTAAGGCCAAATGTCTCCAATCAGATTAAATTCAACAAAACAACCAGGAATATGTATTATATTCAAACTGCCCAAACTCAAAGACAGCATCCTGAAAGCCAGATAAGAAAAGAAGCATTTAACATGCAAGGGAATTTCAATATGGCTAGCAAAGGATTTCTTAGCAGAATTCTTACAGGACAGTAGAGAGTGGGATGGTATATTCCAAGTGCTGAAAGGAAAAACTGACAACCAAGAATAGTGAATCCAGCAAGGTGTCCTTCAGAAATGAAGAGATAAGGGAATTACCACCAGATCTGTCTTACAAGAAATGCTAAAGGGAATTCATCAAAAAGGAGTGGGGGCACACACACACACACACACACACACATAGGAACCAAAGCATACCAGTAGAGAAAATCACTTAACACCAAAGGAAGACAGTAAGAAAGGAAGAAAAGAACAAATTATTTATAGAACATCCTGAACATAATTAACAAAATAATATTACTTAGCCTTTATGTATCAAAAATAACTAAGTTTTTGTAAATACGATATAAGCCAAAGTGTGGGGTGCTTCTGGGAAGCATCCTTAAAAGTAGAATTGAGAGATTTTCTGCTGCCTTCTTCTATCCTGCTTCCTGGAATGAGGATATGAGGGTCAGACAAACAACAGCCATCTTAGAGATATACATGTGTCATGCTCAAGGAACAGCAGAGAGCTGAGCTAGAAGCAGCCAATGTTCCTAGTGACTTCATGAAGCCATTGTACTATCCCTAGGGTGTCTCTCTCTGTACTAGTTTTTCCTGAGAGAAATTGGTTTCTACCTTGTGTAAGCCACTGTCATCTTTTGTTTCATTTTGTTTTCTGTCATATACAACTGAATCTAAATTAAATGAATGTATTCCTGTGATATTCTTCCCTTTCCTCCCAATGTCCTCACATCACTCTTACTTCTCCTTTAAATGTTAAGATTTTTTTCTACAAAGTTACCCATGACCCCACCTAGGCTATGTTTGATACTTCTGTCAGTATTTACTGCTAGATTAGACTCTGTGAGTGCAAATGAATCTATCCCTCTCACCAGTATACAATGTCTAGTATATAGTAATGGTTTAATAAATATCTGTGGTCTGATTGAATAAATAAACAAATAGTAGCTATTATCAAAAATTCATATCTTTTTTAAAATATTTTTTTAGATATTGATGGATCTTTATTTTATTCAGTTATTATTTATACGTGGTGCTGAGGATCGAACCCAGTGCCTCACGCATGCTAGGCAAGCGCTCTACCACTGTGCTACAGCCCCAGCCCATAAATTCATATCTTTAAGCATGTCTCAGGCACAGCTGAGAGTGCTTGTGTAAACAATGGCTAGTATATCCAAATCCAGATTTGTTCTAGAAATGCACATGGGTGATAGGTAGAAATAACCAGTGATGGAGAAATTTATTTTAGGTACTCTCAAGTTTTCATACTTTCGAAGCTCCAGAGGCTCTAAACCACTGTGTTTTCAGAGGAGTTCTGCCCTCCCAGAAGGCTTTTCCCCCAAAACACAAAAACAAAAACAAAAAAAACCCCAAAACATACAGTGAAATGTGGAACACGTGCATTTTATTCAAAGGCACTCCATAACTTGATGGAACATACATTCTAGTGGAGGACAAATACACAACTAAATGGCAGGTGATGAAGTGTGCTATAAAAAAAAAAAAAGAGAGAGAAAAGGAGGTAGAAAGTGATATGTGATGCAATTTTAGATGTGGTGATCAGAGAAAGTGTTTGAGGGAGAGATATTTAATCAAACATTTAAACAAATATAATACTACCACATTAGAATTTTCTGAGGATAATACTTAGCATGTTTGTTTTCTGAGTGTATATTCTAAAATTATAATCTACCAATTTGAAATATTCTTACACCAGAGGAATTTTCAAAGTACTTACTTCCAATAGATTTGAACTTTTTTTCTGAATCACAGATCGCAAGAGGTCATGGGTTATCTGTAGGATGTTTTCAATATATGGTAAGCATTCCGACTGATAATCAAAACTTATAACATTGAAAACACCAATTCGCTTCTCAATGGTCATAGTCAAAACACATCGAAAGAAGTTTCGAAATTTATGTAGAATAGTTTTAAACTGTGCTGAAGATAATTCTTCCAAAGACAACATTTTCATACTCATAACTTTGGCCTTCTCAACCATGGTACAATATTTTAGAAACTTGGAGCTATAAACATTAACTAGGCCCATTGAATCACCAATAACAGTCAGGAGACTCACAATCTATAAATAAAAATATTAAAAAGCCAGAATTTTTATTGTAGGAGTGAAAAAAGTATGGCCTGATAAGCTAATAATTCTTATTAAAATAAAATAATAACCTTATATGAGTTAATTTTATTCAGAACCTCTATTAAATATCAAAATATGTTGGAAATATAAGACTTTAAGAAATTAAGATGACTAATATTTGACTTTTATGGAAAAGTTTATTTGGCTATTTTACTTTATAATTAATATGCTACTTTGAGCCACATACTAGAAAGATCAATCATTTATTATTTTTATCACCCTGTTTTAGAGTATATGTAGTCCCAGAAAAGTCAAGTCCTATGCATCATGTGAACTCATCCAACTTCCAAGACATAGTTAATTTGAATATTATGATCCAAGATGAGCCAATTAGATTCTCTTATGCATTTAGAGAAAAATATCCAGTTTGATACTAATGAGCTCGATAATGTGTCAATATTTGGCAAGACGATCTTATGCAGAAGCCATAAAAGAGAAAGCCCACTCTGGACCAAATACACTGTGGTGAGCATGAATGAGAGATTAAGGGGAAGACAAATGAGGAGATAAGATGAGAATAATTCTCTAATTGCCATAACTGTGAAACTCTTAATTTTCAAAAAATCCTTTCATCTGAGAATTTCTGTGGTTTCTACTCTCTAAACTAAATATTCCCTGAGATGAACTGTTCTTTTCTTTTTTAAGACTTTTTTTAGTTGTTGATTGACCTTTATTTATTCATTTATTTATATGTGGTGCTGAGGATCGAACCCAGTGCCTCCCACATGCGTGGCAAGTGCTCTACCACTAAGCCACAATCCCAGCCTGAACTGTTCTTTTCTTTTTAATTCATTATAGTTACACATAATATCAGGGTTCATTTTGACATAATACAAACATGGAATAAAATTTGCTCCAATTCAGTCCCCAACTTACTTTATTTTGATAAGCAGTATCCATTTCAAAAAGTAGCTGACAATCTGGCCATTTAGTCTTTTTGGATAAATCCGTAATTGAAATGCAATCAATAAAGATAGACAGGCGGGGATCTTGGTAAAGAGGAGTAAGTTTGGCTAAAATATATAATTTGATAGTTAATGTTTTCAGAAATCCCATTGAAAACAGCACTTTATAAAGTTATTGATGATATCTAGAACTGTTAAAAACTCAGGTTTATGATGGTCATAATAACCCTAACTTTATGTATGACTGCATATATGTTGTGATTCTATACAACTTACAACTAGAGAATTGATATGTTATCCTCTATGTACAAAGAATCAATTTACACTGTTAACATGTGAGCCTAAAAAAAAAAAAAAAAAAACTCAGGTTGATTTATTATGAGGGTTAGACAGGACACTGATCTACACTAATAGATGGAATTTAAGGATAGGTGTAAAGGTTTAGATTTAATATTTATAGAAACAGAAGAATCATTCATAGATAACTAGGTGGTGGTAGAGAAGGGCATAAATAGTTTCTATTAAAATAGAAACTAAGTTGTTCATTTAACAAGTATTTGAAATATATCTGCTCGGTGGAGAATATTATATGATTAAGAGTACACAAAGATTAGAAGACATAGCCTCTACCATCAAGGAGTTCATAATCTAGCTGAGCTACTAGATTTCTGCAGGCAAAACAAAAGCAAAAACTAAAAATCTTGACCTGCTTTACACCTTACACAAAATATCAACTCAAGATGGACCCTACACCCAAATATAAATCACAAACCTAGAAACCTTTGAGAAAATTAGTGTGACATTGAGTTAAGCAAGAGTTTTTAGATACAAAAACAAAAGCATAATCCATAAGATAAAAAAATGATAAGCTACCTATACGTTATCAAAATTAAATAGTTCTGTGAAAGAGAATGAGATGATAAGGCACTGACTAGGACAGAATATACAGATGGACAAAATATACAGATGGAAAATTAGGATAAGATGAATAATAATAAACAAGTAAAGTGAAAATTACTGCCATATCACTACACACCTATAAGAACGGCTAAAATTAAAAATATCTGACAACATTAAGTGCTGACAGGGATAAGAAGAAACTCGTACATTATTAGCAGGAATTTAAAATAATGTTACTACTTTTCAAAATCATTTGGTAATTTTCAAAATAAACTCACATTTATGATCCAGCAATTCCACTCCTATTCATCCAAGAAAAAGCAAAACTTATGTTCATCAAAAGACCTATATGTGAATATTTACTGCCTCAAACTGGAAATAACCTAGATGTGAATGGATTAACAACCTGTAGTAGATCTAGACAATAGAATATAACTAAGCAATAAAAAAGAGTATGAATTCATATAAACAATGTGAATTATAGATGCATTTTTCTCAATGAAAGAAGCCAGACTCAAAAGGCTACATATCCACTTATATAACACTCTAGAATAAACAATAGGAACAGACAACAGATCAGTGGTTGCCAGAAATAAGGGGTGAGGAAGGGTTTGACTGTAAAGTGGCTATGCAAGGGAATTTGCAAATAACAGAATTGTTTTGTTTAGAACCGTGATGGTGAATATGCAACTGTAATTTGTCAAAGCCCATAAAATTAAACCCAAAAAGAGTACGCAGTTTTTCAAAAATCAGTCAGGATGTTGACAGAGTTTGAGATGGAAAACAGATTGTGACAAATTAATCTAACTATATCATAAATGAACTACATAACTTCACTGGAAGGTGGGAAAGAAAGGAGTTGATCTGAGTAACTCTGGAAAATAGTTTATAGACTGGAAAATGTAAGATTAGATAAAAAGACAAGAAGATGAACTGTATACAAACACAGTAATTTAGCTGATATATTTGTATCTCCCAGACATTAGAATACTAAGTCTGAAATCACTTTACAGGTATAACAAGTAACTACATTCTTGTTTTTTATTTTTGTTTGTTTTTTGTGTTTTGGTACTAGGGATTGAAGCGAGGGGCACTTAACCACAGAGCCACATCCCCAGTCCTTTTTTGTATTTTATTTAGAGACAGGGTCTCTTGAGTTACTTAAGGCATTACTAAATTGCTGAGGCTGGGTTTGAACTCATGATCTTCTTGCCTCAGGTTCCCAAGTCACTGGGATTACAGGCATGCACCCCCGTGCCTGGCTAATGTTGATTATTTGATTTTTCATAGCCAAAGGAAAGAAGTTACATATAGGGAAAGGGAGAAGACTAGAATAAGATGTTGGACTGGTGTCAGATATATCAGTATGAACTGGTGACAGAAACTATGGAAGCAATCACCAAAAATAGGTGAGGGTATGTTGAAAGGGCACAGGAACTAATTGAAATACACTGTTTAC
This sequence comes from Xerus rutilus, assembly GCA_028644305.1. Classification (NCBI taxonomy): domain Eukaryota; kingdom Metazoa; phylum Chordata; class Mammalia; order Rodentia; family Sciuridae; genus Xerus; species Xerus rutilus. The sequence goes on from CM053410.1 coordinate 43,957,489, forward strand.
CAAAAACAAAGGTAGAACTATTTGAGCACCAAAATAAGCAGCAGTAATATTATATCATAGTCCAAAGGATAAAATAAAGATCCTTGGACCTAGGAAATTTCTGGCAGAAAATGGTACAAAAGTAGGGGGCACTACAAAGAGATGTTAAAATATTACTAAGCCACATAATAATTTAAAAAGTATAGCACTGGTATTTAAGTTATAGATGGATCAACTGCAAGACCAAAAATAACTTTTTACAAAATACTACAATATAATAAATGATAAATATGGCATTTCGAATCAATAGGGGTGAGGAATGAATTATTCAATAAATAGTTGTAACTGATAAGTCATTAGTAATCTGGGGAAAAAATTAAAAGTGAGGTTCTACTTCATAACATATGCCAAATAAATTTCAGAGCTATCAAATATTCATTCATTTTTTTGTGGTGCTGGAGGTTGAACACAGGGCTTAGTCCTCAAATATTTAAGTATAAAAATGAAATCATAATAGAATTGGAAAACAAGTGTGAGAATGTTTTTATGATATGATCATTGGAAAGACCTCTCTCACTATAATACCACACACTGAAGTCTTTTTAAAAGGCTCTTAAAATGTTATTCTTTAAAAGTAATTTTCTATATGGGAAAATATCACCATAAAATTATCACCATAAAATCTTCACCCTGTCAGCTTAGGAATTGACTTCCTTAATAAGACTCCTAAAGTGCAAGAAGTAAAATCAAGAAGTAATAAATGGGATGGATTCAAACTAAAAAGCTTCTCAGCAAAGGAAACAATCAGTAACATGAAGGAAGAGCCTACAGAATGGGAGAAAATCTTTATCACATGTACCTAAAATAGAGCATTAATTTCTAGAATATATAAAGAACTCAAAAAACTTAACACCAAAAAATAATAATAACTCAATCAATAAATAGGCTAAGGAACTGGACAGACACTTCACAGAAGAAATACAATCAATCAACAAATATATGAAAAAATATTCAACATCTCTAGCATTTAGAGAAATGCAAATCAAAACTACACTGAGATTCCATCTTACTCCAGTCAGTATGGCAATTATCAAGAATACAAGCAACAATAAATGTTGGTGAGGATGTGGGGAAAAAGGTATACTCATACATTACTGGTGGGACTGCAAATTGGTGCAACCACTATAGAAAGCAGTATAGAGATTCCTTAGAAAACTTAAAATGGAACCACCATTTGACCCAGTTATCCCACTCTTTGGTTTATAAGTAAAGGACTTAAAATCAGCATACTACAATGATGCAGCCACATCAATGTTTAATAGCAGCTCAATTCATAACAGCTAAACAATGGAACTCATCTGGGTGCCCTTCAACAGATGAATGGATAAAGAAATTGTGGTATATATACAATGGATTATTCAGCCTTGAAGAAGAATGAAATTATGGCATTTGCCAGTAAATGGATGGAACTAGAGAATATCATGCTAAGTGAAATAAGCCAGTCCCAAAGAACCAAAGGCCAAACATTTTCTCTGATATGCAGATGCTAATTCACAATAAGGGGTGGGGGCTAGGGAAGAAGAGGTACTTTGGATTAGACAGGAGTGAAGGGAGGGGAGGAGGTATGGGGGTTGAATGATAGTAGAATGAATCAGACATTATTATCCTATGTGCATATATGATTATACAACCAATGTAACTCTACATCACGTACAACCAGAAGAATGAGAAGCTTTACTTCATTTATGCATGATGTATCAAAATGCATTCTACTGTCATGTATAACTAATTAGAACAGGTTTAAAAAATAAAAAAGTGAATAAAAATAAAAAAAAACAATACCCATTTATCATCCCATAGTTCTGTAGGTAGAAGTCTCAATGGCCACCACTCCAATATATTACTATTGCAACTTGTAAGGAAAAAAACCAACAACACATGCACACACACAGAAACATGTATGTATAGATCATATCGTGTGTGTGTGTGTGTGTGTGTGTGTGTGTGTGTGTGAGTCCCTATCGACATAAATAGATAGAAAAAATACATGAGAAGGGACAACTATTACTTACAGAAGCATCTTAATTCTTAATCCATTAGAACAGCAAAATAATAAAGTCTGCTGGCAAGATACACTGGTGAATGCTAAAGTGAGTGGGCAAAATATTAGGCAGAAACAGATTTCTCTTTGAAATTTATTAATTATAAGAGTAAATATAATAGTTTCATAGTGGAGAAACCTGACAGACATCACCTTAATAAAGTGGTCATGGTTAGTAATGCCAAGTAAAAAGGTATAGTGATGTCAGGCACCACCTGATATCATGCAGAGAAATGGACACTTGACCACTGTGGCATTCTTCCCCAAAATGAGTTACCTCAAACCCATCATTATCCAACAGCATGCAATCCAAAATTGGTGGACAGTTCTTAGAGTAACTACCAGTACTCCTAAAAAAAACTCAAGGTCATGAAAGGCAGAGAAGGACAAAGGAACCATCACAGATTGAAAAAGACCCAGGAGACATGACAGCTAAATGCATGTGTGATCCTGGATTAGCTCCTGGAACAGAAAATGAGTCTTAGTGAAATGCCAATAAAATCCAAATAAAATCTATTTCATTAATATTATTGTACTAATGTTAATCTCTTAGAATTGATAATTATACTATAGTTAGACAAAGTCTATGAAGGGTATTCAGGAACTCTATACTGTGCTTATAAATCTTTTATGTCTCAAATTATAAGAAAACCTTTTAGAAATTATCAAATGATAAAAATATAGCAGAGCAAAGCAAAAGAGAAATGGTAATGATCAGATGTTAGGACCCAGGAACTCTAAAGATAAGAAACAGGAGGATAAATAGAAAGAAGGAACATGTGAAAAGACGGATGAAAAACTTAGTTCTTCAGACTGAAAAGCCTCACTGAAGTGGAAGAAAGATTAGTATCTAGCTTTATTATAATGAAGTTGCTAATTTCAACTAATAAAATTCTGGGCTAAAATAACAAGTTTAGCCAGAGGAAGGTAAATCATAGTAACATCAGAATTTCTAACCTATAATACTGAAAGCTAGAAGGCACAATGGAACAATCTACAGACTACTGAGGAGAATACACGGGCAGGGAGACATCTTAACAAGCAACCACAACTGTCTGTAATGTCTGTAAGTGTACAACATAGCATGATGATGACATCTCTGGACTTTATTCAGCAAGAAATTCCTATCAAGCTGATTCATAATGGACTGTGCAAGAATTATTAAAACTTTGTGTTATTTCTTGATTTGTATGTATGTTTCATCTTAATACAATGCAAATTTTGAGTATGAGATTTTAAGGGACATACTGATTGCATTTCAGCCAGTTTTTAAGAAAGAAGAAATTTAATAGTTAGTGGTAGTTAGAAAGCACAGTGGGAAAAACTGAATGCCTGGGGCTCGTGAAAAAGAAATCAAATAATGCAGGATATTCCAGCTTCTGCTGGAAAGAGGGCCCTTTTTTTTGCATCTGAACTCAGCAAACTGTGGTCACATGACTGGAAAACAAACATTACACTTAAGGAGCTGTTTTAAAATCTTTGTAAATTCTTTGGTCATGCTAAGAATTAAGTAATTACCATGTAATTTCAAATTGTGTACACACAGCTAGAAAAGAATTCTTTAAAGTATCTTATACTATGACATATGTAGGAGCACTCTCCAATACCTTCAACCCCACCCTTCCATCTTTCCCCATTCTATGCTCATAGACTGTGCTCTTGCCAGAATGCACCCCTTTGTTTGTGACCTTTGGATCTGATTGGTCCAAGAGTGTATTTAAGTTTCTACACTTTCTGGAATTATCGGTATTTTCTCCTCCTCTCCCCGGTGTCCCTGTTTCTAGCTTTGGGTGTTTCTGTGTCTCACTGGGGCAGAGCAGATTTTTAACTACACGCGGTGCCTGGGGAGATTGGCTCTGCAAATTGCCACCACCGTCCAGAGAGACCCCGGGGGACCCCTTCTTTTTCCTTGTCTCTCTGGACCCCAACTCGTCGGGAAGGCCCACATGGCGCCCTCACCTCCCCTTTAAGCGATAGACATAAGTGATAGACTACTTATTTGTTGTAAGTGTCATAAAATTTTATAACGAATTACTGAAAAATTCAAGCCTTGGGTTATTTTCCTAATTCTTATCTTTTTGGCACTCTGTGGTGTATGGATGATTCACACATCCTCAAATAATTCTAAATTCATGTTGATCCTCCAAACTGTGAATTTATGATCTTCTCATACTCTATATCTGCTACATCTCTGGGTAAGAGCATTAGATGCTTAAATTTAAGCAAGTATTGCTAAAGAAGACTAAACTGTTAAAATACTTACTTATACAGTTTTCGATAGTAGTCACCATATTTTGGATTTTTATTGAAAACTCTAATCTACTGGGATCTACAAAGAGATTTGCAGAGAATTCTGGAAGTCTAAGAGAAAAAATAAAAGAGTATTTTAGGAGAATATAGTAATTTACAAAATACAATTACTCATAATGTCAAAAAATGTCTAATACTTACTTATTGTGTAAGTATTTATTCTCCAAACTAATTGTAGTTTCTGTGTGATTTCCATTGAAAGAAAGAGAAAATGTTTAAAAATTGATTGATATTTATAACAGCTAAATGACAACTTGATATATGTCAGTGCTTTCCAAATAGCTTAAGAATGAACTCTAGAGGTCATCTGAAATTCAGTATTCAAGCAGCACACTGTAGCCCCAGATTCTGGAGTCCAAGAGTTTGTAATTTTAAAAAATTTTATTTTTTTTAGCTGTTTTGGGGATGGAACCCAGGGCTTCATGCATGCTAGGCAAATACTCAACCACTGAGTTACTTCTTCCAGGTAGTATCTATCCTGATAAAGAGAGTCCTTTTGGACCCCTTCAGTGAGAAACTGCTTGGCTTTTTTTTTTCTTGTGGTAGTGGAGATTGAATTCTGGTGGGGAGAAGAGGATTCTATTACTGACCTGTATCCCTAACCCTTTATACTTTTGAGACAGATTCTCACTAAGTTGCCTAGGCTAGTCTTGAACTTGTGATCCTCTTGCCTCAGCCTCTTGAGTCAGTGAGGTTACAGGTATTTGCCACCATGCCCAAAATTGCTTATGTACTGAGATGAAAATGAACATGGTATTATTACTTACAAGCACCACATATGATCTATACATTTACTGCTCACTTTTGACACTGTTCATCTTAAAATTTACAAAAATAATAATCTATCAACTGATAATTCATAACTAAATTTCTCATCCATATTATTTTCCAGCTCTTAATATATTTCCCCTCATTGTTAAAGTCTCATTTGTCTTACCTGAAACAGTGTCTTCAAGGTTATAAGAAAACGTTTGTGTTTCCTTGGCTTTGGGGAGAAGTTCTTCACTTGAGTCATTTTTGACGCTATCTTCATTTTCTGACATTTCATCTTCTTTACATGTCATACATTTTTCAGGGTCCTGGTCAGACTCAGGAAAGTTCTCTTTAGAAGTTTCTGGGGAGTAACTCTCAGAAGGAGTTCTCAAATGTAGATTTACTTCAAATATTGGGGCATAGATATTTTTCAGATCCTCCTCTACTTTAATACTATTCAAAACCTAATTTAACAGAGATGTTACCATGCTGGTGACAATATATAACTAATAGGATGTTGAATTTAAGGTCATAATTTTTAAATGGTAAGTTGTAACTAAACTTTCACATTAAAATATGTAAATTAGGTGTGAAATAAAAGTCATAGAGAGTTTTGAGATAGGCATTACAGGTTTTTACAGTGGTATGAGGGGCATATGTATGGCGTGTTGGACAATGAACTGTAAACATTAATCATAAATCACATTTTTACTTCCAAAACTTATAATTCATCTTATATCCAAAATGTTTACATTTTTTAAAGAGGATCTTACCTCATTAATATCAGTGTTTGTTTTTACTTCTGACTTTTGAACAGAAAAAATATGTGAGCTTGAATTATTAACCAGTTCATCACAATCATCTATTATCTTTCCAGCAGGAAAAAAGCTGTCCTTGAATGTGCTAGATTAAGAAATGGGGAGAAAAAAGTAATCTTCTTAAAATTATACATCTCATTAATATAAAAAATGTACCAAGAACTCCTATAAGTCAACAACAAAAGACCAAAAAAAAAAGTTAAAAAATTGACAAAATATTTGACACAGACAGCTTCCACCCAACCCAGACAGTGACAGAGCACCAATGCAGCTTTGACTTTGATCAGAGGAAAGTAGATTGATCAGGAATGCACCACCCTGACCACTGACATTGGGGTAGTCATTGTGGGAAGCCTAGGGACTGTCCCCTCAATCGTGGAGCCATACTGGAGGAAAGCTGCCTGAATATTCAGTAACATAAAGATCCAATTCTGGGATGGTGGAAACCACAGGCAGAAGGCTGCTAGGTGAGTTCCCTGAATACCCCAGGAAACCTAAACAGAAGGCATCCACAAACAAAGCCAGAGGGAGATCAGAGAAAGTAACTGCTCCCAGCCTTATGCAGCCCCCAGCTTGACACCATGGTCACAACTAGTGAGTGAAAGAGCACCGTATGGACACTGGCTAGACTTTGCATCATTCCTAGCGAACAGAGGGAATTAATGCCTGCTGTTCACAACTTGGGACAGTAGAAACTAGAACCCAGGTTAGCTACCTGAGTCCCTTTACTACAGTACTCCAGAGAGTGGCGTTGGCCAAGGGAATACTTTTGCACCCACTGAAACACCCACAGCAAATTATTACTAATGGGTTTTAATTTGGAGTTTTAATTGGTTTTAATTATTAAGGATTTTAGTTTGGAGGAAATGTTCTACAAATGGATTGTAGTAATGGTTCTACAACACCTTGAAAGTACTTAATGTCACCAAATTGCACACTTAAAATTGTTAAAATGATAAATTTTTATGTTGCATATATTTTACTACAATTTTTAAAATTGTATCTCATTTCAGTAGGATAAAGAACAGCAGAAAGTAAAAATATCCTGTAAGTCTTAAAGTAGGAAATGGAATATAAAAGTAAGGAATTTTACAAAAAAGTAATATGTATTAGTAGGGAACTAAGATTTTAATCATGATAGTTAGCAAGATGGAGAAACCAGAAACAAGACTAAGAAAGATAAAAGGTTGAGGGAGGCTGTTGACAATGACGAGATACACCAGTCAACAGCCAAACTATCCTGAACACTCAAGATCTGATCTAAAGAAACAAGTCAGAAAAAATAGGACAAAGGAAAGAGATAAAACTATAACAATGGCAAATAAAAAATATCTATAGATGAAATATAAGGAATAAGATCAAAGCAATCAGTTATTACTAATCAAGCTAACAGGTGGTTCAAAAATAAAAATCAAATGATAATGTTATTCATGTAATAGACATTTAAAATGAGGTGAAAGTTAGGTTGAAAATAAAGGTATTAGGGGTTTGTGGTAGCAAGGGCACAGGAATAGAATAATTGTTTTTTGTATCTTTCTAAATCCCCTTACCATAAAAAAATCAGAGTAACTAGATTTACTATAGAAAAAAAAACACCTCAGTTTACATCTTCATTCCTAAAATAGATGTGGATAAAACCTAAATTATCCAACAGCCACAGGACCTGTGAGGGATCAGAAATTGCCAACAAATGCTCACTCTCAAAAGGAAAGGGCCCCATTATGAGTAGAAGCCAAGGTAAGTGAAGCTGAGACCACCAGTGAAGCTGGTTCAGACCCTTGCACTCAATTTGGAGTGCTAAGTATGGAGGAATCAACAAGAATTAAGAAACAGTAGGAAATTCAGAAACTCCTAGAAGAACATATACCCGAAGGACCTCAACAATGCACAACAAATACTGTCTTACAGAACAGACTTAAACTGAAGAAACATCACAGAAGGCAGAATCCAAATTGTTCTTGATGGAAACAGTGGGGAACCAAGAGACATATTTAGATACTGGGGAGGGGAAGAAGGGGCAGAGCGGCAGATCCCAGAGCGTACTCTACATAAAAAGCCCACAGAAATCAGGATAACATAAAAACCAAGGCATGAAACCTTCCAGAGTTTAGTTTTGGGAGACAAAAGTTTAGTTTTGGGAGACAAAAATAATGATTCCATAAAAAGGAATATCAAATATTCTACAGTAACAACAGAGGTAGTATCCCTTGAGTAGTGGATTGCTTTTCACAGGTATCTTCTCTTGATGGTCCAGGAGAACTACCTCATTTTAATATGGATATCCAAAATTAATGTACTGAATCCCATACAAAGTTAAGGTAGTAAAAAAATTTAAAACAAACTAAAAAGTCTTTCAAAAGATTCTGACATTTTGCCAGGCTCAGTTGCACATGCCTGTAATCCCAGTGGCTCAGGAGGCTTAGGCAGGAGGATCTCTAATTCAAAGCCAGCCTCAGCAAAAGTGAGGCACTAATCAACTCAGTGAGACCATGTCTTTGAATAAAATACAAACTAGGGCTGGGGATGTGTCTCAGTGTTTGAGTGCCCCTGAGTTTAATACCCACTACCCACTCCCCCTAAAAAAGATTCTGACATTTCATTACCTAGAACTCCATACCCAGTGAACATATCCTTTGTGAATCACATAGAAATGTTTTTAGTCAACCAAAAATGGAGGGAACTTTTTCCCAGTAGGCCTATACTAAAAAAATATTCTGAAAGGAATTGTTCAGGAAGAAGGAAAAGGGTCCCATACGTAAATGAAAATAAGCAAGGAACATAAAAAATGATAATTATGTGGGTAAATATAAATGAATATTGACCATTTAAAACAATACTTTTAATGTTGTACTGAGTTAAAATATATGAGCTAAAAAAGCATTTAAAATATGCGTGACATAATACTGTGAAAGTCAAGAGGAAAGTAAACAATTAAATGTTCTAAAATTTTAGCAGTATCATGGAAGTGATGAAAATAATAACAATAACTAGCTTGTGAGGCTATCTGCTGTTAGATTAATTAAATATTTTTTACATATTCAACATTTACCTTCTACTACATTTTTCCTGTTATATCCATCATTACATTTTAGTGGTTAACTTAAAGCAGTCACGGTTAGCAAATCTTTTCTGCAGGAGTCAGGAAATATTTTACTTCTACTAGGAAAACTGTGCTTTCCTAGTACAAAAGCAGTCATAGACAATATCTAAACTAGAAGGTGTGGCCTTATTCCAAAAAAAAATTCATGAAAACAAGTTGCCACAAGATTTGGCATATGGGCTCTATTTTGCTGACACTTGGTCTAAATAGACAGTCCTAAATTGTCTACCAAAGAAAAACTATGATAAATAATGTGTAAGTTTAGTAGGGTCACAGATACAAGGTTAATATACAAAAGTTAGTTGTGTTTCTTTATTTCACAATAAATATGTAGAAGCTGAATTAAAAGTAAGAGTATAAGAACATCAAAATATGAAATATATGGTTATAAATCAACAAAAATGTGTAATATTTGTACACTGTACTTTATAAATTCTGATGAAAGAAATTAGAGAAGATTTAAATAAAGGGAGCACCATGTTCTGAGCTTTCAAGACTAAATATTGTTAAGATATCAAATCTCAGATTGATCTATTGATTCAGTGTACTATACAATGAAATCTCAATAGTAATAGGCCATTTTTTAAAAAAGAAATCTTAAATTTAATTCTAAGATTTATATGAAAAAGCAAATGAACAAGGATAGTCAAGCTTTAAAAGAATTTTTTTGAACAAAGTTGGAGAATTGATTTTAAGATGTTATGAAGGCTGTGAGGTATGGGTGAAAAGATAGATCCACAGATCACTGGAACAGAAAAGAGAGTTCAGAAATAGATTCCAAAAATATTTAATTAATTTTTTAACAAGTTTTCAAGCAATTCTATGGAGAAAGAATAGTCATTTCAGCAACTGATGGAGTAATTAAATACCCATAAGCAAAATACTATATACCTCAAACTACACCTTGAACAATTTACAAAATTTTGCTTGAAAAAGGGCATAAATGTAACATAAACAAGAAGTACAAAATTTCTAGAAAAACAATAATGGGGAAAAGATCATGCTGTTGAGTTAGAAAAAAAAGGAAGAAAAAAAATCAATCTTACATAGAATACACTCCTAAATAACCAGTGAGTCAAAGATAAAATCACAAGGGAAATCAGCATAAAATTAAATGAATTAAGTTAATGAAAATGAAAATACAACATACCAAACTCATCATATTCAGTGAAAGTAGTGTTGAGAGGAATTGATTGCTGTAAAAATTACGTTAAAAAAAGAAGAAAGATTTCAACTAAATAATCTAAACTGCTATTTCTAAAAAAGAGAAAATAAACAAACTAAGCCAAAGCAAGCAAAAACAAAGAATTAGTAAAGACTATAATGGAAATAAATTAAATAGAGAAAAGCTGAAAAAAAATCAATGAGATCAAAAGTTGTTTGCTTAAAATGATTGAGAAAATTGATAAACTGATAGCTAGACTGGGGAAAAAAAAAAAAAGAGAAGCAGCCCCAAATTACTAAAATCTAGAATAAAAAAGAAGATATCAGTGCTGAACTTATAGAAATTTAAAAGATGAGTAAATATTATAAATGGCTATATGTCAATAGTTTAAATAATTTAAATAAAATTGACAAAACTCTAGAAAGACACAAAATACCAAAATGTCTCAAGAAGAAATAGAAATAGATCTATAACAAGTAAAGAAATTTAACAGATAATTTAATACTTCCTGTTATGGTTTGGATCTGAAATGTCCCTCAGAGGTTCATGTGTTGAGGGCTTGGTCTTTAGTGCAGTAGTGTTCAGAGGTGGAGATTTTTGGTAAGTGATTAGGAAGTGATTGGGATCATGAGGATTCTGACCTCATCAGTGCATTCATTCATTAATATCTGAATGTACTACTGGGAGGGGGGACCTATGCAAAGGAAGTAAGTCATTAGGGGCAGGGCCTGAAAGAATATTTTTCATCCCCACTGTCAGTTTCCTAGCTGCCATGAGTAAGCAACTTACCTCTACCATACCCTTCCATCATGATGCTTTGCCTCACATCAGGCCCAAAGCCATGGAGCCAGCTGCCCATGGATTGAAACCTCTGAAACCATGAACCAAAACAAATCTTTCCTCATGTAAGTTCATTTTCTCACGTATTTGTCAGAGCAATAAAAAGCTGACTAGCACACTTTCCACAAAGAAAAACTCAGGCCTACACTTAGTCCATTTTGTCCTAATGAAGCCAGAATTAGGCAGTCAGTATTGATAGGTAAACTGAGTCACACATCAAGGAGGCCAATTTGAGTGAGTCCAGGAAGTTGGAGAGGAAGTGAATTTTTAATGCCTTCAGAGCCCTTCCTCCACCATTATCAAGATAACCTTCTCCTGCTCCAACAAGTTGCTTAGGTAACCTGTCCCAGGGATTGTCCCTCCCTATAGGGAGTTGTTAATTATACCCTCTTCCTGCCCAGATCACTCCACCTTGGCCCTTACCCCTGCCCATCTGTTTCTCACCTTTTGGCCATCCCACCAGAGCATCTCCTGGGCCTAGTCATGTATGCAGGAAGGAGTGAGATAAGGGCAAGAGAGCAGAAGAACAAAGGAAGCCTAGGATATATAAAAAGGCAGAATGCCCATACTTCTGGGGATACCAGGATACCAGCTATGGCCCCTTTTTCCCTCCTGGGAGAAGTCTATGTTACTCCTTTTTAAATAAACTCTGCTTTATATGTTTGTCTCAGTGTGCTTCTCTAATGTTATATTTCAGCATGTGAAGAAGCAGACCTTATCACTGGTAACTGGTGGTATCATTACTATAACAAAATACTTGAGATTGGGTAATTTATAAAGAATAGAGAGTTATTCTTAAACATTCTGGAGACTAAGAAGCCCAGTGTCAAGGGGCCTGCATTTAGTGAGGGCTTCTGACTATATCATCCCATGGTGGAAGGCAAGAGAACATGAGAGAGACAGAGACAGAGAAGAGAAAGGAGCCGAACTCATCCTTTTGCCAGGAACCCACTCTAGAAATGACATTAATCTATTTGTAAGGATAGAGACTTCATGACCTAGTCTCTCTTAAAATTCCTACCTCTTAACATGGTTACATTAGGGATAAGGTTTCCAACACATGAACTTTGGGGTACACATTCAAACCATAACAGGGAGATTCTATCAAATTTTTCAGAAATAACTAATATCAATTCTTTACATTTTTTCCCAAAGATAGAAAAGGAGGAAGCACCTCCCAATTTATTCTTTGAGATCAGTACTATCCTGAAGCCAAAACCAAAGTCATCATGAAGTGTATAGACCAATGTTCATAGAAGCAGAAAACCTCAACAAAGTACTAGCAAACCAAATCCAGCAGCAAATACAAAAGATTTATACACTATAATAAAGTGAGATCTATACCAAGAATACAAAGTTGATTCAACCTATGAAAATGTATGTATGTAACATAATTTGCCATATTAGTAAAATAAAGAACACACAGTTATCTCAATTGATAGAGAAAAAAAGTATTGGACAAAATCCAACAATACCTCATAATAAAAACATTCAACAAACTAAAGCTATATGTGAACTTCCTCAACTGATAAAAAGTATATGAAAAACTCACAGGTGGCATAATGCTTAATGATGAAATATAAGCCCCCCCCCCCGAAATCAGGAACAAAACAAGAATGTTCAATCTACCACTCCTAATCAACATTGTACTGAAATACTTACTAGCTATGACAATTAGGCAACAAAAAGAAATAAAAGGCATGTTATTGGGAAAGAAGAAGTGAAATCTCTATTTGCAGATGACGTAATGCTGCAAATAGAAAATCCCAGGGAATAAGAAAACAATAAGATATTAAAGCTAACAAAAGGTTCAACAAGATTGCAGGGTACGAGATCAATATATATAAATCAATTGTAATTGTAGTTCAATCAATGAGCAATGAACATAAAAAAATGAAAAAAGTAATTCCATTTGCAACAGCATGAAAAAGAACAACATTTTTATGAAAAATTTATAAAAGAAGGAATGACTCAAATGCTGAAAACTACAAAACATTATTAAAGGAATTAAAGAAGTCCTAAGTAAATGAAAAGACATTCCATGTTTATGGATTGGAGGACTATATACTCTTGGCATGAAAATAATCCCAAGATTGATCTACAAATTTAGATCAATGCGGTATCTATCAAAATCCCGGTTTCCCTTTTGGCAGAAACTGGCAAACTGATTCTAACATACGGAAGTGCAAGTGAACCAGAATAGCCAAAATAATATTAAGAACAAGAACAACATTGGAAGATTCACATTGTCCAATTTCAAAACATATGATAAAGTTATTATAGTCAAGGTAATGTGACATCAGCATAAATATATATATATATATATATATATATATATATATATATATATGCCAACGGAAAAAAAGTAAGAGCTCAGAAATAAACCCATATGTTTAAAGTCATCTGACTGTCAATATGCCAAGACAATTCAATAAAGAAATGGTATTTTCCTTTTTCACACTAATGACAAAAACTAACTCAAATATTTAAAAGCAAGAGTTAAAGTTATAAAATTTTAGAAAAAGAAAACAAGTATAAATCTTCATGACCTTGGATTAGCAAATGATTTCGTGGATACATATAAAGCACAATCAATCAAAAATTAATAAATAAATAAAGTTCATAAAAACTTAAAACTTTTGTCTTCCAAAGAATACTATCAAGAGGGCTGGGGTTGTGGCTCAGTGGTAGTGCACTTGCCTCACCTGTGTGAGGCACTGGGTTCAATTCTCAGCACCGTATATAAATAAATGAATAAAATAAAATCCATCAACAACTAAAAAAAATTTTTTAAAAAGAATACTATCAAAAAAGTGAAAAGAGAATCCAAAGAATACAAAATTATATAAGGAATTCTTACAACTCAATATAAAAAAGATTGCACAATTAAAAAATGAACAAAAATTTTGAATAGACATTTCTGCAAAGAAGATACACAAATGACCAGTAAGCACATGAAAAGATGTTCAATATCATTACTCATTATAGAAATACAGGTCAATATTGTTAAAGAAGTCAGTGGATACAGATTTGTGTTTATTCTCAAACAATATTATGGTATAGGTATGATTGTTAGCTTCATTTTTAGATGAGGAAACTAAAGTCAAGAGTTTATTTAACCTCTGTTAGGTTAATAGCCAACCTAAGTCACGAAACTAGTCAAGACGCAGAACAGAGATTAGAACTCAGGTGATTTGATCCACAAAAACTGGTATCACTTCAACGACAATCTATGTATTCCTTCAATACCATAAAATACATACAAGACATAGTGTGCTTAAAAATTGAGCTACACTAGGATTATTTACAATGGAAAAATATGTAGAGAAGTCTAGAAAACTTCACACAAAAAAGATAAGACATTGTATTTAAGTGATGGAATTAGGGTGATTTTATTTCCCAGATTTTTATAAGGTGAGATTAATTACATATACTAATATGTAATTAATTATAGAAATACAGGTCATTTTTAACTTTTGTTAAAAAGCTATGTTTAGAATAAAAAGATTTTTTTTTTTTTTACACACACACAGATTTAGTGTGCTATCACTAAAAGGTTATGTTCCTACATAAGTTAAAGTCTTGGTATGGGTTCAAACCAGTTAAGATGCTGGTAAGCTCATGATGTAAACTCTGTGGATTCAGTAGTAATTAGAGAAACAGAATAGATTATCTTTAACATATTCTCCAAATTTTTATGAATTGATACATTTTCAGCTGTGTAGTTATGATAATGAACCTTTGATTTGACTAAAATAATAATGTTAACTTTTGATAGTTTGGATATAAATATTTAACCATTTCACTAATATTCCTTGTTTCACAAGTCACAGTAGATCCACTTGTATAAGAAAATGCTTTATTTTTTATATATTTTTTATTTTTTCTAATTAGTTACACATGATAATAGAATGTATTTTGACACATTATACAAAAACGGAGTATAACTTTTGAGTGCTTTGTTTTTAATGATAGTGTTTCAATAAAAGGTCAGAATTATTTTTCAAATACTGTCTTATTTGGGAGAAATATTTAATAGATATTTCCTGGAACTGACACATATTTCAACTGAACCTTGTGGCTCTTTCCAAAATCATTCTCACATATCATTAAGAACAAGCTTGGATTGCCAGACTTAGCAAATAAAAATACAAAGCACCTAGTAATATTTGAATTTCAGATAAACAATAAGTAATTTTTAATATAGATAATATTTAGAAAACATTTGCATACAAAAACTGTCTATCTGAAATTCACATCTCACTGGACATCTTGCACTTTATGTGGCAACCAGATTTGTGAAGAAATTGGGGGTGAAAACTCGGAAATTTTGTTAAACTTTATGGATAATATTAAACTATAACCAAATAATAAGTTTGGATAATTGGAAAAATGAGTATTCTGTTACAAGGAGAATTTTCAAATTCTAGCTTAAATTACTGGATATTTTCTATATAAGTAGCAATATATTACAAGATAACTTATTTTTATTATTCAAAAGAGTATGCTTTACCTAATGAGGTTTTCATTCTTTTTTTCTGTTGAAAGTGGCATTCCAGCAGAACCATTAAATAATTCCAAAAGTAGCGTGACTGCAATGTTCATAAGTTGACGGATGAGTTCCTGAAGTATATAGTCAATCAGCATCAGAAACCTGAAAGTTATTTCTAATAAGCGCCGATATGCACGCAGCTTGAAATGTGTTGTGTCATTTTCAAATGACTTTGATTCAAAATATTCTTTAATTTCTTTCTTTTCTGCAACCTATAATTTTATAAACAATTAAGAACTTTGATGATTTCCTATGTTAATACATCATGGTTTCTAGTTTTTAGTATTTCATTAGCCTGAAAATACAATGGACTTAAAATTTATCAAAAACTTCCATTAAAATTTTACTTTATTCTTGCCAGGCGTGGTGGTGCAAGCCTGTAATCCCAGCACTTAGGGAGGCTGAGACAGGAGAATCATGAGTTCAAAGCCAGCCTCAGCAATGGCAAGGTGCTAAGCAACTCAGTGAGACCCTGTCTCTACATAAAACACAAAATAGGGCTGGGGATGTGGCTCAGTGGTCGAGTGCCCCTGAGTTCAATCTCCAGTACCAAAAAAAAAATTTTTTACTTTATTCTTGCACTGTATGTAAACATCAGTCAAAAGGAGAAGAATTTACGTGTTTTGAAGCCTCTCTCTCTTACAAGTAGATAACTTAAATTTTGGAAGTCAAACAAGTAAGCACATATTAATGAATATCTACATGTTTCTACATAGAGGGGCCTTCTGTAACAGTGTATAGGATAAGTAACAGCATATAGAATAAGAATGTTCTGAGAACATTGATCATTATATTATTAAATCTTCTTTATAAAATCCTTAGTAAAGTTTTGTTTCATATAGTTATGTTTTTTC
The DNA here is from genome assembly GCA_028644305.1 of Xerus rutilus. Taxonomy (NCBI): domain Eukaryota; kingdom Metazoa; phylum Chordata; class Mammalia; order Rodentia; family Sciuridae; genus Xerus; species Xerus rutilus. The sequence continues at coordinate 43,973,961 of CM053410.1, forward strand.
ATCTTTCCTGAGTAATGTTTTTTTCTTTATCTTATGTACACTATGAACTTTGCAAATATTCACATTTCCCTTTAATATGCAGTATGCCAGCTCAAGTTAGATTTAAACATCTTTAGGTTGAATATATAAATATATACATGTGTATTCATATGTATATATATACACATATATGAATTAACAAACATATACATACATACTTGTTTGCATGTTATGTGGCACCTAGAAAAGTTCTTATAAAGAGGCAGTACCAGTCAGTTGATTAATCAACTGCCTTTTATCTCCACTGCCAACTTACAATGCTTTCCAGGGTTGCAATTTGGAGCAACTGCTTCAGTCAATACATAACAACTGAGAGGATATAATTAAACAATTACCTTTAAGATTGTACTTTTCACCTCTGAAACTGCTTTATCCCTAACATCCTCAAGTTGTTTCAGTGCCCGATTAGTTTGCTGTAACTGTTCTTCACAAAATTCATCTAGAGAATATGTTCGAGAAGTATCCAGCTAATTAAATGATAGTAAATATTGAGTGTTGGAAAGTCAAAACTCATTTACAAACAAAAAAAGAGAAAGATGAGATACTTGGTTATCTTTTCACATCATAAATAAAAAGATACTTTATGATTTCTTCTATATATACTTTATATATTATAGGCCTTATATATTTTTCAAATTTAAATACCAATAGTTAAATCTAATTGAATCTCAATAAGAATATACATTGTTAATTTAAATCATAGTAAAGATTAAATTGAAGCAAAAAATTAAAAAGTTAAGATATTTTTGAAATACTTATGAACCTAGGGAACCCATTAGTTCCAGGAATTACTTTTACTTTTGAAGCCCCAATTATTCGTAAAACTTAAAAACATGAATATGAAATGCAGGATAAAAAGGCTAAAGTTAAATAATAGCAATGATAATAATAAATTTTATTCAGCATTTGTTCAGAAGCTAGTGAAACCAGAGTTTTGAGATGAAACCTGATTCTCTGCTTCTGTTGGCAGGTGAGGTGGAAGTTTCTCCATTTCTGCTGGTAAGTGGGGGTCTACCTATGCCCTCTAGTGTTGCAGCAGATCCCAGCAGCTCACCATCAATTTCTTTCTGAATTCTTGTCTTTTGAATTCAAAGAATGAAATCCACAAGCCAAGGATGAATGCCTCTAAGTTCAGGATTTACTGAAGAATAAGAAGAGAACTCTTGTGGCACAAGAGTGGACCCAGTAGCAGGTTTTCTCCATCCAAGTGTGCTAGTCTATGGGTTTATATAGCCCTTGGGTCATTCCTATTGGTCCAAACTTAGGCTAAATAGCGTTTGGAAAAGTACTAATGCTACTGAAACTTATGCTAACTAAGGTTTGAAAAAGTAATAACACTACTATTTAGCCCTGAATCTCATTCAGGTTTGCCTTACTTCCATTTTCTCCACCCTTAGGAAAGCAGGAGGTTGAAGTCATCCAATTGCGCATGCTCAGTGGGGTGTGTGGAGCTGCAGAGCTTCCTAGAGTGCACTTTGGCAGCGAGAACACCCAATATGAGCAGGCAGGGCCACCAAGGGGTGACAGATCAGCTTGCCCTCGCTCACCTTGACATTGGCCCGCTGTGCCCCAAACTCTCATTGCCGTGGCAGGCTCCACATGGCAGCTCATGTTTGCTGCCCATGCTTCAGCCCACCAGGGCTGCCACTCCACCACTTCACCGTTCTCCTGCTGCTTCTAGGCAGGGACCAGTGGGCTGGCTGCACTGCTTGGTGGCTGGGGAGCTACATCACCAGCAGAAGAAAAACCCATCAACCATGCTGTTAATCTTGCTAGTAATACAGAAACAAAAACTTTCATCCATTCATGTGTAGGTCATCATTTTTCCTCCTTCCAATATTTTATTTTTCCTATACTATGTTAATTTTCTTGATACATTTTCACCAATAAATATTCAGACCCTGTTTTTCCCAGATACAATACAAAATAAAGTATGTTCCCCAAACAAATAAAAAAGTTTAAAAAGTACTACTCTAGCCTTAACACTGAGCATTTACTTTTTGAATTCTTCTTCTCTTTGGTTCCATGCCTGATTACCAGTTCCTCATTTTTTTTAGTAAAATATTTCTCAAAAAGCTCCCTTCTTTTCTGGTCTCATTGCCAACCTCCTAACTGAAGTCCTTATTGCCTTTGCCTACATTATTTTCATAGTTACTAATTAATTTTTTAACCCCAGTATCTCTCCACTTTCAATATTTCCTACAAACCAATATCATGATCATTTTCTTAAAAATACCATGCTGGGAAACTTTAATAGTTGTTCTTTCAGAAAAGTTCTCAAAATTTACCTGGCACAAGGTCACTTCAGAAACTTGCTAAAACTATAGATTACCAGCCACTATCCTCTCCCCTAAAAGTGGGAGAACACAAATATTTACATCTTTATTAAGCACATCAATTTTCCAATAAAACAAACATCACTCTTGAATATGAAACAATCCAAAGTCTCTACCTTGTTCTGTGAACTTGGATAAGGATAATCTATCAATTTCATTATTTCATTTCTATTTTTTTTATGGTACCAGGGATTGTTGAACTCAGGGGTACTTGACCACTGAGCCACATCCCCAACCCTATTTTCTGTTTTATTTAGAGACAGGGCCTCACTGAGTTGCTTAGTGCCTCGCCGTTGCTGAGGCTGGCTTTAAACTTGTGATTCTCCTGTCTCAGCCTCCTAAAGTGCTGGGATTACAGGCATGCACCACTGTGCCTGGCAATTTCATCATTTGAAAGTGAAGGTTTGGAAAAAATAATCCACATGTTCTTTATTTTTTACATTAGCATATTTTAATTAACACTTTTTAGTGGCACAATTATATGTTTTTCTATTTTATTGGTGCATCACAAGTATATATAATAGTGGGATTCATTGCAAGATATTCATATATGCACACAGTACAATACTATAATATGGTCTATTCAATTCCCCAGTACTTCCTCTTTCCCTCCCTTCTCCTGTCTCCACTTGAACCCTTTCCTCTACCCTATTAGTCTCCCTCCTATTTTCATGAGAAGCCCTCCTTTTTTTTTCTCTCTGTTTCCTCATATACACATGCATATATATGTGTGTATATATATGTATGTGTGTATAGTAATTCATCCATTGATTGACATCTAGGCTGGTTGCAAAATTTGGCTATTGTGAATTGTGCTTTTATAACATGGGTATGCATGTAATTCTATAGAATGCTGAATTTAGTTCTTTAGGATAAATACTGTGGAATGGCATAACTGGGTCATATTGGTGGTTCCATTCCTAGTCTTTTGAAGAATCTCCATATTGATTTCCATACTGATTTTTTTGCTTCTTTCACTTCTAGTTCTAGAAATTTCACGTCACTTACAAGTGTGCTTTCATTCTGGTAGAGTATACTGGTATACTCATGAGTACTATTATACTATTCATGGCATAGACTTTAGAAGAATCCTATCCTTCACATTCATAACCTTGCTTCATTATCCTTAGCTCCTTACTGTCAATCTTTATTGGTGTCTGCATCTCCCAGCAATGCATAACCTCCCAGTTCTAATGCCTAACTGGTCACCTTTTGATCCCTGACTTAAGGCTCTGTTCTCCTAACTGAACCTTTGCTCTCCCTCCATCTGACACTGGCTTATCCATGAATAATCACAGAAACTCCCATTCTTACAAACTGTTCGCCTAACAACTCCCTATAAAAATACCCCTGCTTTTTGGGAAGGTTTGGATCCTATTTTTTACTCATTCTGGTATTCTTGGTCTGACATTCATGAACCAAACCGACTTTTCAATCAAATCTATATTGAATAGCTTATCCACATTTGAAATCCTTATTTTACTGTCTTATTACTTCTTCTCTGACTACTAAAATTCAGCATGGTCTAACTCATAATGTGACACATGTCCTATAACTCCAAATAAAGCTAATTTCTGCTTCTTCTAATTTCTATGTTATGACTGTTTTTCACAAGTATTTTTTGCCAGGAAATATTCTTTGATTTGCATTTTTCTAATTGATTAGCAATACTGATTAATAAAGGGACTACCTCTAGAATTAGTCAGTTATCATTTTTATAAGTAAAGCTTTATCTCTTCTAATAAAGTATAGACAGATTGAAAACACCAATTCTTTGCTATTATTTTGTTTTCATCTCCTTTGTACAGCACTTTGCATGTAACGGAAAATCAACAAATACTTGCATGTCATCTGGCAAAGTTTATTTTCTTCCTTTTGATGTTCTGGGGGAAAGCTGATATGGCCTGAAATTTCCAGGAAGAAATCCTAACATTCCTTCTCTGTCACTGTTAGCATTACCATTCATTAGCATCTTGGGTACAAACTTAATAAGAGATTTTCTAAAGTATCCTTTGCCTTTCCACTTATCATTAAGTTAATTGATAAATTCTGTCTCTCAGTCATTCATAAAACAAACTTCAGTCATCAGCTGCCCAACCTGTTTCCTACTATATGAGAACTGTATCAAAAATACAGTTCTGCGCTGGGGTCATGGCTCAGTGGTACAGGGCTCACCTAGCACGTGTAAGGCACTGGGTTCGATTCTCAGCACCACATATAAATAAATAAATAAATAAATACCCATCAGAAACTAATAAAAATATTTTTTAAAAATACAGTTCTATTAAATGTCTCCTACTTCAGTTGAATTTAATATTTTTGAAATATTAATATTCTGAATATGGCTATCCCAAATATATTTCATATGTAGTGATTAATTAATCCTATATTAAATTTTATTTATTCATTTACTAAAAGAAAATTGAACAATCACTACACATAATCAATTCTAAAATTAAGATGTTAATTGATCTTATTACATGTGTGTAGTTAACACAGTAAATTTTTTATCTGATTGTCAAAATCATAATTTGTCCAAGCCCCTGGTGACTCTAACAATTTTATCTTTCAATATCTCCTTCATACAGTGGGTTGATAAAATAAAATCTACTGGAATCCTAATCAACTGTATACTAAACACTTGATATTTATAGTTCTATGTGTTTAAACTCTTCAAAAGCTACCTTATATAAATATAATTAAATCATTCCATTAAGAAGTTCATTCTTTATACAATACTGAAACACGAGAATTTATAAATTTAACTAAAATCTCTGAGTTGCAACATGTAAGTTCTTAAAATGAGGGAAGGATAGCTGATAACTACCAATTATGTATTAGGTATTAATACATATGTATTTAGAGACAATATAATATTGAGACAGTTGTGAATAAAACGTCTCATAGATTTAGGTTAAGAACAAGGAAGACATTCTTTGTAAGGAATGTGATTAACTGTTAAAATTGACATCCATGGCAATCATATTCTCATTTTAGAATAATAGTCATCCATAGGAATGTTTTACTTATGGATCTAGAAGTGTGTTTTACTTTCATTCAAAACTCTACTTATATCTGGAAGTTGTGGTTCACTCCTATAATCCCAGTGATTGAGGAGACTGAGGAGGAACAGGAGGATCACAAATTAGAGGACAGTCTCTGGAATTTACTGAGACACTCTCTCAAAATGAAAAATAAAAAAAGACTGGGGACATAACTTAGTAGTAGAATTCTTCCAGGTTCAATCTTCAGTACCAGAAAACACACACACATATACACACACAGATACACAAAACCCCTCCACTTGTTCTTCCCAGTTTCTACATACCTATATTAGCTGATTGTAGTATACTTTTACCCACCTTTATAAGCCATATAGCAGATGGATTATCTTTGTGTTCATCATTATTTTTAAGATCAATTGCATCTTCACAGAGTCCTTTTATATAAAGCAAACAGGCTTGAAATATCTCATCAGCCCAAAAAAGATTGCGGTACAAAAATGATCTGAAAGAAATTTTCAGACTAATGTCTCATTTTAAATAAGTAAATTTAATTTAGAAATAGCTAGCATAGTTTATTTCATATTTCTATAATTAAAATGTCAGCATTAGCCTCATTTTAAATGAAAAAATTAGTAAGCATTAGGGGTTGCATTTAGTTGATAATGTTTTGGGTGCTGGGTGTGTTGAGTAAGAATAAAATAGGGAGGGAAATTGATATTATTTTGTTTATTATTGAATTTTAATAATTTTGAACTATCAACTAGTGTTATCTAAAAGGAATTATATATTCTCAATTTTTAAATTTATTAAATCTAAGTAAATTTTTTAATTTACTTTTCTCTCAATTATAGGGAAAAAAGTTCACTGGATTAGGGACTATTTAGAGAATATTTCTCAAATTTTCCAACCACCTATGTCCTAAATAAAGAAGATGGATCTTTTTCTTTGCTCTTTTTCGCTGGTCTGTTCATGACCACAAAGCAAGTCACTGCCAGCAACATTAGAAATAATAGACATAACTAGAGGGAAAAAGAGCAGAATGAAAGAGAAAAGTCTTCTTAAAAATAAAAGCTTCCCTGTGTGTGGAAAATAGGGGGCTTTTTGTGCTTTGTGATCTCTGAAGGGTGGCTGATTTTTAAAGCTTATCATGCTCATCATATATCCCCCCCAAAACCATAAATTATCTCTTCCATATCTTCCCATTTTTTATAGATAAAAGCTTTATATACTATGAAGCTAGTAAAATGTAAGCTTTGTGGTCCTTTCATTCGCACTGCCCCTTCCAAAGTCTTGTGCTATTTATCTTAAAGAAGACTTTAATTGCTTCTGGGTCTTGTTATTAAGACCAAGTGTAGTATCTGTTCTTATCAGTTTAAAGAAGACCTCATCAAATTATACAGCATCACATAAAACAGAACTAACTATTCATAGATGTAGAATAATTTCTTTGTTGGCTTCCTTCTAAGGATTTGGCACAGGGAAGGAGAGAGACCATGCTAAAGAGAAGCAGCACATTGTGGAAAGTAAAACATCACAAAAAACAAATGCAATCTTAGTATTCATCAATAAGATGATGACTATCAAAATTCAGGTAGTAATAAATGCACACTATCCAGCATTGTTTAAAGCTTTCTTTTTTCCTATTCAATTCTGGTTTGCATATTTTGACACAGAAACAAGACTGGAGGGGGTGCATTTAAAAATAATTATAAACATGGAAAGTATGAAAAAAATTAAAGTTACAATACAAACTTTGACAAGAGAAAAATAAAGCATAAATTGATACTGTGCATAGCTGCATAATTACAGTGCATATAATGTGAAGAGCTAGCCACAAATTTCCACTTTCATTTGCAAAAGAAAACTAAATGCATTCTCCAATACTTTACTCACATAAAAGATAAAATCGCTTGGTATTAGAGAATATATTACAGAAGGCCTTATTAAACCCCAGGTCCTGGCTTCCAGGAAAAGTAGAGTTGATGTGCTTTTCACTATTCTTCCAACCAAATATAACTAAAAACTCCAGACACTGTGTATAAAGAAAACATAAGAAGATGTTGAAAAGTGGAGAAAAGAAAGGCACTGGTTAAGAGATACAGTGGTAAATGTTCTCCTTGGGTTTTCTTTTTCATCATACATCCCAGACTGGGAATTGAAGACACTGGTAACTTGGAAATGCCAATGGATGCAGACAAAAAAAGAAAAAGTAATGAAAATGCCATTTTTGTTTTGAGCTAAAGGACCAGGAAAGGGGCAGTCAATCAAGACAGAAACTTTTAGATAATATTCATTCTATGCTAGCAAATATCAGAGGAACAAAAAGGGGTGAGTGGGGAGCTAGAGTCCCACTTTTGCCATGCTCTAATGAAGCATCTTTAATGTCTCCATGGGGGTTTCCCAGGGAAGGCTCAACTGGAGATGAATGGGTAAAGAAATTACACATAACTAGAAAGCCAAACAACAACAACAAAAATAGAGCACATAATTAAGAACCAAATGGAATGTTTTGAACTAAAAATACAGTAACAGAAATGGGAAAAAAAAAATCATGGATAGGCTCAATGGCAGATTAAAGTGGACAAAAAGACATTCGTGAATTGAAAAAAATATTAAAATTACCCAATCGGAACCACAAAGAGAAAGTCAACTGAAAAATAAACCCCAGTGAACCTGTGGAATCAGGAGAGAAAGGGAGAGGGAGGGGGAGGTAGGAAGGGAAGGGGAGAAAGCCTTAGCAAGAGAGCCAGCTCGTGGTTCTGGGTCCGCCTCTCCCCACCTCCCCTTTGGTAGCCACCATCACACACTGCAGCAGCTGTGGCTGTAGCTCTCGCTGTTGAAGGGACTCAGACTGGCCCACAAGGAGAACAGGTCATGGGGTCCTCCGTAGGACAGGGAGTCTGTAAGCAAGACTGACAGGAGGATCTTCCCGAAGTACCCGACCCCAGCGTGGAGGGTGAACCATTACTGAGAGAAAACCCACTCCGCTTTTTTCTCTTTTCTATGGAATATCATGATATTTGGCGGATGTGTAGAAAGCTGAAGCTTCCTTTTGGACAGCTAAGGAAGTGGATCTTTCCAGGAAAATTCAGCACTGGGAAGCCTGAGGAGGGAGACTTTATAGCACATGTCCGGCTTTTAGCAGGTGATGGCATAATAAATGAAAATTTGGCGAAGGGATTTAGCCAAGAAATTCAAATTACAGAAGCCCACTCTTTCTATGGATTCCAAATTGTCATAGGAAAAATACATTCTGAAATGTATAGTTTCCTTATTGACACATTAAAAATTCCAAAGAAAGGTAATTTCTCTTCAATGGCATTGAAACAATGCCTTGTGTGAAGAAGAAAACAGATTTGGATTCAGGATAGAAAGGCTTCCTATGAAGAACGTGATGTAGCCTTTGCTAATGTGGAAGGAATCTTCTTTTCTGGTTCTTTTGCATCAATATATTCTGGCTTAAGAAATAAGGGCTGATGCCTGGTCTCACGTTTTTCCCCAATGAACTTACTAGCAGAGATCAGCGTTTACACTGTAACTTTGCCTGCTAGATGTTCAAACACCTGCTACATACTGTGGGAGCAGAGGATAAACGTAAGTGTCAATTCTGTTAGGATAGAACGGGAGTTCCTCACCAAGGCCTTGCCTGTGAAGCTCATTGGGATGAATTACTCTTTGATGAAGCAGTACATTGAATTTGTGGCAGACAGGCTTATGCTGGAACTGCGCTCCAGAAAGGTTTTCAGAGTAAAAAATCCATTTGACATTATGGACAATATTTCACTGGAAGGGAAGACTAACTTCTTTGAAAAGAGAGTAGGTAAATATCAGAAGATTGGAGTGATGTCGAATCCAACAGAGAATTCTTTTGGATGCTGACTTCTAAATAAACAGATGTGCTTTTATTTTGTTGATTTCTTTTCTCCCTTGCCATTCTCCTCAAAAAAAAAATCAGCTAAAGTGAATCAACCAGGTACATCATTGTCCTTAAGGTTTATTCATGACATCTATAAAACTGTTTAGCTACCTCAGAATCAGAATGTTTTTTTTTTTTTTTTTTTTTTTTTTTTACCTCAGAATGTTTTTTTAATAAGCTAGTGGTGTTACCTAGAAAGAAAGGAAATTTGAAACAGGCTATTTGGATTCTTATGGAAAATCCTATCCTTTCTGGCTTTTGTAAGCAGGCTGTCCAGCTTCACCACGGCACCAATGGTGGTGATCCAGGCTTTAAAGAGAGGGAACCTTCAAGTAAGCTTGACCTAGCAAGATGAAATATCAGTTATGACCACAAGGCAGTTGAGATGTAAGTCTCACTGTTATCAAGCAGACTTTAAGGTTTATTTAACTAGTTTGTAAATAAACTGGCACTTTACACATAAATGAACATTGTACTGTCAATGGAAAATCTGATTTATTTGGTTTCTACAGCAAATACAAAGTGTTGTATTTACCAGCAATGAATGAACATTGTACTGTCAATGGAAAACCTGGTTTATTTGGTTTCTACAGCAAATACAAAGTGTTGTATTTACCAGCAATGAAAGCCAATTAAAAAATTCACTAAGCAACTAAGGCTAAACTTATATTGACTAAACATGTAATTTCTTTTTTTTTAATTTAAATTTTCATTTTTTATTAGTTCTTTTTAGTTATATATGACAGTAGAATGTATGATTTTGGCAAATTATACATACATAGAGTATAATTTATTCTATTTAGGATCCCACTCTTGTGGTTGAAAAGCAGGTAATTTCTAAGCTTTGTTTTCTTTAATGTTCTTTCATTATTTTTAGGTCAATCCTGTGCATACCTAGACATTAGTTTGCTGGTGCCAGTTGAAGACAGTTTGTGTATTTTATTGTGTACCCCAGGCATAATATCATAGCATCTCCTGCTTGACTGAGGGATAGTGTCTTTTAGGGTAAGGAACTTCTAACTTAAGTTGTTGGGAATTTGGGAATTGAGGCATGATTTGAGTGACTGCTAGTGACCCAATGACATGGGAGGAGTAGTATCATTCTATTTCTCAAATTTTACTTTCCTTAATTTATAGTTGGTATAAAAAGATGCAAAAGGTCTTTGTAGGTGAGACACAAGATAGTATTATAAATTTACAAATCATCCTTGGACAAAGTGAACTGCCTAAGCACTCCTATTAAGTGGTAAAACTGGAACGGAAATGGACTCTCCTAAAAGTTGTGTTTATTATAACTTTGGAAGTAGATACTGTTGAGACTCTCTTAAATTAGAAAATAATTTCTACTCTATATGTCCATTTAGGTTTTACCTATTTGTATTTTCAGGAAAAAATCACCCACTACTATCTTGAAGTTAATAAGTGAAAAGGTATTGTTCACTGTAATGCTAATATGTGCCTAAATATGAGCATCACCTGGTGAATTTCTTAACCAGGAGAATACTAGAGCTGGTATGAGCCATTATCATGTGTTTAATTAAAATTTTAATTTCAGGGGCTGGGGCTGTAGCTCAGTGGTAGAGCGCTTGTCTAGCATGCATGAGGCACTGGGTTCGATCCTCAGCACCACGTATAAATAATAAATGAATAAAATAAAGATCCATGGACAACTAAAAAAATATTTTTAAAAAATGTTAATTTCAGATGGAGGTATAAACTAATAGATAGTTAATGGACTAGTTTGCATTAATCTGCCATAAAGGCAGATTTGGAGGGAAAAAGCCAATATGTTACATGGAAGAAGATGCATGACTTACATTGATCTTTTGGCCCCGTTTGTTAGTTGATTGTATTGTACATTGACTGTTTGACCATTGACTAGTTTCCTTCATTTACTGTATAATCATTTTTTCATTTTCTATAATATGGGACTCTTGTATCTTTAAATTATTATTGCCTAAAGTTAATAAATTCAGGTTATAAGGTCCATAAAGAAAGATCTAGCATTTGCATCTGGAGTCCCAGAGGGAAAGAGAAAGAAGACAGATTAAAAATGTGTGTGTATAGCCAGGCACGGTGGTGCAAGCCTATAATCCCAGCACTTTGGGAGGCTGAGACAGGAGAATCACAAGTTCAAAGCCAGCCTCAGCAACGGCGAGGTGCTAAGCAACTCAGTGAGACCCTGTCTCTACATAAAACACAAAATAGGGCTGGGGATGTGGCTCAGTGGTCGAGTGCCCCTGAGTTCAATCTCCAGTACCAAAAAAAAAAATGTGTGTGTGTGTGTGTGTGTGTGTGTGTATGTATATATATATATATATATATATGTACTATGTGTGTGTGTGTATATATATATAGATAGATATAGATAGATAGATAGATAGATAGATAGTTAATAATATTGGTCTGTCCTTGAGTGTGACTTAGGAGAGGAGAGCTTGTTAGTGAGGAATTTGGAGAGCCTTTGAGGAAGCACCCTCAAGGTTGTTGTTCGGGGCCATCTGGCGCACTAACGAGCTCTTGGTGCCTCAAAACTTTCAGCCTTTGATCCTGTGAGTTTTGGAACCTGGCCAGTTCCCACCTCACAGATATTTTACAGCCTAAGGCCAGCTGCATAACACTGGACTGCATATTGAGGGAGGTTGCTGTGCCTTTTTAAGTCCTCCAAAGGGGAAAGAGAGAGAAGAAGAAATCCAACTGGAGGAGAGGGAATCTGATGCTTTGAGTGTAGAAGAAGGAATTTGACTTGTGGGGAAGAAAGCTGACCCTCACCTATTTTTTTTACCCTAACCTCGGTGTTGCTCTTTTTACCCGAGGATAGGTATTGAAGGTGTTGGTTATGCTGTGAGTAAAGAAGAAAGACTCTCACCTATGTGTTTACCCTACCCTCGGTGTTGCTCCTTTTACCGGAGGATAGGTGTTGAAGGTGTTGATGATGTTTTGAGTAAAGAAGAAGGATTTTGAGGATGATGATGATGCAAACCTGTGTTGTGTTATCCGGTGTTGATTGGTGAGTGCTTATTGTGCTGGAGCCGCTCTTTCTTTCTTTCCTTCTATATTATTGATTCATTATATTCAATATTCAATATTGTAAAGTATAACTGTTGCTTACTTATTGCTATATTATCTCATATTAAAGCTCATAAAACCCATCCTGTTGTGAGGCTGGTGATTCACCCCACGAATCTGCCTAGATAAATTAGTCTGGGATCCAGACCAAGACAATATACTTGAATAAATAATGGCTGAAAACTCCCCAAATTTGTCAGAAGACATACAAAACCAGAAATTTGTGAAGCTAAGGAAACTAAAAACAGAATAATCAAAGAAATCCACACCAAGACACATCAATGTTAAATTTTTGAAAACTAAAAAGAAAAAACAATCTTGAAGTCAGCAAGAGGAAAACACCTTTTTAATAGGAGAGAAACAATCTGAATGACCATGGAGGCCATTAGAAAATGGCATAACATTTTTCAAGTGCTGAAAGAAAAGAACCATCAACCCAGGTTCCCCTGAATACAGCAAAAATATTTATCAGTGAAGGGAAAATCAGGACATTCCTAGATAAAGGAAAAGTAAGATAATTTGTTGCTAACAGACATACCCTAAGAGAATGGCTAAAGTAAGTCATTGACCAGATAGTAAACAACCAAAATTTAAAAGAAGGAACATCATAAAAGGAAGAACATGATAAACAAAATTATGAATAAATATAATTGACTATCCTTCTCTTGAGTTTTCTAAATTATGTTTGATAATAGAAGCAAAAGTTATAACATGTTTAATATGGTTCCAAATATATGTAGAGGAAATATTTAAGATAATTATGCTATAAACAGGGGATGGTTAAGAGATATTAAATTAACATTTTTACAATTAATCTGTTGAAATTATGGTATTGCCAGCAAATGGACTGGAGACTCATGCTAAGTGAAATAAGCCAATTCCAAAAAACCAAAGGCCAGATGTGGATGCTGACTCACAATGGGGAGGAGGGTGGTTTCACCAGATTGGACAGGGCAGAGTTGGGAGAAGGAAGGGAGGATGGGAATAGGAAAAACAGTAGAATGACAGACAGTAGAAAGACAGAGGGCATGGAATAATGTATTTAAAGCCCTAAAAAAAAATTTGCCAACCTAAATCACTATATTCAGCAAAGCTACACTTCAAAATTGAAGAAAAATAAAATCTTTCCAAGAAAGCATAAGCTAATGGAATTCATGATCACTAATGCAGCAATGCAGAAGACGCTTACAGGAATCCAACATACAGGAGAAAATAAAAATAAGAGAATATGGGACAAAATCAAATTCATTAAAAGAGCAGATAAGCAAATGGGATTTAGGAACAAATCAAAAATTAGAAATAAAACAAAATTACAGGAAAAATACATACTTTTTATAATAACACTGCATGCAAATTACCTCAATTTTTCAATCAAGAGACAGACTGGCAGATTGGATTTAAAAAAAGACCCAACCATATGTTGTCTGCAATAAACACATCTTACTTGGAAAGACATTCACAGACTACAAGTGAAAGAATGCAAAATGATATTTTATGTAAACTAAATCTAAAAGCAAGAAGGAGTAACTATTCTCATATCTGATGAATCAGACTTTGAGTCAGAATTTGTCAGAAGAGACGAAAGTCACCATATTAGTAAAGAAAACAGTCCAACAAAAATATATAATACTTGTAGCTGGGCACAGTGGCTCATGCTTGTAATCCCAGCACTTTGGGAGGCTGACACAGGAGAACTGCGAGCTCAAAGTCAGCCTCAGCAGTGAGATTCTGTCTCTATGTAAAACACAAAAGAGGGCTGGGCATGGGGCTCAGTGGTTGTGTACCCCTGAGTTCAATCTCTGGTACCAAAAATATATATATATATAACCATTGTAAAAATTTATGCCCCAAATGTTGGTACACCAAGTTTTATAAAACAAACATTACTCAACATAAAGAGACAGTTAAGCACAATACAATAATAGTGGCTGACTTCAATACACTACTCTAATTAATAGGTCATCCAGACCAAAAAAATTAATCAAGGTACTACAGAGTTAAACTATAATTCAGATCAAGTGTCCTTAACAAGTATATGCAGAATATTTCATCCAATAACAGCTGAAAACATTTTCTTTTCAGCTGCTCAGGGAGATTTCTCCAAAATAAAAAAAGACAAGAAAAGAAAAGAAAAAATTGAAGTAATTCCTTCATCCTTCATCCTTCATCTTATTAGATCATTATGGAATGAACTTAGGAAAAAATAAGAAAAAATATGAAAATAATGCAAATACATGCAGAAAAGGGAGCAGGGTAGGATATTTAAAAATTCCCAGAATCAAATGAGAACAGAAACATAATATAACAGAATCTGTGGGATACAGTGAAAATAGCTATATGAAGGAAGTTTATAGCTGATAAAACAACCAGAAATATATCAAATAAATAACCCAATGATGTATTTCTATGTCTTAGAAAAAAACAAGAACAAATCAACTTCAAAATCAGCAGATTGAAAGAATAAAGATTACGTCTGAAATTAATGATAGAATAACATAAAAATACAAAGGATTAATAAAACAAAGAGTAGGATATTTGAAAAGATAATAAAGATTGGCAAACCTTAGGCCAAAGTAACCAAAAGAAAGAGAAAGAAGACCAAAATTAATAGAATTAGAGATAAAAAAGGAATAAAACAGAAACTCAGAAGATCGTTAGAGACTCTGAAAATTTATATTCTAATCAATTAGAAAATCTAGAATAAATAGATAACATTTCTAGACATATACAATCTACCCAAATTCAAACAAGAGGGTATAGAAAACGTAAACAGACCAATCATAAATAATGAGATTAAGCAGTAATTAAAACAACCTCTTATTATGGTTTGGATATGAGGTCTCCCCAAAAAAGTTTCTATATTAATTCAGTCATATAAAATGATTACACTGTGAGAGCTGTAACCTAATCAGTCCTTCCTAGTTTGAGTGGACTAAGTGTTAACTATAAGTAGGTGGGGTGTGGTTAGAGGAAGTGGGTCACTGGGGATGTACCCTGGAAGGGTGCATCATTTTTATGGTCACCCTTCTCTCTCTCTACTTCCTGACCACACCATGAGCTAAGCAGCTTTCCTCTGCTAGGATCTTACCCCATGATGTGCTGCCTCACTTGGGACTCAGAGCAATGGAGTCAGCCATCTGAGGTCTCTGAAACCTCAGACAGGCTGAGAATTCTGAAACCATGAGCCCAACAAACTTTTTTTCTTATCTTGGTTGTTCTTGTCAAATATTTTGGTCATGGCAGTGCACAAACTAAAACACCTCCCAACAAAGTAAAGTCTAGAATCAGAAAGATTCATGGCTGAATTTTACAAGACTTTTAAAAAGAAGACTTAACATCAATGCTACTCAAGTTATTCCATGAAACAGAAAGAGAAGAAATGCTTTCAAATTCATTCTACAAGGCCAGTGTCACCCTGATTCCAAAATTGGCTAAAAACATCAACGAAAGAAAATTACCAACCAATATCTTTGATGAATACTGGTGCAAAAATCCTTCATAATATTCTTGCAAACCTGTTAGGTCCTTAGGCCAAAGTAATTCCATTCACCTGCCCACCCAAGCATGACTTAAGCCAACCCGAAAGAGTCCCTAACTACAGAAACCACAGCAAAGACACCAAGTAACAATCACAGGACCAGATGAGTTATTTTTTAATATATTATTAAATTATTATTATTATTATATATTATTAACTTAATAATATGTTATTAAGTTATTTTATATAGTTATGTACATGACTATATAGTTAAGAGTTTTTTCCAGCAGGCTGCTGTATCTTGCAGAAGGGCAGCCTGGCAGATATTTTCTGTCAATAAACCTTTGCTTGAACTCAGAGATGCATCTCTCATGGAGATTTGCACCAGCTACCCTAACAAAACCAAATCACCAATATTTTTGAGATAATATACCAGCTGGGTGCAGTAACTTTCAAGACTGAGGCAGCAGGATCACAAGTTTGAGGCCAGCCTCACAATTTAGTGAGACCTTGTCTTAAAATAAAAATGAATAGGGCTTGGAGTATAGCTCAGTGATAGACAGTCCCTGGATTAAATCCTCAGTACCAGAAGAATAATTTTTTAAAAAGATCATATACCACAATCAAACTGTTTTCATTCCAGGGATGAAGGATGGCTCAACAATATGCAAACAATAAATGTAACACTCCACATAAACAGAATCAAGGACAAAAAATCATATAATTATCTCAAGAGATGTAGAAAAAGCCTTTGACAAAATTAAACACCCTTCAGCATAAAAACCTAAAGAAATTCAGGATATTCCATGTATCGTATAAAGGCTATATATGATAAACCCAAAGCTAACATCTTACTGAATGGGGAAAAACTGAAAGAATTTCATTAAAAATCAAGAACAAAATAATTATGTTCACTCTCACGACTCCTATTTAACATAATACTTGAAATTTAACAAGAACAATTAGACAAGAAAAGAAATAAAAGGTACACAAGTAGAAAAGAAGAAAGCCAAATAATCCTTGTAAGAAGCATATGCCATAGACATGCCTGGACATGCCAGGGACTCACTAAGTTGCTGGTCATAAGGAACAGCAGCCATTGACATGCTTAGTCATGCCTGCTTGCAATCGATAAGGGGCTGTAAAGGGCACTAGCCATAGGCATGCTTAACAATGACTGGTTACAACTGATAGGGAGCACAGCTCCATGCACATGTGCAAAGAATATGCCCAGTTGCAATTACATCATCTCACTGGACATAAGCAATGGACATTGACTTTCACTAGGTGTAACCAATCACCAGCTTACACCACCAATGTGGAACTGTATTTAAACTGCTTGTCCTGCCACATTGGGGGTTTTGGTCCAACGACATCAGTGAGACTGGCCACCTTGCTGTCTGCCTTTCTGTCCATCCCTGGATCAACTCCACCACTGCCTGATGTCCAGCCGTCGGCTGAAGAGAACCACCAAAGACAAGGTCTGCTCTTTGGCTAAGAGAAGTCGCATGGCACCGGAGTATTTTGAGGCTCATGGTTGCCCTAGGATTGTGTGAATTACTTGTAGTGTTTACTTAGTGTTACTTAGAACACAAATTCATATGGAAGAACAAAAGGCCCAGATACCAAAAGCATTGCTTAGCAAAAAGAGTAATGCTAGAAGCATCATAATACTTGATTGCAAATTATACTACAAAGCCATACTAACAAAAACAGCTTGCTACTGGCATAAAAACAGACATGTAGACCAATGGAAAAGAGTAGAAAGCACAGAGACAAACACAGACAGATATAATCTTTTGATTCTTGACAAACGTGCTGAAAACATACATTGAAGAAAAGACAGGTATGAGGCAGGGAGGGAGAGAAAAAGTGCTGGGGAGCCATATTGGACAAATTATACTGTTATGTTGTGTGCACGTATGAATATGTACAACTATAATGCACCGAAAGAAAAATGTGAAAAAAATAAAATC
This sequence comes from Xerus rutilus, assembly GCA_028644305.1. Classification (NCBI taxonomy): domain Eukaryota; kingdom Metazoa; phylum Chordata; class Mammalia; order Rodentia; family Sciuridae; genus Xerus; species Xerus rutilus. The sequence continues at coordinate 43,991,780 of CM053410.1, forward strand.
AAACTCAATACTAAAAAAAAGAAAAGAAAAGAAAAAGAAATAAAAAGAAAAGAAAACAAAACAAAACAAAAAAAGGAGAATGAAAAACAAAAAAAAGGCAGCTTCTATAACAAATGGTTCTGGGAAAACTGAATATCCACATTTAGAACAAACTAGATTTCAACCTCTTGCCATATAAAAAAGTCAACTCAAAATGGATCAAAGTCCTATATATGAAGAATTATGGAAAATAATATTATATTTCTACAGGACAGCCCATGAAGAAAAGTGGAGGAATGATGCAGCTTGGGAGGAAGGAGGGGAAACAAGCCACGCATTACCCTCTCCCAGTAAATTCTTTCCCAATAACAATGAGCCCTGAAGGAAGAGGGTGAATACTAAATACTGAGCTCCGGACTTTCACCTTCCCCCACTGCAAATTAGTCCTAAATGGGGCAGAGTACATATGGAAACTCTGGGAAGCAAGGAATCCCAGAGAAAGAAAAGCAATGGGTGAGATTTGAGGACTCATCCTTCAGGATCTGGACTCCCATTCTCCAGGTAACAATGAGTTTCAACCTTTTTACAACTGCCTTCCTGAGTTAAACTTTTAATCTGTACAAATGTCCTAAGGGCACATCTGCAGTTTCCCATAATTAAACCACCCTCATTGTACCCTATAAAACTAAAATCCGTTCTGTAACCAACAGTTATTTTTGCATCCAGAAAATGAGCCCCTACACTGCTTGCATCTGGGAATGAATAACCAGCTTCTCTGAATCTGTTGAGGTCTGTATCCATCATTTTGTGCTTATAATATATAAGACCAGAAACTTTACAACTGCTGAAAGACTTCAACATATAGGCATAGGCAATGACTTCCTGAATGAAACTCCTATAGCTTAGGAAATAATAATAAGAATTAGTCAATGGGATAGTGTTGAATGAAAAAGCTTCTGCACAAGCCCTGTGTGGTGGCACATGCCAGTAATCCCAGCACTTTGGGAGGCTGAGGCAAAGCCAGCCTCAGCAACAGTGAGGAACTAAGGGAGTGCCCCTGAGTTACTTTTCTGACAGAGGATAAAAAACTATATAAAACAAAAAAAAAGAAAAAATATATATAAAAAACTAAAGAAACTTGACAGAAATAAAACGAATAATCCATGAAATAAATTGGCAGATAAACTGAACAGACACTTCTCAAAAAAAGAATTACAAATGGCCAACAATTTTATTAAGAAAATGTTCAACATCTTTAGAGAAATACAAACAAAAACATTGAGATTCTATCTCACTCTAATCAAAATGGCAATCAATAATCAAATAGCAATATATCCTGGCAAGGATACATAGGAAAAGAAACTCATACACTGTTGGTGGAAATGTAAGTTGGTACAGTCAGTAAGGAAATCAGTATGGAGTTTCCTCAAAAAACTAAAAATAGAACTACCATATAATCCAGTTATACCACTCTTCAGTATTATTCCAAAAGAATTAAATTTAGCACACTTTAGAGTGCTATCTAAACATGTTTATCATAGCACAATTCACAACAACCAAGTTATGCATTCAGATGTCCAGTGATGTTTTTATCAAATGAGTGAATAAAGAAAATAGGATCCGGTTCCAAGATGGCAGCCTAGACGGACTCCTCTGTGCTAGTCTCTCCAGGACTGGAGCTTGAAGTAGTGGAAATACTGTCTCCCTGCCAGCTTCATGACATCATCCTACAGCTCATCATCCCCTGCAGGAATTTCACTCGTGTGTGTATGCAGGGCCACCAGGCAGCAGCGATTGCTACAAGCAGCATGACTTCCGTGGCAAGCGGTGGAACACAGCTGCGGTGCGGAGCCCCAGCCCAGGGCTCCAGCCCAGGATGCACACCGGGCAGGTGGGGCCTGCTTCTACAAGGTGTACCTGGCTCCAGCACCCACCCAACCACGCAGGACCCCTAGCAGTTGCTCCTGTGGACAAATGTCTCCCGTGTGGAACCCCCGGCTACTGTTCTTTGTGGATTGCCAATTACCAGGGCAGACTTTCCTGCACCAGGAAATGCCAGACAGCATCTGGGGACAAACTTTTACTTCAATACAGCACACCGTGAAACAGTGTCTCCACTGCATCCAAGACACGCCTCCTGTCCATCAGCAGGTTTTCCTGGCCTATCCAGGAAGGAGTCTGGCCTTTTCTTACTGCTCCCAAGCCTTCACCTTCCTGACCGGGCTTTCTTGATATTTTCTGTGCACCAGAGCCCCAACGCCATTCTCCTGGACACACTCTGATGGACGGGAGGATTCGGCCCAAGAGCATGTATTTTCAATAAAGCCTTGCCGAGCGGCTTTAATTCATCTCCTTCTGGTCGACTAGTCTTTACAATTCAAAAACCAGAGAGAGACACGTCAAAAAAGGAAAATTTCAGACCAATATCCCTGATGAATATAGATGCAAAAATTCTCAATAAAATTTTGGCAAATCACATACAAAGGCATATTAAAAAACTAGTGCACCATGATCAAGTGGGGTTCATTCCAGGGATGCAAGGTTGGTTCAACATATGGAAATCAATAAACGTAATCCATCACATCAATAGACTTAAAGATAAGAATCACATGATTCTATCAATTGATGCAAAGAAAGCATTTGACAAAATACAGCACCCCTTCATGTTCAAAACATTAGAGAAACTAGGGATAGTAGGAACATACCTCAACATTGTTAAAGCACTCT
>CM053410.1:43994985-44042618 GCA_028644305.1 Xerus rutilus
GCAAGAAGAGTGAAGCAGCAGGCATCACAATACCAGACCTTAAACTTTACTACAAAGCTATAGTAACAAAAATGGCATGGTACTGGCACAAAATAGACATGTAGACCAATGGTACAGAATAAAAGACACAGAGAGTAATGCACATAAATGCAGCTATCTCATACTAGACAAAGGTGCCAAAAACATACATTGGAGAAAAGATAGCCTTTTCAACAAATGGTGCTGGGAAAACTGGAAATCCATATGCAGTAAAATGAAACTAAACTCCTATCTCTCACCATGCACAAAACTCAACTCAAAGTGGGTCAAAGACTTAGGAATTAGACCAGAGACCCTGAGTCTAATCCAAATCTTCATCACATTGGATTAGGCCCTGAATTCCTTAACAAGACTCCTATAGCCCAAGAAATAAAAGCAAGAATCAATAAATGGGATGGACTTAAACTAAAAAGCTTCTTCTCAGCAAAAGAAACTATCAACGAGGTGAACAGAGAGCCTACATTCTGGGAGCAAATTTTTGCCACACGCATATCAGATAGAGCACTGATCGCCAGGATATATAAAGAACTCAAAAAGCTTAACACCAAAAAAACAAACAACTCAATCATTAAATGGGCTAAGGAGCTAAATAGAAACCTCTCAGAAGAAGATATACAATAAATAAACAAATATATGAAGAAATGTTCAACATCTCTAGCCATTAGAGAAATGCAAATCAAAACCACTCTCAGATTTCATCTCACTCCAGTCAGAATGGCAGCTATCCAAAATACCAGCAACAATAAGTGCTGGCGAGGATGTGGTGAAAAAGGCACACTCAAACATTGCTGGTGGGACTGCAAATTGGTGCAACCAATCTGGAAAGCAGTATGGAGATTCCTTAAGAAACTTGGAATGGAACTACCATTCGATCCAGCTATCCCACACCTTGGCCTATACCCTAAAGATTTAAAAACAGCATACTACAGTGACGTAGCTACTTCAATGTTTATAGCAGTGCAATTCACAATTACAAAACTGTGGAAGCAACCCAGATGCCCTTCAATAGATGAATGGATAAAGAAACTGTGGTACATATACACAATGGAATATAATAAAAGAGAATAAAATTATGGCATTTGCAGGTAAATGGATGGAATTGGAGAACATTATGCTAAGTGAAGTAAGCCAATCCCAAAAAACCAAATGCTGAATGTTCTCTCTGATTAGTGGATGTTGATACATAAGGGGGGTGGGAATGGGAAACATAGGAGAAATGGAGGAACTTTGGATGGGACAAGGGGGAAGAGAGGGGAGGAAAAGGGGAAGGGGTGTAGTAAAGGTGGGTGAATGAGATGGTCATCACTACCCTATGTGCATATATGAAGACACAAATGGTGTGACTCTATCTGGTTTGCAACCAGAGAAATGGAAACATTGAGTTCTATATATGTACTATGACTTGAAATGCATTTAAATAAATTAATTTTAAAAAAAAGAAAAAAGAAAATAGTACATATACACAATGGAGTTTCATTCAACCATAAAGAAGAAGGAAATTATGTTATATGCAGGAAAGTGTATGAAAGTGGAGAGCATTGTGTAAAGAGAAATAAGCCAGACACAGAAAGATAAGCATCATATGTTTCCTCTCATAGGTGGATGAGAAAAAAGTGAAAAAAAAAAAAGTACATCATGCAAGTAGAAGGAGAGAAAGGGAACTGGAGGAGGATAAGGGGAGATACTGGGGTGTGAAATTGATCCAATTATGTTATTTGTATGTTTGATTATGTCACAATGAAATCCTCCACTATAGTTAATTAACATGCATCAATTAAAAAATAAATAAAATAAAATCCTAAAAAATGTGTCCCCACCTCTACGAAAAACTCAAGTTCCAATGACTTGGATGTTGAATTCTAGCAAACATTTAAAGAATACCAAGCCTTCTCAAACTCTTTCAAAAAACTGAAGGGTATATAATACTTCCAAACTTTTTTTGAGAGGTCACCATTATTTTGATACCAATGTCACTTGTGTGACTTTATAAGAAAAGAAACTTACAGGCCAATATCCTTGATATCAATTTAAAAATCCACAACAAAATACTAGCAGACCAAATTCACAACTTAATAAAAGAATCATTCACCATGATCAAGTGTGATTTAATTCTGGGATATCTAGATGATTTAACATACACAAATCAATAAATGCTGGGTGTAGTGGTGCATACCTATAATCCCACCAGCTTGGGAGGCTGAGACAGGAGGATTGTGAGTTCAAAGCCAGTCTCAGCAAATTAGCAAGACCCTAGGCAACTTACAGAGACCCTGTCTCTAAATAAAATATAAAAAGGGGCTGGGGATGTGGCTCAGTGGTAAAGTGCCCCTGGGTTCAATCCCTGGTACCAAAAGAAATTAATAATAATCAATAAATATGATATAAAATATATCACATTAATAGAATGGAGGGGAAAACATATCATTTCATTAGAAATGAAAAAAGTATTTTAGAAAAAGTATTTTACAAAATTCAACTTCCTCTCATGATAAAAACACTTTCAATCAACTAAGTATAAAAAGCGCATACTTAAAGACAATAAAGGCTATATATGACAAGCCCACAGCTAACAATTATACTCAATGGTGGAAAACTAAATATCTAAGAGGAAGAATAAGACAAAGATGTCTGCTTTTACCACCTGTATTCAACACAGTATTGGAAGTCCTTGTCAAAAAAATTAGACTGCAGAAAGAAAAAAAGCAACCAATAGAAAAGGAAGAAGTACAATTGTCAATGGTTGCTGACAGCATGCTCTTTTATATAGGAAATCTTAAAATTCCACTAAGAAGATTTTAGAACTAATAAACAAATACACTAAAGTTATAGGGTATAAAAATTAGTAGCATTACCATACATTAAAAATAAACTATCCAAGGGCTGGCATACAGATCAGTGATAGAGCATATGCTTCACATATACTATGCTGTGAGTTCAATTCCCAGTACCACAAAATAAATAAATAAATAAAAAGTTCAGAAACATATTTAACCAAGGAGGTAAAATATTTGTACACTAAAAACTAGAAGATGTTAACTGAAGAAATTAAAGATGACATAAACAAATGGAAAACTATCCTATGTCTGTGAATTGGACGAATCCATGTTATTAAAATATCTATACCAACCAAAGAAAACTATGATTCAAAATGATCAAACTTCCAATGTCAGTTTTCATATATCTAAGGGGGGAAACCCTAAAATTAATATTGAATGAGAAAACAAACCAAATATGGAAATCATGAATAAAAACTACAAAACGAGTGAGTCATCACACTACCTGATTTCAAACTATACCACAAAGCTATAGTAATTATTATACCACGATAGTGGCAAAAATAGCCATATCAACAAAGGGAACAGAAAAGAGAGCTGATAAATGAACCCACACATGTACTATCAATTGATTTGCAACAAAGAAGAGAAGAATAGACAATGGGGAAAGATAGTATCTTCAATCTTCAATAAATGGTGTTGAGAAAACTAGACATTCACATAAAGAAAAATAAAATTATAAATTCATCTCACACTATATATAAAAATCAACTCAAATTCAATAAATACTTAAGTGTAACACTTGAAAGTATAAACTAGTGGAAGAAGTACAGGAAACAAAAGCAAAAATAGACTAATGGGATTGCATTAAACAAAAAAGATTTTGTGTAATAAAAGAAACACTCAAGAGTGAAGTGGCAATGTTCAAATTGAGAGAACATAACCCATACATTTGACAAGGGGTTAATACAAAAACATATAAGGAATTAAAGCAACTCGTTAGAAAAAAAAGAAAGAAAGGAAAACAAAACCAAAAGACAAATAATCCAATTTAAAAATGATGAAGGAATATTACTAAACATGCTACATAGATTCAATGCAATCCCCATCAAAATATCAATGACATTCTTTATAGAACTAGAAAAAACAGCCCTAAAATTAATTTGGAAGAATAAAAGACTCATAATAGTCAAAGCAATCCTGAGTAAGAAAAGCAAGGCTGGAGGCATCATAATATCTGATCTCAAATTATATTACAGAACCACAGTGATAAAAACAGTATGGTATTGACATCAAAATAGATATGAAGACCAATGGAATAGAATAGAAGACACAGAGAAATCTCTATATACAGCCATCTGAGACTCAAGTCTGATAAAAATCTGAAACTTAAGTCCCAGATGACTGTAAATATGTGGAGATTTGTCTCTGTGCCAAAAATATTTGTTGGAGAAAAGATAGACCCTTTAACAAATGGTGCTGGGAAAACTGAATCTCCATATGTAGAATGAAACTAGATCCCTATCTCTCACCCTGCACAAAAGTCAAATCAAAGTGGATCAAAGACTTTGGAATTAGACTAAAAACTGCAACTGCCAGAAGAAAACATAGGGTTGACACTCCAACATACTGGCGCAGGCATTGACTTCCTTAACAAGACCCCTAAAACTCAAGAAATAAAATCAAGAACCAGTAAGTGGGACAGCATTAAATTAAAAAGCTTTTACACAGTAAAGGAAACTATTAAGGTGAAAAGAGAGTCTACAGAATAGGAGAAAATCTTTTGCCAGCTACTCCTCTGACAGAGGATTAATATACAGAATATACAAAGAACTCAAAAAGCTTAATGCAAAAACAAACAAATAAACAAAAAAACCCCAAATAACCCAATCAATTAATGGGCAAAACAACTACACAGACGTTTCTCAAAAAAATAACACAAATGGACAACAAATACATGAGAAAATGTTCAACACCTCTCACAATGAGGGAAATACAAGTAAAAACGACACTAAGATTTCATCTTATTCCACTCATTTATTATTAACAAATAATAATAAATGATGGCAAGGATTCAGGGAAAACAGTGTGTTCATACATTGTTAGTGGGACTTTGAATTTGTAAAACCACTCTGGAGAGTAGTATGGAGAGTCCTCAAAAAACTGGTAATGAAACCGCCATATGACCTAGCTATTCTAAAAAAACTAAAATCAGCATATCATAGTGATACAGCCACATTAATGTTTATAGCAATTCAATTCACAATAGTCAAGTTACGGAACCAGTTCAGATGCCTGTTAATATTTAAATGAATCAAGAAACTGTGGTATACATACACAATGGAGCTTTACTCAGCCATAAAAAGAATGAAATTATGGCATTTGCCAATAAATGAATGGAACTGGAGACTATCATGCTAAGTGAAATAAGCCAGACTCAGAAAATCAAGGGCCAAATATTTTCTCTTGTATGCAGAAATAGAACAAAATAAGGGAACAATGGTGGCAATCGGCTATCATAAACATATATGGAAGGTCAGAGGAGTAGAAGGAGATCCAGAAAGAGAGAGGAAGGGTGGGAAAGGGGAGGAAATGTGGAATGAATTTGACAAAATTACATTATGTGCATCTATAAATAAACCACAAGTGAATTCCACCTTTATGTATATCTATAAAGCACCAATCAAAAATAAATAAATAAATAATTAAACAAACAAACAAACAAATAAATAAATAATTAGTAGAAGAAAGACCAGTAGATTAGAGGTAGGAGAATAGGTGGAGGGAGGAAAAGAGGGAAAAGGGGACCTCCAGGGACTGAAATGGAATAAATTCTAGGTGTGTATGATTTTGTCAAGATAAACCCAATTATTATGTATACCTAAAGTGCACTAATAAAATTTAAAAAAATGTTTTAAAATGGGTAAAGTTCATGCATACATATTTCCCAAAAGAAACCATACAAATAACCAACAGGTTTATGAAAAAATGTTCAATATCACCAATCATTAGGGAAATGCAACTTATAACCACAATGAGATATCACTTCATACATGTCAGAATGGTTATTATCAAAAAGATAAAAGATAAGGTGATGGCAAGAATGTGCAATAAAGGCAGCCCTTGTATACTGTTGGTGGGAATGTAAATTAGTACAGTCATACAAACTGCATGGAGTGTCCACAAAAAACTAAACATAGTATGAGATAACTGTATTTATGTGAATTTGTCTCTGTGTCTTCTATTCTGTACCATTGGTCTACATGTCTATTTTGGTGCCAATACCATACTGTTTTTGTTACTATAGCTTTGTAGGATAGTTTAAGGTCTGGTATTGTAAGGCCTCCTACTTCACTCATTTCGCTAAGGATTGCTTTGGCTATTCTGGGTCTTTTACTTTTACAAATGAATTTCATGATTGCTTTTTCTATTTCTATAAGGAATAACTTCAGAATTTTAATTGGAATCGCATTGAATCTGTATAGTGCTTTGGGTAGTATGGCCATTTTGACAATATTGATTCTGCCTATCTAAGAGCATGTGAGATCTCTCCATCTCCTAAGGTTTTCTTCAATTTCTTTCTTTAGTGTCCTGTAGTTTTCATTGTAGAGGTCTTTCACCTCTCTTATTAAATTGATTCCCAAGTATTTTTTTTTTTTGAGGCTACTGTTAATGGGGTAGATTTCTTGATTTCTCTTTCAGAGGATTCATCACTGATGTATAGAAATGCATTTGATTTATGGGTAAACCAATGGTACAGAATAGAAGACAGAGACAAACTCATATAAATACAGTTATCTCATACTAGACAAAGGTGCCAAAAATATACATTGGAGAAAAAATAGCCTCTTCAATAAATGGTGATTAGAAAACTCAAAATCCATATGTATCAAAATGAAACTAAAGCCCTATCTCTCAACATGCACCAAAGTCAACTCAAGGTGGATCAAGGACTAGGAATTAGAACAGAGACCCTGTGCCTAATAGAGGAAAATGTAGGCCCAAATCTTCATCACATTAGATCAGGCCTCAACTTCCTTAACAAGACTTCTAAAGTGCAATAAATAAAAATAAGAATCAGTAAATGGGATGTATTCAAACTAAAAAGTTTCTTCTCAGCAAAAGGAAAAATCAGTGAGGTAAACAGAGAGCTTATATTCTGGGAACAAATTTTTACCACACACACATCAGATAGAGCACTAATCTCCAGGACATATAAAGAACTCAAAAAACTTAACACCAAAAAACTAACAACCGAGTCAATAAATGAGCTAAGGAGTTGAACAGACACTTCTCAGAAGAAAATATACAATAAATCAACAAATATATGAAAAAGTGTTTAACATCTCTAGCAATTAGAGAAATGCAAATCAAAACCACTCTATGATTTCATCTCACTCCAATAAGAATGACAATTATCAAGAATACAAAAAAAAGTGTTGGCAAGGATGTGGGGAAATACACACACTCAAACATTGTTGGTAGGACTGCAAACATTGTTGGTAGGACCAATCTGGAAAGCAGTATGGAGATTCCTTAGAAAACTTAAAATGGAACCACCATTTGACCCAGCTATCCTACTCCTCGGTCTATACTCTAAAGACTTAAAAACAGCATGCTATAGTGATGCAGCCATAGCAGCACAATTCACAATTGCTAAGCTATGGAAGCAACCTAGATGTCCTTCAATGGATGAATGAATAAAGAAACTGTGGTATATATACACAATGGAATATTACTCAGCATTATAAGAAAATAAAATCATGGCATTTGCAGGTGAATGGATGGAGATGGAGAATATCATGCTAAACAAAGTAAAACAATCCCAAAGAACCAAAGGCCGAATGTTTTCTCTGATTAGTGGATGCTGGTCCATAAAGGGGGTGGGCGTGGGGAGCATGGGAGAAATGGAGGAACTTTGGATAGGGCAAAGGGGAAGGAGGGGAAGAAAGAGGGCATGAGGGTAGGAAAGATGGTGGAATAAGATGGACATCACTACCCCAGGTACGTGTATGAAGACACGAATGGTGTGACTACCTTGTTTACAAGCAGAGAAATGAAAAATTGTGCTTCATATGTGTTATTGTGACTTGAAATTAATTCTGCTGTTTCAAAAAATGAAAATAAATTTTTTTTAAAAACTAAAAGTAGAAGTACAATAGGATCAAATTGTACTACAGGATCTCACTTCAAAGTATTTACCCAAAAGATTTGAAATCTGTATGTCAAAGAGATACCTGCATGCTCATGTTCACTGCAGCACTGTTTCCAATAGTTCAGTTATGGAATCGACTTTGGTGTCCATCAACAAATGACTAGAAATAACATAATGGAATACTACTCAACATTAAATAATTCTGTTCTATTATTCTCTGACAATGTAGGTAGAATTAAAAACCATTATGCTAAGTGAAATAAGCCTGGCACAGAAAGACAAATGCAGGTTGATCTTCAAAAATATGAAAATCCAAAATTTAAAAAAAATTGAAATCCAAATTGTAAAAATCTGAAATCCAAAATTTTAATTGCTAACATGATGCCACTAGTGGAAAGTTCCACAATTAACCTCATGTGATGGGTCACAATCAAAACACAAATGCTTTTAGAATACTGGATAAAATTATGTATATAAAACATACACATTTGTGAAACATAAACAATTTTTTTTATTAGAACTGGGTCCCATCCCCATAGTATCTCATTGTACATATGAAAATATTCCACAATACAAAAATAATGCAAAACACTTTGGTCCCAAGCATTTTGACCTGCACCACATGTTCTTACTTATATTTGGAATCTCAAATAATTCAAATTTAGAATCAGAAAGTAGGATGGTGTTTCCCAGATACAGGGGGCTGGATAGCATAGGGTGATGATGGTCTAAGTGTTCAAAGCCTCAGTTATATGAGAGGAATAGGTTTTACGGATATGTTATTTTTAAATACCTATTGGGTAGTATGGTGAATATAGCTAATAATAGCATACTGTACCTTTCAAAATTGCTGAGAGTAAATTTAAAATGTTCTCACTACAAAAATGTTAAACATTTGAGTTGATGATAGATTTGTTTATTAGCTTCATATAATTAATCTACATTTTATTCACAAATCATAACATCATTTTGCCCCCATAAGTACATTAATTTATGATAAAAATAAACAAACTTAAAAAATATTGAGGTCAAAAAGGAATTGACAGCAATTTTACATGATCTCTTCCAGTATTACCCTCATATCAAAACCAGACCAAGGCAGTTAAAAAAATAAAACTACAGACCAGTATTCCTCATGCAACGATACTTAGCAAAACATTACCCAAGGATATTTTGTAAAATGAATTGTGCACCATAACCAAGTAAAATTTATCCCAGGAATGCAGGGCTGGTTTAGTATTAAAAATTCAATCAATGTTAAAGTTAAAAAAGAAAAGTCATATGGTCATATCAATTAACTGATGCAGAAAAAAATCTGACAAAATTCAACACACTTTCATGACAAAAACTGTCATAAAAATAGTAATAAAGGGGAACTTCTGCAACTTGATAAAGAACATTTATAAAAAACTAATATTACACTTACGCTTTCCCATAAGACAGGGAACAAGTCAAGGATGTCTATTCTCATCACACTTACTCAACATAATCCTTGAAGTTCTAAGCATCATATAAGGCAAGAAAAGGAAATAAAGAAATATTGACCAGAATGGAAGAAATATAACTGTCCCTAGTTATAAATGACATGACTGTGTAGAAAATTCCAAGAAATATACAAAAAAATTCTTGAATCATAAAATGTTCAGCAAGGTCATATCACATAAGTAAATAGCATGTAGCATCAATTTGCAAAAACTATATAACCTACTGGTTCTGTTTTGCTAGAGAACCCAGACTGAAGTAACAGTACAGGTCTTGTATGCTGAGAGCTACACAATGATGGTGAAAGAAATCAGAAAAACCCAGAAAGACATATTCAAGAATGGAAACATTCAAAACAGTAAAGATATTGATTCTCCCCAAATTGGTAGACAGGCTTAATGCAATTCCTATCAAAATTCAGGCAAGATTATTTGTAGATGTAGACAATGTACATGGAAAGATAAAGGAACTAGAATAGCAAATACAATTTTAAAAAAATGAGTAAAACAGAAGGAATTAATCTACCTGATTTCAAAATTTATTGCTACACAATCCCAAAAAAACAAAGGCTGAATTTTGTATCTGATATGTGTATGATAACTCACTATAAGTGGGAAGGAGCACTAGAAGTTCATTGGATTAGAAAAAGGGCGATCGATGATGGCAAGGGAGGGAAGATGGGAATAGGAAAGACTATAGAGTGAATCACACATAACTTTCCTATGTTCACATATGAATATACAACCAGTGTAACTCCACATCATGTACAACCACAAGAATGGGAAGTTATACTCCATGTATGTATAATATGTCAAAATACACTCTATTGTATGTATTTCTAAAAAGAAAAAATTTAAAAATGACAGTTAAAAAAATTATTGCTGCAGAAATTAACCAATGGCAGAGGAAAGGACACATAGATCAATGGCACTGAATAGAGAAGCCAGAAGTGGACCTACAAACAAATCAAACTTATTTTTGATAAATATGCCAAACCAAGTCATTGGAAGAAAGCCTTTCAACAAACAACGCTGGAGCAATTCAACATCCATAGGCAAGAAAACGAATCTTAATCTAAGTCTCATACCTTACAAAAAAAATTAATTCAAAATGAATCATACAAAGCCTAAAACTAAAAACCTTAAAAACAAAAACAAAATCAACCAGCAAATAAAACAGCAAAAAAAATCTCTGGAATCCAGAGCTACGCAAAAAGTTCCTAAACTTGATACCAAAAGCAAGATTCCATAAGAATAAAAATTGATGAAATTGTATTTCATCAAATTTGAAAACCTTTGCTCTGCAAAAGACCCTGTTAAGAGAATGAAAAGACAAGGCATATGATTTGCACGATTTATGGCCAGCAACATTCCCTTCAATTCCTCACTCCTACTCCTTGGTCAGCAAAAGGTACCACTTTAACAAGGGTGAAGATGTCTTCACATTAAAGTCCTCCCAAGTCAGTGAAGCTGAAGTCAACTTTATTTTTTTGGACCTACTTTATAGGTCCAAAGAGCAAATTAACTACTGGCCTAATGCCTGGCATGTAATTGATGCCAAATAAATATTCTTGAATTTGAAACAAAACAAAACCAAAGACCAGGAGAAAGTATTTGTAAACCACATATATGAAAAAGAATATATAGCTGGAATATAAAAAGAACTCTCAAAACTCAACAGCAAAATTAAAAAGAATAATAATCCAATTAGAAAATAGACAAAAGAAATGAAGATACATTTTACCAAAGAGGACATGCAGATGGCAAATAAGGACTTCAAAAGATATTCAACATTAGGGTAGGTAATGCAAATTGAAACCATGATGAGATATTACTACACACCTATCAGAATGACTAAAATAAAAAACACCAAATGGTATCACAGATATGTAGAAACTAAATCTCATACATAATTGGTGGGAATGAAAGTGGTACAATTACTGTAGAAAACATTTGATAGTTTCTTTGCAAATTAAACTTGCAATTATCTTGTGATCCAGCAATCATACCCTTGGGCATTTACCCCAGAAAAATGAAAACTAGTTTCAAAAACAACCTGTACATACACATACACACACACACACGCACTCATGCACAAACATACTCTGTACATAAATGTTTAAAGCAACTTTTAAGGATAGAAAAAAAAGATGTACTTCACAAGTAAATGGTTAAACAAACCCTGGAAAACATATATAATGGAATGTACTGAGCCACAGAAAGGAACTACTGACATACACAGCAACCTGGGTGAATCACTAGAGAGTTCTGCTAAGTGAAAAGAGTCAATCCCAAAGATTATACAGTATGTGATTCCATCATTATAACATTCTTCTTTTTTGCTTTTGTAAAACCACTTAATCAAAGTATAACAGATACACAAAAAGCTATACATATTTACTCCTTATAGCTTGGTACATACAGAAATAAGCATACATCTGTGAACCATCACCACATCCATGCCATAAACTTCCAAATGTTTCCTCCTCTTTTCTTTATTTATCATTATTATTTGTGATAAGGACACTCTTTTTCTTCCCCTTAGGAACACTCTTGGAAAGACAAAATTATAGAAATGGAACACTGACTAATGGCAGACACAGGGTAAGGAGAAAGTGGGAGTGGGAAGGAAGTGGGTATAGTCATAAAAAAACACGAAGGATTCTGTGGTGACAGAAATATTCTGTATCTTGATCATATTAGTGTCAATGTCCTGTTGCCATAATGTACAATAGCTTTGCAAGCTGTTTCCATCTTGGGGAAAGCTGGGTAAAGGAGACATGGAATTTCTCTATATTGTTTTCTTAAAATTGCATCTCAATCCACAATTATAGAAAAATAAAAGATTTGATACAAACAAAAAAACATACATACAAGCAGTTGGTTGCTTGAGCTCCTACAAAATAGAATTGACTGTCATCTATCTTGGATGACTTAATCATATTCCTCTCTTTTGAAAGTAAAAAGATAAAATGACCAGGGGAGCTCACCAAAGTTTATCATAACATTATGACCACAGAATGGTATTCTGGAAAATATAGTAAGTATTTAACTGTCCTTAAAATAATACAAGATGGGTTAAATTGTATAGCCAGGGGTATGGCTCAGTGGTAGACCACTTTCCTAACATGCACAAGGCCATGAATTCAATCCCCATGATAGAAAAATAAAAAAAGGAAAAGAGAAAAAACAGAGGGGGTAACTTTAATAATAAAGGCAACAGAAATGACTTTCTAATTATTAGATGAAAATTAAATTACACATGCTTTCATAGTACCTTTCAAAAATAAAGGCTGATTTTGAAATTTTTTATAAATATATTATATATCAAGACTTACTTGCTCTTCTCTACCTTAATTCTTTTAACATTCAACTTCCAGGTAACAAAAGCTTTATTCATTCTGAAAAAAAACATTTTTTAAATTATATATTCACAAATCATATATTTACATAGAATAAATGTAGTAAAAACTTAGCAATTTTAGCAAATTCCCTATGTTTCATTTATCCTAAACTACCTAAAGTAAATACTAAACCATTTAAGTTTTCCCCCAAACTATCAACAGAATATAAAGTAAAAGGAAGTTCAAGTCATTAAAATTCTTATAGATGTATACTTCACTTATCTGCAACATACAAATAAATATTTAAAACTATAACATTATATTCCTTTCCATTATACATTAATTGGATTACTATTTTGAAAAGCAACTCTAACATCAAGGGGAGATGATATTCAATTTTCAGTGATAATTAAATGGTATACTGACTTTTAAAAATAAGTGAAACAGTAAGATAATATATGTCATTCTAATATTATTTAAGTTATTAAAAATCATGCATATGTAATTTTTAAAGCCTCAATAAACTGTATGAGAAAGAACTGAAAAGTTTCCCTGGTGAGTCACCATTCATAACTGTCATACATCAAATAGATATAGATTCTGTAAATCTCTTTCAACTTCACCATTTAGATGAGTTTGGTGCCAAATCTCATAATTCTTCCCTTAGTAGGCTTTACATTTTGAAGAAAACCACCACCCTTAAATAAGTACTGACATGCAATAACTTGTTTTCCTATGTAGTATGCTAAGGGCTAGTAAGAACAGAAAAATGGCAAGGATAATGGTGTCCAAGAAACCAACCAAACAGCCAATCTTAGCGATAACATTGGCTGATTTTAAATCAAAAGAGACTGAAAGAGGTCTGAATCCATACACATAGTTCAAAGAGAGCCCTATGAGATGCTGTTCAAAGAGGAACATCTGAGGTCCTGGAAATCAGAAATGCCTCAAACAAATATCTTGATTTAACCATACATTAGGCTCCAGTGAGGTATTCTAAATGAGTTTCTATTTTACTTTGATTCAGATCTGTAGAACTGTGGTACAGCAGGACTCTAAAAGATTCCTAAAAACTCAGGGAACCCACTGGCAGTGTACTGAGTGTCTCTGCACCAGGCCATACAAGCTAATCCACCAGGAAGTTAACGGGATAAAAAGGCTCATTCTGATGCTCTACTCACCCCTGCCCCCCATCTGCACTGTCCATAGTATCACCAGCTAAAGTTGTTAACACTTCATATTTAGCTTATTATTCTACTTGAAATGTTATTTTTATAATGCAGAAATTTAATAACTTTACAAAATATACTAAAAATAAAATTTAAAAATAAAATGTACTGACAAAAATTTAATTTCTATTTTTCTTAAAATGAATAAAGAAAATGGAGCTATGTAACTCAATGGATCACAAAAAAAGAGAGAAAGAGATTGAGAGAAGCAAGAAAAAATGATAGTGTACTTACTGATGACAAATGTCATATAAAAAAATTCTTGTCCCAGTTCTGACTGGGTTTCAAAAGTTTAATACATAAAAATTGATTAGACCAGAATGGACCCTGAATATTTATTACAAGGCAAAGATGACAGTGAAAAGTCCAATATTGATAGAGTTTTAGATAAATAGATGTAGAAAATAGTAGTCTGAGCTGGGTGTGGTGGCACACATCTGTAATCCCCGAAGACTAAGACAGGAGGATCGCAAGTTCAAAGCCAGCCTCAGCAAAAGCAAGGTGCTAAGCCAGTGAGACCCTGTCTCTAATAAATACAAAATAGGGCTGGGGATGTGGCTCAGTGGTAAAGTGTCCCTGAGTTCAGTCCCCTGTACTCCCCCACTCCCCAAAAAAAGAATGAAAATATTACTCCATAATATTTTAACTGATAATCCAGAATCAAAAACCTATCTAGCCTTACAACTAATAGCTAAATTCTAGGAATACATTTATCACATATCCTACACAGGAAACATTTCAGAATCATTCCTCAATCACCTTCACTGAACGTGACCCAGATACTGGCCCAGAAATTAACAGAACCATCTTCATTTCCTACCAATCTCTTCAATGCTCCTGTCATACCATTCCTACTATTGAATTAAAACTACTGAACTTGCTGTATCCTCTGACTAGAACTGCAATCTCTCAAAGTCCCACATGGCCATCTCTTTTCATCATTTAGGTCTCTGCTTAAATATCACATCTCTTATCATCCTATCAAACATATACCTATTTTATTCCCTGTTTTATTCTCTTTCTGGCCCTTATAATTATCTAAAATTATTTTATTTAGTTAGTTACTTATTATCCACCTCCCTCTATAGTTCTATTGCCTGTGCTTATAACAGTGAAACAGGATACGTACATGATAAATTCTGTTTAATAAATAATTTCTCTGCCACAAAATCCTATATACTTCTCTTTATTGGAAAGTTATTTAATCTATTTTATTAAATATAATCATTTAAAGTATTTTTAAATCTCAGATTGGGGCTATAGCTCAGTAGTGGAACACTTGCCTAGCATGTGTGAGGCCCTGAGTTTAATACCCAGCACCATACAAATGTGGGAGGGAGGTAGGGGTTGTGGGTATTATTTAGTTTCTCTTCCTAGTCCCTAGCAAATAGCAGCAGATCACAAGAAAAGGTAGACATTTGAGAAGGAAAAAGAAAATTATAAAACTAGGTACTGTGTGAACACTGAAGGAACAACAGTCTGGGTCTACTTTGTGAGGAAAGAGAGTCTTAGGAATCCTGTTGTGTGATGTAATGTAAAGTACCTTAGACAAATCTTTCAATGATGAACTTGAATCAACGAGTTGCCCCCAGCTTCCTCATCCTTGTTTTCTTTTCTTTCATAACATTTCATCTGTACCTGACATTTTACATATATACAGATTTGTTTATTATCTCTTACCTACTATGATATAGGTTCTTTGAAAGCTAGACAATTGTTTGTTTGACAGAGTAACCCCAGCATCTAGAATAATGCCTGATTCTTACCAGATAATTAATAAATAAATAAATGTATAGAAAAAAGGTAAAGTGAGGGCGATATAACCTATTTATGTTTGACTAAAATTAAGTGTTTAAATACTTAAATAAGTTTCCTTTATCTAAAATACTTTTATGGAACACCTTATTTCTGCTATAATTCCCCATAAACATGGCATTACTATGTCAGAACTTAGATGTCATCTAGGCCATTGTTTTTAAAACAAGAGCAAACTACAAAAAAAAAAAAAAAGGTTTCATTTTCATTCATCTCACCGGAATTTGGAAAATATCTTAAATTGCTGTAATAAATAGTAAAAATGTCTTTCTGATAGCCATTCCAAAACAGGTGTGAGCTCCTCCACGTCTTCTGTATTGCCATTTACTTTAACAATCTACAAGCATAAAAAGCACAAAAGTAGGATTTTCTTTTAAAAATAGCTGCTATTTTCAAGAAATTAAGAAAGGCTATATTTGAAGATTGTAACTACTGGCCTTTAAAATTAAGCTTTTCCTGTATCTGAGCCCTCATTTACCTCAGCTGCTTTGCTTTCCCTTCATACACCGCTTCTAGATTTGCCTTTCTTCTGCTACTTTTTGTGCTCCAAGGGAGAAAGGATAGGAGAAATTTCCTCCTTACTCGGAGATACTTTTCACAAATGACTATGCAAATTTTGTGTCCCACAATTTTTATGCTTTACTTAGTATTTATGAACTCAATTTAAACTACACAGATATAGTGGTCCAATTTATAACCCCACTTCTCAGATACCCCATTTTTACATTTAAAATAAACTAACATTCACCAAGGAATTTTGTCTTCCCAAGAGTTCATCTGTCCACTGGAATGTTCAGATATTCATATATTTCTTCCAGAAATAAAAGTATGCCTTTATCAGCATATATGTGTCTATGCATATTTTTATTTATATAAAAATTGTTCTTTCCATTTTCACTCTATATTATTTCCATATCTGTACATCCAGCTCTATTTTATACAGATGTGGTCCTGCAAAGCATACTTAAAATTTACTTTAGTTGGGAGGCTGGGAGAGCAGAGAAGACAGACAGATATTAAACAAATGATCAAAACAAGCAATTGTGTAATTATAACTTGTGATAAGTATCAAAGTGCTATATAAGAGCATAGTAGGAGGATTTATGTATCTGGCAATAAAGTTTATAACAAATATGCCAATAAAGAACATTCTTTTTTTTTTTGTTTTTTGTTTTTTGAACTGGGGATTGAACTCAGGGGTACTCTACCACTGAGCCATATCCCCAGCCCTATTTTTTGTGTTTTATGTAGAGACAGGGTCTCACTGAGTTGCTTAGCGCCTCACTGTTGCTGAGGCTGGCTTTGAACTCGTGATTCTCCTGTCTCAGCCTCCCTAAGTGCAGGGATTACAGGCTTGAGCCACTGCGCCCAGCAAAGAACATTCTTATCTTTATAATTAACATTCCTCTTATACCAGCAAATGCCTGCCTTCTAGTTCTTCCTTTAAAAATTACACAAAATGTTAATAAAGCATTTGAGACCTGGAAAATTTCTTAAAATTGAATCCTCAAATCTAAATTTACATAAAGAAGAAAAAAATACTATTAAATAACTCTCTCAAGGAAATTCTTAAATATAGACTGCTTCTCAAATGACCAAACTTCTCTAAAACACAAAGATAAATTCATGCAATTAAATTCTAAATTGGATAATATTTTTCTATTTTAATTCCAAAAGCTGAAGGCACCCATTATATATTACCTTTGAGACAGATGAAGCAGTAATAATCCAAAATTCTTTGCAATTTTTAGCTCTATAGGTAGAGACTACTTGAGGATCATATGGATTGTAAAGGCCTTGAGGATTATACCGAGGAATGCAATATACAAATTCCCCATCATCTTTCATAGGTTCCTGAGGTTAAAAAAGCAATGAATTTGACTAAATTAACTAATAAAATGGTTGAAATGAAACAATTTTAATATAAAGATTAAAAATATGACTGGGCTGCCTAGCATACACAAGACCTTGGGTTTAATCTCCAGCACCAAGTAAAAAATAAAAATAAAAATAATAAAATAAATAGAAATAGAAATGTCATTGAGGAAAACCAACATCAAATTGCATCTAATCAACGTTCACTAAGATTAATCTTATGAAAGATTTAATGTATTTAATTTTCATTCTTAAACACAATGTGGCAATAAAACATTCAGAAAATTGTATCTACCTGCTTATTAATGCATGTAATGCATGCTTACTAGCCCAAAGAACTTGATGACATACCTTTTACATATATGCCATCTTCCAATAAATTTATTTGCCAACACCAGAAAACTTGGGTGTATTAGATGTATCATTTATTTTGATAAGGATGGTGAGTAATAATAGTAGCTAATATTTGTTAAGTAAGAAATATTTCATTAGTAAATGTTTCACATACATTATCTAAACTATAAAAGTTTAATGTCTTGATTTTTATCTCTTAAATTTAAAGGGATATTAAGGGTTGATACTTTTATCTTGTTAAACAGATGCAGAAATCAATAATTTGATAAACTGGGTAATGTGAAAAAGTCACAGATATAAGAAATAGCAAAGTAGGAATTTAAATCCAAGTCTGACTCTAAACTCATGTTCAAAGTTTCTGCAATAATACATAATGCCTCTCCCTAATTTAATTGGTATTTCTGATTGGCTATTCTACATTGGCTATTCTACATTAAGAAAAAACTTAAGCATAAATTTTAAAGCTACCTTCTTTTATCTTTTGAGCTTTTACTGATGAAATCAATTCTAAAATTACAAGGAAGTTGAATTTAGTCTTCTCTGGACAGTTAAATTTTATTATAAGGAAAAAAACATTTAGTATTCAGTGATACCCTCAGAAGCTATTCAATTAAGTAACTAAACAGTTCCCAATTACTATAGCTTTAAATTCTGGATTTAGTTTTACAGTTTTTTAAAAATTTTTTTTCTTCCTTTAAAAGTCTTTGTTTCTTCTCAATTGTGTTAGCTATTTACTCTCCTATTTTAGCTTCTGATAGAATCTGTACAAAGAACCTTGAAAAGCAATTTTAAATCTGCAAATAAGAGGAAATCAATAAACTTGGAGTCTTGACAAACAGAGGGTATGGGCTTTGTTATAAAATTATTTGTCCACTTAAAGCATTTTTTTTCTAAATTATATTTCAAACTGTGATGTTATTAGATATTCAATGTAGGCACAATGATTTTAAATGGATCTTATATTTAATTAAAATTCAATTATAGAAGCACAAAAATAATGTTACAATTAAATCATTTTTTTCAGTGAAAAACAAGTGTTTTTCTTTAATATTATCAATTCTTTCTTGACACACAATTGAAACATATCTTTACTTAAGAGTCCAAAGAACTCATGCACAGCTGTGGTTTTGTGTTTAAAAATGCAGTATGTCCACAATCTTTCTGGTAGTATGGCACATACTTTATTTGATTTCATCTTCACAATGCTCTAGGGTAAGTTCTATTTGGTCAAAGAAAGTAAGGCCCAGAGACTATAGCAACTTAGCCAAGATAACCTGGTGAGTTACTGAGATTCAAAACTACATGAATTTGATTTTGTTGTGCCTGTACTTTCCTTTACATTATGTCTCAGAACAATGTCCAAATGATCACTTATCCTCATGGTAACAGCCTAGAGTTGAGACCAGCAAACCATAACCTGGGCCACATGTGTTTTATTGTAAATAAAGTCATATTGGAATATACACTCATTTGTTTAAATATTATTTATCAATGATTTTGCACTGCAATCACATAGTTGAGTAGTTACAACAGAAATATTAAGACCTGAAAAGTCTGAAATATATATTACGTAGCCTTTTTCAGAAAAAGTTTGCTGATCCCTGGTTTAAAGCAGTGTTTTTAATTGTGCCTTAGAATCACATGAGAGCTTAATACAGGTTGCAAGGCCCCATCTCCAGAGTTTCTGATTCACTGGGTCTAGGATTGTGAATGACAATATGTATTTCTAATAAGTTTCTTCACTAAATTTCTTTTAAAATCACATACCAAAAAACATAAAACAAAAAACAGAAAAACACTGACATATCAGAACAAAAGAGTAGATTCTAATTTCAGGCAGATGGTATCTCTTCCTGAGGACCAAATCAGAGGAAGGAATGAAAGAGGATAGATAGACACAAATATTTTGATGCGTCATAGACTTAAAATTTATAGGCCCTATTCATTTTCTGTTCTTTAAATAAGTGAAACAAAATAATGTCAAATACTTTTTGTAAGTATTTACCATGAAACAATTATTGCAATCTGATATTAACACATCTGATTTTGATGTAATATTTGAAATGTATTAAATAGAAATTAAAATAGTCTCAAGTATTGATTTTTATAGTCCAAAATTAAATAAAGTACATCAGTACCTTTAGAGTAATCTTCTGAACTGCAACTTTGGACTTATCATATCTCAAGTCTTTCAGTGTTAAGGCAGTTTGCCAACCCAGCTTTTCTCTTAGCCTAGTAATATGTCTTATGACATCATCATCTTGTGGTTCTGGTGCAGAATATTAAAAAAAAAAAGTTCAATGGAAGTGCAAATATGGATATCACTTAAGGATAATGTATAATATTACAAATATTTCTCCAGAGAAATTATAACAAAGTTAACATAAAACTATATAATGAAAAGAGGAAATGTAGCTTAAAATTCAGTCTTAAGAACTTGAGGGGCTGGGGTTATGGCGCTGGTTATGGTTATGGTTATGGTAGCATGCTTGCCTGGCATGCGTGAGGCACTGGGTTCAATCCTCAGCACCACATAAAAATAAAGATATTCTGTCCACCTACAACTAAAAAATAAATATTAAAAAGAGACCTTGAAAAGAGGAACAATATTTATCTACTCAAAGATATCATGAAAGACTTAATTCCAAGTTATAGATAATAAGAGAAAATACTAGAACTGGAGACAGTTATAAGGCTTTTCTTTTAGAGTTTTGGGGATGGAACTCAGAGCCTTGTACATCCTAAGCAAACATTCTATCACTCAGTTTTACTCCCAGTTACAAGGCTTATAAAAGGCCTGAGCTAGGGGTGGAATCTTTGTAGGATCCAAAAGGAAGGGATGATAATACAGATGGCAGTATTCTTCCTAAGGATACTCATTCAACAGACACTTTGCAGACCATATCTTCTTGATCTTTTAGCTGACAGCTAAGAATTTTCTCCTTCTTGAAATAGTCTTTTTCTTTTCTTTTGGCTTTTATTCATCATGCTGTACAACACTTGTTCTTTAAATTCTCTTAAAAATTAACAAATTAAAATTTAATTTGTACATACTTATGGGGGTATAGTGTGAAAAGTCAAAACATGCATGTGATGTGTAATGATAAAATCAGGGTCAACAGTATTTCCATCTCCATAAATATTCATCATTTGTGTTGGGGAGTTTCAAAGTCCTGTGTTTTGGTTCTTTTTAAAATTTTCAATAAATTGTTGTAAGTACAGTCACCCTACAATATAATATTAGAACTTATGCCTACTAGTTTAAAATTTCTGATAAACATCCGAATTTGATGCTCTTTGACGACTTCTCTGAAGTTTGCTTATGATGAAATTCTAAAAGTAAGATTATTCGTCAAAGGCTATGAAAAAAATATGAAAGTTCAACACACTCCTTTAGAGACTTAAAAATGATTCTGTTCATCTTGAATCAAGGAAGCTGTCTGGATTCCACCAGACAGGGTCAGGAATTGGGAAATAAAATTTATTTTTCTTTCTAATTAAAGATTAGGTAATGTTATTGTTGTTAGTCATTTACTTATCTTTTAAACAGAGTAATTGTTAAACAAACGAAAAAATCATAAGAAATTTGCCTCCTCCCTAAATGTATTCATTATCTGGCCGCCTTCTAGTCTCTTCCCTGGCCTTTGCAGCCTCTGATGACAACTATTCTACTCTCTGCATCTATGAAATCAACTTTTTTAGCTTCCACCTTAGAATGATGTGTCATTTGTCTTTCTGGCTTATGTCATTTAACATAATGTTCTCCAGTTCCATCCATGTTGCACCAAATAATAGGATTTCATTCTCCTTATGTCTGAACAATATTCCATTATATATTTACATCACATTTTCAAATTTATTCATCCATTTATTCATCCATGCATGGACATCTTGGTTGATTGCATATGTTGGCTATTGTGAATAGAGCTATATTAGCTATGGATTTATTTGATATACTGATTTCATTTACAGTTGAATATATATCCATCCACTAGTGAAACTGCTGGATCATATGATAATTCTATTTTCAGTGTTTGGAAGAACCTCCACATATTTTCTATAATAGTTGTACTAATTTCCATTCCCACTAGCAGTGTATTAAGAGTTTCCCTTTCTCCAAATCCGCATCAGCATTTGTTTAGATTTTGTCTTTTTTAGTACAGCCATTCTAACTGGGATAAGATGATATCTCATTGTAATTTTGATCTGCAATTCCTTGATAATTAGCAATATCGAGCAACTCTGATAAAATTGTTGGTTATTTGTATGTCTACATTTAATAAACATCTATTCAGATAATTTGCCCTTTTTTAGTTGTGTTGTTTGGGAGTTTTTTGCTCCTTATATATTCTGGATATTAATCCCTTGTCAGATGATTAGTTTGCAAAGATTTTCTCCCGTTCTGCAGATTTGTCTCTTCACTCTATTGATTGGTTCCTTTGTTCTGCAGAATATTTCTATTAAGCTTCTTCTTTTTTTTTTTAATAAAACAAATCATGAGAGAAAAAACATACAAAAGCCAGGCTTGCAATACCAGCAATCCTAAAAAGTTATCCTAGATTTCTGGCCCTCCAGGAATCACAGTGTCTGACTAAATTGGCTTCATCCCCAAGATTAAATGAGATTTGAGCTAATACATGAAACAGTGTCAAGACTGGGATGAGGAGTTCTAACAGCTTATTTCCTCAAAGTCAAAAAAGGGGAGAGAGACTTTAGAGTCTGCTGGCAACATGGAGTAATATCATAATGTAACATCACAGGAGTGACAGCACATACTATTGATTAGAAGCAGTCATACAGGTCCCACTAACATTCAAGGGGAGGGTATAAATCCACCATATCCATGCAGATATTGTGCTACACAAGGCATTCATAATTTTGAGGATATTTCTTAAAAAAAAAAATAGAAGAAGTCTGTGTGACTGAGGGGTCCTGAAACTTCAGCTTCAATAGCTTGATTATAAATCCACCTCTAGACCATGATATTTCAGTGAAAAACTAAAAATTTTCCTTTTCCTATAAAACTTAAAATATTAATGCAAATAATAATTTCACTTATAGACAAAACACCATCTGTGAAATGTTAGTAGAGAAAAATCCATTGAAATAAACTGATGATTTAAACTCTATATCAAAGACATAAAATTGTCAAATATGATACCATCAAGTTTTAGTGCAAAAACAAAACTATATAATTAATCTTATAGATCTAAAAGCATAACCTTCAGAGATTGTCCTTAAATAAGAACATAATTTTTAAAGTCTGTCAATTTTTAAATATTTTACACTAAGACAAAAAAAATTTGTCAAATCTTTAAGCGACCAAACATAGAAAATTCAATATGACATTTTTTCCAAAACCAGTGTCCATCATGAGCACACAAATCACAGAAAGTTTTTTTTTAAAAGTAATGTTTTCCAAGCAAGCTGTTTCAGTGATGATACATACCTGTTTTGTCATATGACAGAAAACTGACTTTCCTAGCTTTTAGATAAGCATTAGTATGTTCCTGTTTTCCCCAGGATTTCCTTTTCTCCTTATGGGAAGCTGATTCTGGAGCAACTGTACGTGGTTGAGTTATGCTTTCTTTAAGGAAATCTGAAAATAAAACCATTATCAACTGAATAACTACAATTAACATAAATAATACCATAGTAATTCCACATAGCAAGCAATATAGTTGATCATGATATGAGGCACTATAATAACACTGTAGTTAAGAGCACAGGCTCAGAGTCAAACCGCCTGGGTTCCAAGCTCAGAAACAAACTGCCATGCACAGTTCAGTGATTTGCCTTGTAAGTTACCTGTCTGCCTTACCTTTCTCACCTTTGAAATGAGGAGTGTTATAGTAAGAACCTCATAGGCTTAAAATACTTAAATTAGAAAGTGCTTACTAAGGTAAATATTAGTTGTGATTTCATTATTAAACTAAATCTCTAAAGTGTAAATCTTCATATAAAATACACAGAAAAACCCTTTTATTAACTAACTTGGTAATTGAATAAAAATATTTACATAGAAATGCAGATGAGTAGCAAAGGATGCATTTCTCAGATTTCTTCTATGGCTTACCTAATTGGTGGGTGTTCAACATATAAAAGAAAGGTAAGCTATTGAAATAGAAGTTTTAATTAAGTAATCCATTTTTACAGCAGGGTCTTACTATGTTTCCAAGGCTGTTCTCAAACTCCTGGGCTCAAGCAAATCTTCTTGCCTCAATATATAGCAGGTGTGCAACATTGTACCTAGCAATAGAGCTTTTTAGAAGCAAATACATTTTTACTTGCTCCTCTCACTTATTTAACAAATATTTATGTAGTGCAAGGCATCAAGTTATAATCTAATAGAGGATAAGACACAATAATTATAAACAAAACAAAATGTGTATAAATGAAATAACCAGTAAGTTCTGTTTCCGCCAATAGTTCCAGTTCAGAGAGAGATTTTCCCATTCATATGATCAGAGACACACCCTGTTTCTAATTATGGGTAAGGGTTTAGGGCTGGAATGAGAGAAGGACAAGAGGATTCTTGAATAGATCACAATGAGAAAATGTGGGCTTTATTGGAAAGTTTGCGTGAGATAGTTTTGAAAACTTTCTGCTAGCATTAACCTCTCTTCCCAGTTTCTCCCACCTCCTAGCTCTAACTGAAAACTAGTTATTCCCTAAGGACACCACTGATGTGAAACCCTCTCAAGTGCTTGTTGTTTCTATTCTTATATTCTGTCTACCCCCAGACTGAAAAGGGGCTTATTTTCCTCCTTGCTCACCATTCTCTAATTTTAAATCATTACAACTTGCCTTTTTTAAAAAAACAACATAACTTATAATCCTACTCCTTTGAAGCTAATGCCTTTTTGTTATACCATACCCTTTTGATCTTTGACATCTGCCAATTTCCTAGTCACTCATCTAATCTAGAACTCCAGCTACAGAGAGAGACCACTTTTTCCATATGAAACCTGCCACCATTTGGATAACTTCAGTGTTTCTGAATTAAAATCTGTTCCATACCAGGCCTGCCACCACTCTCTAGATGTTCTCACAGCTCTAGGCTACCTCGACCAATCACACCCAAGCAACTTTATGCCACATTTCTGGCATACATTTTATTTTCATATTGGCCTAAAGAAAGTATACTCAATAACATATAGTTGCTTCATGTGTAGTTACTGTTACATCATTGTGCTTATCATTACTTACCCTGTTATGATTTGGATCTGGATCTGGAATGTACTCCAAAGGCTCATGTGTTGAAGGTTTGTTCCCCAATAAGGCAATGTTTAGGTGGGTCTTTTAGAGATGATTGGATTATGAGGGCTCTGATCTTATCATTGATGGATTTGTGATATAAATTATTGGGAGGTGGTGGGAACTATAGGAGGAAGGACCTAGTTAAAGGAAATGGGTGTTAGAGGCACACCCTTGGAACTATATTTTGTCCCTGGTCCCTTCCTCTTTCTGCTCTGATTTCCAGCCATCAAGAGCTGAGCAGCTTTTCTCCACCACACCCTTCCTCCATAATGTTCTGCCTTACCTCAGGCCTAAAACAATGGAGCTCACTGAACATGGACTGAAACCTCTGAAACCATAAGCCAAAATAAATTGCTCCTAGATATATAATTTTATATATCTTTTGCCACAAATATATGTGTGTGTATGTATGTGTATATATATATATATGTATATATATATATATATATATATATATATTTATATTTATTTATTTATTCTGGGCCCAGTGGCCCATACCCATAGTCCCAGCAACTTGGGAGTGTAAGGCAGGAGGATTGCAAGTTGGAGGCCACCATCAGCAATTTAGGAAGACTTTCAGCAACTAAGAAAGACCTGTCTCAAAAACAAAAAATAAAAAGGACTGGGGATGTAGCTCAGTGGTAAAGTGCCCCTGGGTTCAATCCTCAGTACCAAAAATTTTACATAGATAGATAGATAGATAAAATGGTGGGTGCCTATAATCTCAAACACTCTGGAGGTTGAGAGAGGAGGATTGTGTATGCATTTAATAGGTAATATAGCAGAAGATATATTATTTAAAATGCCAAAGATTTGGTCCAGCTCAGAAACTAAAAAAGGAAACAGTGATTCTGACAGACCCTAAAAACACCTGAGAAATTATGTAGAAAGAGAAGTAAAAACTTATGAAAGAAACAGAAAAAGAGCAGATAGAAAAGTAGAAAGAAAACCTTAAGGAAAGAAAAACTCAACAGCATAGAGCTGCTCTATAATGTTGCTATTATATTGTGTAACAGTGAAGAGTTTAGAAAACATGGAAACTGAATATTTTTCCTCAAAAGTCAAGGGAAAGAAAGTAAGTGGTTAAAAGAAAAAAATGTGGCAGAATGGTGTAGTAAAAGATTAGTTTAATTATAAATTAATTATTTCTATGAGGATTTAGCCATGAGGAGGCAGCCTTGGAGAGTCTTATCAGTAGAGTAAAGCAGGTAGAATGTAAGTTGAGGAGCAAGTTAGAAGTCAAGAGGTGGAGGTAGGAAGTTTCAGTCAGGATTTCAAGACCACCAATCCTATAGTGGTAACTGTCAGAAAGAAATATAGGCCTCAAGATGTTTCAGAGTTGTTTTGTTTAAAATTGTTAAATACCTAATATGCTCATATTCTGATGGAAAAGAGTCAATAGAAAGGAAGATATGAGAGAATAAATAAATGGATCCTGAAAGAAAAGGAGCTCTAGAATGAGCTGGTAGATTTACCTTAAAGGAGAAAAGGTGAAATTATCACCCAAGACAAGTATTGCAGATGGGGCTGGAAGCTTATAAAAGTAAGGATACTGAAGAGCTGGATAAAAGTGGAAATTGTGTTTAAAAAGTAAAAATAAAAATACTGGAAATGATAGAGTTTGAGCTAGGAGTTGTGAAGATCTTTACATTAAAAAAAGACATGAAAGAGTGATGCAAACTCTAAATTGGTACCGAGATGTCAGACATTCTTGGTGATATTAGTGACCTCCGTTGTTATGGTGGTGGTGGTGGTTATTATTATTATTACTACCACTATTATTATTATGGTTAGATTATGTTCCCTTTAAAAAGCAGGCCTTGTACAGCACAATTCACAAAAGCCAAGCTATGAAGCCAACCCAGATGTCCTTCAACATATGAATGGATAAAGAAAATATGGTATATATACACAATGGAGTATTACTTAGCCACAAAGAAGAATGACTTTATAGCGTTTTCTGGTAAATGGATGGAACTGAAGACTATCATGCTAAGTGAGATAAGCCAGTCCCAAAAAGTGAAAGGTCAAATGTTTTCTCTGATATGTGGAAGTAATCCAAAATAAGGGGGAAGGGGCTAAAAAAAGAATAGAAGAAAGATCAGTGGAGTAGACAAAGGGAAATGAAGAGAAGAAAGGAGGGATGGGATAGGGAAAGATAATGAAATTAATCTGACCTAATTTTCCTATGTACATGTATGAATATACCACAGTGAATCTCACCATCATGTACATCCACAAGACAGTAATTTATAAAAACATAAATAAATAGCAGAAAGATCAGTAGAGGGAAGGAAATAGGGGGAGGGAAGAGGGGAGGGAAAGGGGAAGTACTGAGGATTAAATTAGAACAAATTATATTCCATGCTTTTATAATTACATCAAAATGAGTTCTATTGTCATGTATCACTAAAAAGAACAAATAAAAAATTAATAAAAGATTTCATCAAAAGAAAAATATAAAAGTAGGCTTTGTATTTGAAGACATTGCTAACTGCATTGCTAATAAAATTAGCCCAGTGTCAAATATTATATTTTGAAAGTAGACTCTAGTATTTCAATCTATTTCACTCGCTTTCTTAATCTAATGTTATGTAAATCTTTTTTCCATTTCCATAAAAGAAAACATAAATCAACATACCTGGATAGTAATCTTGATATATCTCTTCTATTTTTTCTGATTTCAAGGGTACAGACTGTCTTTTAAACATTTTACATTTCAATGTTTCCTTTACTGGTACTTGAGCTGTCTGATTCACTAATGGTATGACAACTTTGTACTTTTGATCTTTATATTTTAAAAACCTAAAATGACAAAGAAAACAATTCTAAGAGAATAAATAAATAATGACTCCAACCAAATATTGAACCATTAGCATATTATTGAAAATTTCATTTATAATTTCAATTTTTATAATTGAAACATGTTTAATAAATGCTGTGATTAACATTATCTATAATTAAAGATCAAATAATCTGTACTTTAAAATCTAATATCTATCATTTCAAGCAATTTTTGGATAGGTGTAACATTTTAGCATAAGAAAATAAATATCATAAATGGTCATTGAAAATTTAAGGTTGATTTCATTTCTGAAGATGAAGGAGTATCTCCAATTAAGTTAGTAACAGAGAAAGTCAATCGTTTTAAAAATTCCTCAATATGTGAGAACAACTCATATATTGTCCTCTTTTATGAAAAGTCCAACTCTTATCAGTATTAAAACTCAAATATTTTCACAGCTCATTGACCAACTGTCTACTTTTTAAATGTTGAAAAAAATGTTAAGAACAGAATCCAAAGTCGCTGCCTACAACCAACTTGCACAGTAGACTATATTTTTACCAGGCAGAGGAAATCCAGTGTTCTGCAATGCCTTACATGTGCTTCTCAGAGGGAAAAAGTACCTAGTGGTATATTAAACAAAAATACTTAATCACATGAATAAGAAGGCAAAACTTCTATTCATGGGCAAATAGAGCACAACTTCTTTGAGCTTATTTATGAATAGCTTATTAGGTACTCTTAAATGCTTTTCCTGTGAACACTTTGTGAGCCCCCATTTGGCTTATAAACACCTTAAAACATTTCATTTTCATTGTTATTAAATTGTTTGCCATCTTCTTCACAATCTTTAAGAACTATACACAAATTTTGGATAGTAATATTTAGACATTTTATATCTTTGGTTTGGACTTATCTTTCTACTCTTTTGATGTCCCAGTAAACAGAAGTTCTTAACTTTAGTATCATTTATCTATCTTTGCCCTTACTCAATTGCTCTGTCACCCCCAATAAGGTGACACAATTGTCAGAGAACCATTACTGAGCACTGATGAGAAGTGTCAATAACAGCAATCCTCATATTTCTAAACCGAGAAAGAACACGTTTAACTCTTTACTACTAAATATGATATTTGCTTTCGTTTTCTGGTAGGAGCCCTGAATCAAATAGTTTTCTAAGAGTTTTTATCATTATAAAATATTAATTTTCATCACATGCTTTTCTTCTTTATTAATGGTTATCGATATTGCTACATTTTTCTAATGTTGAACTAACATTGCATTTCTGGGATTGGATGAACAGTTCAATCCAAACTTAGTCCAGTACAAATTTAGTCCTGATGTATCAACTTTTTATACAGTACTATAATTAGTAGGTTAATATTTCATCTAGGATTTTTGCTTTTAAGGCTATAAGCAATATGGACTTGGAAGGCTGTATAAATTACTCTTATAAGTTCAGTTAGAAACCACTTTCTGTCTCTGTCTCTGTCTCTCTCTGTGTAGAAGAAATTGTGTAAGATTAGAATCTTTTTTTTTTTTTTTTTGGTACTGGAGATTTAATCCAGGAGTGTTTTACCACTAAAATGTTTTGCTACATTCCCACCCCACCCCCTTTTTAAAATTTTGAGACAGGGTCTCATTAAATTGCTTAGGTCCTCACTAATCTCCTGAGGCTGTTCTTGAACTTGTGACTATCTCGTCTAAGCCTCCTCAGCCTCTGGGATTTTAGGCATGTGCCACAGCCCCCAGTGTTGGAATGATCTATTTCTTGAATGTTTGTTAAAACTCATCTTTAAAACTATCTTAACCTGATGTGTATGATCTCTGTGTTGTGGGGCAGTGTTGGCAGTAGTAGCAATTGACAACTACTACTTCACTAATTTTAGTGATGGAAGACAGTTCATCTTTGCCTGTTTCTTACTGAGTCCATTTTGATTATATTTTTTCTTAAAATGTGCATGTTTTGTGTAATTTTTCAATTTTATTGCCATGAAGGAGTTGATAATATTATCTTTTAATCACAAGTCTCTCTGTATTTGTCTCCTTTTTTCAATTTTGTATTGGTTGCCGGACTCCTGAACGGCACTGTTCATTGTTGCAAGATTCACACTGTGGTCCACACCTATTTTAGAAGCTGGGGTTGAAGCTCAGTGGTAGAGCACTTGCCTAGCATGCCTGAGGCACTGGGTTCGATCTTCAGCACCGCATATAAATAATAATTGAACAAAATAAAGATCCATCAACAACTAAAAAATAATATTAAAAAAAGAGAAATCTTGGGCTGGGATAGTGGCTCAGTGGTAGAGCGCTTGCCTTGCATGTGGGAGCACTTGCCTCGCACTGAGTTCAATCCTCAGCACCACATATAAACAAAAGAATAAATAAAGGCCAATCAACAACTAAAATATTTTAAAAAAAAGAGAGAAATCTTTAGTCCTTCTCTACCTGGAATACTGCTCTTTTATTTAATTTTAATCTCCTAGTATTGTAGGGAAGAACGGTGGAAGATTACAAAAGGAAGCCAGTGTTCAGGGACAGACATGACTGCTCACATCTGTAATTATTCACTTATTCATTTCCACCCTTGGCCCATATTGAGATCTCAATCCCTCTCCATACTCTGGTTGATTTAGCTCTTTTTTTTGCCTTGCAGTATTGATAAGGTAGATGCTGCTCCACCGAAGGGAATGTGGAAACAGACAAAAGAGCCCTGAGATCTTCTCAACTTCTTCTTAGTCTGTTCTGTGCTGCTGTTTCCTATTCATAATCTAGATCTAGAACTAATCACCTTTTGTTCTCCAAGGATTTCTTAGTTGTTGGTTAATTTATTATACCCATCAACCTCCCTTTCACTTTTTAAATATATTCAAGGGTGGTCTGATGGGGAGAAGCTAGCAACTAGTGTTAATTTGCCTACTTGTCAGTAATCACTCTCTACAAAACTAAGGCTTTCTAAATCTCAGAACCCTCAATCAATCCTCATATGGCATTTTAGGTTTTTCCTGTCAGACTGTTTTACTACTAGCCATATATTGCTGAAATCTTACTTTAGAAAAAAATTTCATTTATTATATCTGATTTTTACCTTGGTTTTATGTTGCTTTCCTCCTTGTCCATCTCTTGATTCATAGTTGTCAAGTCAATGGGTACAAATGTGTTTGTTTTCTGAATGAAATGTGAAGTAACTATAAAAAAAAATCCACATAATTTTTTAATATAAAAGACAATTTTACAACTTTGGCTACTGACATTCAAAACTGCATATATAGCTCCCAGCTTCTCAAGAGGCTTAATATAATATCCCAGTTACCTTTGAGTGTTTCTTGTATATGGTATAATTTCCAGATTATTCACTATAAGCTAGTTATCCTTTCAGAGCAACCTCTATATTGTCTGACTTCTTTTCTAAGGTAATTTTTCCTTCTTATATTTATGG
Organism: Xerus rutilus; assembly: GCA_028644305.1. Taxonomy (NCBI): domain Eukaryota; kingdom Metazoa; phylum Chordata; class Mammalia; order Rodentia; family Sciuridae; genus Xerus; species Xerus rutilus. The sequence continues at coordinate 44,026,536 of CM053410.1, forward strand.
GTTTATATGCATACAATTTTAGTTTAAAATAAATTCTATACTGAACACTATAATGTTTTTTTGTTTTTTGTAATGGGGACTGAACTCAGGGATACTCAACCTCTGAGCCACATCCCCAGCCCTATTATGTGTTTTATTTAGAGACAGGGTCTCACTGAGTTGCTTAGCGCCTCCCTCATTGATAAGGCTGGCTTTGAACTCGAGATCCTCCTGTCTCAGCCTCCCAAAGTACTGGGATGTAATAAGTTTTAAGATCACTTCATTGGGGGAAATCATCAAAAAGAACTTAAGGGAGTCAACAAAACTGGTACATCAAGCTATTGGACTAATTTCACCATTCACTAAACACCAAAAGGCCACATGTATATGCTACCAGCATTCCTCAGATGAAACACAAAACAGAACAGAACAGAATTGTTTTTTTTGGTTTGGTTGTTTTGTTTTTGTGGTGCTGGGGATTGAACCCAGGGCCTTGTGCATGCAAGGCAAGCACTCTAACAACTGAGCTATATCCCCAGCCCTGGGAATTGGTTTTGAAATAGGAAAAAGGGAGTCTCAGAGTTGGGGGCATAGTTCAGTCGTAGAGCACATGCTTACCTTGTACAAGACCCTGTGTTCAATCCCCAGCATCAAAAAAGAAAAAAAAGAAAGAAAAATGAAGAAAGAGTAAATTTCTTTCTGATTGCAGAGGTAACTCTTACAAGATATAGAAAGTGATAAAAATGAGGCACTGCTTGGAAGTATACTGTAATTAAAGAAGTTAAACCAAGAATTTAACACTAGAATCAATGTAGGATAGTAAAAGCTGCTTTAACTAGCAAGTGACTATGCTTTAGACGAATCAAATATGGCAGACTGAAACAAGCCAGGAGCAAGAGTAGTCTTCACTGAAATAGAAATGCTAGAAATTCCCATATTAGGTAAGGAGCCAATGAAACAATATCAATGTAGGACAGTCTACCTAGTGATGAGATTCATGGTACAGAAAGTCCCAGATATGATCTAAACAGTATTTACAATGCTCCCAGAAGGACTATTCACTGTAGTCAAGAATTGAAGGATGCAACTTTGGGGTCCATATCTTGAGATAAGATGAAAAAATGGACCCTAAAGGATGTGGACTAGATTCAATAGCATTCCTGAATCAAATCCATTCTGGATTTCCAATCAAGTAGGAGTGAGTAAACATTGTCTGGAAAAGGCCAAGGAGTAAATATTTTTGGCTTTGTGGACTAAAAGGTAAAATTAAGAATGTTACAAAGGTACTCAAATAAGAGAAAAGAAATTTCCATAAATGTTTAATTGATGAAATTCAATATATGATAATAATAATTGAGTATAGATTTTATAATACAGGTATACTAACAAGACAAATTGAATTCTTTTAAGGGGGATAATATCATTAACTGGGATTCAAAGTTAATGATACCCATCACAAAATTGGTTGCCAATATTCTTTCTTAGCTTGAAGACCACACAAACACAGGCAGCAGGCCAGATTTGGCCTGTGGCCATCATTTGTCAATCTTTTCAATAGAGTACACACTAACCCCAATTTCTGCTTAGACTTTTATATTTATGCTCTTATCATTACCATCAAATATTCAATAAATGTAAAAAATGTTGCTCAATCTCACTAATAATTAAACAGTGTAAAAATGATTTATTATCTTTTCTGATTAGACAAGTAAAAATATCAAGTAAACTTCCTACATCTCCACAGCAACATTTAAATGTCAGAACATTTCTTTAGGGGAAAAAATAGCTTAAGACTTTAATATAAAGCCCAATTTTCATTTAAGCATGGTAATAACAAACATTTTCAAACATACAAAATTCAGCAAAGATACTATCCATGAACTCTTATTGTAAAGAATACATGACAATAAATCTCATCAACACAGAGCTGAAGGGAGAAAACTTGGAAATAAAGGAAATAATAATAAGAGCATTAAACTCAAATGTAGAACTAAGTCAACAACTTACTATTATGAACAGAACCTTATTTCTGTACTTATATTTTCATAGTGAAAAAACCTAAATATGAGTATAGAAATTATTGTGTAAGTACTAAAAAAAGTCAAGGTGGGAAGAAAAAAGGAGGTATATGGACTGCAGGAAGCATAAGTGATTTGACTCCTCTTTTTTAAAATATAGAGGTCAATAGACCCTGTTCAAGACAGATAAATAAAATAACAGAAGTTTAAATGTATTACTAAGGAGCTGGGGTATAACTCAGTGGTAGAGCATTTGCATAGCATGCACAAGGCTCTGGTTTGCATCCTCAACACCACAAAAAGAAAAAAAGAAAGAAAAAATGTATGTATATAGTTAAAAAGTATAAAGGAACTCAGAAACAGATCCAAAATTGTAATATAAACAAGGAAATTTTGAGAGTAGAAAACATCAAATAAAATGTAAATGCATGAATTCTGTTTTCTTCCTTTTATAATGGGTTACCTACACGATATGAATTTCCCATTTCCTTATCCCAATTAGACTCTGATTTTTACTCAGGCAGATATGAACAAATTATCAAGAAAAAATAAATAATAGATATTAAAAGAGAGAGTCATCAACAATAGAGTGTCACTATATAATCAATAAAGGTTCACTTCACCAGGAAAATGTAACAGAACAGTTTTGAACTTGCACCTAACAACATAGTTTCAAAATACATAATGCAAATATACAATGTATAAAATATATTACAAAACCCACAGAAACACAAGAAACAAATCTAATGTGATAGTGGGACCCTTAAATTTATTTCAGTTAATCAGGTTAACCTTTCTCTCACAGAAAAAAAACAAATTTCAAATGATTTACCATCATATAGCCCAAATTCTAGGACCACAATGCAACTAGATTAGAAATAAAGGAATATATGTGGTTGTCTTTTTTATCCACAAGGGATTGTTTCCAGGACTTCCTCCTCTAAGGATACCAAATTCAAGTTCTGATATAAAAAATATCATAGTTTTCACACATAATCTGTGAGCATCCTCCTTTATATTTTAGATCATGTCTAAATTAATTGTAATAATATAGTGTAAATGCTATGTAAATCATTGTCATATTGTAATGTTGAGGGAAAAAAAAGCCTGTTCATGTTCAGTACAGACCTAACTTGGGGGGAGATATTTTTATCTGCAGTTGGTTGAATCATCAAAGTGGAATTGGCAAATATGGAGGGAAGGCCAACAACAGTGTATGTATTTTTTTCCCTCCCAGTGGACTTTATCCCATGAATGCAAGTATGGTGTCTATTAATACTATCAATATAATTCAGTATCTTAACTTCTTAGAAAAGTTATAACTATCTCTATAAAATCACATATGTAATCATCTACACAGCTGGCCCACCAGATCCCCAGATGTGGAGTCTGAGGATACAACCAACCTTGGATGGAAAATTAAAAAAAAAAATCCAGACATTTCAAAATGCAGAGTTTCAATTTTCCACATGCCAAGGCTGAATCCACAAGAAAGAAGTAGTATGTAGATTTACACTGCTATAGCTGTCCCCATTTCACAGATCCTGTGTCTTCATGCCTTCTTTGAACAGTTTTCTTGGTATCTCATTTGTAGATTATGAAGTTAGGACTACAATGGTTGTATCTGTACTGAACATGCATATACTTTTTTCTTGCATAGCATTTACATTTTATTGGGTAGTATAAATAACTTAGAGCTTATTTAAAATATATGGGAGGATTATGGAGGTTATATGCAATACTATGCCATTTTACAAAAGCGATTTGAGCATCCAAAGATTTTGGTACAGGGAGGGATGTCTTAGAACCACTCCCCTGCAGAACCCTGGGAAGACCGTATATATTTGTGTTGGGTGTATGTACACCTATATGTTTGTGTGCATTTTATATAATAAATGGTGGAAATTTTTTTCAAAGAGCTTATTATTCATTCATGATTTTTAAAATTGTTTTTAAATGAGGCAGACCACACCTGTAATCCCAACAATGTGGGAGGCTGAGGCAGGAAAATACCAAGTACCAGGCCAGTCCTAGCAATAAAGTGATCCTGTCTCAAAATAAAAAAAACAAAAAAGGCTGGGTATGTAGCTCATAGGTAGAGTGCTTGTGGGTACCACTAATAAAAATAAATAAATAAATAACATAAATTAAAATTAAAACTTCATAATCTGAGATAGATAAGAACTCGGCCTGCCTGATGAAGAGCAACTAAGAAAACCCTGCTCTGAGGACAGCTCCCGAGGGCAGGGCTTCTGAAGCTCTGCCCGGTGAAGGCTGGATGCCCAGAGCGTCTACAGAGCGGCTCTCAGCCGAGGCCCTCCAGTTCACCTTCCAGTTCGAAAATCCAGCCCTTACCCGCCGCGCTGTGACCCTTCCTCGGAGCAGCCAAGGTCAGGTCGCACACGCAGGAGAGCTCTGGCAAGGATGCAAAGACATTCCCGGGGCCGGCTCCCACTTCCTTATCCCCCTAACTGTCCCACCACCGCCAACCAATCGCCTCGCGCCCTCCGGCGCACGCTCCTGAGCAGCCGGTGCTGGCGCAGGGGGAGTCGGGAGGCCGGCGCAGTGCATGCTGGGAGCTGCGGGCAGGGAGCACAGAGCGGCAGGTGAGAAGGGGCTGCTGCAAGGCCTTAGCTTCAGGCGCCTCAAGACTTTGAATATGCAGTGAGAGGGCCACGGTTTGCACAAGTGTGTCTTAAAGGCAGATCGATTGTATTGTGCAAGTTAAAGACCCCAATCCAGCCTCCACCACCTGCATGCCTACTTTGATGTGGCCTAAAGGCGGGAGAAACCCAGTGCAGGTGAATAAGGGACCTGTGAAAAAGATGACTTGTACTTAGGATTTTCACAGCCTGTGGGCACGAATTATCCTTTAAAAGCAGAGACACATCAATAAGAGATTAAGACAACTTTTCGGGGATTATGGCATGGAATAAAAGAGTAAAGGGAATGATTAAGAATTCCCATGGTTAAAGAAAAGCTAATTCGTGGAATTTTAAAATAACTGTGGATATCAGATCAAATAGTTTTTAGATCCCCACTGAATTCTTTTAAAATACAAGTGGTTCCCGACTTAGAATGATTTCACTTACCATTTTTTTGACTTCATGATGGTGAAAAAGTGGTAAGCATACAGTAGAAACCATACTTCACGTTTTAAATTTTGATCTTTTCCCAGGCTAATAACATAGAGTTCAAAACTCTCCCGATTGGACAGGGGCAGCAGGTTGAAGTTCCCACTCAGGCACAGAATGACAAGGGGGAACAGTCAAGAAAATAGTAAATACTCTACAGTGTACAGTGTTATGATTAGGTTAGGTGTATTAAATGCACTTTGTATTTGTGATATTTTCTACTTTTGGGGGGATTTAACCTTATATCTAAATTGTAGGGCTGTAAGTTTTATTTTAAACTGTCATTATTTATAACAGCAGATAAAGATGTTACAATCTTTATCTGAAAAATATAATACATCATCATTGTTGAACATGATTTTAAAATGTAAAAATTATCTTAAAATATATGAGGGAGCATATCATATTTTCAATTTGGGGGCATTAATGGGGGAAAAAGCTGGAAAACACTTGGTATCATCATCTATTAACTTGGTTATTGTGGGGCAGCCAGCACCCTACCAGGGTAGTTTTCTGCTCGGAAGGTTGAGCCACCTGAGAAGTTAAAAGTCTGAAATAATTAGTAAAGAATTAAGAGACAGAGCCAAAAAAATAGTTTTAAAAAGTAGAGCACCTTCTGGTTTCCTCCAGTCCACACAGGAGCCTGAACAGAACAATAAGAAAATGGCTTCGGACATTTATTTAAGGGAGAATACATCAAAGGCAGGGATAAGGTTTTAGCGGGTGGTCTTGCTTCATGGTATCTTGTAGTCAACAGGTTGATTGGGATCTTGGCAAGCCACATGGATCTCTGAGAAGCTGTGTGTTTATGTGGCTCCACTGGGTCACCCCAACTCCTTTGCAGTGCTGAATCTAGAAGAGCTGGGTAGAATATCACATGTATTGGGCAGTCTCACCAGCAGGAGTGCCACTGTGAGTTCCCAGATATTGGACTTTCCCACCTAATGGCTTCCATGACAATTTTACTTCACACACAGTTCACAAATGGCTCCTGGCACTTGGTGTCCTGAACTGTCCTTACATCCTTATGACTTGTTCCCCTGCATCTGACTTTGCCCTCCTAGTTCATTTTATTCATAATCCTAGAGTGCTCTTCATGAAAAGCAAATAAGCTATGTCCCTGTTTTGCTCATGAACCTTTCAGTGTTTTCCATTTAACATTAAGTATGTATTTTCTGGTCAAGACTGGGGATCAAACAATATGCAAGTGTTCTACCACTGAGCTCCATTCCTAGCCCCCTATACATAAGTATCTTAGATGAGATTCACAATCTTAGAGATGCCTTGACAGTGTGGTTGGACCCTGACCTGTCTCTCCAACATCAACTCATTTCACTCTCCTCTCTAACTAATTGTAGTGCCTCTTTTTTTGGCTTCTTCTATAGATAGTGTCTTAGCCAGCTTGGCTGCTATAACAAAATACACAAATTGGATGGCTTAAATAACAGACATTTATTTTTCAGATTTTCTGGAGGCTCAGAAGGTAGGAGCACTCCCTATACCTTCAACCCCTCCTTTCCCTCTTTTCCCATTCTTCTCATTGGTTGTAACCTCAGAGCCATGATTGGTCCAAGGACCCTATATAAGCCTCTGTACTTTCTGGATTAAATGGGTTCTGCATCTCATTCAGGCAGAGCCGTCCTACCTACCCCTGGAGTCTGGGTGGAGTGACTCTGCGGACTGTCACCCCTAACTTCGTCCCGTGAGACCCCACTTTGTCTTCCCCGAAGACCCCTTTTCGTCTCCGGGGACCCCAAAGCCTCATCCTGTGAGACCCTGCTTCATCTTCCCCGAAGACCCCTTTTCATCTCTCAGGACCCCAACTCATCGAGGAGACCCACGAGGCATGAACTCAAACAATATCTGGCGCTGAACATGCTCTGGGGCTTTCTCGACCCCGTTGGTGAGTGATTTCGTGAGTGATTTTGTGGCGGTCCCCCTATCTGTCTTGATGGTGAAGGTAACACCAGCCTTTTTGTGATTGTCTTATGTGTTTGTTTTTGTGTGATATAATTAGGTCAGGTAACACTAATTCTAAACTAATTCTAAATGCTTCGCAGTAGCACCTGGGGCGCTTCACGTGTCGGTAGCGCGGCCCCGCCCATGCTGGCCTGGTTCACAAGCACCTCTGGTGGTCCTGCCCATGCCCGCCCTGTGAGGATGGGCTCTACCTTGGGATTAGACGTGCTCTTGGACTTGAGCCGGCAAACACTGTCCACACTGCCTTATCATGCTGCCTTAAACTGCCCCGTGGTGATTTTCTTTCTGAGTCTAGCAGAGAAAGGTGGAATTGCCAAGCTCTCTGTGTCCACACCTCCTCTGGCTGAGGCCACACCCTCTTGCCTCTGGTAAATTACCTAATGCTGCAGGCGGCCCATCCCCAGCGCTGGCTCTTCAAACCTAAAGAGCGCAATCAGATAGGCTTTCGCAGAAAGCCCATATGCCATTACTGTTTACCTTCACTTTAATGTCTCCATCCCCACTCCTTCAATATGGGAAACCTACTCCCCTGGGTCCTTTCCTTCTTCATGGAAAATGAAGACAACCTCAATGAGGCTGTTCCCATAGCACCCCCCAAAACCAATCACATAGTCCTAATAGTTTGTCCTCAACTTCCTGTGAACACCCCCTTCCTGGAGATTCCTCTCCCTCCAACCCCCCTCCTATTTGCCCCGCTTTGCCTTCAGTGCCCCCTGCAGTCACTCCTCCTCCTCCCTGCTTTGCTTCCTCTGCCTGAGACCCGTTCACTCATCTCTCTCCTTCCAACCCTCTTCGCCTGACCCCACCTGCCACTCACCCTGCTGCCAACCCCGCCACCCAGGCTTTCATGGTTAATCTTCAGGCAGATGCCAATGTACGTCCCTGGATCCCCATTCCAGTTTCTGAGCTTATTCAGCTACGTAAGGCCTGTCAAGATGCTGGTCCTTCCTCTCCCTTTTTTCTACAACTTCTGGAGTCCTGGTCCTCCTCTCTTCAAACTCCCTTTGATTGGTTTTCCCTTTTCAAGGCAGTTCTTTCCACTTCTCAATACCTTCAATGGAAAGCTTCTTACCTAGAACTTGTAGAAGAATGGGCTCGTCACAATATAACACAAGGTCTTAATTTTTCCATGGATATGCTATCGGGCAGGGGTGACTTTATGTCCCCCCACTCTCAGGCACTTGTTGGTAATCTTATTTACTTTGAGCAAGTCAAAGACAGTGCCCTTAGAGCCCTTCATAATTTGAGCCCTCCCATTCCTCAGGAACTTTTCAAAAATCTTATTCAACGTCCTGATGAATGGTTTCCTGATTTCTTGGCTCGTGTCATCCAGGCTGTTGAAAAGAAAGTAAATTCTGGCCCAGGCCAGGACACCCTCATTCACAGAGGGCGAAAGAATTGCCTGGGAAGGTGCTAATTCCATTTCTAGAGTGGCAATAGCCCCAGTGAGACATGAGGAACTCAATAAATGGGTTTCTGCCACTAAGGACGTTTCCACCCATGACTCAATTTCAGCCCTCTCGGCTGCCCTCAAGTCCTGCTTGACTTCCAGCACTCCCTGAGCCTTCATGGGCCACTCTCAAGCCCCTATCTGTTGGGGATGCAATAAACCTGGGCATATAGTCCGCAACTGTCCCTTTAATCAGTCATGTGAGTTACGAAGGAAGCCCCGCACCCCATGCCCTCGTTGTAAAAAGGGGTACCATTGGGCCCGAGACTGCTGCTCCAATCCTTTAAACTCCAACATGGGAAACCCTCAGCCCCATTAAAGAAGAGGGCCCCTATCCCTAGGGTCAATTGGACAATACCTTTGCTCTCCACAAAACCTAGTATGACCATTTATCTGGATGGGAAACCCATTAAAGGTCTCAATGACACTGGAGCTGATATTACTATTATTGACACTGTAACTGCCTCCTTGTTCCCTTCCTGGAAATTCACCAGCGGGCCTACCAACTTTGGTGTTGGCGGATTCACACCCTCTCATAGAGTAACTTCCCAGGTGACATGGAAGGACCCTGATGGAGACTCTGGATGTGTACACCCTCTCATAGCTGACATTCCCAACATGCTTTGGGGATGAGATTTACTTTCAAAAATGGATGTAGTCCTTACCACAGATGACAAGGCTCCTCATGACGAGTTACAAATGCATGACAAGGTAAGCCTCTCTGAGAGGAACCCGCAATTCTAATGGCCACTGCCCCACTGTCGGATCTCATCCGCCTTAACTGGGTGGACACCTCACCCTGCTGGGTGGAGCAGTGGCCTATACTTGAGCCTAAGCTTTCAGCATTAAAGAACCTTGTCTATGAGCAATTAGCCTTAGGTCATATTGAGCCTTCAACTATCCCTCATAACTCTCCCATTTTTGTCATTCAAAAAAAATCAAGCAAATGGAGATTATTACAGGACCTTAGACATATCAACAAGAAAATGAAAAAAATGGGTACATGTCAAGGTGGCCTTCCTTTCCCTTCACCCATCCCGATAGATCACTATATTGCTATCATTGACATCAGAGATTGCTTTTTTTCCATCCCTCTTCATGAGGCAGACAGACCTTACTTTGCCTCTTCTGTCTGGGAACCTAATCATGCCAACCCTTGTGAGCGATATCAATGGAAAGTCTTGCCACAAGGAATGAAAAACAGCCCTACCATTTGCCAAATGTTTGTGGCTAAAGCCATTGCCCCTTTAAGGAGCAACAACGACATCATTCATTACATGGATGACATCTTAGTGGCTTGCAAAGACCAAGCATCTCTTCAAGCGCTTCTGAATTCACTCCTAAAAAATTTAGAGGATCTTAATCTTCATGTGGCTAAGGAGAAGATTCAAACTCACCCTCCCTTCTCCTCCTTAGGATTTCATTTTTCTCGGGTGATATGACCCATTAAACCCTCTCTTGATGTCCCCGATGACATCTTCCTGACAGAGTTACAAGTAATATTAACTGGATTAGGTCATTTTTGCCATTACCTCCAAAGGTACTTGAGCCCCTCTATGATCTGCTTAAAGGCAGCAAACTTCCTTCTAAAAGGCTTAAGATTACTCCAGGAGCTAGAGGCACGCTGGCAGAAATTAATCAGTTGTTCACATTTGCCCTTCTTCAAAGATTTGACCCTGCTGGTTCCTCTATCAGCCATAGTGCTTTCCACCCTAAAGTTACCCCTAGGTGTCCTTTGGCAATGTGACAGACCTTTATTATGGTCTCACCTTCCCTGGAGCTCCTGCCACAAAATCACCAGTCTCACCTCACAAATTATAGCCTTAGTGGTGAGGCTCAGAGAACAAGCTAGATCCATCTTTAATAAGGAACCTGACATCATAGTTGTACCCTTTCACCAGGAACAAATTGCCTTCCTCTTACAAACTTCCGTAGACTTCCAGATAATGATGGAGGGATTTCCTGGATCGCTATCTTCCCATCTCCCTCCTTCTAAACTACTGCAGACCCTATAAGATCTTCCATTGACAGTGACCACTCATGCCTTTCCCTCAAGCAAACCCATTCCTATGGCCCCTTGTGTGTTCACAGATGCCAACACTTACCATCTTGGCTATGTTATAATGGGATCTAATATAACAAATGGTCAGTTCTGTCCAAGTGGCTGAATTTACTGCACTTATCTTGGTGCTGGAAAGATATCAGACCATTTCCATTAACATAATCTCTGACAGCATATATGTTGTTAAGGTCTGCTTTTCCATTGCTTATTCTTCATTTAGATCTGGAGACTGTCCTGTTGACCAGCCCATGGCTACCCTTAAGGCTATACTAGAAGTTAGACAACAACCATGGTATATTATGCACATTCATTCCCATTCTGGGTTGCCTGGCTTCCTATCAGAAGGGAATGCCTCTATTGATAAACTTCTAAGTCAGCCTAAAGTCATGATGTCCACTCTAGAACAAGCTAGAGCCTTATACCAGAGGTTTTACCTCTCAGCAGATAGTCTTCATCGCCTATTGCCTGAAATTCCAATCTAACAATGCAAACATCTGATTTGTGCATGCTCCTCTTGTGGCCTATTGTTACCACTGGGCCCACTCCAACCACAGGGAGTCAACTCCCATGGGCTAATGCCCAACTCCCTCTGGCAGATGGATATTACTCATGTCCTTTGGGAAATGTAAATTTGTACATGTGATAATTGACACATATTCCTCCCTTGTATATGCTACTGCCCTTACAGGGGAAAAAGCAACCCATGTAATTAAGGCTCTAAAGCAAGCAATGCTATTCATGGGTGTCCCATGGTCAAATCAAAACAGACAATGGCCTGGCCTATGTCTCCCTCAGATTGAAGGAATTTTTAACTTCCTGGAGAATTTCCCATACCAAAGGAATTCCCCATAACCCTCAGGGACAAGCAGTCATTGAGAGAACCAATCACACTCTAAAGTAGATACTTTAAAAACATGATTCTACAGAGAAGGACCCTTCTTTGAGATTGTTGGATGCTTTATTTACCCTAAATTACCTCACTTTTGACAAACAAGAACTCATTGCAGCAATCTGACACTGGGGTCCATTTACCTTCCCTACCCCTCTTCCCTCGGTGCAATGGAAAGATCCCTTAACCCTTTAATGGAAAGGCCCAGACCCTCTGCTCACACAAGGGCGAGACTATGCTTGTGTCTTCCCATAAGCATAAAGAGTCTAAACCCCTTTGGATCTCAGCCAGGAATATTCGTCCAAGCCTCTCTCAAGAAGACAGTCTGCCCCACCTGAAGTAAGAACCCCCTTCTGTGAGTTCCTAAATTAAAGCTAATATTGTTTTTTGACCCTTCTATTTTTCAAAAGGTGTGCAACAAATATTCAAAATTTATTCAATTGGGTTATTATTGGGCTCAGTGTTCTAAGCCTTTTGCTGGTCCTTTTCTTTGTTAAACTAAACAAGTTCTCAGTTCATATCATTAAGGAATCACAGGAACACAAGAAAATTCCTGCCACATGGATCACAGCCCTCAAGAACATGTTAGAAGCTTGCCCACCTCATCTTCGCTGGAAACACAAGGCTTCGCAGCTTTGGCTGATCCTAATCCCTTCCCTTCCAACCCCTTCCAATCCCATCACCCCTTTTATGGGGAGAGAGCTCATTTTGGGGCACGTGCCTACAGGCTGGCCAGCCAATAACGAGTAAGATGCCCAGAGGGGCACAACCTAAGCCAGGTACAGTTTTGTTTGCCCCTTCTCTTGCGCATGAGCTGATAATCTATGATGGGTAAGATGCTCAGAGGGGCATAACCTAAGACAGATTACTGCTTCATTAGCGGCCCCTCCCATCATATGCAGCATGTAGGAGTCTGGAAAATCCAGCAGAATGATTCTCTCCTATGAGGAGATTATCACAGATCCCTCCAACATGCTTGCTTATGGGCCGTACAGGCCCCGCTGACATTTCAAATAAGAGTAAAAAGGGGGATATACCTTCAATCCCTCCCTTCCCTCTTTTCCCATTCTCCTCATTGGTTGTAACCTCAGGGCTGTGATTGGTCCAAGGACCCTATATAAGCCTCTGTACTTTCTGGATTAAATGGGTTCTGCATCTCGTTCCGGCAGAGCAGTCTTACCTACCCCTGGAGTCTGGGTGGAGTGACATCGCGGACTGTCACCCCTAACTTCGTCCTGTAAGACTCCACTTTGTCTTCTCCAAAGACCCCTTTTCGTCTCCCAGGACCCCAAAGCCTCATCCTGTGAGACCCTGCTTCATCTTCCCCAAAGACACCTTTTCGTCTCTCAGGACCCCAGCTCATCTAGGAGACCCATGAGGCACGACCTCAAACAATATCTGGCGCCCAACATGCTCTGGGGCTTTCTCAACCCCATTGGTGAGTGATTTCATGGTGGTCCCCCTGTCTGTCTTGCTGGTGAAGGTAACACCAGCCTTTTTGTGATTGTCTTATGTGTTTGTTTGTTTTTGTGTGATATAATTACTAAACTAGTTCTAAATGGCTTCGCAGTAGCACCTGGGGTGCAACCTCAAACAATATCAGAAAGTCAAGATCATGGTGCCAGCAAATTCGGTGTCTGAGAAGAGCCTGCTTCCTAGATTGCCATTGGCCACCTTCTGACTGTATGCTTAAATGGCCTTTCCTTTGTGTATGAATGAAGAGAAGTCTCTGTTCTCTCTGTCTTCTTATAAGTACATAATCTTATCATGTGGGTTCCACCCTCATTATCATCTAAACCTGATTACCTCCCAAAAGCCCCATCTCCTGATACCATCACATTAGGGATTAGGTCTTCAGCATATGATTTTTTTTTTAAAGAAACAGGGTCTTGTTGTATTGCCTAGGTTGGCCTTGAGCTTCTGAGCTAAAACAGTTCTCTTATCTGAAGTCTCCAAAGTATCACTATCATATGGTGATATCACTATCACTATCCCATAGCACCACCTCGCTGGCTCTGAATTATGTTTTACACATATTAAACTTCCTTACGCATTTTCATGGTGGACTTTTTTACCTTTTTTTTTTTTTGGTACCAGAGATTGGACTGAACCCAGGGTGCTTAGCCCCACTAAGACACATCCCCAACCCTTTTTACATTTTTTAAATTTTGAGACAGGGTCTTGCTAAATTGTTGAGGGCCTTACTAAGTTGCTGAGACTGGTTTTGAACTTGTGATCCTCCTGCCTCAGCCTCTGGAGCCACTGGGATTACAGGTGTGCATCACCCAGCCTGGCTCACAGTGGTTCTTTTAAATCATGTACTTGTCAGTTATTTGGTACTATAGTTTGACAGATGAAATACGAGCTCTTTCAAAGGCTCAGATAGAAAGGTCCTAGACTTACAGTCAGCCACTCTATATAACTTGAGTCATTTGCTCCAACACTTTGAGTTTTTATAGTTGAATGAGATCCCATCTGTTCATTCTGCAGATGAGAACAATTTTACATTGTTCCACACATTATTCTTACTTCTCACAATTTTAATTTTATTTTTCTAAAGTAAAATTAATCAACAGTAAAATGATTTATCCAAGGACTAGGGATGTAATTCAGTGGTACAGCACTTGCCTAGCAGCCTAGCATTCACCAGGCAGAAGCACTGCTAAAAAAAAAAAAAAAAAAAAAAAAAATTCTCCTTGCAAAGGAAATAGTCTTCAAAATATGAGCCAAAAAATTAAAAGGATTTCTCTGTTCCTTCACATACTTACTGTTGGCTCATTTTCCACTGTAGGGGAAAAAAAGCATTATGAACTAAAATTCAGCTCTTCTAGGTTATCTTAATGCACACATTGCTAAAAACCTGATGGGTACCCAGAAGTCTGTTTTTAACAGACCAATACATTCTTGGCTAATTCTAATTTGAATTTCAAAGAATGTGTGTGATGGCTAATCTTTGATTTGATTTTTTTAAAAAATCTTAATTGCTTAAATCCAAATTTATAATGAGTCCATGGCAAGTTTCACCTAAGATAGTTTGGACTGGCAGACTGGGGACAGTGTCACAGTGAGGACTGGGATCTCAAACACTCACTTTCACTATGCTAAGGACAGCAGTTTATTTTCTAGCCAATGCTTCACTGTTGATGAGGACTTCTGCCAACTTTAGTGTAGCCCGCTATAGTTGTCAAAATCACTGAGAGGTATTATTACTCTTTCTACTTTAAGAAACTACTAGATATTTTAATTCTGTAATAAAAATGAATTTCTGTGATATTTTTCACTCATTTGCTTGCTTTTTTATAAGCTTATTAGGCTGCAGGATTCTTTGAATAGGTACAAAAACCTCAAAATTTAAAAGTAGTTTGATACATAAGCAAATTCAAGTAATAGCACCTTCAAGTGTACACACTGTGTAGATGGATAAGGAAAATATTGTTGAGATGCAGAAAGGTATTTGGTAAAATTTCTCACAAGGGGCTGGGGTGTGGCTCAGTGGTAAAGTGCCTGCCTAGCATGCGTGAGGCACTGGGTACAATTCTCAGCACCACATATAAATCAATAAAATAAAGGTCCATTGACAACTAAAATAAGAAGTTCTAATGATATCCTTGTGGTCACAATGGTGATTCTAGGCATAGGAGGTTTATAATTACCAGAAAAAGATTTCTGGGGCTGGGGCTGTAGCTCAGGGGTAGAGCGCTTGCCTAGCATGCGTGAGGCACTGGGTTCGATCCTCGGCACCACATATACATAATAAATAATAAATGAATAAAATACAGATCCATCAACAACTAAAAAAAATTAAAAAAAAAAGATTTCTAATATCAAGTGGATAGGCTCTCTGTGGACCAATCCTATTGGAAGGTTTATTAAAGAATTAGCCATTGATGTTCATGGAATGCTGAGTTAGGTGTATACAACATAAAACTTGGTTGGGGTACATAACATGACTGCCAGGATCCAAATGAATCTCCATAAATTGGAGCAATGGACCAAGTCTAACATGATCCAATTTATAAGGCTGTATGTAAAATATGTTTGGGATCAAAACGCCAACTTTGCCAAAACTTAAAGGGGTATATGTGGCTTATTGATAGTAATCACGAAAAAAAGAATCTTAATGCTTTTAGTTCATTCACTGAGTTAATAGTGTGATTTAGCAAAGGGGAAAGCTAATCTACAAGTGTCTTAAAGAAGTGGAAATAGACATATTCTTTGATACCCCAGTGTATGTTACCAGAACCTATGCATGGAAACTACTAGAAGGCCAGTTGACAGTTAATACAAAGGGAAATTTTCTGATCAGTTAAGCAGTATTAGAGAACTTTTTGTTGATCTGACCAAAATGCCCAGCAAGAACAACTTAGAGGACTTCCGGCAAGATGGCGGCTTAGAGGGACGCAGCTACCAGTCTCCCCAAACAAAAGACCAGAAACTGTGGTACAACCTTCTCCCACCCGGCTTTTGGACAGCACGGAAGGAAATTTCACTCGCACGGGTAAGCAGAGCCAGCAGCCGTAGACACAGCGCGACTCCAGCGGCTGTGGCCGAAAGCGGCCCGAGGCAGCGTG
>CM053410.1:44043118-44084406 GCA_028644305.1 Xerus rutilus
AAAAAAAAAAGAACAACTTAGAGAAAGACAAATTTATTTTGGTTCATGGATTCTGAGGTCTCAGTACATGGTCAGCTGATATCCTTACTCTGGGCCTGAGGTGAGGGAAGAACATCATGGTGGAAGATCATGGTGGAGGAAAGCTGCTCAGCTCATGATAACTGAGAAGCAGAGATATCCACACAATAAGAACAAAAGATAAACAGCAAAGGCACACCCCCATGACCTACTACTTCCAACCATGCCCCATGTAACTACAGTTATCACCCAATTTGTCCATTTAAATTATTAATCCAAATGGGTTAATCTATTAATCTGGTTACAGCTCTCTTAATATAAACATTTCACTTCTGAACATTCTTGCATTAACACAGAAGCATCTATGGGACACCTCATATCTAAACCATAACACTGTTCAATCATGAATTCCACAACCTTAAAAATAGTGAAGTCCATGCCAGTGGAATAAATTATTGAAATAGAGGCCTGATGATCATTTGAGGAGACAATTGAAGGGGAAGATGACACACTGGATGGTACATTTGAGTCAGTGACTTGTGAGGTAACTTCCAGACTCACAGTTAGATTGAGTGGGAAAGAGCTGATGAGCCACGTCCATTGCAGATACTCTACCACCCACTCTACCCCTGAGTCAGTATGAACCTTGAAAACCATCAAGAGTTTGGAGTCGACACTCTAGAAACCTGTTTTAGTTACCTGTGGCTGCTGTAACAAATACCCACCCTCCTCATGACTTAAAATAAGGAAAAGTTATTCTCATAGTTTTGGGAAGTCCAAAATCAGGGTTATTGGACTAAAATCAAGGCATTTGTAAACCTTCACTCTGAAAAGGTATATGGAAGGAGATTCCCTTGCCTCTTCCAGCTTCTGGTGACTGACTTTCCTTGGCTTGTAGCTATATTACTTCAGTCTTTGCCTCTGTATTCACATCACTGTCAACTCTTCTGCTTGCTAAATCAGTCTCTGTCTCCCTCTTCTAAAGATTCATATGATTACACCTAGGGCTTACCTACTCTATGGTTTGAATACAGTGTATAGATTCAGCTTTACTAGTCTATAGCCATCTTGAGTTGTAACCACCATGATCACCCCTGAGTAACCCTGGGTTGGTTTCTCCCACATAGTTTCCCCACACAGTATAAAAGAACAAAACCATTAGAATAGTATGTGGAGCTTTACAATTGGACCCATGTATCATAAGCACCAGTAACATGCCTAAAGTCTTTGATATTTGCTTAAGATAAACCAGGCACATTCCAGTTTGGATAAAGCCACTTTTGTCCTGACTTCATTATAAGCCCTCTATTTCTGACACAAGTTGTGGGGATCCACCAGTCTTGCTGCCACTCAGGACTACTCTTCTACCAGAAGTCCCCAGTAAATTGCACTCTGAAATCCTGGATCTGTCTGCTTCTTTCTTTTTGTCTTATAGCATCTTGGGCCTGACTCTCATATACTGGAGTCAGATTTTCCAGAGCATATGGTTTATCCTGACCAAAACTCATGTGAGCCTTGGTGCCTAATATAATGTTGTTAAGAGTCACTGGATCATTTAAGAAGGATTGATGCTTTTCTTGAGGGAATAAGTTATCATGGGGACTGGATTAGTTACTGTTGTTACAAAGCAAGTCTGGCACCTCCCCTCATTGTCTCTCACACATGTGCTTTTTCCATGAGTTGACATAGCCCTTACTAGAAACCAAGTAGATGCCAGTGCCATGCTCTTAGACTTCCAGAACTGTGAGCTAAACATACCTTTTTTCTTTATAAATCACACAGCCTCAGGTACATTGGTATTGCAACAGAAAATAGACTAAGATCCCTGGGTAATTCAGGAAAATTCAAGATCTTCAACTTCATCACATGTACAAAACCCCTGTTTAAGGCAAAAGTCACAGGTTCCATGGATGATGACATAGATATCTTTTTCAGGATGATTATTTAGACTACCACAAAGGATATTCATTATTTCTAGGGAAAAAAATAAAACAAAAATGTATGGATTGAAAATGTAAACCATTTGAATAGTATAATATTGAGTATGGACTTTATAGTTAAACTAAACTGAATTTGAATTCTGACAACTAACAGCATAACCTTGGATAATTTAATAAAATATGCAAAATTCTGATTCTTTGCCTGTGAAATGAAGAGACTATTTCATCTTATAGCATTGTGTTCAAGATGAATGAAAGAAGTGTGGCCACTTGCATATTGCAAGCACTTACTAGTGGTAGCTATTATTATTATTATTATTTAACTTTGAAAAAGCCATAGACGTCAAATTTTCAATTCACTATTTAATAAAATGACATGCTAGTATTCCCTAAAATCCCTTTTCTACACCTCCCAGTAAAATATTTGAAATGATAGAGACAGCAAACCCTGGCTGCAATTCTGAAACCTAGAGTCCACTGCAATGATCTACCACTGGTGGAATGTATGGCAATGAGCTAAAAAATACATTCTGGGACTCCACAGTGTCTCACCTTCTAAAGCAAGAGCAAATATTATGTTGCAAAGAAGGTAGGAAAAGTTTTGGTCTCCAGCATAACCTGACTAGAAATCAATATAGTTATGCCTTTCATGAACCAGGATAATCTTCTGCTTCAGGCAGACTTTGACCTCTTTCCTGTTCCCACATACACATTCAGAAATTGCACCTCCTATGATACCACAGAAATAGCAGCATCCAGCATAGAAAAGAATGTGTAGTGATGTGTTACAACTAGGGCACAGTCAGAAAAGAACAAGCCCTAGGAGCAGGACCTGGTAAGGAGTGGGATCTTTGATGTACATTTGTACAAAGAAAAGCTACAGGCTGCCTCAGCCTTTGACAGTCCAAGGCTTAAAGTGTAGGGAAGAGCCTGTTAGATGAATGTGTATAAGAAAAAAAAGAGCTGTTTTCATCGATTCTAACACTGATTCTAGATATAAAAAAGAATCATCTAGTTTCCAAATTACTACTGAGAAGAGCTAAAGACATTCAGTATTCCTGCCCTTGGCCTGCACCAGGCTGGATGGGTATCTCTTTACTGAAAGATGATTAAACAAAACAACACACTAATAATAGCAATATGCTATCTAAAATGTGATATTTATTGTGTACCAGGCACAGTTTTAAGTTCCATGTCTCTTTTCAATATAAGCTCTCTGAGCTCTGATTGTACATCAGTCTATAGCTCTGTAGTAAATGAATTCCTTTAAGTAGCTCACCTTTTAAAAATGCAATGTAAAGATCTCTCCAGTAGAGGGCGCCGGAAGAACATTGCTGGAGGAAGACGATCTCCTGCTTTTCAGGCCTGAGCTGGTTGGTGATAACATGTGGCAGAACCTGCTAAGGCTGACCCAGTCTGGTTCCTCTGTGACTTTCCTACCTGCTTGACACCTAGGATACCACAAAGATTTTCATTACATCTTATAGATACCCTTTTTTATAGTTAATAAACGTATGCATTAAATGTTCCCAGTTAAGCGTACCACGTGGTTTCTGTATCCTGATTAGACCTAAACTACTGTAAGTACTTTGCACGTATTAACTCATTTACTTCCCAAACCAACTCCAGGAGGTGAGAACCATTATTAACCTGATTTTTCAGATGAAGAAATTGTGTGAGGTTAGGTGACATAGGTTTTGGTTTTTAAATTTTTAAAGTCCAAAGACTCAGAAGGAAAGCATTCTCTAAACAAATAATTTTTACAGGCTATATAAGAAAATTTTAGAGTGGTTGAGTGTATGCTTAGCATGATCCAGGCCCTGGGTTTCATCTGCAGCACCACATTAAAGAGAGAGAGAGAGAGAGAGAGAGAGAGAGAGAGAAAACAGACTAAGATGTAGGCAAAATTTTAAAAGAAGGTAGCAAAATAAAAATTGAGAAACCGAAAATATTATAGAATAATTTGAGTTTATACTATAGAATAATTTGAATCTACACTAGAAACACTATAGAGCAAAGTTATTTCTGCAGAAAAATGAGTGTGTAGTATATCAGTCTAAACAAAACAGCTCTCCAAGAATGCAGAGAGGAAAGGAGGTAAAAATAATAAGAGAACACGACAGAAAAGAAGGCCAAAGAAGTGAAGGCAGTGTATAAAATACAAATCTTCCCAGAGAAATGACTAGGATAATGTTATCAGGCATATTTGGCAGAGAATCTTTTAAAAGGAAATGAGGGCCTGCGGGTGTAGCTCCGTGGTAGAATACTTGCCTGGTACGTGTGAGGCACTGGGTTTGATCCTCAGCACCACAGGAAAATAAATAAAGTGAAGGTATTGTGTCCATTTTTTTAAAAAAAGGAAATGAGGCCCACATATCATCATGGGGGTATATTTAGAATTTATCATGTAACTTCCTTTAAATTTCCATAGCACTTTTTTTTGTTGTACACAAATGGAGCACAATTTTCCATTTCTCTGGCTGTGCACCATGTAGAGTTGCCACACATGTGCAATCATACATATACCTAGGACAATGATGTTCATCTCATTTCACCATCTTTCCTGCCACTTTCTTTACATTGTGACGTTTGCCCTGTTTTCTTGAGTTTTGCTAAAAGTGCCAGAATTACATGAAAGGGTCGTGTTTCAGATTCATGTACTTTTTCACTCACTGTCTATGTGACTTTCATATGTCAACTCCTGACCTCTGGTTTATATGTAACTTATAATTACTTTCTACCTACCTAAAGTAATTTCTCTAACTTTAAAGGTTGTTAGGTGACACTTAATTAGAACCCATGTGGAAGCATCCAGGAAGTGACCCCTAAACCTCAATCTTTACATCTCTTTCTGAATGTCAATTTTTAAGGACAAAAAGCATGTCAATGTCTTGATATCTCCTGTAGTACCTAGCAATTGTAAGCACTCTGTAAATATTTATCAAGCATATTTAATCTAAAATAAAATCAAGCATAATAATCTAAATATATCCAACTATCACGCAAAGAGCAGTTGGTTTCCATACAGACTAGAAAAGTAGAAATGAATTGAATTGATTGTTTGTAGATGATGTAGAATTAATTTATTTTTACTATTTGTTTTAATTTCAATGCTTACAACACTGAGCCATTTTAGTGCAGAGAGTAAATTTTGATGATTTTCCCCTTTCTTTGTTACAACTGAAACATTTTAGTTCGATATACTATAATTTACTAAACTGTATTACTAATAGTGATTTGTAGCAGTTTGTTTTCACAATGAAGAAGTTGATTCAAAATAACAAGAAAATTATAGCAATTAACATAATCATCCAAAGCAATATTTTCTAAGCCTATGACTACTGTAATCTACTGAGATATGCAATGATTTCATTTGATAAATATGTCAACCTTAATCAAGAACCTAAGTTCCTAAATGTAAATCAAGTGATAAAAATTAGTGTCCATCTGGTGAAAAACCTAATGATTTCTCTAAAAGTCAGCTATGAAATAAGAGGTTTGAGCCATATTAAAAAATCAATATTATCCAAATAGTTTCCTCAGATTCTTATCTAGTAACCTGCTGCTGATGTTGGTAATAAAAGCCACCCCCAGAGCATTCACTCAAATCCAGAATATTTCTCCAAGTTTGAATTAAGCCCCACCTGTGTAGAAATCGCTCTCAATTCATTAGACAGTGACCTCTGGTTTATATGTAACTTATAATTACTTTCTACCTACCTAAAGTAATTTCTCTGACTTAAAAGGTTGTTAGGTGACACTTATTTTAGAGTCATATATGTGGTGATCGATAGTGTCTGTCCACACAGATAGCTGCTGCGTCCAGTGAGCCACCCTCTGCTCCCCTGTCTCAGTCTTCTCCAGGCACTGCAGGAACTTGCCTAGTTTACAATAGGGCATCCTCCATGGACTGGGATTTAATGTCCCCAGCGTCAACTCTCAATCAGCCTGGGGCTGCTGCTGGTGGATAAATGCTCTAGCTTTCTGGACCTCTGACAGGGGACTCGGGAGGTACATCTATACTGCTCCATAGAGGACTCCCAGAATGACTGAGCCTCAGTTGCTCACATACGTAACTTACCTGTTGAGGCCCCTTTATTGGCTTTTCTGCCTTCACCGTCTCATTTTCTCTATCCCTCACTTCCATCTAAGTCCTTATCTGATGGTCTGAATTTTGGGGAACCCAGGCTAATAAAACTATAAACTTGAACATAAAATTCTTGCTAAAATCTTGATTGTTCTGTTTCCTAAGGGATGATGCCATTCTTCTGTATTGTGCTCAGCTGCTTCTATCATTTCCTGGTGCTGTAGTCATTGGTGGTGATGGTGGTAGTGGTGGTGGGGGTGATGTAGAGATATTTATAAACCCAAATGACTTAGAGAGGGAGAAGCAGTTTGCTTGCAGCATGAATTCAGCTAGAAGGAAAAAAGACTACTTTATTTTTACTTTTTAAAGTCTTTGGATTCCATTATTTACGTATCACATCACTATTCTTTTCCTCTGTTGGTGAAGTTTCTCCATGGTTTACATCACTGTTAAGTAGGCTACTGTTTTCCAACATGGCTTGCATCAAAAGCACCTTGGAAGATTTCTAAAATACAGATTTGGGGACTGGATATGCAATTCAGTGGTAGAGTGCTCACCTAGCATGAGTGAGGCCCCCGGTTCAATCCCCAGTACCACAAGAAATGAGATAAAATACAAACTCTTAAGACCAAACTTAGATTTACAGAATCATTCTGTTTGAGTGTGTGTGTGTGTGTGTGTGTGTGTGTGTGTGTACCCTCCTGGGTGATACTAACACACAGCTCAGTTTGGGAACTGCAACAAAAGTTTGTTGCAATTCTTCCATCCCTGCTTTCTTAGTTGGAAGGGAGCTTGCAAAGGACAGGAAGTGTGGGACTGGAGGCTTATAATGCATGATAATTGAGACATTAGAATTTTACAACTATAATGAAGATGACTTCATGACAGAGTCAAAAAAGCTTGTATCTAGGATCCCTGAGATATCTCTCAGATTAGTCCTTCTCCATTACAGTTTGAAATTTAAATGGTAGGTGCAGAAGCCACTCTGATGATAAAGTGTTATCCTTGAATATCTTTTATGTAAATGTAACCTTTGGATAAGGAAGGAGAAAAGACAATATAATTAGTGAATCAAATGCAGATAATCAGTACTTCGTGTAGTATTGGCATATAATTACAAAGCAGAGGTTCTCCTAACTTGATACTGGGGCAAAGAAATAAGGAAAAACACCTGCAACTCATTCTGCAAGGTTAAAATGGGGTTCTCTTGAGTCTATTTTCAATACAACATTAAACAGCAACTACTAAACCAAGCCAAAAAAAAAAAAAAAAAAACTTGCAAAGCTGTATATCTAGAAAGCAAGTGGAAAAAAAATCTTTTCTCACTTGTATCTGTTTCATGAAATTGTTAAAAATGAGACTTTACAACCTTTCATCACACTTTGCAGAATACGTGAGGTTTCTTTTCCTTTTTTTTTTTTTCCTTCACTTTTTTCAAAGAATCATATTCTGTAAGTGCAAGAGCAGAGTGTTAGCATATGCTTGGCTTCTGGTGAGAGCCTTCCTGCTGGGTCAAAACATGGCATAGGACATCATGTGGTGAGGAATACTCTATTAAACTTTCTAATGCCATAAAACAGTTACATCTGTAAGCCTACTTGATTTCCATCAGTTCCTCTGCATTTGATGGTATCTGGATAAAGAGCTATCTTGGGAGTAGTTTGTTTCTAGGAACTTCTACCTTCTCCTGGTTAGTCCACTTTCTGCCACTATGACAAAATACTGGAGATAATCAACCTATAGGCAAGGAAGGTTTATTTTGGCTCACAAGTTTCAGAGTTTCCAGTTCATGAGCACTTGGCCCTATTACTTTGGGATTGTGGTGAGGCAGCATACCATGGTGAGGAAAGCTATGAGAAGACTCCATGAGAGGAGGGTACCTCAGGCAGCCAGGAAATGGAGAGAAAAGAAGGGACCAGCCAGGGTCCCAATGTCCCCTTCAACAAGGCCCCACCAAATAAAGGTTTCACCACCTCTCAATAGTGCTACAGTCTAGTGACCAAGCCTTTAACACATGGGCCTTCAGGGGACATTTCAAATACAAATTATAGCATCTCCTTTGTAGAACTTCACGAAAAAATGAAACTTCATAAACACTGTCACATGCTGCAGTGTTTGGGACATGGCTATTAAATGAATGAGTGACTGCTGCACAGCTCTACACTCTGATAATCCAAATTGGCCCTACTCTCATGTTTGGCAATACACAGTTGCCATATATTCATTGAATATTGCCTATGCAAGGGACTATGAAACCAGTAATGATAAGTAAAACTAATTGCATTTCTTCTTTTCCAATGAGAAGAGATAATTAGACCAAAAAAATTAATATAGAACAATTTATTATAATATTCTGTATAATATACAGTAATAGTTTAAGTGCAAAGAAGAGGAATTGTGGATTTTGTCATGGAAACAGAGAAACATAGGTTAGCAATTAACAAACACTAAGAAATCAACCAGAAACTCCAGAGAGTTTCTAAGCTGTGACTCAGTACTTTGGCAGTTACACAGTTTGTTCTATGCTATTCTGCATCTCATAAAGAGAAAGGAGAAGTAGACAAGAATGAAGATTCTTAACTGGGCCCTGGCTCAGCAGAAACAAATTTGTGAAAGGTTCCAGGGCAGGAAAGGCAAACAGTTTCAAGTTTCATGCCAACACTGACAGATTGATAGTGGTAGCCCAGAGCACAGTTGGAGAAGAATTCCCAGGCCAATACTAAGACTGGGGGTTACCAGGGATTGGGAAAAAGAAAGGAGAGACTGTGTAGGAGCCACAGATGTACTACCCGTGAGCCCCAGAGGCCAATGTCTGAGTCCAAACTCAGCAAGGAGTAAAGCAAGTGTGCTGGATAAATTAGGGCATGGGGAAGACTTTGTAAATAAAGTGTTTGATGATGCAAGATAAGAATATCAAGTTCATCAGCAGGGGCTGCCAGGGAACATGTAAAGAAGCTTCATTCTCAACCACATCCATGTTAAGTTTTGGGGTCCATGGAAAAAATTAATGCACCAAATTCTCCTTGACCAATCTATTAAGACTGAATTTTAAATAACGCCAATGTACTTAGGAAAAAAATCTTTGATTTTACGTTCATAAACTAATTTTAATATGTTTTTGCAGCTTATTCCTTGAGTTATGAACACTTTGACATTGCCTTCAGTTGTATCAAATTTCCACAGTTTCTCGAAAGAAAACTCTAGTGAGTGCTTAATGAGCCTGTTAATGATGGGAAATGACAAAATCAGGAGACTCTAGGAAGCTGCATCAAACTTCAAAATGATTAAGAACTATTTGGTTAGTTTGTAATTCCTAAATATTAATAGAGAGATATGCTCTAAAGGCATATCCTCTTCCTCTTTCTCTGTTTCTTTACAAAATTTGAGATCAATAAAATTTTCTTCTCATTAATTGTATGAATAATTGCTTAGCAAATATCTTAAAATTTCTCTTGTGTCAACCAATAGATCATGTAGTAGTTTAAGGAAACCAAAAAGTTTATAACTCAATATATACTTATGGCCATTTGATTTGCCATAGAGGCAAGACTGTCATGATTAAATAGAATAAAATTTCTGAATAAGACCCAAGAATTATATGCCATTACTTAAGTACTATAAGCAAAAAAATGCATCTATTATTTTATTTTATTATTAGTTTATTGTTGAGTCGATCAGGTGAGAGTTTTCATCCTTATTGAAAAACAAGGTTGTTAAAATTTTTCTTACAGAGACAACCTAAGAATAATGAAACTACAGCTAACATTTAGAGTACAGCATAAATTAGCTTCAGATTTTATTAAATTCACACCCAAATGTAGCTCCTAAAAACCAGCAGCCAAGAGAGAGAGAAATCAGGGCTACTAATCCTCGGTCACTTAAGCTGTAATATTTTTCCTGCATATTATTATCCAGTAATTCAGATATATAAATGTGAGATTTTAGAGGCAATCAACAAATGTTCAAACTGGTAGCAGTATTAGGTAACAAGCACCTTTCTTTACTTTGAGTTGATTAAATAAAATAAAATCTAACACTAGTAAGCAGATGAAATAAAATAAAATAGACATTAAGTTTCCTTGGGCTTATAAATTTGTAGTGGATTTTTGTGTGGTTTAATTATGTGCGTGAGTGTGTGTGTTACTGGGATCAAACCCAGGGCCTCATGCATGTTAGGCAAGCACTCTGCCACTGAGCTATATCCCCAGCCCTTTGTGATTTAATATTTGATCAAAAGTTACCTATTCCGCCAGGTGCGGTGACGTACACCTGAAATCCCAGCACTTTGGGAGGCTAAGACAGAAGGATCGTGAGTTCAGTTGTGTATCATGTGCTTAGCATGCAGGAAGCCCTGGATTCCATGCCCAGCACAAAACAAAACAAAACAAACAAAACAATCAAAACCTTTTTTGCTTCATGATGTCGGCTTAGGACTTGACTTCCTTAACAAGACTCCTAAAGTGCCAGAAATGAAATCAACAGTCAATAAATGGGATGAGTTCAAATTAAAAAGCTTCTTCTCAGCAAAATAAACAGTCAATGAAGTAAACAGAGAGCCTCCAGAATGGGAGAGAATTTTTGCCACACGCATATCAGATAGAGCACTGATCTCCAGGATATATAAAGAACTCAAAAAACTTAACATCAAAAAAACAAACAAATGCCATAATTTTATTCTCTCTTATTGCTGAGTAATATTCCATTGTGTATATATACCACAGTTTCTTTATCCAGTCATCTATCGAAGGGCATCTTGGTTGGTTCCACAGTTTAGCTATTGTGAATTGAGCTGCTATAAACATTGAAGTGGCTGCAGCACTGTAGTTTGCTGTTTTTAAGTCTTCTGGGTATAGACCGAGGAGTGGGATAGCAGGCTCAAGTGGTGGTTCCATTCCAAGTTTTCTAAGGAATCTCCATACTGCTTTCCAGATTGGTTGTACCAATTTGCAGTTCCACCAGCAATGTATGAGTGTGCCTTTTTCCCCACATCCTCGCCAACATTTATTGTTGTTTGTTCTTTATAATTGCCATTCTAAAGTGAATAAAGTTTCACTACATACTCAAAATCAGGGCTGGGGCTGTAGCTCAATGGTAGAGTGCTTGCCTAGCATGCGTGTAGGCCCTGGGTTCGATCCTCGGCACCACATATAAAAATAATAAATGAATAAAATAAAGATCCATCAACAACTAAAAAAAATTTTTAAAAAAAGATACTCAAAATCAAATAAGCTTAAAATTTGTTTAACTTCTTTACTCTGGGATCTTTATTAAAAAGACCTTCTCTTTCCAGGGATGTTCAGTTCTGTCAGTCTCTTTATCAATCTACCAAAGTCAGGTGTTGAATGACAACTAGGACTCTTCTTTTTCATGACTACCCTTTTACTTAAACTACTTAGGCCACAGTTATGACAGATAAATTGGGTCAATTTTTTTAAAGTATCAATTTACTCACTGGACATTACATTAATGCCATTATAATGGTACAACCAGGGTTTATTTTTCTATTATGCAATTTTGCTGTATGTGTTAGGTCATGGTAAAAATAAGCCAAGAGTACCTTAGAGTCCCAAGTTGGTGCAGTGATCACAGCACCCATAGTGACTACATATGGAAAACGGGTCTTGGATTAAGAGAGCATAATCTAACTCAGATGTTTTCTTAAAACGATTGTGTGGACACTTTAGTCCTATGAGAAAAATTTGTATTTTCACAACTAATTACATGAACATTTATCCAATAAAATTTGTAAATTTTTGTGTAAAAAAACAAACAAACAGCCCAATCAATAAATGGACTAAGGAAATGAGCAGACACTTCACAGAAGAAGATATACAATCGGTCAACAAATATATGCAAAAATGTTCAACATCTCTAGTCATTAGAGAAGTGCAAATCAAAACCACTCTAAGATTTCATCTCACTTCAGTGAGAATGGCAATTATCAAGAATTCAAGCAACAATAAGTGCTGGCTAGGATGTGGCGGAAAAGGTACACTGATTCATTGCTGGTGGAATTGCAAAATGGTGCAACTCCTTTGGAAAGCAGTATGGAGATTCCTTAGAAAACTTGGAATGGGACCATCATTTGACCCAGCTATCCCACTCCTCAGTCTATACTCAAAGGACTTAAAATCAACACGCTAGTGATATAGCAACCTCAATGTTTGTAGCAGTTCAATTTACAATAGCTAAACTGTGGAAACAGCCTAGATGCCCTTCAATAGATGAATGAATAAAGAAGCTATGGTATATATACACAATGGAATATTACACAGCCTTAAAGAGGAATGAAATCATGGCATTTACGGGCAAATAGATGGAGCTGGAGAATATCATGTTAAGTGAAGTAAGCCCATCCCAAAAAACCAGACGCCAGATGTTTTCTCTGATAAATGGATGCTGATCCATAATGGGGGAAGGCAAGGGAAGAATGGAAGAACTATGGATTGAGCAGAGGGGAATGAGGGGATAGAAGGGTGTATGTTGGGAGGGAGATTGTGGAATGAGATGGATATTATTGCCCCTATGTATGGGTATAAATGCACAAATGGTGTGACTACATCATGTACACCCAGAGAAATGAAAAGTTGTGCTCCATTTGTGTCAAAAATAAAATTAATAAAAAAACAAATTAAGCATCTGGAAAAAAAGGTGAATATCACTAGTAAAAGATAATAAACATTATAAACAACCTGAAAAACAAACCCTTTTTGCTTAAATTGACCTGTGTAACCTACCACCATATAATATTAATTAGTGCAATGCTCAATCAATAAGGCCATGTGACTATATTACTGCTTCTCAAATGGGAAACTCTGAGAGCAGGTAGCATTTACTTTCACTCACCCCAAGGATTGATTCTAGTTTCTAGAAATTTACATTTTAAAATATAAATTTTATTCATTCATTCGTTCATTCACTAATTCCCCAGCACCTAACATGACATCTGAAAAAGAAAAGATGATCCAAAAATTCTTCCTGAGTAAATAAAAAGATGGACACATAATTACCAACTTAAGGGGAATAGTTCAAACAATTTTAGTCCATGTTAATTTCCCTCATATTGAATCACAAAAATCTATGCAATTTTCTTTCACCAGATCTAAAACTGAGTTCCTTTGTGCGTATGACTATGATAATAATAAAATAAGATATATTTTCCCCTTAAAGCCCTAACAATTTATGTAATGTTTCTTTAGCAAAAGAGTTGTTCACTAGCCACATAGGATAACGCTACATACAATGTCTCTTTAAAAATAACAGAATTATTGAAATGCAGTTCACATGCCATCCAATTCATGCATTTAAAGTGTATAAACTGGGGGCTGGGGCTGCAGCTCAGTGGTAGAGCACTTGCCTAGCATGTGTGAGGCACTGGGTTCGATCCTCAGCACCACATATAAATAATAAATGAATAAAATAAAGATCCATCAATAACAACAAAAAAATATTTTAAAAAAATAAAGTGTATAAACTGAGTGCATGTAGTATATTCACCAAGTTGTGCGACCATCACCACAATCAATAATAGAACAGGGTCATCATGCCAAAAAGAAATCTCTTGCTCCTTAGCCATCACTCCCAATTTCAACCAGTCTCCCAGTGATCAGGCAACCAGTAATCTACTTTCTATCTTTATGGATTTGACAATTCTGGACATTTCATATCAGCTGAATCATGCAATATGTGGTCTTTTGACTTCTTTACTTAGAATAACGATTTCAAGGTTCATCATGTTGTAGCAGATATTAGTCCTTCATTCCTTCTCATGCCTAAATTATATAACATCGTACAGATAGACCATTTTGCTAATGCATTCAAAAGTTGATAGACATTTAGGCTATTTCTACTTTTTTGGCTACTATGAATAATTGTGCTATGAACATACATGTACACGATACTGTACGAATGGATGTTTTCACTTCTTTAGGTAAAAACATAGGAGTGGAGTTGCCGGGTCACAGGGCAACTAACTCTATGCCTCATCTCTAAAGAAACTGCCAAACTCTTTCCAAAGCTTTTGTGCCATTTTACATTCACATCAGTCATGTACGAAGGTTCCAATTTCTCCAACGTTTGTTATGCTATTTTCTCTCTCTTCCCTCCTCGCCCTCTTTTAAATTATAGCCATCCTAGTGTGTGAAATGGCATCTCATTCTGTATTTATTTAATGACTAAGGAATCATCTTTTGACTGATAAAACAGAGGAGATAGTGTTTTTCTAAATAATTAACCATCTCTTGGGAGGCTGAGACAGGAGAATCACGAGTTCAAAGCCAGCTTCAGCAACAGCAAGGCGTTAAGCAACTCAGTGGGACCCTGTCTCTAAATAAACCACAAACAAAGCTGGGGATGTGGCTTAATAGTTGAGTACACTTGGGTTCAATCCCTGGTATCCACTCCCCCCCCAAAAAATTAATCATCTCTTAACTTGTAGAGGATGTTTCTTTTCAGGTAAACTCATCTTTCCCAATATAGTGAAAATTAGAATAGGGGGCTGGGAATGTGGCTCAGTGGTAAAGCACTTGCTATCAAATGTCAGGCCCTGGGTTCCATCCTCAGCACTGCAAAAAAAAAAAATAAACATTTTAAATTAAAAATCAGAACAAACACCCGCCCCCATCATTATTTCTATTTTGGTGTTTCACATATGTATGCTTCTTGAAGGACGTACAAAACTGTAAGCTTTAATGCCTATTGCATTACTTCTTTGTGTGATCTAGGTATTTTACAAATGCATAATGAACAAATAGTTCAAGAAAAAGCTGTATTTATCTTAGCAACTTTTCTCATGAGAATGGAAAACAGCAAATCTCAGAGGACAATCCTGATCAGAACTGCTAGGTTTTTGTGATTCAATCTCTGCTTATACATTAAAATATACATTGTACTGTGGAAAGCAAAAAAATCAAGCAGCTCCCCCCAGTAACAACTTCCCAAGCCGCCAGTACAATCAATCAATCAGAAGTTGAAATTGATGACAAAAATTCTGGGTTGTGAGAAAGGGGAATGCAAATAGATTGAAACAGGTAAGAGATCAAAAAGGTAAGTGGACAATGGCCCAAACTTGGATAAAAATAGAACTCTGACCTACAATCTGCACCAATGAGCTCAGGGAACCAACTCCTTATGAAGAACAATCAGTGCAGGAAGCCAGCCTGCCATCTACAAGCCAGACCGTGGGAAGTTAGTCCACTGTCTCTATGAAACAATCCAGGAAGCCAAAGAAGAACTCCTGTAACAATTGGCCCCACATGGCCAGCACTTGCTTAATAACTGACAACTTCCTTAATTTTTCTCTCCACCTCCAATTTAGGACCAATCAAAAGAAAGCCAAATACATACCCTTATGCAATTGCATACATTGCCCCACTTCAGGTTAGTCTGCCTACAGCTTCCCCCTGTCAACTGGCCTCCAGTCAGGTCATACGTGAATTCCGTTTTTTACTCTATGAAAATATTCCATTAAGTCTCTGCCAAAAAACAAGAGACTCCTTTGCAAGCTATGAATACATAGACTGCCTGTTATCATTTGGTTGGTCTTCATTTATTTCCTCATAGGCTATTGGGATTTAATATTTCATCTGGTTTAGAGTTAGCTTAACTACCTTCTGAATCTAACCAGAAGAAATAGGACTCCTATGGTTATACTGAGTCAGTCTTATGGCATGGGAAGAGCATAAAGCTTAGAGCCAAGATATTTGTAGTTCCAGTCCTCTACTGACCACTGTGTGGCTCTGGGCATACCACTGCTGCAGACCTCAATTTCCCCACTGACAAGGTTGGAATGGCAAGAATGAGATGGGGAGTAGACTGTATCTCTAAAATAGCTTCTTCATCAAAGAATATTAGAAATATTCTGTGATAATCTGCTTTCCCCAACATTTAAGCTCATTCTCATCTGTTTTAGACTGAATGCTTTCATTCAGTCTCCCCACCCCAATTCATATTTTAAGATCCTATCCCCCAGTGTGATGGTATTAGGTTGTGGGAGCCTTTGAGATGTAATTGGGTCATAATTATATGACCCTTTTGGACTAGTATAACAAAATACCACAGACTGGGGAGCTTATAAACAGCATAAATCCATCTCTCTCAGATGGATTTGGAGGCTAGGAAATCTAGGGTAAAGGCATTAGTAGATTTGGTATCAGTTGAGGATCAACTCCTGATTCATAGAAATGGCACCTTCTCTCTGGGCCCTCATGTGGTAAAAGAGGCAGCTCTCCAGGCTTCTTTTATATGGCCTCTGCTGAAACTCTAAGAAAATACAAACAAGTAATATTTTAGCAATTTGTTTCATTAAAGACTGAAAACAGTTATTCTATTCACTGACAACAAATCTGCTCCATCAGTTCTCAGGCTGTAAAATAGCTGATCTTCCTCATCAACCAAAATAAGAGAGGAAATCTCAAAGTCAGGCTACCTCAACAAAAGTTTCCACTTCCTTCCCTTTTGTGTGTACCTAGTGTTTCTAAGGAGTACCTAGTGCTTCATCAATGGGGACCAGCATGATGTGGCCCTGTCTGATGTGGTATGTAGCTTCTATAATAAAGCTACCTTGCTAGGGGTGGGGTTATGTGTCTCCTCTTCTAAAGAGACAAATGTGAACCTTCAGCTTTGAGCTGCCTGTAGGATTTGGTCCCGGAACACGGACACAGATGCATCAGATATCTGACTGAAGAGGCTGACTAGGGCTGTTCAGAAGTGCTGGAATGATGGTGTCCACCTACCACAGAAGCAGTTCCTCCAAGGAAGGCCAATTCCCACTGGGGCTTGGACCCCACAGGTAGGTATCCAAAGTATCTGTCAAACACTGCAGCAATCAATTTGTCTAGTGAGCACACATACACATCCAAGGGCATGAGCCAGTCCCACAATGCATGGCCAGGACTGATACCAGCATCTGACACCTCATGGCCCAAAAGCACCATCCTTGCCTACCCATCATCCACATCATCCATGATGTGATTAAAGCTCCCCTCATGAATTCTCAGGGAGTTTCTAAAATCTACCTGCAATAGGTTTTATTCACTGATTCTCAAACTTGTCTGCAAGTTGGAGTCATCTGGGAAGTGACAGAGAGTCTTTGCTTGACCAAATTTTGATCAGGCTACCTAAGCCCATCTGTGCATTTCCTTGTAAAATCCAGTATTATCAATGAACCCTCCTAAGTCAGAGTAGCAAGAATCCTTCACCCTTGTTTGGTCATCCTTAATGTCCAATCAGATTCTTTATTTTCCACCCCTCCCCCATGTGATGTCTGATCACCTGGCCTGTCTTCAGCAGGAATCCTGTTAGGTTGTTTAGACAGATGCCCTTTACCTTTGATGTTTTCTCTTAGTTCACTGACTTTATCACTGAGCTTCAAAAAAAATTAATAATATTTTTTGTCTAATAAGAGTCTTGAACCATCTCCCTCCTAGTTTAAAGTTTTAAAAAATAAACCACTAACAACAACAAAACAAACCAAACAACAACAGCAAAAACAAAACAAAATAGAGCACACTCTTTTCTCTAGTCAAGCTAA
The DNA here is from genome assembly GCA_028644305.1 of Xerus rutilus. Taxonomy (NCBI): domain Eukaryota; kingdom Metazoa; phylum Chordata; class Mammalia; order Rodentia; family Sciuridae; genus Xerus; species Xerus rutilus. The sequence continues at coordinate 44,060,694 of CM053410.1, forward strand.
TAAGAGTCCCTGTTCCTATTTTTATAATTACCAATTGATAACCTTGCTATATTTGTTACAAATGGTGATTTATAGTTTGATTTGCAGAACTGTAGAATGGTATGCCAGATATCCACTAGTGCCAAGAAATTGGAAAACCCCTATTTCATCAAAACTCGGAAAACTACCAGTTGCCCTTTGGATTCTCCTTTGTGCATCCTTTTCCCTTGTATAACTCACGATCTGGCATGGGGGCAAGGAAAATCTGAGTCATATGATCCACCTTCTGAATTGGTACATTCTCAGTTAAAATTTCTCTACCTCAAGTGTCAGCATTAATGATTGATTGGTTGCTATGCACTAGGCACATGAATCTAATATTGGGGTTGGTAACAGCCCCACCCTGCTTCTTGGCTATAAATTCTCACTTTCCCCTGCTATATTCAGAGTTGAACCCAATCTTTTTCCCCTATCTAAAATCTCATTGCTGTGGTCCCTATACTTACGGTGATGGTCCTGAATAAAGTCTTTCTTAACTTGCTTTACCAAGTGTCATTGATTTTTTTTTTCTGTAACAGGAGTTTTAGAAAATATTATTGCCTGGTCCCACCTCCAGAACTTATGGCTTAATTGGTCCAGGTACAGCCAGAGTATCAAAAATTTTCAAAACTCCCCAGGTGCTTCCAATGTACCACAGGGTTTATGTGCAACTGATATAGTTGGTAACCTCTTTCAGTGAAAAAGATAAGAAAATTACCTACCGTGGAGTCTCTAGTGGGAGATACCCCTGGTAGAGTTCCCACCAAACACAAGATCCTTCCGAGGGTATGTCTGCCATAGTTGCAGAACTTGGCTCAGAGGAAGGCAGCATGGAACCCCTCCTAACACAGCCGAACTCCCAGCTTTTCATGTTGATAAATTGCAGTCCAGATCACTGCAGTCCCCTGCCATGCCTAAAAAAGTCATAACAATACTAATTATAATTGTAATTGTTTTTAAATGATAAAACGATGTCCTCTGGAGAGTGTGCCAGCTCAGTAAAATTGCCAGCAGCAGAGGCTGCAAACTGTGAAGATCATAAATCTAAGGACAGCCAGAAGTTTTATTTCCTCGATTCTTGAAAACTGCATAGCACTTGCAAAATCTGAAATGATACCCAGGAACCATATACATTTAATTATTTGAAGTTAAATTTAGCTATTTTCACCAATCATTTTTAAGGGAAAAAAGGGAGAAAGCATTTTTTAATGTGTTATATTTACATTTAATAGATCTTTTATCAGAACAGAATATTTGAAACAAAGGGCTAATAATGCAACCTTAAAATCTGGACTCAACCCTCAAAAACCTCCAAAAAAAAAAATACTATGCTAAAAATGTACTTACTTTGCTGCACTTCCAGAACCATGCCACTATCTTTCTTATACCCAAAACCATACATGTGGATATATCTATTACACACATGGCATGAGGATGAGTAGGTGGTTTGGGCAATTTCAATTTAAATTTATATAAGACAATTTAAATTTATATAAGGCAATTTAAATTTATGTAAGACAATGTTGAGATAGATGTTTAGAAGAGAGGGTGGGGGGAGACTGTCTCAAAAGAAATGCCCAGGGGCCACTGAGATGCAGAAAATACAGTTGTAAATCTTGAGCAACATGCCCTTGGTCTGTGCCCTTGTAAAATGAGGAAAATGTGCAAGTACAGCAAAAACTGGCATGAAATTGTGCAGTTCCACCTCCAGTCTATCTCCTAATTATAGCCCCTCTATAAATATTGGACCCCCAACTCAAAGAGAAGCTTCTCACTGTCAAGATAGCCTGCATTCTCCCTTGAATGTGTAACTACTTCCTAAATAAACCTTGTCTGTGCCTTTAGTGCATGCTGAAATTCTTTTCTGCCACTCTTATGGCTTAGATATAAGGTATCACCCAAAGGCTCATGCGCAAGACAATTCAAGAATTTTCAGAGATTAAATAATCCAATTATGAGAGTTGTAACCTTATCAGTGGACCAATCCACTGATATGGATTAACTGGGTAGTAACTGTAAGTAGGTAGGGTGTAGTTGGAGGAGATAGGTCATCAGGGCATGCCTTTGGGGGTTGTATTTTGTCCCTGGTGGGCAGAGCTCTCTCTGCTTCCTGTTCTGAGCTGCTTTCCTGCACCACACCCTTCTGCCATGATGCTCTGCCTCATCTCAGGCCCAGAGCCATGGAGCCAGCCAACCATGGACTCAACCTCTGAAGCTGTGAGCCACAAATAAACTTTTCCTCTTGTACATGGTTCTTTTCAGGTCTTTTGGTCACAGAGATGAAAAAGTGGACTAATGCAGTCATATATGCCAAGAATCCCTGCTGGTCAAGAGTTGAATTCTCTTGTCTCTTTGAGAACTCCTCAGACCATTCTCTGGAGACATCTCTTTTTTTGCATAATACAGAAAGAGCTTGTTTGGGAGTCCCACAAAATGACTTTGAATTTTGAATTTACTACAATTTACCTTTGACAAGTCATTTAAACTCTGAATCTCCATTTCATGTAAAATAATATTCCTATCTTTTTCATAACATCATGCACTGCCAAGGGAAAGTGGAGAGAGGAATCAAATTGAGGAATAATCACCATGCTCAACAAATCTTGGTTCCCTTCCCTTCAAATCATTCAACTAAAAACCCAAAATACTTATTTATCTGCTTCTCTCCCCAGCTACTGTCTTCATTAACATAACTACTATTCTATATCTTCATTAGCACAAATTTACTGTTCCAGAATATTCTTATTCAAGCAAATCATTTAATTGTTCATTATGGAAATATTCCCAAAGACTGCCCAGTCTTCAACAGGAAGCATCAACTGATAACTTCTTTCCTAAGGCTTTCTTGCTTCAAAAATTTTGCCTTTCCTCCAATTTCAAACTTTAAGAGATTGAATATGCAAATGGACAATGGCCATAACATATATATAAATAGAATGCTGACCCACATCTGTAGCAACTAGCTGAGGAAGCCAAACCATTAATGACAATAACCAACCTAGGATGACATTTCACCATTCAAAAGTCAGATTTATAAGAAGTCAGACTCCTGTCTCTAGTAAACCATCTGGGAAGCCAAGCAATAATGCTGTCAAAATTGGTCCCAAACAACCCTGACTTGATTAAAAATGACCAGTTTACCTAATTTCTTTCCTTGCTTCTAATATAGGACCAACTGGAAAAAGCTACATATGTACCCCTAACCAATCACATAGGTTTCCTTAAGTGTAGGCAGTCTTCCTATTATTGTTCCCTGCCAACAGTCTCCAACCAGGGCATATATGAATTCTCTTTTTCCACAATCAAGACTTTCCTACTCCTCTGCCTGCCTTTGAATCTGTGCCAAATGCAGGTGATAGTGGGTGACACCTTTGCTACAGTGAGCTCTGAGTAAATAGCTTGTGCCTGTTCTCAACTGGTCGATCTTCATTTATTTCCATTACTGATCATGATCCTTATCCAATCTTAATCAAGGCTATGTCAGGAAATGAAAAATTTCACTTTCCTGCATAATTAGGACTTGCTGAGAAAATTTTACTGAAATCTGGGTTAAAAGACAACTCTTCTAAATTAAAGGACAATTGGATCACAGTGAACTCCAAAAAGATTTGTCTTCTAGGAAGTACCTCCCTGGAGGTCTCTGTGTACATTTCAAAGGAGAATTTAAAACAAACAGATTCAAAGGAGAATAAAACCCAGACATGGAGATATTCTAAGGTTGTAAACCCTGCCAGGCTTGTCTTAGCTCTCTCCAGAGACAATTATTTACATTCCAAAGGGATATTTTCCTTCTCTTCCCAAGGAGATTTTGTTCAGAGTTGGGTATTGGTTTCTTTCTCTCTTTCAGAGGGGAGTAGGGATGCTGTGCAAAACCATCCTATGTAAACTGCCAGATTGGTAGTTTCAGGGTTACTTTCCTATGATGCAAAAAGTCCCCTTCTTATACTCAGGCCCACCATCTTTATCTATCATCCCAGAAGAGTGAAAAAAATGTGGTGTAAGGAACTAATGCAGTTATCACAGTAATAAGCAATAACCTGTTACGACCATGTGATCTCTGAAAAAATAGGTTTAGTAAGCTATTAGCAGATGCTAGCCAGAAAAAGGACCAGGTCCTAGGACAAGTTCTGCAACTATCAGCAGCATGCCTAGGTTGCAGTTCAAAAAATATTCACTAGACCTAGAACTAAGAGTATTTTTATAATAAAAATTTGGAGAATGAAAGCATAGGTTGTTCACACTGAATCTACATGGGCTACAGATAAGATGGGTGGGATAATATGAAGTAGGGAAAGCTTTGAGATGGGAACACAGTCCATAAGAAGTAATTGTTGCTTCTGGATTGGTTAGGATTAACAGTACATACAGTTTTTATATAAACAGGGTACAATGGTCCTGGTGGTTGGCTGTGATGAGATTTAAGTCAGGATTTCAACATACATTCAGGATGTGAAACAGCCTTGTTTTCACTCACACTTGTTAATTGATTAGTTTGCTTTATCTCTTACCCTTTCCATCCTCCAGCCCTGGTAGTTTAGACATCCCCAAATTTCCTTTTTGCTACTATCTAGATCCAGTTTGAGAGACCATAAATATGTTACCCAACATATGAAGAAGTATTAAGGTAAAGGTGCTTTAAAAGAAGCAGATGCAGGAGAGATTTACAAAGACAAAAGGTATCCTTCCTTGCTTTCTACTAGGGAGAACAATGATTGACTACTGAAGACGACTTTAAAAACATATCATAGGAATTTGCAGTAACAATCTTTACTTTTGTTATCAGACCCAGGTCCAATTGCTCACTGCTCAAAAACCAATACTTGGAAGAAAAGAGCTGGTGAGAAGGAAATCAGTTTTATTCAAGGGCCAGTATCCTGAGAAGTTGGAGAGGCCATTGTCCTCAAAGCTCCATCTTGGGGAACTCAAATAAATGAAAGAGATTTTATGGGAGGGAAAAGAGATACAGGCAGCAATAGGCAGGATGGCTACATGCTAGTAGGGCCTTCATCATCCACAGCATCCTTTTTTCCTTTTTCCCTAGCTAGAACATTTTAATGGATCTCAATCTTCTTAGGTTAGTTTCTGTAGTTCTTTAGACAGACATATTACTTTTCTGAAAGTTAAACCTCATAGCAATTTATATGCTTTATGTTAGTTGATATACAGAACAGAAGAATAAGCAGGGACATTACATGTTCTAATATAGTCTGAAGGTCCCAGATGTTCAGGGTCCTATAAACCTAAAGAAAGATTATTTAGTAATTAACAGCTGAATCATTGCTATGGTTTAGATCTGGAATGCCCCCCAAAAGTTTATGTGTTGAAATCATGATCCCAGATGCTGCAAGATTCAGAGGTGGGACATTTAAGCAACAACTAGGACTCTGACCTCTTTGGTGGATTAATCCATTTGTTTAATTAATTAATTGATAGCTGAATAAACTACTGGGTGGTAACTGTTGGTGGGTGAGGCTTCTTTCCAGCAGGAGGAAGTAGGTCACTGAGGGTGTGGTCTTGGAATCTATATCCTGTCCCTGACTCTTTCTCTCTCTTCTGCTTCCCAGTTGCCATAAGCTGAGCAGCTTTCCTCTGCCACACCCTTCTGCCATGATCTTCTGCCTCACCTCAAAATGGAGTTGGCCAACAATGAATGCAGACCTCTGAAACTATAAAACCAAAATAAATCTTTCCTCCTCTAAGTTGTTCTTGTCAGATATTTTGGCAAAGTTGACTAACACAGTCATTTAGGTGTGGCTTCTCTTTGGAATTTAGATTGCAGGATAAAGTAAATTTGCAAAGGACAAAGGGAGGAGGAATAAGCATGCAAAAGACAATCTACAAAGGAATAACCACTGTCACACTTTTGCCACTTTCTTTCGTTTCTTTGCCTTCCCACAAGTCAGCACCCCAGGAGACCCAGTCCTTTTCTTTTGCCTGGTCACCTCTCTCAAAATTTATTGTCATTTGTTGAAGATGCTATATAAGTTGGAATTCAAAGCTATCTCTGGTGTTTTGAATGCATATATGTAACACACATGTTAATAAATTTCTTTTAGTTTTTTTCTGATAAATCTGTCTTTTTTATCAAGAGACTCATCCAACTAAAAACCTATGGATGCTATTCTCCCATATAGCAGAAACATCATGTTTGTTTTCAGGATATAGAAACAAATGAATATAACTAAAATTTTATCATCAGCCTCCTTTCCACACTGAAAGGCTTACTTAAAACAACCTTCAAATTCTCAATAAATTTCAATTTTTATTTTCCCCTTCAAGACCATCCTCAAGGGTCTGAGTGTGGTCAAGGTATAGTCTCCTTTACTTCAGGAAGAATAAACTCAATTTTGTCTTACCACTTGGTAGTGTTGGTGATAGCTGGGGAGCCAGCAATTGATAAAATTGTTAATTTATTTATTATAGGAGACCATTGTTTTTTACCAGTCTCTTATGCTAGGCCCCAACAGACCAGACCAAACCAGAAGGAAGTCATTTGAGCTAAATACCACATAATGAAACTGAACTTTGAAATAAATTAGCCAGTTTAAAAAAAACCAGAAAAACAAAAAACAAGAGGTTCCTGTCAGCCTGAGTTAGTGTAATGAGGAAGTCCCCTCTATTTCAATCCTATGTGGAAAGTAATTTTAAAATGATCAACCTGCTTTTACTTCCTATTTCTGTTTTCTTCAGCCTTTTTCTGCCTATAAAGCCAACATCCTCTGCTAAGTTCTTTGGAACATTCATTCTACTTTATAGAATGAAGTGTTGCCTGATTCTATAATCACAAATAAAAGCCAACTAGATATTTAAACTAAATTCTTTGTAATCTTGTCTCTTGATTGGTTTTGGTGGCCATGAAGAAACCTAAAGGAGACTGCTGATGAGACCCCTTAAGGAATGCAGGAGATGTACTACTCAACCTTTTGAGGCCTTCTGTCTTTCTCATGGATTGCCATGTAGTGTACTTAAATTCCTCTTGGATTAGGCTCAGTTCTTTGAAAATTCATATCCTCTGATCATTTTGGATTTTGAATCCAGAGTTTGGTTGTCCTAGGAAAGAGTTTAGCAATGTGGGGTACTGAAATCAAGGGAAAATCTAAATAAATCCTCTAACTTCACTTGATTTTAGTTTGTTGCTTTTAGGTGACTTTAAAAATCACTAATTTTGAAGGTTACACAGCTGAGCAATATATTATTAATCTCCCACTAGCTCTGCTGTAGATAATGACTCTGATGTGTAGGTTAGGATTATAGCCATGCTTATGGTTCAAAGAAAACTTAGCCCCACTTCCCCCATGTTGTATTTAACGTCACATCTATCCTTTACTAGAAAATAGCTCACCTCCCTGAGCAGGTGACCCTTGTTAATCACTTAAGGAACATTTGCCCAAAAGTATCATCCTGAAAATTGATTTACCTGAAAATTTCCCACTCTTTCCCCCCAACTTCAAGGATAGTGATAATAAAGAATGGCAAAGATATTATCAAGATGTAATCAGAGGTGTAATCCCAGCACTTAAGGAGGCTGAGACAGGAGAATCGCAATTTCAAAGCCAGCCTCAGCAAACGCGAGGCACTAAGCAACTCAGTGACACCCTATCTCTAAATAAAACACAAAATAGGGCTGGGGATGTGGCTCAGTGGTCGAGTACCCCTGAGTTCAATCCCCGGTACCAAAAAAAAAAGATGTAATCAGAGGGGATCATGACTATATGTCAAACAATAAATCACCAGCCACCAGGTTTTGCAACATCCCATTCCTGATCACAGGAGGGATGCCTGGAGGTCTTCAGTCATTAATGATTTCCTAATATTTCCCTCTTGTCTCCCCCTTGCCTAATGAGAAAGGAGCTTAAAACTTGTGCTGAATTAAGGTGGTCTTTCGGGATGCTGGTCCACCAACTTCCTGGCTTTGCTGGCTTACTAAATAAATCATTTTCTTTGTTCCACCAACATGGGCTCCATTCGTTGGGTCCTTTTGAGCAGTGAGTAAATGAACTTGGATTTTGTCACAATACCGAGAATTAGTTATGCTGTGAGATAACATTTGATTTTTTCAGTTTTGCAGTGATTGACCAGTGCTGGCAAGAGCTGCAGTTTTAAAGATAACTGATGGAATTTATAGCAAGAGGCTGTTACTTGCAGGAGACATATGAATCTGACTATTAGAATTTCTCAGGGGTTTGGGTTTTCTTCTCTTTTCTTCTTTATTCTACTTAGGTAGAATAAAATCACTACATAAGTTGGGCAAAGTGGTCTCAGTCAAAGCTACAATTTGGTAGGCATGGATTAGACATCTAGATACTGCTTAGAGTACTTGCTACCTAAAAAGAAGACTCCTGTGTTAGGATATGCTGGGTCACAGAAAGGTCAGTTTTGACACTAGGTTATCTACTTCCCTCAAAAAATTTCTGTGTAATGAAGAAACACTGTGAAAAATACTATACAGTCCAACCCCAAGACATTTCCCTCTTAGATTTTTTATCATGGTTCTGAGAGATCCACAATTCAATGTAAAAATGGAATCCTTAATTTTTGAAGGACTGAATATTCCAACTTCCAGCTGTGCCTGGCTTTCATATGTATAAGCATTAGGCCCTGGAAACCATAAAGTACTTACAAAAATGGTGAAATCTTACTGAAGATAATTTAGAATTATGATAACCATTATGTAGAATGATCCAGATGAACAAAACTGTTCATCTAAGAAGTGCATTTAATGAGGCCTTCCAAAATCGGTGCACCCAGAAACACCTACTGCTGTGCAGAAGTTTCTAAAAAAGATTTTTAAGAAATCATTGCCTCTTTTAAAAGATGCTTTATAATAGACACACAAAAAGATTAAACAGCTAATTGATAAGAAAAATTGATTGCCAATCTTTTCACTTAGTACTCTCCCACCCCAAATACAAAAAGAAAGCTAAACGTGTTTATAAAGTTAAGCCCTCAGGCCAACTAGGTCTACTTCTTTACCTTTATATCCTGGTTCAGAGCTGTTAAGTTTGAGCATAAAAATACATTTTCTTCCCTATTCATAAATGGGTTACACACTGAATGTAGTCGTTTAGTTAAGAAACAGAGGCTAGCCAAAATCACCCTCAGGAAACTCCACGGGTGTCCAGCCAGGGGGAGACCAGAGACTGCTAGCTGCCAGCCGTAGGGGAGCCCACATGCATGGTGTTGCCGCAAAGGCCCCTGTGTGAGGAGGCCCCACCCAAGTGAGGCTTGGGCCCGCCCCAGTTCCGCTTCAGAGTTTCTGTGGACTGGCAGGAGTGGTAGAGGGCCCAAAATCACCCTCAGAAAACTCCATGGGTGTCCAGACAAGGGGAGACCAGAGAATGCTAGCTGCCAGCCATGGGGGAGCCCACACCATGGTAAGTGATGCACACAGACTCTCCTGCTTGTAACCCTGCCTAAGTGAGGTCTGGGCCCGCCCCAGTTCTGCTCCAGAGTTATTGCTCACTGGCAGAAGTGCAATACAGGACCCAAAACAGCCCTCAGGAACCACCATGGAAGCACAGCCAAGGCCACTCCCATTGCCCTCTTGAGGTACATCCACTACCTCCACCACCAACTTTAGTGGCAGTAGTGCCCATCTGGGGACATTGAGGAACCAGAAGTAGCTCCAAGGTGAGATACAGGTAATCTATGATAGGATAGAAGCCTCAATATCTCAGATCAGTATTGCAAGAAAGAAGATACACAATCAACATGAAAAAACAAGGGAAGAAAGTGCCCCAAATAAATCTTGACACCACAGTAACAGAATCCATTGACAACACAGTTGATGAAATGTCAGAGAAAGAATTCACAATGTACATAATTAAAATGATCTGCAAATTAAAGAATGACATAAGTGAGCAAATAAAGGCAAAAATTGATCAATCCAACAAAGAAATAGGAGAGCAAATAAAGGCAACCATTGATCATTCTAACAAAGAGATAAGAGAGCAATTACAAGTAGCAAAAGATTACTTGGAAAAAAAGCTAGAGATCATGAAAAAAAAACAATCAGAAATTCTTGAAATGAAGGAAACAATAAACCAAATAAAAAAATCAATAGAAAGCATCACCAGCAGACTAGATCACCTGGAAGACAGAAGCTCGGATAACAAAGATAAGATATACAATCTTGAAAATAAACTTGACCATACAGTGAAGATGGTAAGAAATCATGAACAGAACATACAAGAAATATGGGACAGCATCAAAAGACCAAATCTAAGATTTATTGGGATAGAAGAAGGCACAGAATTTCAAACCAAAGGAATGCACAATCTCTTCAATGAAATTATATCACAAAATTTCCCAAATATGAAAAATGAAATGGAAAATCAAATACAAGAGGCTTACAGGACACCAAACGTACAAAATTTCAACAGATCTACACCAAGGCACATTATAATGAAAATGCCCAACATACAGAATAAGGATAGAATTTTAAAGGCCACGCGAGAGAGGAACCAGATTACATATAAGGGGAGACAAATTCGTATCTCAGCAGATTTTTCAACCCAGACCCTCAAAGCCAGGAGATTATGGAACAACATATTCCAAGCCCTGAAAGAAAATGGATGCCAACCAAGAATCCTATATCCAGAAAAATTGAGCTTCATACTTGATGATAAAATAAAAACCTTCCATGATAAACAAAAGTTAAAAGAAATTACAGCAAGAAAGCCACACTATACAGCATTCTTGGCAAAATATTCCATGAGAAGGAAATGATAACCAACAATGAAAATATACAAAGAGAGGAACTACACTAAAGGAAAGGCCATTCAATAGAGAAAACAAGTCAAAATAAAAACCAAAAATAAACCAAAATGACCAGAATTACAAATCATATTTCAATAATAACCCTGAATGTAAATGGCCTAAATGCACCAATTAAAAGACATGGACTGACAGACTGGATTTAAAAAATAAAGACCCAACAATATGCTGTCTTTAAGAGATTCATCTCACAGGAAAAAACATCCATAGACTGAAAGTGAAAGGGTGGGAAAAAAACATATCACTCACATGGGCCCCGCAAACAAGCAGGAGTTTCCAACCTCATATCAAATAAACTGGACTTCACACCAAAGATGGTGAAAAGAGATAAAGAAGGTCATTTCATACTTCTTAAGGGAATCATACATCAACAAGACATAACAATCATAAATATCTATGCCCCAAATAATGGGGCTTCTACGTATATCAAACAAATCCTTCTCAAATACAAGAATCAAATAGACCACAACATAATAATACTTGGAGACTTTAACACAGCTGTCTTGCCAGTGGATAGATATTCCAAACAAAAACTTAATAAAGAAACCATAGATTTCAATGAAACTATCAATAATTTAGACTTAACAGACATATATAGAGTGTTTCATCCATCAATGAGTGAATACACTTTTTTCTCAGCAGCACATGGATCCTTTTCCAAAATAGATCATATGTTATGTCACAAAGCCAGTCTTAGCAAATACAAAAAAATAGAGATCCTACCCTGCATCCTATCTGACCACAATGGAATAAAATTAAAAATCAATGACAGATTAAAAAATAGAAATTATTCCAACACATGGAAACTAAATAATATGCTATTGAATGATGCATGGATAACAGAAGACATCAGAGAAGAGATAAAAATATTATTAGAGGCAAATGAAAACTCTGATACAACATACCAAAATCTCTGTGATACCATGAAGGCAGTGCTAAGACGAAAGTTCATTACATTAAGCTCATTTATTAGAAGAACTAAAAGTCAACAAATAAATGAATTGACTCTTCATCTCAAAGCTTTAGAAAAGAAAGAAAAAATCAACACCAAAAAAAGTAGAAGACAGGAAATAATCAAAATCAGGGCTGAAATCTATGAAATTGAAACAAAAGAAACAATTCAAAAAATTGACAAAACAAAAAGCTGGTTCTTTAAAAAAATAAACAAAATTGACAAACGCTTAGCCACCCCAATGAAAAGAAGGAGGGAGAAAACCCAAATTACTAAAATTCGTGATGAAAAAGGAAATATCACAACAGACACTACTGAAATACAGAGGATAATTAGAAACTATTTTGAAAATTTATACTTCAATAAAATAGAAAACCCTGAAGACACTGACAAATTTTTAGAGGCATATGACCTACCCAAACTGAACCAAGAGGACATACACAACTTAAACAGATCAATTTCAAGCAAGGAAATAGAAGATGCCATCAAGAGCCTGCCAACCAAGAAAAGCCCAGGTCCAGATGGATTCTCAGCTGAATTCTACAAGGCCTTCAAAGAAGAATTAATACCAATTCTCCTCAAACTATTTAATGAAATAGAAAAGGAGAGAACCCTTCCAAACTTATTCTATGAGGCAAGTATCACCCTGATTCCAAAACCAGACAGAGACACATCAAAGAAAGAAAACTTCAGACCAATATCCCTGATGAACATAGTTGCAAAAATTTCAATAAAATTCTGGCAAATTGCATACAAAACATATCAAAAAAATAGTGCACCATGATCAAGTGGGGTTCATTCCAGGGATGCAAGGTTGGTTCAACATACGGAAATTAGTTAACGTAATATATCACATCAATAGACTTAAAGATAAGAGTCATATGATTTTATCAATTGATGCAGAGAAGGCATTTGACAAAATACAGCACCCTTTTATGCTCAAAACACTAGAAAAACTGGGATGGTAGGAACATACCTCAACTTTGTAAAAGCTAACTATGCTAAACTCAAGGCCAAAATCATCCCAAATGGAGAAAAATTGGAATCATTCCTTCTAAAAACAGGAACAAGACAGGGATGCCCTCTTTCACCACTGCTATACAACATAGTCCTTGAAACACTTGCCAGAGCATTTAGAGAGACGAAAGAAATTAAAAGGATGTGAATAGGAAAAGAAGAACTCAAACTATCATTATTTGCAGATGACATGATTCTATACTTAGAGGATCCAAAACATTCTACCAGCAAACTTCTAGAATTAGTAAATAATTTCAGCAAAATAGCAGGATATAAAATCAACACTCATGAATTAATTGCATTTCTATACATCAGTGATAAACCCTCTGAAAGAGAAATTAGAAAAACTATCCCATTCACAATAGCCTCAAAAAATAAAATACTTGGGAATCAATTTAACAAAAGAGATGAAAGACCTCTACAATGCAAACTACAAGACACTGAAGAAAGAAATTGAAGAAGACCTTAGAAGATGGAATAATCTCCCATGCTCTTGGATAGGCAGAATCAATATTATCAAAATGGCCATACTTCCCAAAGTACTATATAGAGTCAATGCAATCCCAATTAAAATCCCAATGTCATTCCTTATAGAAATAGAAAAGGCAATCATGAAATTCATTTGGAAGAATAAGAGACCCAGAATAGCCAAAATAATCCTTAGCAAGAAGAGTGAAGCAGGAGGCATCACAATACCAGACCTCAGATTATACCACAAAGCTATAGTAACAAAAACGGTATGGTACTGGCACCAAAATATACATGTAGACCAATGGTATAGAATAGAAGACACAGAGACGAACCCACTTACATACAGTTACCTTACACTAGACGAAGGAGCCAAACACGTACACTGGAGAAAAGATAACCTGTTCAACAAATGGTGCTGGGAAAACTGGAAATCCATATGCAGCAAAATGAAACTAAACCCCTATCTCTCACCATGCACAAAATTCAACTCAAAGTGGATCAAGTACCTGGGAATCAGACCAGAGATCCAATGCCTAATGGAAGAAAAAATAGGCCTAAATCTTCATCATGTCAGATTAGGACCTTACTTCCTTAACAAGACTCCTATAGCACAAGAAGTAAAATCAAGACTCAATAAATAGGATGGATTCAAACTCGAAAGCTTCTTCTCAGCAAAAGAAACAATCAATGAAGTGAACAGAGAGCAGAAATTCTGGGAACAAATCTTTGCCACACACACATCTGATAGAGCACTAATCTCCAGGATATATAAAGAATTCAGAAAACTTACCAACAAAAATCCGAACAACCCAATCAACAAATGGGCCAAAGAGCTGAACAGAAACTTCACAGATGAAGATATACAATCAATCAACAGACATATGAAAAAATGTTCAACATCTCTAGCAACCAGAGAAATGCAAATCAAAACTACCCTAAGATGCCAGTCAGAATGGCAATTATCAAGAATACAAACAATAATAAGTGTTGGCGAGGTTGTGGAGGAAAAAGGCACGCTCATACATTGCTGGTGGAACTGCAAATTGGTACAACCAATCTGGAAAGCAGTGTGGAAATTCCTTAGAAAACTTCAAATGGAACCACCATTTGACCCAGCTATCCCATTCCTTGGTCTATACACAGAAGACTTAAAAATAGCATACTACAGTGACGCAGCCACTTCAATGTTTATAGCAGCTCAATTCACAATAGCTAAACTGTGGAACCAACCTAAATGCCCTTCAACAGATGAATGGATAAAGAAACTGTGATATATATATATGCAATGGAATATTACTCAGCAATAAAAGAGAATAAAATTATGGCATTTGCAGGTAAATGGATGGAGTTGGAGAATATCATGCTAAGTGAACTAAGCCAATCTCAGAAAACCAAATATGGAATGTACTTGTTGATAAGTGGATGCTGATCCATAATACAGGGGAGGACACAGGAACAATGGAGAAACTCTATTCATAGGAGTGTAAGGGAGGAGGGGGCATTGGGGCAGTAAAGGTGGTGGAATATGATGGACATCATAGCCCTAACTTTATGTATGACTACATGTGTGTTGTGATTCTATATCACATAACCAGAGAAATGAAATGCTAAAAAATTAAAAAAATAAAAAATAAACTTAAAAAAAAACAACAACAGAGGCTAAGTTGAAATGGCTGCCTATTAAACTAAATCTTTCCCCAAAATACACCTTTCTGGCATTTAATCCATTATTTTGAAACCCATTTATAAAAATAAATTGTATCTATCAAGGAAATTCAACAGAAATTCTTACAAATGGGAGAAAACATTGGTTTAAACCAGGCTCATGTTTGACAATTTTGTCTTAATTGGGTCTCTTATGCCTTTCTTTATCTCAACAAATAGTGGTATTTAGGCCCAAATCTAAGTTCTGTGTCTTTGAGATGCGAATTTTCTACCATGTTTTACTTAATAGCCATCCATTTAGAAATGTGAATATAAGACAGAGAATTTTTAGATGGTATTTAAATGGGATGAATAAAGTATTGATGGGGTTATGTTGGGTTAAACATTAAGCAGTCCCTGGGAAAGCTTGCAATGAGACAAGAAGGTCTCTAAAGAATGTGGTAATAAGGGAAATGGCAAGGGGAGCTGGCCAATTCCCTTATCTCTAATTCTTGGGAAAGGAGCTTGATTATAAAGTAAAGTAATATATTCACAAAACATTGGAAGAAAGCCATCTGCACAGTGGACATGTAACCCATCCCAAATATTCACTCTACATGCAGGCATAGTGCAGCTCTCTATTGTATTCTGGCCTGCCACCACCACGGAGTGAATAAGTAATAAAATGTCCAAAACCTCACCATTTAATCCTCGAAGTTCTTTCTTTGGGATTGAAAAACCTAGGGTTAAAAAGATTAAAACCAAGGGTAAATCTGACAAAGGTTAGATGGGCCAGAGGAATCTTCTGACAGTCCCCCAATATTATAAGAGCCCAAATCAGTTCATTCTATTCCAATCTGGAAAAAAAGTTTAAAGCTAAAATTTTAAAGCCAGAAGAAGCTAAGGGCTGGGGATATACCTCCATGGTAGAGCATACTTATCATATATAAGGTCTTACCTTCAGTCTCTAACACCTAAAATAATTCCAGAAGGCAAGATTGCCATGAGCAATATAACAATCACTTGGGAGAATAAACAAACAGGCCAATCAAGAAAAGGACAAAGTTCCCAACTATCTATTGAACACAATAAATTCACCTACTGGTTGGTAAAAAGCTGATAATCACATCAGGAGATAAAAGAGTAAAGAAATATTTATTATTGGCAGCAAGTAAGGAAAGAACTGGAGATATTCTCAAAACAGTGCCTTTCCCAATGAAGAAAACAAGAAGATTTTATTGAGGAAACTTATTGTAATGAGAAAGCTATGCCATTTATATAAACCAGACATGTTTTTGTTTTTACGTGATGTCAAAATTTATTGAAAAGAAGCTCACAAGCTACATCAATTTCATCACCTTTATTTCACTAGATAAATTTAGTTTGTCATAGTAATCGTGGCTATCATAAATTCTTTTATTCCATTCCAATTATAATCACTAGTATGGTTAACACACAAATCATGTATCACACTAAAACAGTAGTATGAGGTTACAGAAAGCCTGAGAATGGGTTAAGGTGATCACAAGACTTAAAGAGCCAACATAAAGACACAAATGTAAGAGCCACTACAAGTGGTCTCAGCTAAGGGATTAAGAAACCAGTAGCAGAGCTGTTAAGGTACAGAATGTCAAGGCACAGAACTGTCAAAGTGAGGGTCTGAATTTATATTTCAAAGCGAACAATATCACAGGCAGGAAAAAACATGTTAAGCTAAAACCCAGGAACAGGTGGAGATTTGCAACTGTGACAATCTTTTGGGCATAAGCTGTACACTGCATAGACCCTGATAAAGTGATAGGTTGGTGCTGCCTTTGCTGTTTGAGATGCCTCTCCTTTTATGGGTCTTAGGTGAGGGGGTTACATTTGTTGTGTTTGATAAGCTTGCATGCCTGATTTTTCTGATATGATTTGATATGCCCATGTGTCCATATTTTCCTGATTTAATTTGATGTTTGCAGTGGTAATTTTTTATTAGCACAAATAATTTATTTATCAGTCAGTGTCTTAAGACTGTGCTGTGCACTAGGGCTTTGTCTTTTTGATAAATTCCATTTGTCCAATATCTGGTTATTGACTTGCCCAGACAAATTACTAAATCATTTTGCCTTAGCACTTGCACTCAAAATTGAGTAGTTCAGAACAAACTGCTGTTTTATAAATGGAGTTACTCAGGGCAAGAATGGAGTAACCCTGAAAAGACACAGCCTGCCCTCTATACTTAATGCATATTCATACAGGAATAATAGGTAGAGGCTAGCACATGTCTAAGCATGCTCACTCACTTTCAAGGTCATACCTCACATGTTCAGAGAATGGAGGAGGAGAACACCTTTGGGCGGAGAATTTAGTATCATAAAGAAAGAAGTTTACTCCAGGTTACTGTTACAGTTTAGATGTTAGGTATCCCCTAAAAGTTCATGTGTGAGACAATGCTAGGTTTAGAGGTGAAATCATTGAGTTATGAGAGCCTTAAACCAATCAGTAAATTAATTCCCTGACAGTGATCAACTGAGTGGTTACTGCAGGCTGGTAGAGTGTGACTGGAGGAGGTGGGTCATTTGGGATATGCCTTTGGAGGTATATATTTTGTATCTGGTGAATGGAGTCCCTCTCTGCTTCCTGATTGCAATGCCCTGAGCCAATTTCTTCCACAACACTCTTCCACCATGATATTCGCCTCACCTTGAGCCCTGAGGAATGAAGCTGGCCTCCTAAGGACTGGGACCTCTGAAACATGATCCCCCTAATAAGCTTTTCCTCCTCCAAAATTGTTCTTTTCAGATCTTTTAGTCACAGCAGCAAAAAAGCTGACTAAAACATTTACTTAGAAATACTGAGTTAGAGCAACAATGATTTTGGTTGTTTCCTTGTAAGTTTCTTGGAAACAAACAACAAACCCAACTTTGAAGGAGAATAAACAGGCATTTCAAGGGGCAGCAGCTTTCTCCACAAGCACTGGGATTGTCCCTGAAAGCACCTGCCTGGTAACTTACACTTTGACTTGACTTGCCCTGCTGGAACGAGTAAAATGGTTAGGGCTCAAAGAAGAGAGATAACACACCAGTAAATGATTCTGGGGAAAGATGAATAGATCTTTGAAAGAACAGACAACAGTTTATGAAAGCCTGTCTTGGTATGTGAGGCAGGATAGGTTAGGGACCCTTGCCCCAGACCCCGTCCCACCTCCATTGGTACAGCTGACATGAGCCTAAGGACTTCACTTTCATCCCACTCTGTTGTGGGCGAGGAGCTAACTTCTCACAGCCTGTGCAACAGCCATCACCTAGGTTCCCAAACAGCATGGTGTTAAATTCTGGTCCATTCTCCTATGCTAAAAATTGACCTCTGGTTGTAGAACTCCTGAAAGAGAGGATTCATGACAATTGAGTTTCTTTTTTTTGGTACTGGGGATTGAACTCAGGGGCACTCGACCACTGAGCCACATCCCCAGCCCTATTTTGTGTTTTATGTAGAGACAGGGTCTCACTGAGTCACTTAGCGCCTCGCCATTGCTGAGGCTGGCTTTGAACTCGCGATTCTCCTTTCTCAGCCTCCCTAAGTGCTGGGATTACAGGCTTGAGCCACCGCGCCTGGCTGACAATTGAGTTTCTTTTAAGGAATTTCCAGAAAAGGAATTCAGAGAAAGCTTTACTGTTCATTTTTGCTGTTTTTCAAGCTCTTTCAGCTGGAAGAAAGTGATATATAAAAGCAACATTTAGAGGTGGCATTTTCTGAACTCCTCTGAACATTAGAGGTTGGCTGTTAAGGATCACATAAATTATGGTTTGTTTGAGCCATTAAGGCAAGAAGGCCACTCTTCTGGTAATTTCTGGGTGAAATTCTCTGGTTGGAGAAAGCCCAGATCTTGCTAGCACTTGGTCTTGGATCACAGCCTCAGGATCAAACAGCCTCCTGGAGATGAGCATAACCTGCCAAATACAAAACCATCTGTTTACTGCAAGACCCCTGCCACACCAGAAACAAACACCAAAACAGGACTCCTCCCACACTGAAACTATACCTACAGATTGCCTTCAGTCTATACCATTATAAATAAAGCAAGCACGGGCCTTTTCTTTGTTAGAAGTCAGACCCTTCTGGTCAGCTCAATCAGTCATTACCTTGCTTTGAAAATATGTAATTCTTGCCTTTTTGTCTTTATTTCTTGATATATTACTTTCATAGCTTTAATTTGGCAGCCAGCCCATCCCTCCCACGGGTACCTTCTCCCTCACCCATGTAGGACGTGAGCGAGATTTGACTTTGTTTAATGAGTAATTCCTACATAACTGTTAAGAATGAATAAGTAAATTAGTTGACTGAAAATGGGACCAAAATTTATAAATGAACCTTTCATAGTTTCAAAAATCTTTTTCAGTAGCTTGAAATCTTAAAGTCATGTTATATTAGATTAAGTAATAGATATTCATGAAATGTCTGAGTCATTGCTAAGTAAAAATATCAAAGCATTAATTTCTGAACATAAGCTTAAAATATATATACTTTGGCATCTCACTTTTATATGGTAGAAAGAAACTAAATAGATTTGGCTCTGTTCATAAACATAAAAAATTTTAATAAGATAGAATCATGTTTCTAAAAATTATTAACGGTGCTCATCTAAAAAATGTTGATATAAAACATTTCATAATGTTTTATAGTTTTTGCTAGAAATTCAGATTGTCACATGAAACTGAGGGGAAACCTGAATAAACCCTGGAGTTTCACTTTCTTTTAATTACTTCCTTTTATCACCAATTTTAGAGGTCACCTAGTTGAGAAGTACATATCTATTAGCTTTGCTATCAATAACACCTTTGAGGGCTGGGGTTGGGGCTCATTGGTAGAGCACTTGCCTAGCATATGTGAGGCACTGGGTTTGATTCTCAGCACCGCATATAAATAAATAAAATAAGTCCATTGACAACTAAAACAATTTTAAAAAAAATAACATCTTTGATGTATAGTCACTTTGGTAGCAATTGTTTAAGTTGTTTTTTAGGAATTTGGAGCTAACCTTGTCTAGCTCAAATCAGTTGAAATCAAACACTTCACTTGTGCCTGCATGGGTATCTGATGAGTGACATTTTGAGGCCAAAGAGCTGAAAACTCTACCCTCAGATCATGCTAACACCACATTTTCTGAACATGCATCCTATGAAGACAAATGCAGTGTGAATTCATGCACAGATCACTGGTCACTTTGCTTTCCATGCCTCCAGTCACCTTTTCCCATACCACAGGCCACTCTGTTCCTTTATCCCATAAATACTCCTAAAACCTGTCCTCGGGGGAGGTGGATTTGAGACTTGGGGTTACTTCCTCATCAAGTATGGCCACCTTGTGAATAAACTGTTTCTGTCTTGCAAAACTCATCACCTCAGTGACTGGTATACTGCATGACAGGCAAAACAGGCCTCATTCAATAATACAGGATTAAAATTCCTAATTAATAAATGGTAAGTAAAACTAGAAATAATATGGGAAACAACACTGTGAGGGAAGTAAGTCCTGTTTTATAAAGGAATTCATAAAGCATGAGGATGCATTTTGGTTAAGGGGAAAAGAGTAATTTTTGCTCTGATGTAGAATGACCGTTGCATGATGGGAAAGAGAAAGGACAAATTCATGCATGTAAGAATTCCATGTATAGTTAAATGTGCTAAAACTTATTGTTATGGTTTGGATATGAGATATCCCCCCAAAGCTCCTGTGTTAATGCAGAAATATTCAGAGGTAAAATGATTAGATTGTGAGAGCTGTCACCTTACACTAGTGTGAATGGACTGATCACTATGGGCAGGAAGGGCTGGAGGAGGAGGGTCAGTGGGGACATGCTCTGGGAGGGTTTATCTTCCCTTTGCTGTCCCCTTTGCCCCCTCCCCCATTCTTCTTTCTGCTTCATGGCTGCTGTGAATGGAGCAGCTCTCCTCCACCATGCCATAATATGCTGCCTCACCTTGGGCCCAGAGCAATGAATTCAGCCAAGCATGAACTGAACCTCCAGAACCATGAGCCAAAATAAAATTTTCCGCTAAATTGTTCTCATCAGGTATTTTGGTCACAGCAACACAAAAGCTGACTAACACATTTATTAAATTTATTATAAGAGCTTTTGAAACATAAGCACTGATGTCAAAAGAACATTGATGCAAAACTAGAACTTGGCCTTTTTTAAAAACAAAACAAAACCAAAACAAAATAACAGAGTTTCTTGGGAGTGTTGATGAGAGACTATGAGAGATTTTCTTTGCCCTACAAGTGATCTCCCTAAGGAAAGAAAAAAGAAGAAATTATGTTTTATCAAGACAATTTCTTTCTTTTCTTCTTTCCTTCCTTTTTTTTTTTTAAACCAGGGTTTGAACCCATGGGTGCTTAACCACTGAGCCACATCCCCAGCCCTTTTATTTTGAGACAGCATCTTGCTAAATTGCTTAGGGTCTCACTAAGTTGCTGAATCCGGCTTTGAACTTGCAATCCTCCTGCATAAGTTTCCCAAGTTGCTGGGATTACAGGACCGTGCTACCGTGCCCAGTTTATCAAGATAATTTATTATATTTTGCTTTTTTATTAGGTCATTTGATTACTTTAGAAAACTAAGTCTGTAAGGTTTTTTTCCAGTTATGTAGCTTTTGTTTGCCTTTTATTGTTTCATAATGATCAATGTCATATTTAATCAAGTGTTCTTAAATCTTTTGATGTTTTTGACAAACTTCCTAAAGTCAAATTCTAACTTAAGTCTTTATGACCTCAAACTAACTTTGGGACATTACAGAGGGTTCCTGGAACATATGAGAAGGTCTGTAAAAAGGAAAAGTAGTAAACTAATCAGGCTGACTTAATATATTAAATGATATGGAGAATAATGTCAAATAACAAATGACATTTAACTTTCTTTAAGATGTATTTGTGTAAATATGTTACTGATATGTGTTCTAGAAGCTAAATAAAATTCCTGGACATCTGATACCCTATCAGTCATAATTTATGTTATTATGTTAGAATTTTATATGCCACAGAAATAGTCAAATCTCCTTGTTAACTACTAAGTACTATGAACTCTCACCAGAGTTTTAACCATGGCCATTTGAAGTCTTGTCATCCAGGACAGTTGCTTTACTCTGATGTCTTTATGAGAGCTTTTCTAAGCAAATATAATCCTCAAGTGCTTTCATTTTCAAGGAAATGCATGAAAAGTATTCTAACAATATAGGTTTCTGATAGCTTATGATTATGTCATAGGACTTGGTAAGAATTTCCAAAAGTTTAGTGAAAAAATTGATGGGTTCATGAAACTCCTAACCAGGATCAAACAGAACATTTAATTAGATGGGAATAAAAGATGATTGAGAATTGTTGCTGCTGTTATTAGTGCTGGTGGGAATCAAATCCAGGATCTTGCACATGCTAGGCAAGTGCTGTGTCCTTGAACTCTACCTCTGTCCAAGGATTAATTTTTTATGATTTTTTTTTGTTTGAAACATTGCTCATTCCCTGAACGTTTTATTTTCCAAATCGAAGAAAAATTTTCTCCTATGCAATATATAGCTTACAACAATTTGTTAAATAATACTTTGTGAACAGAAGTTAAATACTTTTCTTCCTATCTAAAATTGTGAAACAATTCATGAGTGCTCTTATTTTATTGTAATATAGTTATCTGCATAAATTCAGTAAGAATTTTTTTTGTATAAGGACACAATACTGCCTATGTTACCAGGACCTCTACTGAAATATCATATTTTACTGGATAGTGTTAAGAAACCAAGGTTGAATTTATAGAGCCATTGAACCCTTCTTGGAAAAAGTGGGCTGGTTTAAATATCTGGTTCCCCTATAGGGTTCCCAGCCTTGCAGTGAGTAAAGAACATCAATTCCTGGCAGGTCTAGGAAGTCACAATAGTTTGGGGACCTTGAGAAGAGAATTCACCCAAATATGCTGGTTTCAAAGGCACAGTCTGATGGCAAGTTGTTGGTTTGTTTTCCTTACCAGGAAAAACTTTAAAAGTCCAGTCTAAGATTCCTCATAAAAGTTTCAGCAAAGCAAACTTAAAGAGTCTACATGTCAATCACTGTTCTTATTGCACTAATGTAAATAATCATATTAAGTGTGATGAAGTTAAATGGATTTGCAAATTCATCCTGTGACTGTAGAAGAAAATACTATGTTTAGAACAAAATTTATTATACATCTGTTATTAGATGATAACCCTATTCATTGTATTTAAATTTTTATTATCCATGTATGGACTGGACTAGATCTTGAATTCTTCTTCTTATAGCTTTCTCCAATATCTGTCTATGACTCTCCAAGTAAAAACAAGAACTGCCCTGTTCCAGAAGCCCTGTAAGCTGGAGCTGGACTACTCAGTGTAAATATTAGGGGACAAACCTTGTGCCTGACATGTAGGTTATTCAAAGAGCTCACCAAAAACTTGATACCGTAATAGGAAATAAAATTGCAAATGAGCATGAGAAGGTAATGAACTTATAGTCTGAACCTCTTTTCCCAGGACATCAGAACAAGTCTCAAGTACTGAGACTCTATTCTTCTTAGGTGTTTCCTTGTTTATGTCAACCTCTTCTGCTTGGCAGGGTGATGCAATAATTAAAATTTCACAATCAGTAGCTTCTGCAGGTGGCTTGACAGATCTTGGATCTATGAGGTCAACCCAGATCTTAACATGATCTAAAATCTGCAGTCTACCCAGGGGCTGACTTGAACAACATCTTCAACGCAACTGTTTGTTCAAATTGTGCCTGCCATCTCTTTCATAGAGTTATATTTCTAGATCCACTTGTTCTCACTTCCTGGTTTAATTTAATTCACTC
>CM053410.1:44084906-44292908 GCA_028644305.1 Xerus rutilus
GGAATTGGAGAACATTATGCTTAGTTAAGTAAGCCAATCCCAAAAAACCAAATGCCGAATGTTCTCACTGATTAGTGGATAAGGATACATAAGGGGAGTGGGAACAGGAAACATAGGAGAAATACAGGAACTCTAGACGCGGCAGGGGGAGGTGGGAGGAAGGAAAGGGGAATGGGCATAGTATTGATGGTTGATTGAGATGGTCATTACTACCCCTGGTGCATGTATGAAGACACAAATGGTGTGACTTTATCTGGTTTGCAACCAGAGAAATGAAAAAACTGAGCTCTGTTTATGTACTATGACTTGAAACACATTTAAATAAAATAACTAAATAAAAAAAATAAAAATTCTTAAAAAAAAAAAAAAAGGTCCAAATGCTAAAGGATTGGTCACCAACCAGTGGCACAATTTGGAGGTGGCAGAACCTTTAGGAGGTAGGGCCTTCTGGGAGGAACTCAGATTATTGGAGGCATGTCCTTGGAGCGGACATTGGGGCTTCAGCCCCTTTCTCACTCTCTTTTTGCTCCCCAGGTACCATAAAATCAACCTTTCTCTGATATGTGCTCTTGCCATAATGTACTATACTGCCACCAGCCCAAAGTGATGGGGCCAGGCAGTATAGTACATCATGTGCTATACATGTGATGAACTAAAGCCTCTGAAACTTTGAGCCAACATCAATATTTCCTTTTTAAGTTAATTGCCTCAAGTATTTTGTCACAGGAGTGGAAAGCTGACTAACACAAGAACCAACCCCATATGTTCAGCTCATCAGAACATCATTCTATTTTTATTGAATGAAGTGTTGTCTGATTATACAGTCAAAAGTAAAAGCCGATTACATCTTCAATCTAAATTCACTGTAATTTTGTCTTTTGACACACAGAATATTTATTAATAACCTTCCACATGCTGTGAAGTGTTCTTGGCACTTGGGCTATACCTTTAAAATATATAACAAAAACTCCTGCCCTTATAAGCTTATATCCTTGTAGGGTAAGACTGACAATAAACATCAGTAGGTAAATTATGTAGATTATGAGAGGGTAAAAAATGCAATAAAAAAAGAAAAAGTACAAAGCATAAGGTTTTTTCAGGAATGCCTGAGGAGGAAGAGGTAGGTTGAAAGATGAAATTGTGAGATTTAAGCAAAGGCTTATTGGAAGTGAGGGCATATGTGAGTCAGCTTTTTGCCGCTGTGGCCAAAATAACCAACAAGTACGACTAAAAGGAGAAAACATTTATTTTGTGATCGTGGTTTCAGAGGTTTCAGTCCATAGTTGGCTCACTTCATTGCAGTAGGCCTGAGGTGAGGGAGAACATCATAGTGGAAGGGCATGGTGGAAGAAAGCTGCTCAGTTCATGGAAGTCAGATAACAGAAAGAGAGAGAGAGAGGGGACCAAGAGCCAGAAAGAAACAAGATATAGTGTCTAAGGATACACCTCAATGGCATACTTCATCTAAAGCCATGCCCCATCTGCTTATAATTACCATCTAGTTGTCCATTAAGCTATTAATGGATTAATCCAATAAATGGATTAATCCACTGATAAGGTCAGAGTCCTAATCAGTGCCTAAAAGCTCCACCTCTGAATCTTGCTGCACTGGGAAATCATGCTTTCAAAATATGAGCTTTTCATGGAACATTTCAGAACCAAACCATAATAGGACATAGGCAGGTGGACATCAGGTAGAGGGAACAGCAAGCACTCTGAGAGCTGAGACCATTCAGACCTTGTGAAGCATTCTCTAAAGTTGAGAATGATTGCAAAATGCACGCTATACCTCAACTTTAAAAGTAATTTGTCTATTTCAATATCTCCTTGTATTTGCTATTCAGTTCTCAATCAAAAAGGCAGTATTATCACTATCAACATGCAAGAAACAGGAGTTAATAAATCATGTCTGACATTTCCAGACAGAAATTTCTTTATGAGGACTAAACTTCAAGGTGCTTAGAAAACTAAATATTTTATAAGATTTGCAGCAAGAAAATGCCACAAGGACAAAATTTTAATGGCCAAAAAAAACAAAGGTATTGAAATATCTTTCTCTTTCTAAGTCATTTTCAACATATGAAAGAATTATATCTTGGCCTTTAAAATACAAGAAGAGATTATTGTTGACCACTAGAAATGTCTTTGCTTTTATTTAATTAAATTAATTAAACTAAGTTAGATTCATACCAAAAAGAGTAGAATTGTTTTATCTCAGACCTATGCCAGATAATTAGACAAATCCCACCCTCAGGGAATTCAGAGAGAGAAGCATGTACATAAATAACTGCAGTACAAATGTTAAGAAATAACAGAATGGCCATTCATCATGGTTTTGACAAACTTTACAAAGGAAGAGCATTAGAGGCACAATTTGAAAAATGACAGAAACAAACATTGTTGGCTGAGTGCCAGGCATTTCTCTAAGTTGTTTACAACTAGTAGCTCACTTTATCTTAACCACACTGCCGTGAGATAGAAATTATTTTCTATCATGTTTGTAGATGAGGAAACTAATGTACAGAGAGGTTAAGGAACTTGCCCAAGGTTAACATACTTAATAAGTAATCCATCCAAGAATAGAACCCACACAGTCAGGTTTTAGATGTGTGGCCTTAACTTCTGAACATCCACAGAAAAAGCAATGAGGTTCTAGAGAGCTGGCCCAGTGTTTGGGTTAGTGTTGGTGTGTGGTAAGGATGTCACCACTAGGAGGCGCTGCAAGGTCCATCCCAGTCTGTGTGATCAGCTTCAACATCCAATTGGATTGGACTACTGCTGCTAAAACATATGGGGAACACAAAACACCAGGCAGTCATAGCGATAGTGGTTGAATTATTATTTAAGTCTTGGTAGTGGAGCAGAATTTGGTAAAACACAACAATAACAACAAACAGAAAGCTACAATTTCAAAAAATTATGAACACAGGTACTCAAAATTGCTACTATCAGGATCCTTTCTGTGGGTCATGGCCATGTCACCAAATCCACTCCACACAAAGGGGCTCCAGAGCTAGAGGCACAGATCATTACTTTCTCTGGAGTAAGGAAGAAGAGGGAAAGGTCTGGAACAGAAGCTATAAAGGAGGAGGCCCGCCTGGGGGCAGCTCCCTGCAGATGCTCTGGCTTTTGAAAAGAAGACTGTGCTTACAGTCTTTTGTGTCTCCTGACAATGAATCTAAGCAGGGTAAAATGAGGACAATAAATCCTCACATTTGTGTTCCTCTTCTATATGCCATGTCATCTGGATGATTGTAAGTTTGTGCCCTTTTTCTAGAATCTGGCAAATCTTAACATATAAATATTAAAGGCCCTGGGGACTTAAACAAAAGACTCCTGTGCCACTATAACTACGCCTTCACCAGTACCTCTAACTCCCCTCTCCAGCCAAGGTGAATGATGCTTGCGCTTCAGCCATTCTGCACTCCAAGACTCTATGCATCTGCCTTTGTTCACTGGGTTCCCTCTGTTGGCAAACCTTTTTATTTTTATTTATTTATTTATTTTCTGTGATGTCAGGGATTGAACCCAGGGCCTTGCCGATAATAAGCACATGTGTAACAGAGCTCCTTTGGAATTAAAAGCTCTGAAATATTTTTCCTCCAACTTGGTGTTTGTTATTTTATCCATCTCAATAAAAGCTGAGAAACTAGCTGGGCATGGTGGCGCAAGCCTGTAATCCCAGCACTTAGGGAGGCTGAGACAGGAGAATCGCGAGTTCAAAGCCAGCCTCAGCAACGGCGAGGCGCTAAGCAACTCAGTGAGACCCTGTCTCTATATAAAACACACAATAGGGCTAGGAATGTGGCTCAGTGGTTGAGTGCCCCTGAGTTAAATCTCTAGTAACAAAAAAAAAAAAAAAAAGCTGAAAAACTGCCCCAAAAGCCCAACAAAGTTTGAAAAGAGAACTTATGACATGTTCTCTGGTTAGCACAGCTTAACTAAATGTGTATATGTTTATCTCCTGGCTTTTGTTTATAAACTGTAACCACTTCTATAAGGACCAGAGAAGACAGACCAGCTACTTCTCCCCAGTTTGGGGCAAACTGTGTTAAGCTAATTATTCCTTTTAAAATCATTTTTGTATTTCTTCTGTGAGCAGGTGAGCAAATCCAGTCATTCTGGATCCAGGCAGATTCCCTGGCTTGGCTGCCTGTAACACAGTTCTGCCACTGACCTCACTCCCTATCTCCTGAAAACTCTTCCTCATTCATCAAGATCTACCTCATGTCTGTAATATTGTTACAGGGCTGAGGCCTTCCAAGAAACTGAGCAATGGGAAGACTCCCTCTTCAGACCTCGATTCTTGCGATCAAGTCAGGAAGGTTTCAGACACATCTTTCAGAGTAACAGGAATGAGTTTATTACACAGGATGGGAGAGGGGGAAAGGGAACACTTTCAAGGGAGAGAGTGAGTCCTCGCAGAGAAGAGAGGGACAGTGTGCCTCTGGAGGGACATGCTGGAGAGAGGGACAGCTGGAGTGAGGGCATATATGAGTTAGCTTTTTGCCGCTGTGGCCAAAATAACCAACAAGTACGACTAAAAGGAGAAAACATTTATTTTGTGATTGTGGTTTCAGAAGTCTCAGTCCATAGTTGGCTCACTCCATTGCAGTGGGCCTGAGATGAGGGAGCACATCATAGTGGAAGGGCGTGGTGGAAGAAAGCTGCTCAGTTCATGGAAGTCAGGTAACAGAAAGAGAGAGAGAGAGGGGACCAAGAGCCAGAAAGAAACAAGATATAGTGCCTAAGTATACACCTCAATGGCATACTTCATCTAGCCATGCCCCATCTGCTTATAATTACCATCTAGTTGTCCATTAAGCTATTAATGGATTAATCCATTTATTGGATTAATTAATATTAATTTATTAATATTAATTTAGTGGATTAATCCATTTATTGGATTAATCCACTGATAAGGTCAGAGTCTTAATCAGTACCTAAAACTCCACCTCTGAATCTTGCTGCACTGGGAAATCATGCTTTCAAAATATGAGCTTCTCATGGAACATTTCAGAACCAAATCATAATAGGACATAGGCAGGTGGACATCAGGCGGACATCAGGACATAGGCATGTGCCACCGTGCCCATCAGATGACATCAGACTTTCAAGTTCCCATTTCTATGACCACTCTAGGTCACCTTGACCCTTGTTGACTGGTCCTAATCAAATTTTTTTTTAAATATTTTTTTAATTGTTGATGGATCTTTATTTTATTCATTTATTATTTATATGTGGTGCTGAGGCTCGAACCCAGTGCCTCACACATGCTAGGCAAGTGCTTTACCACTGAGCTATAGCCCCAGCCCCCTTAATTGAATTCCTAAAATCATAAATTCTTACAGGTTTGATGGTTAGGAGGAATTATCCTTTCTCTCTGAGTTTGGGGATCTGATCTGTGAAAAAGGTTACAAAAGTCTCCCTCTTCTGGATAACTTGGGTCCTCTTAGTGACATCATTTTGGGCCTGTATTTCTCCCACAGATTACGGGTAGTTTACTGAGGAATGTAACATATCCTGTCCACTTAATCAGGCAGGGCTGCAGGTAAATTGCTTCTTGGAAAAGAAAGCATGTGGAGGTCAGCCCATTGGGCCCATTTTATAGAATTATTCTCTTAACTTCATGTTCCCACCACTTGCATCTGTCTGTCCCCTGTCAATATCCCACTTTGTTTCCATCTAGGCTGAACATCACCTAACCCAAGGACATAAAATCTAAAATGCTCCAAAATCTGAAAATTTTTGAGCCTGAATATTATACTATAATTGGAAAAATCCACAGTATGAAACTGTTTTGCACACAAAATATGAAAAATATTGTATAAAATTACCTTCAGAGTATAAGAGGCATAAATGAATTTGTATTTAGACTGGGGTCCTATTCCCAAGATATCTCATTACACACATGCAAATATTCCAAAAGCCGAAAAAAATTCAAAATCTGTGACACTTCTGGTCCCAAACATTTCAGACAAAGGATTCTCAGCTTGTATTTAGTGTTACCCTCCATTGAATACTAACCACTTTGCCTACACCAGGAATCCTTAACCCTGAGCTCATGTGGGAACCTTGTAAAAGGTACAGTGCTTGGGTTCTAATCCATTATATTTGGACTCAGTTGGACCTGGGTGAGCTCTGGAGAGGGAAGATTTGAATTTCTGAAAGAGTAGGGTGCTTTAATTCATGCTCCTTCCCCAAATAGAACTTTATAGGACATTAAAATATTCCACCCCAGGGAACTTGGCTATAACTCAGTGGTAGGGTGCCTGCTTAGCATACACAAGGTTTGATCCCAGCATGGGGAAAAAATCCATCCAGTTGATTATTCAGAGAAACATCATACTATGTAGCCACAGGAAAGGCCACAGATATAAATAAAATTTACATCTTAGATAGTAAATGCCTTCCAGAGGCATTTCTAGCTGATATCCATCTCCCGTTTTCTGAGAGGGGTCTTTACACCAGAAGAAGAAGACATTAGGAGTACCCACACCTGACCTAGACTGAGATGACCACAGGACCACAGGTGACTGCTGCCCAAGTCCCATGCGGGCAGTGGAGACAAAGTTCCCCCAGGTGGAATGGGCTGGCTGAACAATAAAAGCTAAGAGAAATAAAATGGTGAAATAACCCCAGAACACAGAAAATAGTTTAAAAAGCAGGGGCAGGACGGGCCGACAGACCAGACAGGTCTGGCTTCTAATGAGAGGACAAGAGTGATGCCATTTTGTGACTCTGAGCCTTTGTCCTCAACCCAGCAGCCCCCGCCCAGATCCTGAAAAATTGCGACACACTTAATGACACTCTGCTCTGGCGCCAGTGAGTTGGTTCGCAATCTGGGCCAACCAATCAGGAAATTAAGCGTAGGGCCCACCATAGCCAAACCCATCAGCCTAAAGGCCAACTGACCTCATACTGACCACACTCACCCTTATCCAATCCTGTAGCGACAAGACCACTGTCCCCCTGCATGCGCTTTCCCTTACCCAATCATGTAACGCCAAGGCATGTACTCCCCTGCTTGCGACTGTAATCCATAAAAATCCCTGCTCCCCTAGAATCGGGGCCACACCTCCCTACCCGCTGCATCGGCGAAAGTATGCGGACCCTGCTCGAGCTTGAATTAAAGACCCTTTTGTGATTACATCGGAATCAGACTCCTGGTGGTCTCTGGTGGTCTCGTGAGTCTGGGCATTACACTAACATCTAACAAAATGGAGCCCGCGTGTGCTTTATTTATATCAGGGAACTTACCTAGATGGGAAAAAGGTGGGGGCTGGCTCAGTTCCTAACAGGACACGCCCATTTCCAGTACTGCAGTGAGGACTTTCATAGCAGAGCGGAAGGGGTGGGGCACTTGCATTGGGCGGTCTTACAACTACAGAGGTGCTACAGGAAGTTTGAAATGCCATCCCCACCTCCTCCCCAATGCATGCTAAGGTCCTCACACATTCCACAGATGGCTTCCTGGAGGTGACTGTTACCTAGGAGACTTCATTTGCATAATACCACAACCCTGGCTTCGGAGCACATCCTCCCTGCAACTTTCCACAGCCCATGCCACACCCTTCCTCCCAGAAGCCTAAGCTCCAATCCCTTAGAACTCCACACAAGTCAGTCATCTCACCCTTCTTTGAGTCTAATCCTATGCCTCATGCATATAATAAAATTTGTGTGTTATTCTTCCTGTTATCTGTCCATTGCCAGTTTATTTCATAGATGCAATTATTGAAACTTCAGAGGGCAGAGAGTCCATTTAAAATTTCCCTACAACTTCAATCTCAAATTCTGTATTTATTGAATGCATAAGACAGGCAGCATTCACAACCACTAGGAGTCAGGTACTATCATTATCCTCATTTTCTGTATTTATTGAATGCATAAGACAGGCAGCATTCACAACCACTAGGAGTCAGGTACTATCATTATCCCCATTTTCAGTGGAGAAACTGAGGCTCAGGATATTAAGTGATCTGCCTGGAGAGTAACTTGAATTTAATTCTTCTGATTCAGAGCCCAATGTTCTGCCTGGGCTTAAGGGAGAAGGACAATACCCAACAATGTTCCCCTTGAAGATGTGTTAGGGGACAGACAGATGCAAGTGGTGGGAACATGCAGTTAAGAGAATAATTCTATAAAATGGGCCCACTGGGCTGACCTCTACATGCTTTCTTTTCTTACCTGCAGCCTTGTCTGATTTAAGTGGACAAGATATGTCACATCCCTCAACAAACTACCTGTTATCTGTGGGAGCAACGCAGGCCCCAAAACAATGTCACTAAGAGGAACCCAAAGTAACCCAGAAGGGGGAGACTTTTGTGACCCTTTTCATAGATCAGATCCCCAAAATCAGGGAAATAAGGATAATTCCTCCTAACCGTCAAACCTGTAAGAATTTATGATTAAGAATTCAATTAGGACCAGTCAACATGGGTCAAGGTGACCTAGAGTGGTCATAGAAATGGGAACTTGAAAGTCTGATATGTGCCCATATGACAGGCACAGTGGCACATGCCTATAACCCCAGCCGCTTGCGAGGCTGAAGTAGGAAGATTGCGACTTCAAAGCCAGCTTCAGAAACTTAGCAAGGCCTTAAGCAACTCAGCAAGACCCCGTCTCTAAATAAAACATAAAAAGGGCTGGAGATGTGGCTCAGTGGTTAAGCCCCCCTGGGTTCAATTCCCAATTTAAAAAAGAAAAAGAAAAAGAAAGTCTGATGTCATCCTGCTGTCAATCAAGTGTCAAGAGGTAGACCTGGGAGGGACTCTCTGGAAACTTTTCTGGGATCCTCAATAAATCTGGAGTGCAGGAGAAACAAGCTATCCCTCTCTTCTCCGAGAGGACTCACTCTCCCCTTTCTCTTTTCCCATCCTGTGTAATAAACTCATTGCCTTTTACTCTGAGCAACATGTCTGAACTGACTTGATTGCAAGAATCGGGGTTTGAAGCGGGGTGATCTTCACACTGCCTCAGTTTCTGTGAAGGCCGAGAGAGTCTGTAACAGATAGGCACTGGGAGAGTCTGCCCCATTTAAAGGAAAATATCCTCTTTTGGCTATTTTGATATCATGCTAGGGGAGGAACTTATGCTGTCCTGGTCCTCTATAACCTGTCTAGAATTTCGAAGGTTCTCCTTAAAACTCAAGCTTCCTTAAAACTTGCACTGTCTTGTTTTTAATGAATTATGAGACATCATTTATTCATAACCCATCTACAGCTGCCTTTATGGGACAGAAAATGGACTACTTGCCAAAGTAATTACCCTTTTTATAGACTTAGGACAAATGCTCAAAGCCTATCCCTTTTCTAAATGGCTGGTGTGCTGAGTTTCTACTCTGCTGTTTGACCTCCCTGAGTCTCTATGCTTGTTATGGATCCTATTTTGGATGATTTTTCTAATTTACCCTAAAAACCAGACTGAACTGACTGACTCAGAAATCTGGCTTCTTCCTGCCACACATGGAGAATTTTAAGCAAAAGGCTGTCCCTCTCTCAACAGTCTTGTCACACTGGCTCATCACTTGCTTTCCATGACGATATTATTTGGGTGTGTAGTTCAGTTACCCAGCCAGGCAGCAAGAGGGAAGCTTTCCCCATTTATTCATTTGGGCATTCATGCCAAAAGAAAAATCTGTATTAAAAAGTTTGTTTCAATATTTCTATTTAGTAGTTATATTTAATGTTAATATTTATAGATGTATAGGTATAGAGCAGTAATGTAATTGAATGCACCAGGTTCTCCTTTCGGTAAGGGCAAAGTCAATGAGCACAACTCAGAATATGAAAGCATAGAGAAAGTGCAGCACCAGAGTTAATTTGCAAAGTAGTGCTGACCTCAAACAAAGAACACAAGGGGATTTTATTGAGAAACCTATACATATTCATATAGGAAAGCACATCTAGGAGTGGGCACATTCCTGAGCATGCTCAGTTTAAGGTCATAAGTCACATTCAAAAAGAAAGATGTGTTCAGCATGCTCACTTTAGGGTCCTAAGTCGCATGTTCCTAAAGGAAGATGACACCAGTGCTTCTGGGCACAGGATTTCCTATTATAATGATCAAAGTTTACTCTGTCACCTAAAAGAATGAGTCAGGAAGACTCAGTGACCTTGGCTGAGTCCATGTAAGTTTCTCCAAAGAGTCTTAATTGAAATGAAAAGAAAGAACAATTCTGAAAGGCTTGTTAATAGTCTTTTAAAGGAGTAGTGCTTTCTCCCCTGGAAGTATAGGCGTTGGCCCTAAAAAGTGCCTGTCTCTCTCTTAGCAACTAACATATTCATATTATTTCCAAAATGAACTGAACACTGTTGAAGCTGCTGCTGTCGTTTTTTCTTTGACACATCCATTTGTACTTCAAGTTTTACAAGATTTGAAATCTAAAATCCTTCACACACCATATATATATATATATATTTATTTATATATATATATATATTATATATATATATTTTTATATATATATATAATATATATTTTTTTCTTTTGCAGTGTTTGGATTGAACCCTGGTACTCACACACACTAGGCAAATGCTCCATCACCGAGCTACTTCCTCAAGCCCCACATATAATTTTTAAAAAGTAGTATCAAATCAGTATTTTAAAAAGTAGAGCTAAGAAATCCAGTAGAATTGCAAATATATTCTAGATAGCATTTCACTGGTTTGGATTAGTTAAGAAAAAGGATTTTAAAATTCAAATCTGATAGGCCTGTAGTCAACATTATCCTAGTATTTTGTTCTCTGACCATCCCTCAGAAATTGCCAGGTTTGGCTCTTATTTCTTCTTTCCTATGATGATGAAAAAGACTTTGAATTCAGCTTTAGAGTTTGTCTAAAGATTAACCTGTAAATGAACAGTAAGAAGTCTCAAAATGCTTGTTAGCTCTTAAAAAAACTAATTGGGATTTCATTAAGTTGGGATGGCTCCAGTGCCTTGGGTCTCCACATCAGCAAACCAAAATCCAGTGTAAATGGCAAAATGAAACTTAAGCTAAATCAGTTAAAATCTTCCAACTAACCTCTAACTAGGACCTTTCCACTTTGACCAATTACATATTTTCCTTTCCTTGTTTCCACAAACACCTTATAAAAGTTCTCCTCCCTCCTCTGCCCTTGACCTCAGAGAGCTGAACCATTTATACTCTGGTGCCACCGGATTTGTGAAGTGTTGTCTATGTAAACTCTCTAAAATTTTAATGTGCTTATATTTATCTTTTCACATAATCTATGATGTAGAGATTTTCAAGCTGTATTCAGGGATGATAATTATGCTATAAGCAGCTGGGAGATTTTAGGTGAGTCACTGAGCCCCTTCTTGGCCCAGGTTTCCTGTGAAATGAAGCATCTGTGAATCTCTGACAAGAAACCAGGGAGAATGGAGTAGTCTGTATATGGGAAAGGGGAATTTTGTATCCTATGAAACATTTAGCAAGAGTTCTATCATCCTGTGTAGAAAACGTAGAGTGTATAACTATCTAGGTCCAGCCCACCCTTGAGCATCTGATCTCACCCGCTCCTTAGAGAAAGAAGGGGAGGGGGACTGGTGAAAAGAGGAGAGAATGGGGGAATGAAAGGGAATGAGGAATGTAAGGAAAGGAAAATGAACTAATGAATGAGTGAGTGCATGAACTAAAGATGCAGGCAGGTCTATGGAGTGGAGGTGATGGGTTATGCACACTCACTGAGCCTGAGAGGGGCGGATCTGGGAAGAAGTTACAGCTGACTGCGTCTCTAGGTCCTTTGGCCTTTCAGGGTGTTTTAGCCACTTCTGTGGAGGAGGTGAAGTCACTCTGCCCCTAGTCTGTAGCCCCATGACCCTTTGGAGACTGCAGAAAATGTCTCAAACTGAAGAGGGTCGGTCAGGGCACACAACAATGCAACTTTCTCAAGGTTGCTTTTTTTCTTAAGGATTTTTAAATGATGGCTGTAATTCCAGAAAGTGGGTGTTTAAATCAGAACAGAAGGGAATCTAAAGTTTATTGAATTCCACCTTTTAATTTTATGGGTGAAGAAAACAGGGGCTGTATTTCATTGCATCGTACTTGGAATAAAGCTTCAAGTGTCTGAAGACTTCATAAACATGAGTGTTCAGTATTAATGACAAACTTTGCAGAGGACTTCCAATGAAAGGGGACCAGTTAATGTCTGTGCTATTTCACAACTGATTCTATTTTGAATCTTCCCAACTGGATTGCAAATGTATCAAGGACAGAGATGATGATGAGCTTCTTCGTTTTG
This sequence comes from Xerus rutilus, assembly GCA_028644305.1. Classification (NCBI taxonomy): domain Eukaryota; kingdom Metazoa; phylum Chordata; class Mammalia; order Rodentia; family Sciuridae; genus Xerus; species Xerus rutilus. The sequence goes on from CM053410.1 coordinate 44,097,149, forward strand.
CATCAAATTCACATTTCTGCACACTGCACATGCTCATAAACATGCAACACCTTAATCATAAGATGCACATAATACCAATACCTGTGCATCATGCACACACTTGGCCATACATATGCACATGTGTATGTGTGTACACACACATGCATGGACCACACATACGTGTACACATGCATACATGTACTCACACACATGCCAGGCCTGCAATACACAGTGCACATGTTTGTTAATGTGCATGTGTATACACAGAGACCTACACCAGGCTCGCAATGCACAATTGCACATACCCTTTAAGTTCCATTGTCTGGGCCAGTCCACAAGGCCATGATTGATTTCACTGAACACATTTATTGTTATTAGTTGTTAGCTCTTTGAGAAAAACCTACACATATTCTTGAGAACTTCAATCAAGGACTAAAAAATTATAATAGACTCTGAAGAAAAGTCATTTTTGTAAGAAAATAAGACAGCCTCCAAATACTTCTACCATATAACAGCATCTGTGGGAGATTTATTCAGAACTAAAGTTCTGAACATCAGGTGCTTTTTCTGAGGGAAGGAGAAACACCTGCTTCCCCCAGGGAAGAGAGACACAAAAGTAATAATAACAAGAACAGCAATAAGCCTGTGTTCCATCCACCCTCCCAACAAAGTGATGATTTATAACATAATTCAATCATTTCACTGGTCTTCCATAGACTTTACAGGATCTTCCCCTCTTGCTCAAATTCCAACCCAAAGTTTGAATGATGACTTTCAAGGCCTCCATAATCTTACCCCATGACCTCACTGCCCTCCTCTCCCTCTTCTCCAGTCCCTCTGACTCCTTCCTATTGGGGTCAGGAGGCAAACTAAACAAGACTTAGCATTGCCATTGCCTCTGCCTGGAATACCTTTTCTCAAAGCAGATATACTCTCCCTCTGTCCTACAATCCCTGGCCAACCTTGCTCTACAAAGTAGCACAGTCCCAACCTCTCCCTCTCTATCCCTTACTCTCTCTTTACTTTTGTTTGAGATCCTCATCACTACCTGTATTATAATATCTTTATGTTATAATCCACTCACTAGGCTACAGGATCTTCGGGACCTGCAACAGTGCCCCCAGCAGGTACTACTAAGTACAAAATACTGTAAGTCTATGGTGAATGACTAAATGAACTTACTGAGCATTTACTATGCTCCAGGCACTTTTTAAAGTGCATTACATGCTTTATTTAGTACTTACTTTATAGAATAGGCATTTGTATTGTTCTCATTTTACAGATAAAGAAACTAAAGCTCAGAGAGGTCAAGTAACGTGCCCAAAATGACATCATGAAATAAAAATACTCACATATTCATTCACAAATTCTCACCTCCCTGAGCTCCCCATGTGTTTTAGTAATAATAACAATTCTTACACTTGTCAAGTTCTTACTATGTTCTAGGAACACTGTGAAGTATTTTACATGTATTATTTTATGTAATCTTCATTTGTAGTAAATCCCATTATTATTCCCTTTCATTCCTGAGAAAACCAAAGCACAGAGAAGTTGAGCAGCTTAATCAAAATTCCACAGCTAATAAGGAGCAGGACTAGATTTGAACCCAGGCAAACTGAACTCACTCTTCCTATGCCCATTAGAACATGCTATATTCAATCAACTCTAGGATGTCCGTAGCTTTCTTATCCTTACTGAGCATATCTAAAGTGCAAATATCTACTTTAAAGAATTTTAATATTCACCTTACATCTGCTTTGACTTCAAAGCACTCATTATGCATTGTGAAGAATCAAAAAAAAAAGAAAAGAAGAAATAAAGAAAATACAGTTACTGACCTCTAAGAGCTCACAATTTATGAAAAAGTTAAGAACCCAAGTGAATTTGACCAAAAGCAGATGGGGTGACCAGTCCCATTAGAACAAAATTGCATGCATACTATTATAAATGTTTCCCCAGAGGGGTAACATAGCTGAGTTATGTAAATGCATCTGTTTTCTAATGTGTGTGTGTGTGTGTGTGTGTGTGTGTGTGTGTGTGTGTGTGTGTGTGTAAAGAGAGAGAGAGAGAGAGAAATTAATACCAAATATAGTCTTCGATAGTTCTAAGGGAACTATCGAAGGCGCTAAGGGAATTTTGTAGTTCTTTGCATTGTCTTAAACATGTGGAAGGTAGAGCAAGGTGACCTGAATGCTTGATGACCTTAAGACCTACTCTCAAAAATCTGTGCGCTTTGAATACTGGTGTGAAAAACTTCTCTATTTGTCTTTGTCCCTCTGCAGAGTAAAGAAAAAAACCCCAATATTTGAACATTCTGACAGGTCAGAATCTGGAACATCAGAATTCTGCCCCACAAAGCATCTTTGACCACAATGACTGGAATGCAGAAGATTCTCAAATGCGTGTTATCCCTCTCATTCATCCAAACGTCTTTCCTTAATATTTTTTCCCATGAGTGTCCTCTGTTGAACCAAGTTTAGGGTATCTTTCAACAGTCTGTTTGCAAACGGTGATCCTGATCACTAGATCTGGGTGGTCTGATGAGCTAAAACACGACAAGAGGGTTCTGCAGCCCCGACGCGGGTAAAAGTTCACAGCAACAGCAACATGAGCTGGGCAATCCCATACAGGGCAGGCTGTAGCACTTTGGGACAGTGTGGTACAATGCAAAGAGCATAGCCTTCCTTCCTCCCTTCCTCTCTCCCTCCCTCCCTCCCTCCCTTCCTTCCTTCCTCCCTTTTTTCCTTCCTTCAACACTGGGGATGAAACCCAGGGCTTCACACATTCTAGGCAAGCACTCTACCCATGAGCTATACCCCTAGCTAGAGCACAGGTTTAGAAATCAGAAAGACCCAGGTTAAAATTCTACCACAACAGATATTGTGTATGCTGTTTAACTTCAGCTTCTTGGTCTTCTGTATAGGAGCCATACTCATACAAAGATACGTAGCAAAAGTGAAAAAGGTGAATATATGTAAGCACATCTTGACAGAATGTTTAGCATATGACACCACCAAAGGCAGAAGAAAAAGAGAAGGAGAAGGGGATGGGGAGAGAGGAACAGTGGAAGGAGCAGAAAATTGAATCTATTTCTGTGAAATAGATTACCCCAAAACTTAGCAGCTTAAAACAACCAACATTTATCATCTCCTGCAGTTGTTGTGGGTCAGGATGTGGGAGCAGCTCAGCTGGGTGGCTCTGGCACAGGGTCTCTTGTGAGTTTTCAGTTAAGCTGTCAGTGGGGCTGTAGCCCAGCCAGGGCTGGAAGAGCCACTTCCAAGCTCACTAGCATAGCTGTTGCCAGGCCTCAGAAGACTTGCTTCCAAGTTCACTCACATGTTGCTAACAGGCTTCATTCCTTGCCATATGGGCCTCTCCACAAACTGCCTGAGACATTATATGGCAGTTGATGATCCAAAAAGGAGAAAGAAAGGCAGAATGCCCAAAATGGAAATCACAGTCTGTTTATAACCTGATCTTGGTGATGAGATCCAATTACTTTTGCTATGCTCTATTTGTTAGAAATGAATCAGTAAATCCAACCCACAATCAAGAGGAAGGGATTGACTGTATGAAGGCACGAATACCAGGATATGGGGATGATTTGTGGCCATTTGAGAGAGTGCCTATCACACTTTCTGTCCCTCAAACTAGCTCTCTCGAGGCTCAGGAATAAAGTGCTCACTGTTGGGAGGTGCTACAGTCTGAATGTCCTCCACTCAGTTTCTTATGTTGAAACCTATTCCCAATGCAATAGTATTCAGAAAGAGGATCCTTTAGGAGGCCATTAGTTCATAGGGGCATAGCTCTCATGAATGAGATCACTTTCCTTATGAGAGGGATCCCATCCATCCTTTCCTCCATGTAGCGACACATAAAAGGAACTATTTATGAAGCAGAGAGCCGTCACCAGACACTAATCTTGATCTTAGACTTCGTAGACTCCAGAACTATGAAGAAGAAATTTCTGTTGTTTATACATTGCCCAGTTTAAGGTATTTTGTTGGAGCAGCTTGAACATACTAAGACTGGAGGTGTAGTTGTATGTGTAATTCTGCCTGTACAAGATTCTTCTTAATCTTAATTTTGTGATACTTTGAAGTATGTACTTTTTTCTGTAAACAGATTTACTTCTACTTGGTCCAAGGCTTAGATGGCTTCAGAGTAGTGAAGAAGCTGCCTGGAGAGAAAAGCTCAGGCAGAAATCCTGACAGCAAGAGGTGCAGAGGAGCCCTTTAAAGGCTGCCAGGCTATGGAGGACACTAGTCATGCTTGAGGATGAACTCTTCCTGGAGAGAGCACCCAGCCTGGGGAAGACAGATCAGGTGGTTGTCTCTCCCTCCTTCTCTTTTTATGTTCTTTTTTGCAGTGTTGAGGATCAATCAGGGCTTCACACATACTAGGCAAGTGCTATTCCACTGGGGTACACCCCTACTACCCCATGTGTTTTCTTCTAAGAGTTTTATAGTTTTAGACTTTACATTTAGGTTAGGGATCTGTTTTGAGTTACTTTCCACATATGATATTAGGTAAGGGTCCAACATCATTCTTTTGCATGAGGATAACCAATTTTCCCAGCACTATTTGTTTTAAAAAAAAATCTTTTTTTTCTTTATTGAATGGTCTTGATGCCCTTACTGAAAATTATTTGAGCATACACACAAGGGTCTCTACTTCTGGACTCTCTTCTAGTCCATCATTCTACATTTCTGTTTTTATGTCAGTACCACACTGTTTTGATTACTTTCTGGTAAATTCTGAAATCAGGCAGTGTGAGTTCTCTTGTTTTGTTCTCCTTTTTCCAGAATTTGTTTCTTTTTCAGGATTATTTTGCTATTTATGGTCCCTTGAGAATCTACAAGAATTTGAGGATAAATTATTCCATTTCTGCAAAAGAAAGAAAGAAAGTTACTGGGATTTTTCTAGGGACTGCTATTAATCTCTAGAAAAGTTAGGGTGAAATTGACATCTTAGTGATTCTCCACTTTATTTTTAAAACAAGGATTTCAAGGTTGTTTGTTTTAAAAAGTAGTACATTTAAGCATCAAAAAGGCAAAAGTAAAATTATATGAAAATAGAAAGGACTGATGAGTCTGGAGATTTCGTAAACTCCTGGTGGACTTGTAAATTGCCACAACTACCTTTTAAAGTAATTTTTCAATATATGATGGGATAAATTCCTTGAAAAGCCCTTATAAGGATGCAAGTAAGCAAAAAACCTTTTTACTGCAATAAAAAATTATCTCTCAAATCTCAGTGGCTTGCAAGAAGAGACATTTATTTCTCATCCATGTTATTTGAGAACTATAGGTGAGCTGAAGCTCAGCTGGGCTAAACTGAACTCCAATGAGATTAACTAGAATCTACTGAATTCAGCTGGGTTCCACATGTCTTTCCATTCAGCAACCCTAGTTGAAGAATTAATTGGTCGGTATCTGAGTTAAGACAGCTCATGATGGAAAACAGAAGATCAAGGGAAGAAGAGTCAAACCATAAAAGTATTTGTAGAGCATCTGTCCCAATGGGTCATAATGTGTAATGATAAAATAATATGGTGTACTATAGTCTACCTTCTTGGGTAAAAATACTTCCCTTCACAAGCAAAATTTCCCCACCTTATTCCTAAGACACCTCAAGCCTTATTCAACTAAATATCAGGCTTAAAGTTCAGATCTCATGCCAACCATCAGGTTCAGACATAGTTCTTTTCAAGTCATAGAAGACTCACAAACTAAAATGATAAATTATCTGGCCCTCATATGTCCATTACACAATGGTAGAACCAGATAATAGCAATTAACACCCCAGGTTGAAAAGGGGAATAAGAGGCACAAAGGTCTAGCCACTGATCCATGGCAATTCTGAAATCCTGTTGGGAAAATTTTGGAGGTGATAGGGGGAAATGTATGCTTCAGTTATGCATTGTTTCGGGAATATCTTTCTAGTTTGTCTGATTCTGAGTCTGTGGTGGTTCAGTGTCTTTCATTGCCTTTGAGCTATTCTATAACTTTGTAAGTTGTAGATATATGATAGTAATGCAAAATAATTCTTATATATAGATATGCAAAAAATTCTGTCCAGTGAAGGTTCAACTCACTTCCCTCTCAAGAGTGGAAAAAGTGAGTTTTGTCTGCATTTGCACATTCCTGATCTATAAACATATCTACTCTTTGCATTCTTAGCAACATCTGCCTGGTTTCCTCAAAATAATGACTTAAATAAAATCTTCTAACACATGTTCATTTTCTGTCTGTTCATTTAAAAAAAAATCCTCAAATAAGGAAAGGATGCTCTTGGACTGGGAGTACCTCCTTGGTCATTTTTCTCCATAGTTCTTTGTTCTACTTTGAACTTCAGTTTCCATCAGCTTTTCTACCCATGAACGAAGAGAATATTGGAGAATATGCCCTGCTTGGCAGCTGAGCAGCTTTCTCAGCCTGCTCCCTGCCTATAGAAAGTTAGGAGCCCAATGGTTGTTTTACCTCTTGAGCTATCACCATTTCTATTAATTCAGACTGGTCGCATTTGTGGCAAAACAGTTATCTTAAGGGAATTCATGTTTTGCTCTCTATTTGATTCCAGTTGCTCCATGTACCAAGAGGTACCCACCTTTATTTCGAGGCCTTGCCATTTTCTCTCTAAATTAATTTTAGATACTTCTGCTTATTCAGCTTCTGTAGGACCATGCTATCAGTCTTTTTTTCCCTGAGCTGTTTTGTTCAATTCAAAGGATTTCCTAGATGGCACCTTAATCTAGTAGATGACTAGTATGCCTTTTCCTCCAGGCTGTGTCTTGATTTGAAATGCTTAATAATTGTATCTTTCAATCCTGAAAATCTCAGAATATCTGGATTCTTTTTTATCACTCACCCCTACACCTTTAAAATATGTTTTCAAATAGATCAATTTGATTTTATCAAAATTAAGAAATATTGTTAAGAGAATAAAAAGACAAGCCACCAATGGGAAGAAAATATTTATAAATAATATTTATGATAATGGACTTGTATCTAGAATATATAAATAACTCAAAACTCAATAATTAAAAAACAATTTTTAAAATGGTACAAAAGTTTTGAACAGATATAACACCAAAAAATCCAGTTGGCAAATAAGCATATGAAGAACTCTTCTTACAGCATGATGGACCATTAAGAAAATACAAACTTCAGCCTTGAGATATCATTACTTAGCTATTGGAATGGCTAAAAGTGAAAACACCAACAATACCAAGTGCTGGAGAGAATGCAGAGCATTTGAAATGCTTTTCTACACACTGCTGGTAGAAAAATAAAATGTATAACCACCAAGGAAATAATTTTCCTATAAATTTAAACACATACTTATCATAGGACCCAGCATATGATGTTTATATGATTCAGCATGTTACTCACTCCTAGATATTTATCCAAAGGAAATGAAAACTTAAGTTCACATAAAAATGTTTATAGTACCTTTATTTGCATTTGTCCCAAACTATGAAGAACCCAAATGTCTTTCAATAGGTGAATAAATAAATTGATTTTACAATCAAGTAATACCTAGAAATAAAAGGGTCAAACTATTGATAACACAACAACATAAATTACTCTCAAATGCATTATGCTAAGTGAAAGAAGGCAGACTTCAAGGCTACCTATTAGGATTCTATTAATAGGACATTCTAGAAAAGATAAATCTCTACAGACAGAAAAGAAATGAGCAGGTCTAAGCGGTGGGGCTGGAGGCAATGAATTGACTTCAAAGAATAGTTGGGAATTTTTTTGGAATGATAGAATGGTTTTATAGCTTGAGTTTGGTGATAGTCACATAACTGTATGCATTTGTCAAAATTTACAGGCTATCCCTAAAACAGATAAATTTTATTGTGAATAAATTATACTTAAATAGGTAACTCTTCCCAAGCTGGCACACAACAAGGAGGCCATGTTCAGCTTGTGTGTCAAGACTTTGAAGCACAACAGTGAGAGGGCAGATGAACTTGAGGCCAGCATCTCCCAGGTTCTTTTGGAGCTGAAAGGGAATTCAGACTTCAAGGATCAGCCATGGGAGCTGAACATCACAGCAGCCAAGGAAATTGAAGTGGATAGTAGTTGGAAAACTATCATAATCTTTGTTCCAGTTTTTCAAAACTGAAATCTTTCCAGAAAATCCAGGTATGACTAATACATGTATTGGAGAAGATTTTCAGTGGGAAGAATCATTGCTCAGAGAATTCTGCATAAGCCAACTCTAAACAGCCACATAAAAAATAAGCAAAAGCTTCCCTGCAGCCACACTCTGACAGCTGTGCAATGCAATCCCTGAGGATTTGGTGTCCCCAGGTGAAATTGGGCAAGAGAATCTATGAGCAACTGGAACGCGGCCAGCTCATAAAGGTTTATTTGTACAAAGCACATCTGAGCAGTATAGGTCACAAGGCTGAAACCTTTTCTGGTGTCTATAAGAAGCTCACAGGCAAGGATGTTAATTTTGAATTCCTAGAGTTTTAGTTGTAAATAAAAATGACTAAAGTATCATTCATACTAAAAAATAAAAGCTATTTTTTTTGAGTTTTAATAGGACTTTATCTAATACAGCTAATTACAACTAACTGAAATCATGAATGTTTGGCCTTGAAAGTTTTCATTGAAAGACACAAATTCATTGCATACATTTTTGACAGTTTTACCAAATGAACTACATAACATAGCCATGTTAGCAGTCTCTGGAGGCTTAAGCTATATATTTTAGGTTTTATTATGGCAGCAACGTACTCTTACAGTTCTATTAAGGTGCCAGTCAGCTTTTGCTATAGCAACTAACAATCCTCAAATTCCAGTGGATTACAACCACAGACATTTCTCTTTCTCATATAACTCAAGGGCTGTAGTTCTGCTGATCCTGGCTGGGTTTGGCTGGCCTCATTTCAGTTCTATGTATCTTCTCATATTGTCTCCCAGGGTAAAGGAGCAGCTACTATCTGGGACATGGTGTTCTCATAATACAGGGAAAAACCTCAATAGAGGAAGAACTAAACCACATGAATACATTGAATACAAATACATTGCTCACACACGGCATAAGTTCCATTTACCAAAGCAAGTCACACAACCAGGCACAAAGTCAATACAATACAGAAGAACACTCTGCATTTTGGAGAGCTTGGCAAGGACTTGAGTAAAAATTGTGGACAAGTAATACAACTGAACTCAAGAACCATATACAAGGGCGGTTGTACCCTGTATTAGAAAAAAAAAAGCCTAGAAAAATATCAAAGGGAAATGAATAAATGAAATTGTGGCCACACATGAACTTTTAAAAACTAGTTAAAAAGTGAACAGGCTATATTCATATCCATTTATCTATGTCATCATAGATCTCAAAAATATAATGTTGAGTGAAGAAATCAAGCTGTTTTGTTGATTACTGTAACATTTCAGTGACATATAAACAGGTAGGAAATGAAGAGAGAGATCAAATCAAGTTCTTGGTACATTTTTAAAAGGACATAACAATTCAGCTAGTTTGCAAGGTTCCCACAGAGAGAAAACAGATGAAACTTGTGTTGATGCCACTTAATGTGTCCCCCAGGTCCCTAACAAGTGTGCAGCTATTTGTGATACAGCCCTTGTAAAGAAATGTGTCCTTTTTATTTAACTTGAGATTCATTCACATTTGTTTAAAAAAAAAACTTACACAAATAGATGTCCTTCCATTGAAGTGAATTCTGGGTTGTCCTAGTCCTCAAAGGCAGCCAGACCATATCTACATTCAGGGATGAGCAGAGCCAATGGCCAGGCATCCTTGAACTGCATGCCTTTGCTTTCCTTTCCAGAGAAGCTGAAAGCCTATTTTTCCTGATGCACTTTTTCCTTTCTTTATATTGGTGTATTATAATTATACATAATAGTGGGATTTGTTATAATATATTCACACTCCTGATATGCTTTTGACAGCTGGGGTCCCCTGAAATACATAATTAAGTGCTCATTGATTGAAAGGAAAAGTAAGCTCAAGGAAGAATAATACTTTTCTGAGTTGAACTTAGAATAAATCATCAGCTGGATCTTAAAAGATGACTAAAAGTTTAAAATAAAAACATTGATTAAATAATTATTCTTAGACTAGAAAAAAACAGTCTTAAAGTTCATTTGGAAGAATAAAAGACTCAAACTGGCCAGAGAAATTCTAAACCCAAAAAATTTAAAAATAAATAAATAAATAAAACAATGCTAGAGACATCATAATACCCAACTTCAAATTAAAACTACAGAGCTATAGTAACAAAAATTGCATGGTACCAGCATAAAAACAGACACATAGATAACACCAACACAGAAACAAACTTACACAGCTGTGGTCATTTTCTCCTTGACAAAGGTGCCAAAAACATACATTGGATAAAAGACAGCCTTTTGAACAAATAATGCTGGAAAAACTGGTTATCCACATGAAGAAGAATGAGACTAGATTCTTAGCTTTCACCCTGCTTAAAAAAAAAGTCAACTCAAAATGGATCAAAGACCTAGGAATTAGATCAGAAATTATGAAACTCCTAGAAGAAAATGTGGGGTGAACAGTCCAACATATAGGCATGGGCAATGACTTTCTCAAGAGGACTGCTAAAGCTCAGGAAAGAATACCAAGAGTTAATAAATGGGATGGCATCAAATTAAAAACCTTCTGTTAGCAAAGAAAATAATTAAGAATGTGAAGACAGAATCTATAGAATGGGAGAAAATCATTGCTAGCTACACTTCTGACAGAGGATTAATCTCCAGAATATATAAAGAATTCAAAAAATATAACACCAAAAAAACAAATAACTCAATTAATAAATGGGCAAATGAGCTAAACAAACACTTCTCAAAAGAAGAAATACAGAGCAGACTGACCCTGGCCTGATGCATGGAGGAGGAGACCTACCACACATGCGGTGCTGTGGCCCCCCTTCTACCAACATCTGACTGTCCCAGAGTGGTTCCATCTAGAGACAACAGCCAGGACCAGGAAGACCATCACCTGCAGCCCTGGTAACACCAGAGGTGAGGTATTGGTAACCTGCAGGGGCACTACAAGATTATAGGGCAGAAACTGTAATACCTCAGATCTGCACTGCTAGAGAGGAAGACACATGAACAACATGAAAAATTAAGGGAAGAAAATGCCTCCAACAAACCAAGATGCTACAATAATTGAATCCATTGGCAACACAGTAGATAAAATCTCAGAGAAGTTCAGAACGTACATAATTAAAATGATCTGTGAAGCACAGAATAATATAAGAGAGCAAATACAGGCAACAATTGATCACTCCAACAAAGAGATAAGAGAGCAAATCCAGGGAGCAAAAATTACTTCAAGAAAGAGATAGAGACTCTGAAAAAAAAAAAAAGAAATCCTTAAAATGAAGGAAAAAATAAATCAAATAGAAAATTCAATAGAAAGCATCACCAACAGACTAGATCACTTGGAAGACAGAACCTCAGGCAATGAGACAAAATATATAATCTTGACAATAAAGTTGACCACACAATGAAGATGGTAAGAAACCATGAATAGAATGTCTAAGAATTATGGCATAACATGGAAAGTCCAAATCTAAGAATTATTGGGATACAGAAAGGCACAGAGTACAAACCAAAGGAATGCACAATCTCTTTAATGACATAATATCATAAAATTTCCCAAACATGAAGAATGAATTGTAAAATCAAATACAAGCGGCTTACAGGACACCAAATATACAAAACTACATCAAGGCACGTTATAATGAAAATGCGTAACATACACAATAAGGATAGAATTTTAAAAACTCGAGAGAGAAGTTTCAGGGGAAAACCAATTAGGATCTCTGCAGACATCTCAACCCAGACCCTTAAAGCTAGAAGAGCTTGGAACAACATATACCAAGCTTTGAAAGACATTAGAAGCCAACCAAGAATCTTATATCCAGCAAAATTCAGTTTTAGATTTGATGATGAAATAAAAATCTTCCAAGATAAACAAAAGTTAAAAGAATTTACAATGAGAAAGCCTGCACTACAGAACACTCTTGGCAAAATATTCCATGAGGAGAAATTAAAAACAACAATGAAAACTTTCAAAGGGAGGAGCTACACTAAAGGAAATGCCAACCAAAGGAGAAACCAAGTCAAGTTAAAAACCAAAAATAAACCAAAATGACCAGAAATACAAACCATATTTCAATAATAGCCCCCTGAATATTAATGGCCTAAATTCATCGATTAAAATACAAAGACTGGCAGATTGGATCCAAAAAAAAAAAAAAGACACAACAATATGCTGTCTTCAAGAGATTCATCTCATAGAAAAAGACAGCCACAGACTGAAGTTGAAAGGATGAGAAAAAATATGTCACTCACATGGACCATGTAAACAAGCAGGAGTTTCCATCCTCATATCAGATAAAGTGGACTTCAAACCAAAGTTAGTGAAAAAGGATAAAGAAGAACATTTCATACTGCTTATAGGAACCATACATCAACAAGACATAACAATTATAAATATCTATTTCCTGAACAATGGAGCATCCATGTATATCAAACAAACCCTTTTCAATTTTGAGAATCAAATAGACCACAACACAATAATACTGGGTGACTTTAACACATCTCTCTCACCACTGGATAGATCTTCCAAACAAAAACTAAACAAAGAAACCATAGAACTCAATAATACAATCAATAATTTAGAATTAACAGACATATGCAGAATATTCTATCCATCAACAAGTGAATACTTTTTTCTCAGCAGTACATGGATCCTTCTTTAAAATAGATCATACATTATGCCACAAAGGAAGTCTGAGAAAATACAAAAACACAGAGATACTACCCTGCATTCTATCAGACCACAATGGAATGAAATTAGAAATCAATGATAAAATAAAAAATAAAAGCTATTCCAACACCTGGAGACTAAATAATACACTACTGAATGATGCATGGGTAACAGAAGACATCAGAGAGGAGATAAAAAAAATTCTTAGAGGTAAATGAGAACTCTGATACAACATATCAAAATCTCTGGGACACTATGCAGGCTATGTTAAGAGTTAAGTTTATTGCATTGAGCTTATTCATTAAAAGAAGAAAAAGTCAATAAATAAATGACTGACATTACATCTCAAAGCTCTAGAAAGAGAAGAAGAAAGCTCTAGAAAGAGAACACCAAAAGAAGTAGAAGATAGGAGATAATTAAAATCAGGGCTGGAATCAATGAAATTGAAACAATGGAAACAATTCAAAAATTGACAAAACAAAAAGCTGAGCATTTAAAAAAATAATTAAAATTGATAAACCCTTAGTCACTCTGATGAAAAGAATGAGAGAGAAAACTCAAATTATTAGAATTTGGGATGAAAAAGGAAATAGCACAACTGACACTATTGAAATACAGAAGATAATTAGAAACTATTTTTAAAATTTATACTCTAGTAAAATAGAAACTCCCATATACACTGACAAATTTCTAGAGGCATATGATCTACCCAAACTGAATCAGGAGGACATACACAATTTAAACAGATCAATTTCAAATAAGGAAAAGAAGATGCCATCAAAAACTTACCAACCAAGAAAAGACTGGGACCAGAAGGATTCTTAGCTGAGTTCTACAAGAACTTCAAAGAAGAATTAATACCAATACTCCTCAAATTATTCAATGAAATAGGAAAAGAAGGAACCCTACCAAACTCATTCTCATAGGCTAATATCACCCTGATTCCAAAACCAAACAAAGACATATCAAAGAGAGAAAACTTCAGACCAATATCCCTGATGAACATAGACCCAAAAATTCTCAATAAAATTCTGGCAAATTGCATACAAAAATGTTTTTAAAAAGATAGTGCACCATAGCCAAGCGAGGCGGCACAAACCTGTAATCCCAGCACTTAGGGAGGCTGAGACAGGAGAATCGCGAGTTCAAAGCCAGCCTCAGCAATGGCGAGGCACTAAGCAACTCAGTGAGACACTGTCTCTACATAAAACACAAAATAGGCTGGGGATGTGGCTCAGTGGTTGTGAGTCCGTGAGTTCAATCTCCAGTACCAAAATAATAATAATAATAATAAGATAGTGCACCATGATCAAGTGGGTTTAATCCCAGGTATGCAAGATTGGTTCAACATATGGAAATCAATAAATGTAATTCATCACTCAATAGACTTAAAGACAAGCATCTTATGATTATCTCCATAGATGCTGAGAAAGCATTTGACAAAATATAGCACCTGTTCATGTTCAAAACACTAGAAAAAAACTAGGGATAGTAGGAACATACCTCAACATTGTAAAAGCTATCTATGCAAAAGCAAAGGCCAACATCATCCTAAATGGAGAAAAATTGGAAACATTCCCTCTAAAAATGGGAACAAAAGAGGAATGCCCTCTTTCACCACTTCTATTCAACATAGTCCTTGAAACTCTAGCCAGAGGAACTAAACAGACAAAAGAAATTAAAGAGATATGACTAGGAAAAGAAGAACTCAAACTATCATTATTTGCTGATGACATGATTCTATACTTAGAGGATCCAAAAAATTCTACCAGAAAACTTCTAGAATTAATAAATGAATTCATCAAAGTAGCAGGATATAAAATCAACATCCATAAATCAAATACATTTCTATACATCAGTGATCAATCCTCTGAAAGAGAAATTAGGAAAACTACTCCATTCAATGTAGCCTCAAAAAAAAATACTTGGGAATCAACTTAACAAGAGGTGATGGATCTCTACAATGAAAACTACAGGACACTAAAGAAAGAAATTGAAGAAAACCTTAGAAGATGGAAAGATCTCCCATGCTCTTGGATAGGCAGAATCAATATCATCAAAATGGCAATACTACCCAAAGCGCTATACAGATTCAATGCAGTTCCAATTCAAATCCCAACATCACTCCTTATAGAAATAGAAAAGGCAACCATGAAATTCATTTGAAAAAACAAGAGACCCAGAATAGCCAAAGCAATCTTTAGCAAGAAGGGTGAAGCAGGAAGCATCACAATACCAGAACTTAAACTATACTACAAAGCTATAGTTAAAAAAAAATGTCATGATATTGGCACCAAAATAAATATGTAGACCAATGGTACAGAATAGAAGATACAGAGACAAACTCACATAAATACAGTTATCTTATACGAGACAAAGGTGCCAAAAAATACATTGTAGAAAAAATAACCTCCTCAATAAATGGTGCTTGTAAAGCTGGAAATGCACCAAAATGAAACTAAACCTCTATCTTTCACCATGCACAAAATTCAACTCAAAGTGAATCAAGGACCTAGGGATTAAATCCGAGACCCTGTGCCTAATTGAGAAAAAATAGGCCCAAATCTTCATCATATTGGCTTAGGTTACAACTTCCTTAACAAGACTCCTAAAGCTCAAGAAATAAAAGCAAGAATCAATAAATAGGATGGATTCAAACTAAAAAGCTTCTTCTCAGCAAAAGAAACAATCAATGAGGTGAACAGAAAGCTTACATTCTGGGATCAAATTTTTGCCACATGCATATCAGATAGAGCACTAATCTCCAGGACATATAAAGAACTCAAAAAACTTAACACCAAAAAAAACAAACAACCCAATCAATAAATAGGTTAAGGAGCTGAACAGACACTTCTCAGAAGAAGATACACAATCAATCAACAAATATGTGAAAAAATATTCAACATTTCTATCAATTAGAGAAATGCAAATCAAAACTACTCTAAGATTTCATCTCACCCCAGTCAGAATGGCAGTTATTAAGAACACAAACAGTAAGTGTTGGTGAGAATGTAGGGGAAAAGGCATGCTAATACATTGCTCGTGGAACTGCAAATTGGTACAAACAATCTGGAAAGCAGTATGGAGATTCCTTAGAAAACGTGGAGGGGAACCACCATTTGGCCCAGCTATCCCACTCCTTTGTCTATACTCAAAGGATTTAAAAATAGCATACTACAGTGACGCTGCCACTTCAATGTTTATAGCAGCTCAATTCACAATAGCTAAACTGTGGAACCAACCTATAATGCGGACAGGAAAGATGGTGAAATGAGATGGACAACAATGCCCTACGTACATGTATGACTGCACATATGGTGTGATTCTACATCGTGTACAACCAGAGAAATGAAAACTTGTGCTCCATTTGTGTACAATGAATCAAAATGCATTCTGCTGTCATGTAAACCTAATTAGAATAAATTAATAAAAAAGAAGAAATACAAATGGTCAACAAGTATATAAAAAATGTTTAACATCATTAGAAATTAGGGAAATGCAGATCAAAACTACATTGAGATTTCATCTCACACCAGTCAGAATGGCAGTCCTCGAGAATAGAAATAATAAATACTGGAGAGGATGTGGAGAAAAAGAAACCCATCATTGTTGGTGGGATTATAAATAAGTATAACCACCATGGAAATCAGTATGGAACTTCCTCAAAAGACTAGGCATGGAAGTACCATATGACACAGCCATACCACTCTTCTGTATTTATCCTAAAGAATTAAAAAGTCACTCATACTACAGTGATACATGCATATCCATGTAGCATAAACACAATAGTCAAACTCTGGAACCAGCCTAGATGTCTACCAACAGATGAATGGATAAAGTAAATACACACAGGAGTTTTATCCAGCCATAAAGAAAAATGAACTTATGTCATTTGCAAAAAAACGGATGGAACCAAAGACCATAATGTTAAGCAAACTAACCAAACTCAGAAGGTCAAAGGTCATATGTTTTCTCTCATGTGCGGAAGCTATAGAGGAAAAAGGAGAAGAAAGGTGGGGGAGTTTGGGGTATCTCATGAAAACCAGAGGGAGATCAGTAGGGGGATGGGATGAGCATGAGCGGGGACGAGAGGAGGAGGAAAGCACCCGGGAGTGATACTGGCCAAAGTATATTGTTGTATCATGTGCACACATGAATATATAACAGCAAATCCCCCCATTATGTAAAACACCATAAAGAATGTGGGAAAAAAATTACTGATGAGAAGGAATTATTTGAGAGACATTGCCAATGAGTCTATTAACCCATAAGTCATATTGCATAAGAAGTTGTGTCAGAGCAAGTGTTGATTAATGTAAACAGGAATGACAATACCTGTTTGGGTACTGCTCTGGGAGGCATGATACTGTGGATGCATCTGGGCCCACGCAAATCTTACTTCCCATGAAAGTTTAGAGGGTGTTCCCAGGACAACAGAAGTCTGAGTAAGAAGAAATCAAAACCACGGTTAGGAAATGAACCTAATGCACTGCCCTAAGAGTTAACGTTCCACATTTGACAATTAGATTTGTGAAGCCTTTAAAAAGAGCGAGACCGGAGTGGTGTTTCTGTCATCACCTGAAGTCTCTTAATTCGTCAACCCCATGTTCTCATGTGGGTCCCCTGCCTGGATCTCCACTCATCTCCATGCTGATCTGGCATGCTAAACACTGTGATTTTTCCACTTACTTTTTTACTTTTCTTAAATAGACATTCTACTGCAACTACTGCGAGGTTAGCCACCACACTGCCATTGCCCTTGCTATTTTTGTTTCTGTCTCAAATGACTGTGGAGTGTCTTGCTGGCAATGCAGGAGTTGTGAAAATTCCCATGTTCTCTGAGCTTTTCCAATGGTGGGAAAGGGCTTGGAGTTTTCTGCCACACAAGGTAAAATGATGAATATTTTCTGAGTGTTACCTGAAAGACCCTCCTCATTATTAAAACCCCCTTTCTTCTATGATGGTATCATGATCCAGCAGAACATATTTGAAAGCAAGGGGTTGGGGGGCAGTTCTAGCTTACTCTAATTACAGTGTGACCATAAGAACATTATCAGTTTATCTGATACTTCAGCCCAGGAAGATGATGACATCTATCTCAAAACCTTAAGGATGAGATGAAGCACTCAAAATATCAAGTGCTCACCTTCAATAATCCTCAAAACAATTTTTCTCTCTCCTCTTGCTGAACATGTCCTCACAGCATAGGAATCCCATCTCTGCTAGTGCAGCCAGTGCACTAACCAACCGGAGACATTACTAGTTTAATTCTTTGCTAGTATAAGAGAGATTCATCTATACCCTTCCTGATTCCAAAAGCAAAAAGAAAATACATTGAAGAAAGAAGGAAAGAAGGGAGGGAGAGAAGGGGGAGGGAGGGAGGGAGGGACTTCATTCTAAATTCTATGGTACTTTTGACTTGTGGTTTAACCTGCCAGTCTCCCACCAGACCACCACCAAATCAGTTCTCACTGTGGCAAGTAATCACAGCCTAAGAGGGAAAATCGCACAGGTCCCTTTATCAGGACAGTTTATCCGACTGCCCATGTTCACACACACTCTCACTGAACACTTACAAAGTACAGTTCTTTCATGAGCCCTTAGGAGGAAAACAGGCATCTTCCGCAATTACTCATTTGTTATCTCCTGAGTACAGTGCATGGTACTGAGACTGCCCTACTCCTATTCATCAAATCCAGAGCAATCTGGCCTTTGTCTTCCAAGAAATACTTTGCAGCATTAACTCCTGCCATGCTGGAGAGTCTTCATTCTTGTTATAGTTTAAATATGAGATGTCCCCCACAAGCTCGTGTATGGAACGATGAAAGAAAACTCAGAGGTGAAATGATTGGGTTATGCAAGTCTTAACCTAATCAGTGCATTAATCAACTTGAATGAATTAACTGGGTGATAACTACAGGCAGGTAGGGTGTGGCTAGAGGAGAGAGGTCACTGGGAGCATGCCTTTGGGGTAAATATTTTGTCCCTGGTGAGCTGAGCTCAGTCTCTCTGCTTCCGGATTGCCAAGTCTTGAGCTACTTTCCTCTACCACACACTTCCACCGTGATGTTCTGCCTCACCTCAGTCCCCAAGGAATGAAGTTGGCTGTCCTTAGACTGAGATCTCTGAAACCATGAGTCCCAAATAAACTTTCCTTCTCTGAAATTATTCTTTTCAGGTATTTTGGTCACAGTGCCCCCCCCCCCAAAAAAAAAAACCTGACCAAAACAATTCTCAGAGGCAGATATGAAAATAAACTTGCTGGTTTTTAATTGAACAGGGTGGGCATGTAGAGGGTGAGGAGGGCAGAAGGAGGAGATGGGGGTAGGTGCTATGGTTTGAATATGGTTGAAAATTGATTGCTATTGTGGT
Organism: Xerus rutilus; assembly: GCA_028644305.1. NCBI lineage: Eukaryota > Metazoa > Chordata > Mammalia > Rodentia > Sciuridae > Xerus > Xerus rutilus. Next base: position 44,116,286 of record CM053410.1, read on the forward strand.
GGTGGTAGGAGTTAGGGCCCTTGAGAGGTGATTCAGTTGTTAAGAGGGATTACAGCCTGTGTTGTCAGCTTTCCGTTACTATAACAAACACCTGAGATAACCAATGTATAAAGAGCAAAGTTCTCTTTTGGCTCATGGTTTCAGAGGCTGCAGTCCATGGCTGCTTGGCTCTGTTGCTTTTGGGCCTGTGGCAAGGCAGCCCATCATGGCGGGGGCGGGGGTGGGGGGGAGCACAATGATGTAAACTGCTCACCTTCTGGAGGGGAGGATCAAAAAAAAAAAAGGTGGAACCAGGCTCCCAATATCCCCTTGAAGGGCGCCTGCCCAGTGATCTTTCTTCCTTCCGTGAGGCCCAACCGCTTCATAGTGCCAAAGTGGAAACCAAGCCTTTAACACACAAGTCTCTGGAAAACATTTCGGGTCCATACAACAGCGATGCTTTTCTCTTGAGAGCGTGTTTGTTCTTGTAAGAGCAAGTTGTCACAAAGTGAGGCCATGCCTCACGTTTTCCTGTTTCACCCGTGCCTGTTTGCCCTTCTACTTTTTGCCTTGAGTTGGAGCAGCACAGGATCCTTACCAGAAGCTGAACACAGCTCAGCACCATGATCGTGGACTTCCCAGCCTCCAGAATCCTGAGCCCAAGTAAAACTCTATTCTTTATGAACTACTCGGTCTCAGGTATTCTTTCACAGCAATGGAAAATGGACCAAGACAAGAGAGAGCAATGAACGTTGCAGATAGTTTATGATTACTTTATCTCTCCTTTCATCTTTCACAAGCCATTTTAGGAACTATCTTTTAAAGTTTGGATTTCTGGGGATGCTTACAATCTATCACAGATCCTTGACAACCGGAGGGGCAGTTTTCTCCCGAGCTATGATGACAAATTCAAAAGAGGAAATATTTTTAGAACCATAAAATCCACCTCCCCCCACAAAAATAAAATGAGCATGCATCCTTTTCAATAGTGACTTTGACAATGTTATTTATCACCCCACAGTGGAAGGAAAGGAAGCATATGGTGCACAAACACCTTTCAGGTCTATGGATGTGGTTTAAAAAAGTTGTTTGTGAAAAACATCTCAGTTCTATACTTAAATTTATCTACAAAACAGCTGTCGCCACTGCACAATGTACAATTCTTGGTGACATTTGGTAGAGTGACAACAAAAGAAGTTGGTGCTGGATGTACTACTGATGTCATAGGAATAATTATACTACTGAACAGTTGCTAAAATCTATTTTTAAAATAGATCTCAATAACATACACATAAAAACGGAAGAATTGGTAAACCTGTTATAGAGAGAAGGCGATACCTTCAAATTTAAATTACTAATATAAGCTAAGAAAGTTCTCTGCTAAAACTGTTCTCTTGAAGGCTACAAACAGCCATTTTCCAAATCATGTCACCTATTAGTCTTCATCTCTTTTAATTTCTCTTCACCTTTTTCTTTTTGGAAGGCAGGTACTGGGGATTGAACCCAGGAGTGCTTAACCACTTAGCCACATCCCCCTCCTCTAAATATATATATTCTAAATATGTATATTTAGAAGCAAGGTCTTTCTAAGTTGCTCAGGGCCCGAGTTGCTGAGGTTGGCTTTGAACTCACAATCCTTCTGCTTTAGCCTCCCAAGCCACTGGGATTACAGACGTAGACCACCATGCCTGGCTATTCCTTCTTTTTTGTAATTCTCTTTCTCTGCTAAAATCTAGACTCTCCTGGTTCCCTTCTCGCCTGTTTCTCTCAGTTCTTTCCTTTCTTTCTCCCACCTTCTGCCCTTGACCAAGGTGAGGCATAAAGTTCACAAAGGGAACTTAGAGTCAGAGACACTTGAATTTGAATGCCAGGCTGCTCTCTCTGTTTGAGTAATCTTAGGAAATCACATCTTAATGTTCTCAATCTAGATAATCAACATTATCAATGGACAACACAATGTAAGCCCCTTCCCTACCAGGACCACTCTTACTATAACTTCACGGGACACTATTTCATTCTATATAAATGTCCCCTACCTCCAAAATTTGTGTACTGTAGTAAGCAGCTCTGGCTTCCTCACTGAGTATAAGGAATCTTAAAAGCAGACACTGTATGTTGTTTATATCACTGCCTGGAGCACAGAAATACCCAATAAATGTGTACTGAACTATTTAGCTCAGGATTCTAGGCTGGAAAGTCCACATGACAGCAGTTGAACCATCACTAGACACTCAGGTTCTTTTTGTCTTTCTGATGTACCATCCTGGAGCATGGTTTTAACCCTGGAGTCACATCACAATCTGAGATGGCTGCCAGAGTGCTAGCCATCGCATACATATCCTAAGGTGCAGAAAGGAGGATGGGCAAAAAAGTATATATCTCAGTTAATCGATTCTATTTAATGAGTCTTCCCAGAAGTCTCAGAAAACTTTCATTCACAGCTCTTTTTCCTCCACTTAGATATCTGACCACACCTAGCTAGTAAGGGGTGTGAAATATAGTTTTTGGCTGGGCATATTTATGCTTTATGTAAAATCAGAATTGTGTATTTAAAAAGTTGAGAAAGTGCATGGGGTAGGTGACTAGCAGATTTCTTCCTTATAATCACTTGGCATAGCTCTGAGGCTTCTCAAGATGATCTCTCAAGCCCTGGTCCAGTTCCATGCCCTCAGCAGCGGGGAAGGCACTATACTGAGAAGCAGTTTGTTCACATTTTTGGAAGAACAAATGTTTAAATGTTTTTTGTTTTGTTTTGTTTTGCATTCTGGTGGTTATTTTCCTGTGACTTTTGCTGATTTGTACTAACTGCAGTGTGATAATGGGCTTTTTTATTGAGCAGTTGGACAGTAGTCATTTTAATGTTTTAAGAAAGCCCTCCTAAAGAAAATATGGTATATATACACAATGGAATATTACTCATCTATAAAGAAGGATGAAATTATGGCATTTGCCAGTAAATGGATGGAACTAGAGACTTTCCTGTTAAGTAAAATAAGCCAATCTCAAAAAACCAAAGGCCAAATGTTCTCTCTGAAATATAGATGCTAACACACAATAAGGCAGTGGAGAGAGAGAAAAATAGAGGTTCATTGAATTAGACAAAGGTAGAAGAAGGGAAGGGAGCGGGGATGGGAACAGGAAAGACAGTAGAATGAATCAGATGTAACCTTTCTTTGCTCATATATGAATACATGACCGGTGTAACTTTACATCATGTACAACCACCAAAATGATGAATCTCTGTTAAGACAAGGTTTCCCATTTTCTACCTTATAATTCTTTTAACCCAAGTAAATTTACATTTGACCTTGTATTTATCTTTACTGTATGACCCCATTTCAACTTGTTGAGGTCTTTTAGGATTTTGACTTGGCCATCTGGGATATTCTCTATCCGCTCTTTCCTAATTCACACCCTAAGATTTACCTTCATATCCTAATTCATATTCTAAGATTTACCTTCAAATATTAATACAAGTAAAAACACTTTGTCACAGACAAAGCCCACTGTAGACTGTGTGAAATCACATTTCTGGAAGTCAAACTATCTGTGTTTGTAAGTAATGTTATCTTATACATAGAAAAACTTAGAACTCACCAAAAAATCTATTATAACTGAGGGGAGTGAGGGGAGGGGATGGGATGTGGGAGTGGGAAGGACAGTGGAATGAGACAGACATTATTACCCTATATACTTGTATGATTACACTACCAGTGTGACTCTGCACCATGTACAGCCAGAGGAATGAGAAGTTGTGCTCCATTTGTGTACAATGTATCAAAATGCATTCTACTGTCATGTATAACTAATTAAAAGTTTAAAAAATAAAAATCTATTAGAACTGATAAATGAATTTAGTAAAGTTGCAGCACATAAAACTAACATATAAAATTAGTAGTATTTTGATACAACAACAACCAACCAATTAAAAAAGATATTACAAAAGCAATCCCATTCACAAAATCCCCTCCCAAAGTAAAATACCTTAGGAATAAATTTAATTTAACCAAGAAAATGAAAAATCTCTACAGTGAAAATTATTGAAATCTGATGAAAGAAATCATAGAAGACATTAAAAAATGGAAAAATGTCTCTTCTTCATAGATTGGAAAAATTAATATTGTTAAAATGTTCTACTACTCAAAATGACCTACAGATTCAATACAATCCTCATCAAAATACTAACAGCATTCCTCACAGAAACAGAAAAAACAATCACAAAATTCATATGAAACCACAAAAGTCCCAAAATAGGCAAAGAAATTTTTAGCAAAACAAACAAAAGAAACCTAAAATTGAGGGCATAATGATATCTGACTTCAGAATATACTACAAAAATGAAGATATAGTTCAATGGTAAAGTATTTGCTTAGCATGTTGGAGGCCCTTACCAAAAAATAAAAATAAAAAATAAAAAAACAAAAAAGCTGGCAAAGTTACAGAAAAAAGGCAACTCCATACACTGTTAGTAATAACGTAAATTAGTACAGCCATTATGGTAAATAATACCATTTCATCAAAACACTGAAAATAAAATTGTCATATGATCTTCAACACTATTCACAACAGCCAAGATATGAAACCAATCTAATGGATGGATGGATTAAAAAAAAGCAATATATATTATACATAATGGAATTTTATTCAGACTTAAAAAGGATGAAATCCTGTCATTTGTAAAACATTGATTAAATGGGATGACATTATGTTAAGTGAAATAGGCTAGGCACAGAAAGACATGTATCACATGTTCTCATTCATATGTGAAAGCTAAAACCATAGATCACAAAGAAGTAGAGAGTAGAAGAGAATTCACTAGATCCAGGGAGTGGGGAAGAGGGAATAAAGTGAGAGTGTGGACCATGGCTACCAAAATACAGTTAGATATGGAGTGAGGGAGTAGTTCTGTATCATATGGCACAGTAGGGAAATTATACTGGACAACAATTAATTATACACTTCAAAATAACTAGAGGAGAAAAGTTTAAGGGTTCCTAACACATATAAGTGATAATGTTTGAACCTAACACATATTAAGTGATAATGTTTGAAGAGATAAAAATGCTAATTACTTGATTTCATCATTAAATTGTATACATGAATCAAAGTATAATACTGTACCCCATACATACACAAATATTAAGAAAGGAAGGGGAGCTGGGAATGTAGCTAGGCAGTAGAGCATCTGCTTAGCATGTATGAGGTCCTGTGTTCAATCCTTAGCACTGAGGAAGGAAAGAGAGAGAAGAAAGAAGGAAGGGAGGGAGGGAAGGGGCCACCTTACTGGTTAAAACTAATCCAGTGTCATGTAGGGTAGGTTCCTTCATAGTCATGTTCCAGAGCACAAAGGTGATTTTCACAGCATACTATATATTGGGTAAAGGGGAAACTTATAATTGAGAGTCAGCAAGAAAAGGGAACATATAAATCTCCCTGCTTCTCTTAGTCCTCATGAGAGGTGGGCAAAGCCAGGGCATCACTGCTGGCTTTACTATGCAGGTTTGGGTTCAGGGGAGGGATCTGGTCCCTAGCTGATATCCCTTCTTTTAGGGCAAGTATGAAAAGAACTGGTTTTGGTGTGAGCTATATTTAGGAGCTTCCTGGGAGAACAAACTGCCTGTTTCTGGAGACATTTAAGCCCATGAGATATTGTGGTCCCATATGCCACGGTATATCCTACTGAAGAAAGGGGTGCCCCAAATCCCAACTGGCTTATTGTCCAATCTAGAGGGAGTTTCTAGGGTCATCTTCACTCAGTTCTGCTTCTCGTATCACATCCATTAATTAAGGATTATTTGAGTTAAGGTTTTTATTCAGCTACAAATTCACCCCAAAATATTGACATCCGACCCTAATTATCCACCTTGTCTATAAGGAATCAGTAAAAGGCCTTGGCAAATAGAGCTCTCATCAAAAACAGACAGCATGAATTGCACGATTCATCTTCTCCTTCCCTAGATTATAAATTTCTTTGGATACAGAGAATGTGTATTATTCTCTCACCCACAGTGTTTAATCCTCTGCCCTGTAGAGTAATAGCAGCTATGTTTATTAACTTACTAGATTAGGAACAGTACTCCTGTCAGGCACTAGTTTTCTTATATCCATTGAATTTTCATAACTCTTCAAAGGCAATCCATTGATAATACCCATTATACAAGCAAAGAGACCAAGGCTCAGAGCAGTTAAGTGTCATGCGCATGAGTACACAGGGGGAGAGTAGGGACTGGATTTGAGTTGAGCTCTAAAGAGCCCCAAACCCTTCTTCTGTTGCACTGTCTTATGACAGCACAGATTCACAATATCAATGCATAGGGCTGGGGCTGTGGCTCAGTGGTAGAGCACTTGCCTAGCATGTGTGAGGCACTGGGTTCAATCCTTAGCACCACATATAAATAAATAAAGATAAAAGCCCATGAACAAGCAAAAAAAATTTTTTTAAATCAAGGAATAATCAAGTGTATTTAATCTTTGTATTTCCAAGCAGGTTATGGATAACAATCATGGAGACATGAAGATTTATATTATCATAATCGTCATGTCAACATAGTTTTCCCCAGGTAAAAGCCAACTCTGAAACTTAGAGCAAAACTAATGACAATGGGAATAAATATATCTAGTACTAGTTGTATAAGTCAGCTTTCTGTTACTACAATACAATACCTAAGACAATCAACTTTAAAAAAAAAGGTTTATTTTAGCTTACAGTTTTGGAGGCTTCAGTTAATGGTTGGCCTGTGGCAAAGCAGCACATCACAGCAGGACCACTTGGCAGAGAAAGCTGCTTTCATCATGGTGGTGGGAAGCAAAGAAAGAGGCAGGGGAAGGATCCAGGGTCCCAATATCCTCTTCAAGAGTATGCCCTGAATAATGTCCCACTAGGCCCTACCTCTTAAAGTTCCCACCACTTCCAGTAGCACCAAGCTGAGGACCAAGCCTATAACATATGAGTCACTGGGGGGCATTTTATATTGGAAGCATAGCGCTAGTCTATTAAATAAGTTGAACTCTGAAAGTACAGGCTCCCTTTAAGCCCCATTTCTAAAACTCATGGCTTCTACCATCCCAGCCTATCCCTTGGATAAAATCTTGAACTGGTATCATAGCTTTTCTAATGACTCTGTAGTAATTGGAAAATACTCCCCTCTGACTATTTTCAGAAAATAAAATGTCTAGCTCAGTTTAATATCAAAACTCCAGACTCTTCATCAAAGTTTCTTTTTCCAGTTTGGCCTCCCTCAGTTCAGGGAGTGGAGCTCAGAATGCTGGCAGCTCTCTGCTGGCCTTTGTGTTTGTGCTGAGGATCAAACCTGGGGCCTTGCACATGCTAAGCATGTGCTCTACCCCTGAGCTGGCCTTTTCTCATACAGCTGGTAGGTGGATGATGAGCTACAGGTCATGGCTCGCTTCATAACCACTGTGTATTTACAGTATTGTACCTGCTGTTCTTGGTCTCCAATGATTTTGCTAAGGTGGAAAGATGATGGGAAAAATCTATTTAGCATCCTGATACATGAGCATGACCCAAAAGAGACCTTTCTAAAAATAAGCAACTTGAAGTAGAGAAAGGAGGTAAACAAAATGATCCATGAGGTTGAAAGAAAGAGATTAATAATGATGCCATTGATGAGGCAGTTACTTTGTGCCAGACTGTACACTAGGTTCTCTCTGTACAGGCTACTTTCCTAATCCTCACACCAGCCCTGTGGGGGAGGTATGGCTATTCCTGCCTGTGCTGCACATCCTCCTGCAATTTTACAGATGAGGAAAATGAAGTTAATACTTTCCCCAAGAACACAAAGTGACTCATCAGAGTCCCAAACCCATACAGTTAACCCCAGATCACACAAAGCCTTTGAAGAAGTTGGGTGGGAGGGAGGATGCGGACTTTATGAAAACCATTGAGAAGAGAGCTACTCAGTGGTCCTACAAGCAAAGTCATTCACCAATATCTACTTTCCAACATGGAACCCCCCCCCCACCGAACAATTGCTTTGTTGGCCAAGGATGCCAACCCCACTTCCTTTTCAACACAGAACTTTCGTGCATGACATACTTCCAACCTAAAAAGAACATCCAGTTCTTCTAAAGCAATCCGTCACCTTTTTTTGGGATCCAACTGAGAACTCAGATACTGAGTTGGGTTTGCCTCATTTATCCCATCAGCAGTCACTTAGACCTGTTCCACTCTTCCTAAGAAGGGAGGAAAGGGGACTCGTAGCCTTGCGATTGGCTCTTACTGCCACTAGATGGAGCTCTTACGATGATAAGACGAAGCGCTGACTCACCTAAGAGGAACCAGGAATCTGATAAATTCTAGGCTAAGGATACTTTGTAAATCAAGAAGTAAGGCAACAATTAGAAAGACACATGTTACCACAGAACTGAGTATGTGAATAGGTGAATTGCAGGTTGGCAAGTAGCTGGAACTGCCTGTCTTTGGTTTGTATTATATGGTTTATGATTATATGATGTACAATCAGCCCATTGGAGTAATTATGTACTTTGTCACTTTCCTCATGAAGATATCAAGACCCACGGATGTGAAGTGGCCTACTGAAGGGTAAAAACTAAATTTTGTGTGTCATTTTTAAATTATTGTATTCTATTTCATGATACCTATGGTTTATTTATCAATTAATATATGTACAATCTGGTGACTATAGTTAACAACAATGTATTGTATACTTGAAAATTGCTAAGAGTAGTCTTTAAGTGTTCTCACCAGAAAAGAAAGTATGAGAGGTAATGGATATATGAATTAGCTTGATTTAGTCATTCCTTTCCCTCTCTCTCTCTCTCTTTTGACTATGTATCACCATGTTGCTCAGACTTGTCTCAAACTCCTGGGCTCAAGTGGTCATCCTGCCTCAACCTCCTAAGTACCTGGGGCTACAGGCATATCCCACTGAAACTGGAGTTTTGAGATGCAACTCATTCTCTGCTTCTGATGACAGGTGGTAAGGTGTAGCGGCTGCAAAGCATGTTGGATGATGCCCTCCAGTATTGCAGCACACCCCAGCGGCTCACTGCCAACTCCTTTCTGTCTTGCAAATTCCCAGAAAGAAATCCAGAGACCAAGATGAGTGAGTGTGAGAGTATGATTTACTGAAGCGTGCATGGAAACAGAACTCCCGCAGGATGAGAGGGGACTTGACAAGGGTTGCCACCTGAGTGTACAAGTATATAGTACTTGGGTCAACACTATTGGTCCAAACTTATGCTAATCAAGGTTTGAAAAAGTACTAGTGCTATTGGTCCAAAATTATGCTAATTAGGGTTGGAAAGCAATAACGATCTAATAGTTGGCCCTGAATTCCATTCAGGTTGGCCTTACTTTCATTTTCTCTACTTTTGGGGAAGCAGGAAGTTGAAGTCAGTGAATTGCGCATGCTCAATAGGAGGGAGAGTCTGGAGTTGTAGCACTGTGTGGAGCTGGTGTCTGCACTGGACCTGGCCCAACCACGCCAGTACGACAGGTCAGTGTACCATGGCTCCCTGCAGGGTTAAGCCTCCCTGCCTCAGGCCTGCTGTGCCTCAGGCCCGCACAGTCATGGTGGGCTCTTCAAGGGCCATGGTCCATGATGGCCGTGCTTGCCACCTGCAGTCTAGCCCTCCTGAGCTGCCGCTCTGCCTCTCCACCATTCCTCTGCCACTTACTGGCAGGAAATGGTGGGCTGGCTGCACAACTTGCTGGCCAAGCCATGTCACCACCATGCCCAGCTTGATAATGTCATTCCATAACGTAGAATGACACCAAAACATCATGTTGTAAACAATAAGTATATATAATTTTCATGTGCCAATTAAAAATAATAAACAAATAAATTTCAAGTGCTAAATAAAGATGACTATATATAACAGTAGGCCAGAATTTAAAATTTCTGCTTATCTGAATCTTCTACATGTTTATGAAGTATGTCAGTAACCATAGCACCAGCCTTGGCTACCATTTTGAGGGCACCTGTTATGTGTTGAGCTTCATTTTAAGTGATGTTTTACATTCCTCAACTCATGCAATTCCTGAAAAAAGTCTAGTAATCATCAGTCCCCCTTTATAGATGAGCAAAAGGAGGCTCAGAGAGTAAGTGAAGGCATAGGGATTGAAACCTAGATCTAACAGGACCAAGGTGCACTATTGTCCACTGTCTGCCCCTACTGTGTTGGGCAATCAGAATCACCTCAGAAAGGATTCTGGGCTTCCAGAGGGTTGAGCTGAGAGCTCAGTTGCCTTCTGGTACCCTAGCTGAATTTAGGAACTCCATTTAGCTCCCTGCCTTGAGTACCCCGGGCTGGACTCTTTCCCAAGGAGGCAGCCAAAAGCAGTGGGAGGTGCAGTGCTGTGAAATCCACCATCCTCTCTAATGGCCTTAACAGGAGTGCTGGTCATGGAAAGGGAGTGGGACACAGCCAGGGATGTACGCTTCCTAAAATGTTTATTCAGTACCTTGGAGATGAGTAAACATGTTGCCTGCACTCGGAGCTCCCAGTCAAATGAAGGAGACAGGAAAGATGTCAAGACTGCAAGGTGAGAGAACTCAGGAGGAGCCAAGAACTCAGAGCAGCAGTGGCTGACCTGTTGAGCAGAGTGTTGACCTCTGAGCGCCGTTTGCCCTCACTAGCTCATCCCCACCGCTTTGCTTTGGTTCTCAGATTATGACCAAAGATCAATTCTCTTGCTTTAAGTAATAATAATAATAATAATAATAACACCACTCATGTGATGGCCTGGGAAAGAATCTCAGAACTGTCTTGACCTGCTTTTTCTCCCTGGCTGATGGGGCAGGTCTCCACTTCACCAGCAGAGGGTGCCGTGTCTGAGGTGGCTGTTGTCAAAGGCATCTGCAGGTACAATTATATCATGGGAACAATGGTGGAACTCTGTTCACAGGGGTGGAAGCGGGGAGGGGGCATGGGGACAGTAAAGGTGGTGGAATATGATGGTCATCATAGCCCTAACTTTATGTATGACTACATTTATGTTGTGATTCTATACAACTTACAACTAGAGAATTGATAGGTTATCCTCTATGTACAATGAATCAAATTGCACTGTTATCATGTAAGCCTAAATAGAACAAATAAATAAATTAAATATGAAAAAAGAAGACTACAAGGAATCACAAAAAATAAAAATAAAAAAAAATAAGAAAATTCTCAAAGCTGGCACCTTGTGATTATGTCCAATAGAAAACACTGGGTTTTAAGTTTCCTGTAAACAACTTGTTTGGGGACATTTAAATTAAAAGTGCTTTACAAAAGTAATCTGACCCATCTTTGGGGCCACAGTCCCCCTTGGATAATGGTCACTGTCATTAACCAGATACGTCAGTACCAAGCACTGTGTGTGTCATCTCTTTGAATCTGCTCAGCCATCCTGGGGGCAGAGGCTTTGACCGTGGACACTTCATAATGACTCCCAGTCCATACAAGGACTGGATGGGTGATGGATACGGCCTCACTTAGATAACTATACAGATTTGAAGAACAATACTTTGGGTTACCAACCCTTGCAGCAGTAGAGATAGAGATGCTAAGACCCTCCCAGAGGAGTGGCTAGAGGTCTGAGATCTGAGAGGAGCTCCATGTCTCTACTTAGCTTCTCCTGATGGCCACTTCAGAGGAGCTCGTGTTGGTAGGCTAACCATAGTAAACACTAGCCTTGATGCTGGGATCCAGAGGCTCCATGCAGAAGCAGACATTGAATAGCCTGAGAATGATCTATACAGTCAACTTCTCAGCACTCACTTCTCCAAGTGTCAGACTGGTTGCTGCTAGGGTGCAAGATGAAAGGGACCTGGCCCCCAGTACCAGAGCTCAATCTGAAGTGGAAAGGAATAACAGAACAATGAATGAACATTTATTTCTGTGAAGGTTTGCTCGCTAGGTGAAAAGCCACAAATACTGTGCTGTTTCTGTTTGGCTCCACACTGAGTGTGCTCTCAGCTTCCTCCAGTGTCTGCACATAGGCACCTCTTGATAACTATTCTCTGAGCAAAGGAAAAAGGGAACAGGTGAAGGAGGTTGTATTCTGCTTATGTTCATCCCACAGGTTTATAATTCACCAAAAGGTGATACCTATCTTTATGGTATTCTTTGAGTACTTTAGCATTTTAAAAGCATCTTATAAGGGTAGACACTTATACAGACTCACAGTCTGATCATTTTGAAGGTTAGTGGCTCATTTACCCTTGCACGAATGAGCTATGCATGATTAGAGGAGTGAAATCCTCACCTGGAAAGTTCAGTACCCTGGTGTCCTGCTTATCATTCCAATTCACTTAAATGGCCCCGATGTAAAATAGAAACTCCATGTGTGAGTTTGAGCTGAGTTTCAGCAATGCACTAGGCAGAGGCCCTCACCACCTGGGCCCCATCTCAGCTGTTTGTGAGGCTGAATAACACAGTGGCCCTTCTGTCATCACAAATGGACTCTGCGAAGACAAGAGTCAGGTAAGACTTGTAGATAAATACTTCAGAGGAGCTCACCTTACATCTAGAGCTATATTGCAAATGTAAAGTTACTACCATTTACTTTAGAAAATGATCTTGTCACCAAGGGAAATGCTTTTGGATTTCAATGACTGATTCATTCTCTATTTTTCTTTATTTATGTTTTAATTGACAAATAAAAGTTGTATTTGGTGTACATAATGTTTTGATAAGGTATACACTTGGAATAGCCAAAATAAAGCTATTTAATCTAAGCATCACCCTACATATTTCTTGTTCCCTCTCTTGTGGTAAGAACAGTCACAGTCACAATCTACTCTCTCAGCAATTTTCACGTGTAAAATACATTACTATTAACTGCAGTCGCCATAATGTACCATCAATCTCTGGAATTTATTCCTCCTATCTAACTGAAATCTTGTATCCTTGACCAATGTTTCCCCAATCCTCAGGAAACCACCATTTTACTTTTTGTTTCTATGAGTTTGACTTTTGTAGTTTCCACAGGTAAGTGAGATCTTGCAGTATTTATCTTTCTGTGTCTGTTGTTTCACAGCATAATATCCTCCAGGTTCATCCGTGTGTCATAGATGACAGGATTTCCTTCTTTTTAAGGCCGAATATTCTTCCATTGTGTGTATACACAACATTCTGTCTATTCATTTGTCAATGGACACTTGGGTTCATTCCGTATCTTGGTTCTTGTGAACAATGCTGCAGTGAACACGGGTGCAGATATCTCTTTAACATATTGATGTCAATCTTTTGGCTATATGTTCAGTAGTGGAATTGCTGGATCATATGGGGCAGTTCCATTTTTTCTTTATTGAGGAACTTCTATACTATTTTCCATAATGGCTGTCTTAATTTACTCATTCTTTTCTTTTTGAGACCCTGTTTGCAAGACAACTAAGCAGTTCTCACAAAAGCCTATGTGTGCAACATTCTCCCCTAAGGTAAAAAATCTCAGGTTGTGATAACTTTTCATAATTAGCATGATTAAGAATCCTTGTGCCTCGACCTCTGGATCACAGTTCAGAACTAAAACCATGTGGCTAAGCACGTTATCATAATGTGACATCCCTGAGAAGAATAAAGGGAATTCCCCTCTGACGTACAGTCAATTGTTTCATCTCACCAGTTGCGAGCCCAGGTAGGGGGGCCTGTAAAACACTCAATTCATATATGAAGGAACAACCAACTCAGATTTCAAAAATTTCAGCTACTTTGAAGCATGAATGAATCAGAGAGAATGATTTTTTTCCCCCAGCTACATGGCCTCTAGGCCCCCAATAGCCCATCCTGCACAAAGAAGAAGCCCTTCAACATAATCTCAGGTGAGCATCCAAGGAAAATCTGTAAGTGCATACTGAAAGATGCCAAAGAATACTACATATAGAAAATGCAATCACCATTCCTGTCTTTTAAAAAATTGGCACTGATATGGACAGCTACACAAAAAATTAGGTTTTGTTAAAAAAAAAGTAAAACAATTACGATGTAAAAACAAATTGAATGATCTAAATACTAAGTTGATTTGAATACTTGGTAACTGAATGCTATAGATAAAAAGCCCTAAGAAAGTAGAAAATAGAGCCACCAAAAGTCAGAATATTTTGACTTGGTCTCACAGGTGAGGTAAGGTGACAGCCCCCAAAGATGGGTAGATTCGAGAACTGACAGTATTACTTCTTTTAACCTATATATTTGGCTGCAAAGGCTGCCTTTTTTTTTTTTTTTTTTTTTTTTTTTTGGTATTGGGAGTTGAATTCAACCACTGAGCTACATCCTAAGCCCTATTTTTGTATTTTATTTAGAGATAGGGTCTCACTGAGTTGCTTAGCACCTTGCCATTGCTGAGGCTGGCTTTGAACTTGCAATTCTCCTGTGTCAGCCTCCCAAAGCATTGGGATTACAGGTGTACACCACCGCTCCCACCCCAAAGGCTCTCTTTCTGATATCTGGAGGCTGATCCTCCCTGAGACAGGTCTGTTACTGCTTATATTATGACCATGGCCAATTCCCAAGGAGAGTAGCCAAGTTCCATCTGAAGATAGTTTATTTATTAGAATCATTAGTGACCTAATTCACTTCAGCAGAGCTGTCCCACACTGAAGTATGGCATAGGGCCGAGGTTAGTTGAGCCTTCACCCTGCTGGCTGTCCCCTTGGGCTCATACTTCAGTGTCTCAGCCAGGGATCCCCTGCCAAACCCAGAGCTATTCCAACCTCCTTCTCATTGAGTCCTGCACAGCAAGCATGGGGGCTGGCATGGGGACCACAGAGATGATGAAGAATGGTCTTTGCAGCCTGGAGGGGCACATGGTCTTCACATAAATTCAGTTCAGTGGAGTGAGTATGATCATAGCTGCAAACATAAGGAGCTAGGAAAGCAGGGAGAGAGTTAAAGCAGGGAGTTTCCTAAATGAGGTAGCAAAGGAAATGAGCCTTGGAAAAGTTGACTAGGCCAAGGGAGAGTTTGATGGGAAGGGCATTAGAAGAGAGAATACCACAAACCAGGACAGGGAGTGGGAAACTTTGGGTCAGCGCAGTGGTATGCTGGTGCTGGCTCTTTGCTGCATATTCAAGAATTTCCAGTTGTTATTAAATCTTTGATAGCTTGAAATTGGTCCCAGTGGGAGTACTGAAGCCACAGAAACTGGCAAACACAGGACTTTTCAAAGTTTAGAAGAGCCAGCTGACCAGCACACCATTATACATGACCATATACATGTAGTTTTTTTCATTCTAGAGGCAATGGGACTGTTGTTTTGCAAGTAACAGGACTTTGTACAAGGATGCTGGGATCTCCTGTGGACTCCAAAGAAGGTGCAGACTTTAGGAAAGGATGTTACCAAGAACTTGACTACTGTCCCAGCTTTTGACTCTTTTTTCTGATAACCTGTCTGGCTCTCTCTCACTCTTTTTTTCCCCTCTCTCTGTCCTACCCTCTTTCTCCTAATGGTGCCTCTGTTCTGGATATTAGAAAACATGGCTGCCAAGGATCTTAAACTTTAATTAGGATAGCTACAAGCCCTAAAAAAGTCTTCTTCATTCCAGCTCCAAAATGTCCTGGGAAAAGATGGTCATTTCTTCTCTTTAACCAGTTGTTCACTTATGGATGGATGGACCCATCGCCTGCAGTGGGAGAGGTGTGATTCAGGGAAGGGACTATAATGGATCCCTTTTTGGAACAATCTGAAACAAATCAACATATCAGAGGCTAAAGGAACAATGCAGCTTTCAGGTAACCATGTACTGGTGTGAAGGTGGCCCTTCCCACAGGAAAGGAGGTCCTGAGCAGGAAGGAAACAGGTTCCAAGATAAGGAAGAGTGGCAGAAGGCAAGTCTGCAAGGTAGGGGGACTTGGTATGGTTGGTGGGCTTGGGCTTTGCCCAGTGGATGGCTAAGAGCACAGGGGTAGGACTCCTGGGAAGGAGTCTCAGGATCACATTTCTGTTTCAACCAAATCACCATGGCCCCATTGTGGAGCGTGACCATGTGATGGGTTAGACTTTGGCAGAGGGAGCACTGAGAAGGAACTGCTCTCATTCAGGCAAGACATTCTTTAATTCATTTAATCTAACCTTAACATAATGTTGTATTGTGTTACCTCTTTTTCTTTTTGCTGGCTTAATCATATTACTATTCAGCCCCTTCTCTCCCTGGTTCATTTGCTAGTGCTTACTGTACTAATGGTTATCTTCTTTCACCCAAAGGTCATAAGTAAATTCATTTTTTCTCTATGTCAAATAAGATGCAAACTCTCTCCACACAATAAGTGCTTCTAGTTCTCCATTGTTACGTCCCTTAATAAGATGAGAACTTTAAAAGGCCTTCTGAACTTTTTCCTTTAGACCTTCAGAATGCTTACCTCCAATGGATCATTATAATGATTTAGAATGACTTACATTTTTTATTTTAATTTTTTGGTCCTAGGAACCAAACCCTTGCACATGTTAAGTGTGCCCTATGCTACTGAGCTACACCCCAGCCCCATCTTACTTAATAAACAAAAATCATAGCACAGCTTAAGGGTATCAAATAATAAGAAGCAGAATGGATTGAAATAGAACTGGAAAGATCTGCAAGGCAGGGGAACAGCCACAGAGGCCATGGAGCCTGAAACTCAGGGACAAGCTGGAGAGGTAAGAAGAGATTGAGTTTAAGCACACAGGGGGCTCCAGGGCAGAGAGTCAGAGAGAGGAAAAGACCAGAATTTCATTTTAATGACTTCTGGTTGTTAACCTCTATTTCTTTGTTAGATTGTGTTTGTACCTAGATTGCTGATCCACCTGGGGTCCCCGATGTATATAGGTCATAATTTTCTGTCTTTTATGAAAGTCATTGTCAAAAGTCTATTCAGGGAAGTTCTATATTTTTAGTTGAAATATAGATACAGAAGAGAACATTGAAGTGGTAGATCCTGCTTAGCATGGGCAAGGTCCTGGGTACAATTCCCCACTCCCCTCAAAGAAAAGAAAGAAAGAAAGAAGAAAGACACTGAAGAAAACAGATCAACACATTTTTACAAACTGGCTAACCAGCATACAAATCCAGAAATAAAATGTTTCTTGCACCTAGGGATTTACCCTTGTGCTCCCTCTTGGTCTCTATTAATCTGTCCAACCCTCATTTCTAACAGAAGAGGTAAATGTTGCCTGTTTTTATATTGTATATCATAAATAGATATTTATTGCATAAATAGCATGCAATAAGTAATATTGCATGCTATATTCTCTTTTGAGTTCAGCTTCTTTGGTCCAACCTTATATGTGTAATGTTCATCCATATTATGGGAAAAAAATTTGTGGATCATTCATTCTCATTGGTGCATATAATTCCATTGCATGAATATGCTATAATTTATCTGTCCTTCCATTGATGAGCATCTGGGTAGTTTTCACTTTGGGGTTACTATGGATAGTACAGTGATATATCCAATTTAACTGTTAATACAAAACAGTTCATATGAAATGTAGCACTAAGTTTTTATTCTCTAAATTATTAATTTATCTGCCTTCAAGGGAAAGACCAAAGTTTTTAAACATGCCTGAATTTAGCCAAATAATCATAATCACAGAGGGCTGTAAAGGGACATGAGAGAGAAAGAAACAGAGAGAAGAGAAAGAAATAACAGTAATAATAAAACAAAATAGAAATTTGCCTCCAGTCAGTGGCAATGCAAGGTCACACAACCACAATGCACCTTAATCCCCCTGGAACACTCTGCCTCCAATGAGCAAGTTCTCTGCTCTTGCATCCAGCTTCACACGGTAATAATAGAACAATGTAATGTTTCATTTAACCTATCATTAACACACTATGGTCACACTTTCCTCAGCAGCTGCCCATATTACCATTTTTGTTAGAAGACAAATGTGAAATTTAATGACTCTCTGAGACAGATTCTGTCATGTTTTAAATTGCTTTTCCCCCTCATCCCTTTTATTCTTTATATCTCTATGCATTTGCCTTTGGGATGGGAACCAAACCTATTCATCATGTTGGAAACAAAATGCAAATGACCTCTAAATAAAGCAGTGCACAGCACACACCCCATCCTGAGTTTGAAGGTAGAAACACGCATACAGAGAGTTTTCCACTGTAAGAATTTTCTACCTTATTAGAGCTGACATTTAGTCCTGCATCTGAATTGTAGAAAATGACTCTCCCAAAATAAACCGGAAGAGCCCCCATGACCTTGCCATCTGCATGAATTATTTTAACTTTGGAGTTTAATGAAAGATGTAGCAGCAAATGCTGCCTTGCCACCTTATGGCTTTACCTAGTAAGCAGATTTCCTGTTTCTGACATGAAGTAAAACAAGAAGACAGAAAAGGTGGGGAACAGGAAGAGGAGCTGGACAGGAGTAGACATCACAATGGCTGTTAACTGAATCAGGACAATGGCATCATGGAGGTTTCACAGGTGCAGTTAGGAAGCAGGTGGAAACATTTATAATTTGCAGTAAATACTCTCAGTCTGGCGATTGACCCTCCAGATACAAACACTGTGTTTAGGGAAGCTCCACCAATATGGTCAATGTGACCCCAATACAATGAGGTCATTTGTATTTTGTTTTTCTACATCATTGATCCGTTCTGTTTGGAAATGAAAATTTTTGATTTGAACAGCTTTGTATTTTCAACTAGTTTTGCCCCCCTCCCCCCAAAAAGATGCTAAATCAAGAAACCAAAGACCCAGAGGGCTAGACCATATGTGAATGGTGTGACTCTGGACACATCACAACCTCTTCAGGCCTGTTTCTTTGTGAATGTGTCTTTAAAAGGGAGATAACTGAGGTGAAACTACTCTTTGCAAGTGGTAGAACAGTGCAGTTATGATGGCTCATTGAAGCCCTCCTCCCTGCCTGTGAGATGGGCTTGTGACAAGACATTTCCCTTGGGAAAATGAGTCTCACACAAATCAGGTACCAACTGCTATAAATGTTTGTATTCAGTTTTTTTGTTATTTTTTCTATTCTGTCTATGGATTCTAGGCCCAGGTGGAAAGGCCACATGTATATGAGGAGCTGTCTGGACACTCTAAGGTTTGTCCTCATGATGGCCTTGGTTTTATTGCTCCATGACTTAAGTACACAGATGGGGCTGTTGGCCAGGGGTAGAGAGCAGGAGGAGGCTGGTGGGGGACCTGGGCTTCAGAATTACCGAAAAACATTTTTCTTTTTATTTTAAATATAAATTGGAAAAGAAAGAAAAGCAGAGTTAATCTACTCCTGTAGCAGGGTGGCAGTCCTCTGGGGCACACCTTCCTTGCCATCTCAGGGGGAAGACCTCTGCAGTGGGGCTTGAGAGATTCTATGAGGCCGTTTAGCTTAAAGGATACTATTGTCATTAAGTACTTGAAGCTCCACCCTCAGACCTTTTTGGTTAAATGGAACCCAATTGAGATGAGGACTGTGATGTTAGATATGATAGGCTGGCAAGCAAGTATCAAATGATTTTTCCAGGACTATGGATGACTTTGGATAGTAAAATGGGCCTGGGATTGGGATGGGGCGGAGAACAGAAAAAGCATCCATTTGCAGAAAGTTAACCCAACACTAGGTTGTAGGATAAAAGATATGGTCTCTGTCCTTGAGCAAGTCAGAAAGTAGTGATCCAAAGCATCAGCAGATAATAATGCAAAGTAGAAAGTGCAAAGATATAGAAATCTATGCATTGCAAGACCAAATTCTTACTTCACAGGTAAGAAAACTAAGACAGAATGAGTGTAAGGCTCAGAGTAAATGGCTCAGCTAAGATCATTTGGCTGATAGCAGAGGCACCCTAAGAATCCAGGCCTTCCACCTCAGAGAAAATTGCTCCTCTCACCAAAACCCTTCCCAGGCACTCTTGCTTCTCCCTTTTCCCCAGAAAGGCTGCTGGTTATTGAGTACCTCAAATTCCCAAGTCTGGGCTAAACATCTACATGGATATTCTGTTATAATTCTTGCTATGATTTGGATATAGTTTGTCCTGCAAAGGTTCATGTGCTGGAAGCGAGGTTCCCAACGTATCAGTATTGAGAGGTGATGGAACCTTTAAGAGGTGGGTCCTAATCAGGTCATAAGGAATACACCCTTGGAAGAGATTCATGGAGGTCCATCTTGCAGAAGTGGGTTATATCTCTTGGGACAGGACTGGTTGCTAAAAGAGTGGGTTGTTATAAAGCAAGTTTGGCTTTCTTGGCATGCTCACGCTCTCTCTCTGTCTCTCTCTGTCTCTGTCTCTGTTTCTCTCTCTCTCTCTCGCTGTCTCGCTCTCACTTTCTGCCTTGCCATGTGATCTCTCCCTCACATGTACTCCTAGCATACTGTGCCATCTGCCATGCTGCAACACAGCACGAGGCCATCACCAGATGTGGCTGCCTGATCTTGGACTGTCAGCCTATTGCTGCATAACAAATTACCCCCAAACTCAGCTTCTTAAAATAACAACATTTATTTTGCTCATGAATCTTCCATTTGGGCAAGGCTGCACGCAAATAGCTCTGCCTCTGTTCCAGTTGGCTTCAGCTGAGGTGATTCCAGTCTGGGAACTGGAATCAACTGCAGGTGAACCTACTCATATGTCTGGTGGTTAAGGCTGTCTGTCAGCTTGTCTGATGCTGTTTGGAACAACTACACATGGCTTCTCCATGTGGCCTGGGTTTCCTCACAGTGTGGAAGCTGGGTACTAAGGGTGAGTGCCGTGAGAGAGGGAGTGAGCCATGTTGCTTTTTCTGACCTAGCTCTACAGGTCTCACAGAGTGGCTTCCACTACATTCTATTAACTGAGGCAACTGCGGTGTCCTCCTAGCCCCAGCTTTAAGAAAATGGAAAGTAGACTCCATCTCTTGGTGGGAGAGTGGCCATGTCTGGGAGCACATGTGGAAGTAGAAATATTTCTGTACCCTTTCTGGGAAACACATTCAGTCACAGGGATTCTTGTGAGGTTATGGGCCCTCCTGGTCAAGAGATTTTTACTTCTTTACTTCTCTCATTATCATAGGAATGCACAGGACTACCTTGCATTGCAAACTTAAACTTCCTGCTCTTTGACTTAAGGTGCTCAAAATTAAAACAAATATCCTAAGTTTTATGGAGAAAACAGATAATAATGCAAGGAATGCATCCATATGCTCTCATGAAAAATAGTTTGTCAAGAGCAAAATAAGATTCTTATTGTTTTTGCTGGCACTGAGCATGATCTTACATTGATGCTTATTCTGACATGGGTAGGAAACATGACTTTTCAAAAGCTTTCAAAATAAATTCTTCCCTGGCTGTCGGCACACACATTTCCATCTGTTCATGGTTGATGAGGGGGGTGGGCCAACTCTCTTCAAGGTCATTGAAAGCAAATTTTTGTTGCATCACAATAAACATTTTCACTTCATAAAATTACAGATTAATTGGATGAACGCATTTCAGTGCCCTTCAACCTGCAGCTCTCTTGGACTCCTAAAGTCTCACACTGAGAACATTTCAGTACAGTCCCTAGCCAAGCTGGTGAAAACAAAAATATTGGGGGCTGGGGATGTAGCTCAGTGGTAGAGCACTTGCTTAGCACACAGGGGGCTCTGGGTTTGATTCCCCAGACCAAAGGGGGAAAAAATGAAAGCTTTGGAAAGAAAGGAAATCCAAACTAATTAACCCAATGTGACATGTTCAAGATTGGCCAATCCCACTGAATTTGCCTCATAAATGAAGCCAAAACTTTGCTCTATGCTTCAAAGGTACACTGAGAAATTGGAAGCGGGCTGTTGATCTCATGTAGGATATCTTCTGGCTCTCTCTCTCATCTTTTTGAACACTCCTGCTCATTAATTTTCCTGAAATAGATCCTGTTCCTAATTTCTACTATCTCCATTCTGGTAGAGGCCTCATTTGCTGGTGCCTTTTGCAATCACCTGACTGGACTTTCTGTCTCCTCCTTCCGACTCACTCTGACAATGATAATCCTCAGCTCAAGAGCCTTCAATGGCTATGCATTAAAACTTAGGCTTCTTCATCCAGTGTTAGAGACCCTTCGTATCTAGCCCCAGACTGTTCATTTCCTGTAACTTCTCCTCATGCACATTCTCCTTCAGAATGAACCACCAGGATTCTCCCAACACAACTCACTTTTTAAAAATCATTGCACTTCTGCTCCTGATGTTCCCTTGCCTTGGAGTACTCTTCTTTTGACTTGTACAAATCCTTCCTATTTTTCAGGATCTAACTGAATTGTTCCATATAGTCTTCCCTAATCCCTGTGGCTGATGGGGACTTATCCTTTCTCTGAACTATCAGAGTACTTTATTATCTATGTCTCTCTAGATACTCACACATTTCCTTTTTCTACTTTGGGTTATTTAAAAATATGTCCTAATTTTTTATCAGGCTAGGAGTTTCTTGTGGATACAGTATATATGGGAATCATTTCTGAAATTACTAAAGCATCTAGCACAGCATTTGACACCTAGCTGAGGCTCCACCCTAGCATTTGTCACTCCAAACTCATCAGCTTCCCCTCCAAATCTGTGCCTTCTCCTGACTTCTCTGTTCTTTTAATAATACCATCTTCTTTCCATACTCAGTACCCAACCAAACCAAAGCCCCCTGTTGATTTTTTTTATGTAATCCTACAACTGTTTTTTTTATTGCATTTCCCCCAATTGTTACTTGCCTACTTTTATTTCTTATGACCTGAGCCATTGTAAAGTGTTCTGGTCTTCAGCATCTCTACCCTCAAATCTGTTTCACAAAAATGCACCAGCTTAGTGTTCCAACAGTACTGCTCCATGTGAGCACACCCCGCTTCTCAGAAACTACTTCAGATGATTCCTGGTTGCTGATTCCACACGAGTCTGAATGCCTTAATCTGGCATTTAAGAGTCTGTCTTAGTCTCATACTGACCTTCCTAGATTTATCTCCTAGGTTTTCTCCACTGGACTCTTTCCTCTAGCCAAACCAAAGCCTCCCTGCTTGGCCTCACCCTCATCATTTGGACCAGACTATCTTTGCATCCAAAGATATACTATATTCCAACTTTGCCTCATAGAATCCTTACTATCCTTGATTCTGGGCCAAATACCATGTCCTCACAAGGTCTACTCATATCCTATTGGCCAGAAGATCTCTCTGGATATGCCAGTTTTCCCTGATGATCTTTAAAGTTTTTACAGGAACTTCCCTGCAAGGTGGCCCTTTATACATTTTCATCACAATCTGTGACTAACAAGTTAAACTTTTGTAAGCCGGATTATTAAATTATGTCATTTTAATAAGGCTTTTCTAAATATGCATTATGTCCTTACTCATAAATCTCATTTCACTCAACATGGCATATTTGCTGTGTTAGCCAGTCTGTAGCAGTCCCTCCTGATCCTCTCACCCATTTCTTTTGCACGGACTCCCTCCAACTTCCAAGGCCAGGCACATACATCTCTTTGCCCAAGGGAGCTGGAGCAGGAGTAGTGGATTAATACACTCCAGGAGCAACCCTCAACCAATGGCTGACAGGAGCTGGTATATACATACCCCAGGTCCCATGCTCCCCAGGTGGGCTAAATATGAAGAGTATTTTTACACAGTTGTCCAGCATTCTCCTTAGGGATTAAGCTCCGGACACTCCTAGAGGTAGTTGGCTTGATAATATACTATGTGCAGCTACCACTTCCCTTTCCCATCACCCACCCTTCTCTTCTAATGCCTCCTGCTCCTCCCAAATAAACACCCCGCTTTAGAGTCCTTGCCTCTGGGTCTACTTCTGAGGGAATGCAAACTGGGACATCATGAGACGGAGCTAGTGCCCACCACAAGAGAAAGCTAATATTCTCACCATCAAGTTCCTATAAGGAAGTCATATAGAGAAATCCAGACTAAAAGGAGGATAGTTTTCTCGTCCTTGGCCTCCTCACCAACAATAAGAATGAGTTTCCATTTTGGACTGAGTGGTTTCTATCTCTGGCCTCCTTTGATATGATCCACTTCTCACATTTAGGCATGTAACTCAGTCAATAGGATTCAACAGACTTACCCCTCAGATCTATCTTCTAGTCTGCCCATAGGGTCATCCTTATAAAACTCCTCTGCTTCAGATCTCTCACCTGCAGGTCACAGGCCAAGTTCCCTGGCATGGTACTCAAGACCTCTTGTCCATTCCTCATGTCTTCCTCTCTCGCTTCATCCCCTGTAACTCTTCTTCACATCCCTGGACTAGCCTAATGGAAATCATGGAAGCTTTCCCTCCCCTCCGCACCTGTGTGCTGTTCTCTCCTCCTGAAAGGCCTCCCTCCACTGCCCTTATCCCCCTTCTGAGCCAAACACCTCACCTGAGGTTGATAGCCTGAGTTGTCAGTTGCTCTAGGAAATGTCTACTAGTTTCTGTAGGTCAGAGAAATGACATCCTTCTCAGTGAATATCATTCCTTCACAGCACAGCTATGATTATTTGTTTCATATCTGGTTTGATATGCTATCCTTGAGGAAAGACCATTTTCCACCAGGAAGTATAATGGAGCAGCTAAGATATTGCATGACTTCTGGAGCAAAGTAGGTTGAATCCAAATCTTGGCTCCAACACTGAGAGAGTTGCAGAGAGAACTTAAGCTTTCTTTCTTTTTCTCAAAGATTGGATAATAGAACCTAACTCAAAAGTTTTTTTGTGTGTGAGGATTAAAAATGAGTAGAAAATGCAACGTAATTAAATAGCGTCTGACACAGCACTTAATAAATATTAACTACTATTAGAAATAGCAATGTTACAAGTATTAATGCTGCAATTACTTATATGTCAAAGTAGAGACTCCTCAGTGGGGGACATACATTTGTAAAATTCTTGAAAAAGAGGATTTATTGGGATCCCCCACACCCCCACCAAATCAGAATGTCTTGGGTTACAGGTTGGAGGAAATGAAGGAGATGTGACAACTTAATGCAGTGTATGACCTTGACTAAAAAAAGAATATTTGTGGTACAATTTGCAAATTTTAAGCAAGGTCTATAGATTGATTAATAGTATCATGTCAGTGTCAATTTTATGGTTTCAATAAATGTGCAATGGGGACATGTGTTGGGAAAGCTGAGTGAAGGGCATACAGGAACCCTGTTTGCTATTTTTACTGTATTTTTGTAACTCTAAAGATGATTCAAAATAAGAAGTTTAAATTTTTTCCTAGGCCAAAGCAGGTATATTATGGAAAGTCTCCACTGATGAACGAATTTGATCTGCACCCTTGCTTAATGAGTGCTTAGAATACAGATGGGCACTTACTTCAGTTAAGTGAATTGAATGATTTATTCCATGTGCCTTGGATGATAATTTAATGTTGGGTGATCTTTTGGCCATCTCCTCAGTAAAACTATAGGCACCCAATAAACAAGGTCATTTAATTCCTTGTTGCCCCCATAGGACCTAACTCAATTACACTGTAGATTCAATAAAAAATAGCATTTGCTTTAATTGAATCTAATCAGCACTTCCTGCTATACATTCACAAAGAGTTTTAGCAGATTTCCCAGGAATGCTAATCTCTTTCTCAAAATATTTTGGACTTCTTTAAACTCATACTGTACCTCAGAATACAACTGAACAGTTTTGAACCCATATCTTCTCTAAATGTATGCATTTTACTTGGAAAGAGTTCCAGAAGAAAAGTGAAAAGTGGTAAGTTCAATTTAACAGTTTCTCTTAAGTGCTACAAGTCATTATACTCTCAACTGGGTGGGAAATTGAGGAATAGTCCTTTTGGGAAAAAAAACCACTGATTTTAATATTATAGAAGACAAGAAAATCTTGAAATCAACACCATCTATCAATCAGGAAGGCTAAGTCAAAAGCCTTGAATGAAGGTCACGTCATACAGGCATACAGAAAAAGCAACCCTGGGAAGTCATTTGCCCCCTGAAAGAAAGCCCTGTGATTGCAAAGGAAGAATAAAGATTTTACAAATTTCATTCCAACTATGTAAGATGGTAAGCAATGCTACAGAATTTTATTTTTTTTATTGCAATAATGGCCTACCATTATTATTTGGTTAGCAACTAGGTCAAAATCAAAGCAGTCCACTCTCTGGCCTTGCTCCTGGTTTACCTGGTTCTTCTCTATCAGGAAAGCTCTCTGTATATCAAATGGGAGGCTTATCATGGGCCTTCCCTTCTCACCAAGACTTCTATCTCTTTACAGGTTTCCAGCTAATCCTCTGCCCTTACCTATTCTCAGTAATGAAGTCAGTGCCTAATTTTGTTTCTGCATGTTCCAGGAATCCCACTTATGTGATCAAAAATTAATGTGAAATGAACCAGGGTCTAAAATTTCTGATGTGAAGGAATAGACAGAAGAACTCCTTGTTTGGATTTCTTTTGGAATCAGAATCCCCAGAAGGAAAGTAAACTGTATCCATTTATATATTCTTTGAACATTACTGAATCTCTTGTCTTAAACTTCAAACTCGGATTCTGGGAAGCCAGATGAGTAACACCATCCTAAAGCAGGCTGAGTCAAAAATCCCATGAGGTTAGACCACCAGGAGATAATTAGCAGGAGATTTCCACTTCTGGTTTCACATCTGAACACGTTGAGTCATCCCACAGCTCACAAAGCAAGTGTTTAGTTGCTTATGTTCTAGCCTGGAAAAGGCATTCAGATCCATAGTGGAACAATAATTGCATTCACCCTACACTATACATTTTCAAGTTACTGCTGTAGCATCCCTGGTAGAGGAGGTCCCAAACTCAGCTCCACTCTGCCAGCTCTGGGAGCTCTGCCTTTCCCATGGTAGCCAACTCCTTTCCTGGACAACTGTAGCTATGGCATAATTCCCACATGTCATTAATATCAACTGCTAACTACCACATAGTTGTGTCCCCTTGAGTTAAACAGACTTTAAAGATTTTATTAAATACTATGCTTAAGATCTGGAAGTGAATAGGAAATATAAACACATATGATGCACATCTGAGAACTCTCAATATTAATATCATGAGTTCTGCTCAACAGGAGAGGAAAAACTATATAGAAGAGATCAACATGAGCCAAAGCGTCTTTCTGAAAAGGAGGATTCAGTCTCATCCTGGGCCTCCTTTTTTCCAAGCTAAACACAGCCATGATCTTGACAGTTGCTGACCTTGCAAAACCTTCCCATTCCTCTTAGCATAAAATCAAGACTTGATCTCAGAGTCTCCAACCTCACCACCAGCCTCTTTTCCTCTGCTCCACACACTCCAGTGCCACAGGCTTCCTTGCCAGTGCTTTTCACCATCTCAAGGGCTTCATGTTTGATATTCTCTCTGGCTGGAAGGCCCTTCCCCCCACACCTCCACAGGACAGCCTTCTCGTTCTTCAAGTCTCAGAAGTCCCCACTTCCAAAGGACCTTCCCAAGAAACTCTAAAGAATTTCTCAACATCCTTCTCCATTCCCATCCTCTCACTACAACATGATTTATCACTACTGGAAATTATCTTGTTTGTTGATAGATTTAGTAGTTCATTATGTGTTCTCCAACCTGAATAAGAGTTCCCAGGGCAGGATCAGGCCTCTGTTGCCCCTAACAGTATTCTGCCCACTCAAATGGAGTGTTCAGTAGTATTTTTTTTTTTTTGTACTGAGGATTAAACTCAGGGGCACACGACCACTGAGCCACTTCCCCAGCCCTATTTCTTGTTTTATGTAGACACAGGGTCTCACTGAGTTGCTTAGCTCCTCGTCGCCGTTGCTGAGGCTGGCTTTGAACTCGTGATTCTCCTGTGTCAGCCTCCCAAAGTGCTGGGATTACAGGCTTGTGCCACTGTGCTCAGCTTCAGTAGTACTTTTAATGAGACAGATACCCCTTCATTTAGATCATTCTATGGAGGAAATCTCAATGAGCCCTCACAATTTTCAGCACACAAACTAAGACCCCACATGTGATAGAAGAGAATGGAAACAGTTCCCAACATCATGGATGCACAGAAGGTTTAATCCATCCCCCAGAGCTGGACTGCATTCTCCTGAAACATTTCTGTGCATACTCAGAGCAGCTGAAGGTTTCATTGTTTGTTGCTATGTTAGTCAGCTTTCCAATAATGTAAGAAAATATTTGAAATAATCAACTTAAAAAGAAGAAAGGCTTATTTTGCCTCACAGTTTTGGAGACTTTAGTCCATGATCACCTGGCCCTATTGTTTTTGCCTGTGGTGAGGCAGCACATCATGGCAGGAGTGCAGGGCAGAGGAATCTCCTCACCTCCTGGCAGCCAAGAGACAAAGAGAGAAAAAGGAGGGGTTGGGGTCCCATTATCCCTTTCAAGGGTACACCTCCATATGACCAGAAGGCTTCCAACATGTCCCCACCTTCTAAAGGTTCCATCACCTCCCAATAGCACTATGGACTGAGGACCAAGCCTTTAATGCATGGGCCTCTGGGGAACACTTATCCAAACCATAGCAAGTGCCTAATCATAGGAGAGCAAAGTGCCATTGTTTCCTGGAAGTGGCTCCTTTATGTCCATGTACTGCTTGTCAGCTTTCTGCTCCAGTGCACATGATCCATGAAACCCTGACAATGGCATCTCCATGCTCAGTTCTCTGCATAACATCATAACTGTATCTTTCATGTGTGTTCCAAAGCTCTCTCCAGCCCTGTGTTTACCAACACACTTACATGCAGTAGTGATGAATGCTTTGGGATACTTCTCACTAAAAGCAACCAAAAACATAACCCATTTTATATGATGGAAAATAACCCATCTCTAAGATGAAACAAAGTACTAAAAGGAAAGCTGTGTTTCCTTCTTATGTGTGGAAAATGGTCCTGTCAAGGCCCAGGGTTTGATGGTAAAAAGCTTGCCAATTTTAAATCTAATGAAGTCTCTGAATATGGACAGATGAGATTCATTCTTATGACTAATGTCTAAGGCTGTTAAAATGATAAATTCATGTTATGGTATTTAACTCAGACATATTTTTGAAATGCCTAGAACCTATGGGTCCCATTTGGAAATATTCTGTGTCTGCCATTAATGGGGAGGTTTCAAAACGTCTGCAAGTTCTTTAACACTCTTGCCATCAAGCCTTAGAGTTAATGGTCCCTTTCATTGAGTCCTGATAGGACTTTGTGACCACCCTGACAAATATAATGCACAGAATGGTACTGTCACTTCCAATACTAGGTCAGAAGGGCCCTACAGCTTCTGCTTATCCTTCTTGGGATATTCATTCTGGGAATCTTCCACCCAAATGACCTGCAAGAAGGTTCAGCTATTCTGATACCATCATGGTGGTAGGGGGATCACAATGAGACCACAAAAACAGAGAGGGAAAGAGATTTCTGATGATCCCCAGATGCATGAGTGAAGAGACCACCATCTGCCTATAAAATCTGCATAACTGAGCTTAGCCAAATCCCAGAATCATGAGCAAAAGAAATGATTTCTTAACTATTATTTTGTGACCATTTTAAGCAAATAACCAGAACATCAACTTTCTCTGAAAGTATTTGGTTGACGCATAATATTGCAAGGGCTCTGTCATCATATTACCCAAAATACCACCACAGCTCCCTTCTCATGAATAACTAGAATAATAATGGCTGCCATGTGTCACTCTCTCTCTGCATGCAGAGACAGACCTTAGTCAAAGTGCCTTTTATAGACCATTTACTTAAATCCTTACAATGGTGGTAGATAATATTATGTTGACATACAATAACAACTTGGCTTTAAAAGATATGATAAGATAATATCTTATCAATACTTATCATATTCCTAGCCAAATATGAGTAGCCTGGGAACACAGATCCAAGTTACCCTGAATGATGTATTCTGCCATGGAAGAGGTTACAGGAACTTTTATAGACCAGAAACAAAGAATATCACAAATCAATACATTTAACAAACACATTGGTGGGGGCATTAGGTATATGGGCTGCAACAAGGAGGGGAAATCTTTCCTATAGGTATGATATGTGACAGCATCCTTGGCTTTAGGGTTGATGGAAGAAAGAGGCCTGCGAGTTTTAGCAATCCCTTCTGAGAGGTTTACCTAATAGTCATGAGAACATTAGGTAAGATACAAAGGTTAAAAGTAAGTTACTCTTTTTCTAAGGGCCTAAGATATCCCAAGGTCATTTTGGCCCTTGACCCACAACATTTCATCTTTCCACAATCACAATGTTCTACTCAGCTAGGGTCAAATGGTCCTCGGCATCTTTAATATTGATGTGGCTTCTTCAAAGAACTTCAGCTTCACGATTCTTTTTCTTATAAATAAGATAACATAACTGAGGTTTCAAGATATTAAATAAGTTCTCCAGCATTGTTCCCTCAGCAGACATTTGTGGAGGGCCTAGAAGGACTCTGCCCTGTGTTAGGAATTGAAAGCAATGAGGCCAGGTGGACATGTCCTTGGCCTCATGGAATTTACCAGCTGGTGGTAGGCAGACAGAGATAATTAAATTTCACATTAATTAATGCAGCGATAGGAACATGAAGAGGTGTATGGTACAGGGAGGGCATAAAATTGGGAGACAAGATGGGTGGGGAACGCCAGGAAGGAGTGCAGAGCTGAGGGTAAAGGCTGTGGTTGAGGTGCCAAAGTGCACTTGGGGAGCAAAGGAAAGAAGAGAGGTGGAGACGCAGGGCAGTGTGGATGAGAAATCTGGGACCAACATATGGTCGTGTTCAGGATTTGGGTCTTTATTTTAAGGCACCCGTGAAGTGAAGTAATGGAACAGTTTTGAGCACACGGAGGACATAATCAGGATTGTGCTTTTGAAAAGCTTGTCTGACATTTGGGTTTTTAGAGGTTAAATTCCACATATTCCAAAATGGAGCCCATAAGTACTCCAGGGTTGGGGGCTGGCTTAGTGTAGAGCGCATGTGCACATGTTTAGGAAGCCCAAGGCCCTGGATTTCATCCTCAGCACCACAGGTGCTGCCTTTCACTGCTCATTTCTCCCGCTAATGGATTTCCCAATGGCAGGTAGAGCTTCCTACACTCCACAATGAACTGCCACCTGGCCCTGAGCCAGGGCTCTGCCTAGGGCCTAGGGAGGGAAGTACCTTGCTGCCTAAGCTCCTCAAAAGGCTAACTGGGACACAATACCCAGATAACAGGGATGCAGTACCCAGATAAAAAAGGGTCCTGGCTCATTCTGAGCTGCCGGCAATTGGGATTTAGACCCTTCTGGGATGTCTGAGGGGGCAGCATCTATAAGCCTCTCTTTACCTGAATGACTAGCAAGGAAAGGAAGAAGTCTATGTGGCCAGTGATTGTGGACAGGGCTTAGGGGAGGGGGAGGGATAGGAAAAGACTGGATCTCATGGACTCAACAACCATGAGGAGTTGCTGCAGGGAGAAGCAGAGCAAGCAATTTCTAGGGTCTTCTATATGACACCCAGGGGAATACACATTGAGCAAACATGCAAAGGCCACATCCTCACTTCTGCCTGGAACTCGGGTGCTTCAGCTCAGTGAAGACTGCAGGGCACAAGAGATATCTCTCCCCCTGAGGACAGGCAGCCTGGTAGACCTCCAAAGATGGCGTGTTCTCCTGGAAAGTGGGTCCTGCCCACAGCAAGAACAGTGCGATACAAGCCTCACAGGCCAACAAAAGAAAACGTGAGATGACTTTAGAGTAGCTTCTTGAGAGACTCCGCCAGGATCCTCCAGGAATAACTGGCAAGGTTTTAAATCAGAGCGGAGAGTCTTTGTGCTGCTAGGGACACAAATCAAGGTATCTTGCAAAGTCAGTTCATCTTCTTCTTGGGGATGTGAGGCCTGTGAAAGTTAGGCTATTTAGGGAGTACATGCAAAAGACAGAAAGCACAAGGACCCTCCCCATAGTGTCTGAGGAGACTACAGCAATGGGAAGACCCTTGTCCCTTGTTTGAGTCAGAGTTCTCCAGAGAAACAGAGTCAATAGCATGTGTATATATAGAAAGAGATTTATTATAAGAAATTGACTCATGCAGTGTGGAAACCAGCAAGTCCAAAATCTGATGGAGGAAGCTGGCAGATGCAGACTCAGGAAAGAGGCACAGTTTGAACCCCAAAGTGGTCGATTATAGTACCAAGAAGAGGCGATGCTGTAGACGAACTCTAGGAGCCTTGTGCTGGAGCATTTTCTCTTGCTTGAGGGAGGTCAGCCTTTTGTTCCTTCAACTGATTGGAAGAGGCTCACCCACATTAGGAAGGGCAATCAGCTGTACTCAAATCCCAGTGATTTAGATGTTCCTCTCATCCAAAAACACCCTCGCAGAAACATGCAGAATAATATTGGCCAAGTATCTGGGCACTGTGGCTCAGCAACTTTGACACATAAAATAAACCATCATGTTTCTCTTCTTAAGGAGCTCAAATGGCTCATGGCCTTGAGAAGGAAACTGGGCAGGGGACCAGGGCTGATGGAATTCAAGGACAAAATTTATATGCAACATAGGGATTCAGTTTTAGGGGAAATTTAAAGACTCACAGTTGGCTCTGGCATATTCATACTGGTTCAGAGCGGTGGAAATCACATGAACTGAGTGGTGGAGAATTTGGTTTGATTTTTGAATAAATTACCATGACTCAGTCCATCTCCCAGGGAGTTAGATCTAAATAAAAATCATGGGTGTGAACATGAAGGGGACCATTCCTAACATCCATTTCAAGGGTTGAAAAGGAAATGTATTTTGTGCTTTCTTGGAGTTTAGACACTTGCCAGTTTCCAGGAATTCCAAAAGGCTGCTGGGGTATTGGATAATGAGACCATTCTCTAGATGGATTTTGGACAAATGCCTTTCTCTGGGACAAATGCAAGTGTGTCACCCAATATAGCAGCTGAGGGTGGAAGGGGGAAGTGTCATTGTTTTGACATCCCTTGAGTTAACAAAGATTACAATGTCCCAGGCAGGGAGCCATCCAGACATGGAGGAATGACAGCCCCTTAGGATCAGAGAGGTGGGCCCGTAACCTGAGGCAGGGGATTGCAAGTTTGGGCCAGCCTTAGCAACTTAGTGAGATCTTGTCTCAAAATAAAAACTTTAAAGGGCTGAGGAAGTAGCTTTTCCCCAGAGTAGAGCATCCCTGGATTCAATCCCCAGTAATAAAAAAAAAAATCATTTTGTACTTTTACATTATAGTAAAAATCACATAACATTAAGTGTATAATTTTAACCATTTTTAAGTGTATAGTTTAGTAATGTTAAGTATATTCATGTTGTGCAACAAGATTTCCAGAATTTTTTCATCTTGCAAAACAGACATTCTGTGCCCACTAAATACTAATTCTCCTTCCCTTCTTCCCTCAACCCTTAGAAATCACCTGCTATGATTTGAGTGTGTTTCTTCCAAAATTCAGGCCAATGTACAGGGTTAAGAGATGGGACCTCTGAGAGGTGATTAGGCCAGGAGAGCTCTTCTCTCAAAAATGGAATTAAGGCCTTTAGAAAGAGGTTTCATCTGGTGTTCAGCTCTCTTGCCCTTCACCTGCTATGTGAGGACACTGTTCCTCCTCCTCAGGAATGCAGCAACAAGGTGTCATCTTTGCAATAGCAGTTCTCATCAGACTATGGAATCTGCTGGTGACTTGATTTTCAAATTCCCAACTTCTGGGACTGTGAGAAATAAATTTCTGCTCTTTATAAATTACCTACTCTTAGGTATTTTATTATAGCAACACAAATGTAACTAGACACCACATTCTAATTTCTGTTGCTATGAGTTTGACTACTTTGGATAATTCATATTAGTGGACCGTATGAGTGGATCATAGAGTAGTTCTATTTTTAATTTTCTGAGGAAATCTCACATTGTTTTCCATAATGAATGCATCATTTTACATTCTCACAAACAGTGCACAAAGGTTCAAATCTTCCACGTTCTTGTCAACACTTGTTATTTTCTGTTCTTTTGATCGTGGTCATAGTTATGGGTGTGAAGTGATATCTCATTGTGGTTTCAATTTGCATTTTCCTAAAAATGTAGTGACGTTGAACATCTTTTCATGTTCTTAGTGACCATTTGTGTATCTTCTTTAGAGAAATGTCTATTCAAATAATTTGCCCATTTCTTAATCAGGTTGTTTTATATTTTTTTGATATTGAGTTGTAGACGTTCTTTATATGGTCAGATATATAATTTGAAATTATTTTCCTCCATTCCATTGGTTCCTATTCATTCTGCTGTTTTTGAGGTGCAGAAGCTTTTAAGTTTGATGTGGTCCCATTTGTCTATTTTTTTGTTTCGTTGTCTGTTTTAAGTCTCATACACAAGATATTATTGCCAAATACAATGTCTCCAAGATTTTCCATGTGTTTTCTCCTATGAGTTTAATAATCATATGTCTTGTATTTAGATATTTAATACATTTTGAGTTCATTTTTGAATATGGTGTGGGAAGGGTCCAATTTCACTTTTCTGCATATGGACATTCAACTTTCCCAGTACCCTTTGTTAAAAGAGACTGTCATTTTCCCATTATGTAGTCTTGATATTCTTGCCAAAAATCATTTGGCTGTATATGTAAACCATTATTTCTGATCTCTATATTCTGTTTCATTGCTCCTTATATATGTGTCTTAATGCTAACATCACACTGTTTTCATTACTATTGTTTTGTAGTGTGCTTTAAAATCAGGAAATACAAGACCTTCAAATTTTGTTCTTCCTTTTCAAATCTGTTTTGGCTTTTCAGAGTGCCTTGACATTCCATATGAATTTTTGGATGTTTTTCCTATTTCTGCAAAAAAATAAAATAAAATGCCATTAGAATTTTGATAGGAATTACATTGAATCTATAGACCTCTTTGAGTAGTATAGACATTTAACAATATAAAGCCTTCCAATTTATGCCTTTCCAGTCATTCATATCTTCTTTGATTTCTTTTAGCAATATTTTACAGTTTTCACTGTATTTCAGTGTGTTTTCATTTGCACCTCTATAAAAAATCATAAGCTGGGAAACTAATGAAAAACAGATTTCTTTTTCACAATTCTTGAGGCTGGCAAGTTCAAGATCCAAGCACCAGAAGATTCAGTGTGTGGTGAGAGCCAACTTTCTTAATTTCTGTGTCCTCGTGTAGGAAGGGGCAAATGAACTCCCTCAAGCCTCTAAGCTAAGCTCATTCATGAGTGATCTTCCCTGATGTCCTAATCACCTCCTATATTGTCAATTTCCATCAGTATAACAAAATTACTGATGTAATCAACTTTTGACTGACATTTGTGGGCGTTTCCATCCATTGTAGGTTGGCCTGTTGCTTTGGGCTTGTGATGAGACACCACAACATGGTGGGAGTGTGTGGTAGAGCAGAACAACTCACCTTATCACCAGAAACAAAAGATATTAGGAGACGTGTTAGTCAGCTCTTCATCACTGTGACCAAAATACATGACAAGAGCAACTTAGAGGAAGAAAGGTTTATTTTGACTCACAGTTTCAGAGGTTCAGGCCATGATCAGCTGATGTCACTGCTCTGGGCCCAAGTGAGGCAGAACATCATAGCACCTGTTCATGGTGACCAGGAAGCAGAGAGAGAAGGGGATGGGATTGTGGGGAAGATGAAGCCTTTCAGAGCAAATCCCCAGTCACCCAGCTCCTCCACCCATGCTCCACCTGCCTACAGTTACCAGGCAGCCCATTCAAACTAGGATAGATTAAGTTATAGCTCTTATAAACTAATCATTTCATCTCTGAACATTCCTGCATAAACACAGGAGCTTTGGGGGGATACCTCATATCTAAACCATAACAGTCTCCCAGCCCCTTTTGAAGGGCACACTCCAAATGATCTAAAGTCCTTCCACAAAGTTATATATCTTAAAGGTTCCACTACATTCTAATAGCACCATCTTGGAGACCAAGGCTTTAACAACTGGCCTTTGGGGGACACTCCAGATCCAAACTATATAGCACCTCCCCAAAAGGTCCCTTCTTATAATACATTGGAGATTAGGTTTTAATGTTTGGATTTGGGAGGGGTGCATTCTAACCGCAGCACTATGTTATTTTGTACTGCTTTATTCCATTTTCACTTTTAAATATGCTGTCCTTGACCCACTAATTGCTTTTGCAAACCAAAAGTTGAAAAATACACTGATTTCTAAGTTTCTTCCCAGCTTTTTATACTAAAAATCACAATTAGCTCTTTTGATAAAGAGCTAATTGTTACAAACTTTCATATTTGGATTCAAAATGCATGATGCTTTACTCATCCAACTTTATATTTGCCATGTGATGTTTGACTTTATATTGAAGAACAAGTGGTCTCCCACGTTGGACAGAGCCAAACAGGAGTTAAAATGAAGCTCAAAGCAGTTGATGTCTGCAAAGGAAAAGAGCCCTTATGTATTTAGGGAGAAAAATCTTGATAAGCAGGCTCTTATCAGGAGCAGAGGCCCCAAATGGCATTGCTGTTAGTGATACTCAGAGTCTGAGAAGATGGAGAAACCACCTCACAGAGATCTTGTCTTTAGAGGAAGAAAGTGGGGAGAAGGAAGAAGGCAGTCCTATATGATGCAGGAACACTGTGTGCTCTCCAAACACCTCATCCTGGGCCCTTGAATCTCATGAGAGTGAATGCACTCTCCCAGGGCATAGAATGAGTGGCATTTTTGCACCAGCAAAGGAGCTAGATTTGCATCTGTTTAGATGAGGGTGAAGCAGACCCTAAACCAAATGCAGGTGCATAATCAGAGGAAGACAGAGAGATGTCCCCAAACTGTGGATTACTTTCTATATCTCAGTTAACCTGACACAATCCCATTTTACAGGAAGATCAGTTGAGTCATCCCGTGGTTAATTAAATAAGCTAAATTTGGACTGAGAACAAAACCATTCAAACCCTCCTCTGGTGTTCCCAGCCTTTTCCTAGAATGAACAGCTCAGAGTGGAAGATGAGCCAATTACTGGGGGTATGAGGAGAACCAGGAGTCAGCCTGAGACTTCTCTGCCTGCTTTTTGCTTTTCTTTCATCTGGGCTGAGGTTCCCTGCATGAGAGAAGCTATGTGAGGCTGCAGCACTGACCCGCCTGCTTCGTGCCAGCTTGGGTTTTGTATTTCCTAGTGGGAAAACACCACACTTCTTTCAAGGAGTGCATGTTTGATGGTCACTCACTCTTGCCTTCCTGTGAAGTCATAGAAAATTAGTCTCCTGTTTCCTGAGAGTCTGAAATATCACCACCCTGTCATTCGGGCTGACGTAGGAGAATCACAGAGGATGATTGCCTGACTGGGCCCTGGTGCGGGCTGGCCCAAGCCCTCCCATGTCCTATCTAGCCAGGCAGGAGAGCAGGAAGAAGGCCCCCCTCTGCTTTTATCTCATTT
This sequence comes from Xerus rutilus, assembly GCA_028644305.1. Lineage (NCBI taxonomy): Eukaryota > Metazoa > Chordata > Mammalia > Rodentia > Sciuridae > Xerus > Xerus rutilus. The sequence continues at coordinate 44,153,473 of CM053410.1, forward strand.
CAGGTTTGCTTTGTCACACTAACACACATCAGTCAAAGAGGCAGCACTCAACCAAAAGGTGGGGGGCGGGGGGTGATGGCATCAAACCACAAGAAGTCACCTTTATGATCACCACTCACTCTCTACCACCCAACAAGGCAGATTAAAACCTGACAGAAGTCCTCAGTCCCTACCTGACATGGTTATTTGGGTTCTTTGCAGCAAATGATTGATTATTCTTCAGGCTCAATTTCCCATCATCATGTCCTATTGTGTTAGGAACGCATGTTTCTGTAACAAACTACTGGGGTAAATCCAAAAGACTTGAAAAAATTTTTTCAATAATTTTCTTTATAATCCAAAATGAATCCAGCGGTGTTCTCAAATTCCACTTGCCAACGTAATATAATTTCATCACAGACAGCTTCAGAAAGCAGCCAGAGAGAGCCGATAGGATGGGGGAGAGAGAGATTCAAGCTGCAGCAGACACAGGAGAGAGGAGAAAAGCTAAATCACACCTGCTGTGTATGAAGAGCACCCTGGACCTTACTCACTTGTGATGGTTTGGGTATGTTTGTGTTCTCCAAAGGTTCACATGTTAGAGCCTTGGGCTTTATGGTGGTGTTAAGAGGTGACTCCTACTAGGAAGTCCTTAGGCCATTGGAGGTCTGTCCTCAGAAGGGATTATTCTTGTGGGACCTTGAGTTCATTTTCATGAGACAGCTGTTATTAGACTGAGGCCAAACCCTGAATCCGTCTCTCTCTGGCTTCCTGTCTGGTGATGTGATCTCTCCCTCACACACCTTCCTACCAATGTTCTACCATCTGCCTGAGCCTTCACCAGAGCCCAGCTGATACCAGCACCGTATCCTTGGACTTTGCATTAATCAGCTTTCTGTAACAAAAACCTAAGATGAGCATCTCATAAAAATAAAAGATTTCTTTGGGCTCTGAGTCAGTTTTGGCCATTTCAGTTGATTGTTGGTGGCCCCTTTGCTTTTGGGCCTGTGGTGAGGTGGTGACAGCACATCAGGAAACCACATACCTTATGGCTGGGATTCAAAAGGGAGAAGGAATAAAGGCTGGGTCCCTTGATGGGCATTTCTCTAGTGACTTGAAGACCTCCCACTAGACTCCACCTCTTAAAGTTTCCACCGCCTCCCCATAATGCCAAGCTGGGCACTAAGCCTTTAACACATGGACCTTTGGGGGGACATTCCAAACTATAGCAGTCCTCCAGAATCCAAACTATAGCAGTCCTCCAGAACTCCAAGCTAAAAAAAATCTCTTTTCTTTATAAGTACTTAGCCTCAGGTATTTTGTTAGAGTAACCAAAAAGCAAAAAAAAAAAAAAAAAAAAAAAAGCTGGGCGCGATGATGCACGCCTGTAATCCAAGCACTTTCAAAGCCGGCCTCAGCAATGGCAAGGCGCTCAGCAACTCAGTAAGACCCTGTCTCTAAATAAAACACAAAATAGAGCTGGGATGTGGCTCAGTGGTCGAGTACCCCTGAGTTCAATCCCCGGTACCAAAAAAAAAAAAAAAGACTAATACCACTTTATTTCATCAGATCTTCTGAACAGTTCTATAAGGGAAATATTACTATCTTGATCTTACCAATTCAAATTCAAATTGTTCTAAAGGCTGGTAGTAAGAGAAGGTAACACAATGTGGATTCCAAAAAACATTATCTATTCAAAACACAAGCTGGGTAAACAGGCCTGAGAAAACCTGCCATCCCTTCCCCCAACACTCTTCACCTGGATCCTCAGGCTCCTGGCAAGGCCACATGTGTTAGAAATTAAGACAGACCTTCATCACATGTGGGGAAGGCTCCTTCCCTTTTTGGGTCTCCTGGTCCCCTTTAGGTAGTCTCAGGCATGGCTCCAATGACCACTGCTCTCCTTCTCTTAAAGACTTAGAAGTTTAATGTCTAGACCTTGACCTAGCTTAGGCCAAGAGAACACTGCATGTAGAATGGAAAAACCTTCTCATCCATCTTTATCATTCTAGGGCCATGTTACAACTTTCGGGGGCCCTAGGCACTTTTGCCTCTGTGGCTTTCTCCTCCATTCAAAAATATTAACAATTAAATTTTAAAACTATGATATGTAGAGATGAGTATAATCCAGACTGGATTTATTATTATATATTCATTATCATTTTGTTACATTATCTTTCCTTTTGATTTTAAAAGAAACTAAAATGAAAACATTTTTGTGATCCTCCAAAAGTGCCAGGGCCCTTAGGCACTGTGCCTACCCCACCTATCATAGTGGTCAGCTCTGTGTCAGAACCTTGAGCAAGTCATGTGACTTTTGCATGTTTCTCTCCTCATCTGCAAGGCTGGCCTGCTTGCTCCACAGGGAGTGGGATCACAGAAAGTAATTTCACTCCTCAGAATTCAGCCAAGCACAGCCTGTTACTCACTACTCCCCGACTGGGAGACGTTGAAGGACTACAATGTGGAAACAGGCCAACTCTCCAGGATGGGATGAAAGACAGAAGGGAACTTCTCATTCCCAGAAGGATCCCAGTCTGGCCAACCTGGTGTAAACAGACACATGCCACAACAGGTCATGGACATTGGGAGCCAGCACACCATGACATCTCTATGGTTACACAGAGCACAGCTGTGCAATTGAGAAGCTTTAAGTCTGCCCCGAGCCCAAAAAATCACAATATAGTTCTCAAACAAAACTTCAACACCCAGACTCATTTCTTCTTGCCTCATTCAATTGGTACTTGCATTCTGATTCTGATCCTTTTTGCCTTTCCAATTGGGCCACCTCTTTTTCACCTTTCTCAACTTTCATCCCTCCTTCTTCACATCTATATTTATGTTTTGCATTTATGTTCTTAGCTAGGTGCTTAATCAAGCTAGTGAGACCTGTGGCTGCCCTTCTTAGGCTCTTTCAGTGTCAAGGTATGTTCACAGGCAGCTCTGTCAAGGCATGGCCTCATACCCAGCCTCTATTGAGGTGTTGGAGGATTAGACCAGATAGTGAGGAATCCAGAGGTAACACTTGAATGTAGACAGCAGGGAGACTGGGGCTCCAGCAGTGGGCATCAGGGCCCTGACTCCAGAACAGCAACCACCTAAATGCCTGTATAATGGAGAACTGTCAAATGAACAGTACAATGGAGTAGCATGCAGCTATACAAAAGAATAAGGGGACTTCTATCAACTGAAGTGGAACACTTCCCAGGACAGAGTGCTAAGTGAAAAAGCAAAACTCAAAAAAGCAGTGAGTGCTATCTTTTATATAAGAGAAAAGAGACCAAGAATGATACAAATGATCAGCTCATTTGTGCAAAAGAAAATCACAGGAAGGATAGCCAGAAAAAATAATGAGGCTGGTTACCTTAGGGGACAGATTGGAACAGAACAGAAAGGGTGGGAGGATGGAAATGGGGTAGAAAAGATGGCAAGGGCAGAAAGGACCTTTTTCTGAGCATTTTTTTGTATAGTTCTGATTTTTAGAATGCTTCACATATTCAGAAAATTAGATGAAATCATCAAGAACTGCAGTGAGGTGGGGAGTTCAAAATGGAATAAAACAGAAACAAATAACCCTAACTGTATTATTCCAAATGAATAAAAAGAACCCTATACTTGGGGGGTAAAGATATAAAGCAAAAGTAACATATTTGTAGTGTACTGTAAATTAGTAGGTTTGTTCTCTTACTGGTGTTGTTCACAAATACCATCATTACCATAGGTATATTCTAAGACTGAGAAGATAACTAAATGTATTAGAGATAGTAGAAAAGTCAGATTTTCCATTATTGGCAAATAAAGTTATAAACAATAGCCCTGCCAATTGGCAGGAGCCCAGGCCAGGCCCAGGACCGCCTCAAAGGACATCCACAGGAGCCCAGCCAAGGTCAGGCCCAGGACTGCCCCCACCATTCTGCAAAAGAGCCCCTGTCAACCCACTGGAGCCCTGGCCTGACACCTAAGACTCCCATGAAAGCCCAGGCCAAGTTTAGGCCTAGGACCACTCCTGCAGGCCAGTGTGAGAAAACAGGGCCAGGACTGCCCCTGGGCAGAGTGGAGATCCATGCTGTTTTTCCCTTCCTGTATTCATCTTGGGACACTGCAGCCACCGCCATAACCCTCCCCATGTAGTACCCTCGATCTTGGGACAACAGACAGGGCCTGGAGGCAGCAGACTGCCACAGCTCAGCATACTACACTGCTGCATCTCCAATCAATCAGCCCAAAGCCATTGTAAGTCCTACCCTTTCAGCCCCATCTCTGAAAGTGTTTGCATGCATTTTAGGCCACCCCACTGCTATTTTGAGTTACCTCCACTACCACTCCACCATCTTTAGTTGCAGTAGTCTCCATCTGGGGACATCTGCTGGGGACTGGAAGTGAACACCAAGGTTAGATACAGGTAATCTGTAGGATCACTACAAGATTATAGGATAGAAACCACAATACCTCAGATCAGCACTGCAAGAAAGGAAGACACATAACCAACATGAAAAAACAAGGGAAGAAAGTGCCACAATTAAACTAAGATACTACAATAATAGAATCCATTGACAGTGCAGTTGATGAAATGTCAGAGGAAGAATTCAGAAAGTATGTAATTAAAATGATCTGTGAATTAAAGAATGACTTAAGTGCACAAATACAGGCAAAAATTAATCACTCCAACAAAGATATAAGAGAGCAAATAAAGGCAACCATTGATCACACCAACAAAGAGATAAGGGAGCAAATACAGGTAGCAAAAGATCACTGCATGAAAGAGCTGAAGATTGTGAGAAAGAAAAAAAAATCAGAAATTCTTGAAATGAAGGAAACAATAAACCAAATAAAAAACACAATAAAAAGCATCACCAACTGACTCAATCATTTAGTAGACAGAACCTCAGACAATGAAGACAAGATATACAACTTGAAAATAAACTTGACCACACAGTTAAGATGGTAAGAAATCATGAACAAAACATACAAGAATTATACGATAGCATCAAAAGACCAAATCTAAGATTCATTGGGATAGAAGAAGGCACAGAATTTCAAACCAAAGGAATGTACAATCTCTACAATGAAACAATATCAGAAAATTTCCCAAACATGAAAAATAAATTGGAAAATCAAATACAAGAGGCTTAAAGGACACCAAGTGTACAAAACTACAACAGATCTACACCAAGTCACATTATAATGAAAATGCTCAGCATACAGAATAAGGATAGAATTTTAAAGGCCACAAGAGAGAGGAACCAGATTACATGTAGGGGAAGACCAATTCGGATCTCAGCAGATTTTTCAACCCAGACCCTAAAAGCCAGGAGATCATAGAACAACATATACCAAGCTCTGAAAGAAAATGGATGCCAACCAAGAATGTATATCCGCAAAACTGAGCTTCATATTTGATGATGAAATAAAAACCTTCCATGATAAACAAAAGTTAAAAGAATTTACAGTAAGAAAGCCTGCACCACACAACATTCTCAGCAAAATATTCCATGAGGAGGAAATGACAACCAACAATGAAAATATACAAAGAGAGGAACTACACTAAAAAGGGGGGGAGGGCAATCAAAGGAGAAACCATGTCAAGGTAAAAACCAAAAATAAACCAAAATGCCCGAGATTACAAATCATATTTCAATAATAACCCGGAATGCAAATGGCCTAAACTCATTAATTAAAAGACAGACTGACAGACTGATTTTTTTAAAAAGACCCAACAATATGCTGCCATCAAGAGACTCATCTCACAGAAAAGACATCCACAGACTGAAAGTGAAAGGGTGGGAAAAAACGTATCACTCACATGGACCGTGTAAACAAGCAGGAGTTTCCATCCTCATATCAGATAAGGTGCACTTCAAACCAAAGCTGGTGAAAAGGGGGACATTTAAAGAAGGACATTTAATACTTCTTAAGGGAGTCATACATCAACAAGACATAACAATCATAAATATCTATGCCCCAAACAATGGGGCATCTAAGTATATCAAACAAATCCTTCTAAATTACAAGAATCAAATAGACCACAACACAATAATACTTGGCGACTTTAACACAGCTCTCTCACCATTGGATAGATCTTCCAAACAAAAAATAAACAAAGAAACCATAGAACTCAATAAAACAATCAATAATTAAGACTTAACACACATATATGGAGTGTTCCATTCATCAAGGAGTGAATACACTTTTTTCTCAGCAACACATAGATCCTTTCCAAAATATTATATGTTATGTCACAAAGCCTTAGCAATACAAAAAAAACAGAGATACTACCATGCATCTATTGATACTATCTGACCAAAATGGAATAAAATTACAAATCAATGACAGATTAAAAAATAGAAACTACTCCAACACCTGGAAACTAAATAATATGCTATTGAATGATGCATGGATAACAGAAGGCATCAAGGAAGAGATAAAAAAATTCTTAGAAGTAAATGAAAACTCTGATACAACATATCAAAATCTCTGGGACACCAAGAAGGCAGTGCTAAGAGGAAAGTTCATTGCATTAAGCTCATTCATTAAAAGAAGTAAAAGACAACAAAAAAATGACATGACTCTACATCTCAAAGCCCTAAAAGAAGAAGAACAAACCAACACCAAAAGAAGTAGAAGACAGGAAATAATTAAAATCATGGATGCAATCAATGAAATTGAAACAAAAGAAACAATTCAAAAAATTGACAAAACAAAAAGCTGATTTTTTGAAAAAATAAACAAAATTGACAAACCCTTAGCCACCCTAATGAAAAGTAGAGAGAAAACCCAGATTACTAAAATTCATGGTGAAAAAGGAAACATCACGACAAACACTACTGAAATACAGAGGATAATTAGAAACTATTTTTAAAATGTATACTGCAGTAAAATAGAAAATCCTGAAGACATCAACAAATTTCTAGAGGCATATGACCTATCAAACTGAATTAGGAGGTCATACACAACTTAAACAGATCAGTTTCAAGTAAGGAAATAGAAGATGCCATCGAAAGCCTGCCAACCAAGAAAAGCCCAGGACCAGATGGATTCTCAGCCGAGTTCTACAAGACCTTCAAAGAAGAATTAATACCAATACTCCTCAAACTATTTCATGAAATAGAAAAGGAGGGAATCTTTCCAAACTCATTCTATGAGGCAAGTATCACCATGATTCCAAAACCAGACAGAGAAACATCAAAGAAAGAAAATTTCAATCCAAATATTCCTGATGAACATTGATGAAAAAATTCTCAATAAAATTTTGGCAAATTGCATACAAAAACATATTTTAAAAAAAATAGTGCACCATGATCAAGTGCAATTCATTCCAGGGATGCAAGGTTGGTTCAACATACAGAAATCAATCAACATTATCCATCACATCAATAAACTTAAAGATAAGAGTCATATGATTTTATCAATCAATGCAGAGAAGGCATTTGACAAAATACAGCACCCTTTTATGTTCAAAACACTAGAAAAACTGGGATAGTAGGAACATACCTCAACTTTTTAAAAGCTAACTATGCTAAACCCAAGGCCAACATCATCCTAAATGGAGAAAAATTGGAAGCATTCCCTCTAAAAACAGAAACTAGACAGGGATGCCCTCTTTCGCCACTGCTATTCAACATAGTCCTTGAAACTCTAGCCAGAGGAACTAAACAGACAAAAGAAATTAAAGGGATATGAAAAGGAAAAGAAGAACTCAAATTATCATTATTTGCCAGTGACATGATTCTATACTTAGAGGATCCAAAAAATTCCACCAGAAAACTTCTAGAATTAATAAATGTGTTCAGCAAAGTAGCAGGATATAAAATCAACACCCACAAATCAATTGCATTCCTATACATCAGTGATAAATCCTCTGAAAGAGAAAATAGGACAACTATCCCATTTACAATAGCCTCAAAAAAAATAAAATACTTGGGAATCAACTTAACAAGAGGTGAAAGACCTCTACAATGAAAACTACAAGACACTAAAGGAAGAAATTGAAGAAGACCGTAGAAGATGGAGAAATCTCCCATGCCCCTGGATAGGCAGAATCAATATTGTCAAAATGGCCGTACTTCCCAAAGCACTATATAGATTCAACGAGATTCCAATTAAAATCCCAATGTCTTTCCTTATAGAAATAGAAAAGGCAATCATGAAATTCATTTGGAAGAATAAGAGATCCAGAATAGCCAAAGCAATCCTGAGCAAGAAGAGTGAAGCAGGAGCCATCATAATACCAGACCTTAAACTATACTACAAAGCTATAGTAATAAAAAGAGCATGGTACTGGCACCAAATAGACATATAGACTAATGGTACAGAATAGAAGACACAGAGACAAACCCACTTAAATACAGTTATGTTGTACTAGACAAAGGTGGCAAAAGCATACACTGTAGAAAAGATAGCCTCTTCAACAAATGGTGCTGGGAAAACTGGAAATCCATATGCAGCAAAATGAAATGAAACCCCTATCTCTCACCATGCACAAAATTCAATTCAAAGTGGATCAAGGACCTGGGAATCAGACCGAGACCCAATGCCTAATAGAAGAAAATATAGGCCCAAATTTTCATCATGTTGGATTAGTACCTTACTTCCTTAACAAGACTCCTATAGTGCAAGAAGTAAAATTGAGAATCAATAAATGGTATGGATTCAAACTAAAAAGCTTCTTCTCAGAGAAAGAAACAATCAATGAAGTGAACGGAGAGTCGACATTCTGGGAACAAATCTTTACCACACGCACATCTGATAGAACACTAATCTCCAGGATATATAAGGAACTCAAAAAACTTAACACCAAAAAACAAACAACCAATCAATAAGTGGGCTTAGGAGCTGAACAGAATCCTCTCAGAAGAAGATATACAATCAATCAACAAACATATGAAAAAATGTTCAACATCTCTAGCAATCAGAGAAAGGCAAATAGAAACTACTCTAAGATTTCATCTCACTTCAGTCAGAATGGCAGTTATCAAGAATACAAACAACAATAAGTGTTGGCGAGGTTGTGGGGGAAAAGACACACTCATACATTGCTGGTGGGACTGCAAATTGGTACAACCAATCTGGAAAGCAGTATGGAGATTCCCTAGAAAACTTGGAATGGAACCACCATTTGGCCTAGCTATCTCACTCCTCGGTCTATACCAAAAAGACTTAAATACAGCATACTAAAGTGACACAGCCACTTCAATGTTTATAGCAGCTCAATTCACAGTAGCTAAACTGTGGTACCAACCTAGATGCCCTTCAATAGATGAATGAATAAAGAAACTGTGTTACATATACACAATGGAATATTACTCAGCAATAAAAGAGAATAAAATTATGGCATTTGCGGGTAAATGGATGGAATTGGAGAGTATCATGCTAAGTGAAGTAAGCCAATCCAAAAAACCCAAATGCCGAATGTTCTCCTTGATAAGTGGATGCTGATCCATAATGTGAAGGAGGACATGGGAAGAATGGAGGAAAATTGGTCATAGGGGTGAACCGGGGGAGGGGGCATGGGGACAGTAAAAATGGAAGAATATGGTGGACATCATAGCCCTAGCTTTATGTATGGCTACATGTATGTTTTGATTCTACATCACATACAACCAGAGAAATGAAAAGTTGTGCTCCATCTGTGTACAATGAATCAAAATACATTCTGCTATCATGTATACCTAAGTAGAATAAATAAATAAAATTTTAAAAACGATTAAGCAAGTGTAGTAAAATGTCAATTTGGGAAAAATCTGAGTGAAGTTCATATAAGAATTCTTTGTGCTATGTATTTTTAAGCCTGAAATTATTTCAAAATAAACAGTTAAAAAATATAACACAAGTGTTAGTTTCTGACTTTAATGACAAAGGTAACTTTTAAGCACTACTATTCAAATTGATTGGAATGTAACATTTAAACTGACAAACAGCACAAAGAATGGTTTTAAAACTGAGGTGTAATGTAGTTTCCCTGCACCATTTGCCATTTTGTATATGTTTTTTTAAGTTTGTTAATGATAAGCCATAAAATGTTCCTGTCAAGAAATCAAAGATTCATAGACTCTCATTGCTGAAAGGCACCTAGAAGAACAATTAGTCTAACTTCTCCTTTTTAACAATGAGAAAACCGAAGCCCAAAGAACCAAAGGGGTTTGCCAAATTCATAGCAGAACCAGAAAATCGCCATCATCATCCTTATTTAACAATGAAAGAAGCTGACCCATTGAGGCTGATCCAAGCCCATGCCAAAGAAATGCCTGAGGGAGGCTAAGACCAGATACAACCAATAGGCGGATCCTCTAAGCAAAGATGAAGAACTGTCTCAGTTGCTGAGATCTCTGCCCTGGGGCCTGGATTATGGCCTGGATTTTCACATGTCAAATAATGTCATTTTGGGGAGATATCCCCCCTGAAAGGCTTGCCTTGGGAGGCTCCACCCACTGACCACTAGATGGAAGACCCAGAGGCACTGATTACTGGGACCTGCCATGACCCAGGACTCCAATATAATTTCTGGCAAAGGGAAGATTCTATCACCTGGGTATCTCCTTGACCTTATGGTATTTTGCGGTTGTCTGGGTAACCCTTGCTTAACATATTCTACTAGCAGAGTCATGACCTTGAAATCAGAACTCTCAGGTCTACTCCAAGTATCCCCATTTACCACATTGTTACCCTAGGTGATCCAGTCTCTCTGGGGCTAAAGGTTCAATGTTCTCTTCTGCTCCAGATGGAGAGAGTATGGGACTTACTCTAGCTAATAATGTCAGGGCCCAGATTCCTCCAGGGTCATGTTCGCTAATTTATATGTCTTCCCCTGTGAAGTAAAGCTTAAATGTAAATCTCTTTTTCATTTTGTTCTCTTTTCAGTGTAGTTCATTTTATTTATTTATTTTGCTTTCTTCAAGACATTAAACCTCAGTTCAGGACAACCTTTGGTGATTCCCTTCATTTCAAAAACAATCCCTGACTCCCTTCTCTACCATAGGGTGATCAACTCAGGTCTTAGAGAAGCTGTGGGACTTCTGCAAGAGACAAGTGCTTTGGAGACCACACCACTTTGCTGTGCAAATTTTCTACTCTTTGATCTGCTGTAAAGTGCCTTGGGGCTCAAAATATGGTACAATAACAAGAGGACCAGCTAGCTTTCTTGAGTAGTTACTCTTTGCTAGAATCTGTGCTAAAAGCTTTATACACTTAATTCACTGAGTCTTCCCAAAGACAGTGTGAGGATATAGAGAGACCATCCCTGTTTGTTGGCAGGGAAATGTCAAAGGCCACAGAGCTACAAAGTGGCAGAGCGGGACCAATCCCACATCCGTCTGGCTCCAAAGCCCTTTCTCTTAACAATAAGAATTCAACGTCCACCTGACATTGTTAGGAGTATCCAAATCCACTGTCTGTTCATTAGCAATATATACACATGCTTCAGAGATTAATAATGTACAGATTCAGTTAAAATCATTAATAAATTCCTTGGGTCTTTTTCTTTTTATTCTCAATTGATTGTGTACTGAAATTTTATCAAATGTCGGGGCCATCTGTCTGTCCTATAGTTATTACCTGTACTGTGTGTCTAGTGCTGATTTGCTTGTCTTATGCCACTACTTATGTCTTAGGTTTTTGTGTGTAGTTTCTTCAACAAGATAAACTCCCAGTAAGTGGAACTTCAAAAAACAAACAAACAAACAAACAAAAAACCTTGAGTTTCTTTTGAATCCTGCCTGGTCCTACACCAGGGTCTTACATGTAATAGATATCAGCTGATTGGTTATAGTTACAATTACTTGGTTATAGTTATATTGGTTATAGTTACAATTACAGGATTATCTGATTGCTTGATTGCAACAGCCTCTGTAATAGTCCTCTTCATAAAGGCCCACAGAATGATTAACCTCAAGTCTTCTGCCCTGTGTCCACTGGGGGTATCTTAACATGGCCCACATGCTTCCAGCAGCACCTGGGCATTAATGAAAAAAAAAACAGCAAATATTGAGCACCTTCTGTGTTGTATGTAGGCCCTGTACACTGTGCTGGGAATTCAGCAGTGCAAGAACAAAGTGCAAAATTAAGTGAGTGAGCACATCTGGCATTTCATTATTACAACCACCTAGAGAAGAGGCATCATCATCTCATTTGGAAAAGCTGTAGAGAAGCACAACTTGAATTAAGGTTTATCTCAATATATTTCCATGTGAGAGCCACTACATATTGTTGGGGAGTGGGTAGCTAAATGAACTTGTTTACTTGAGACCAGTATGTATGTACGTATGTATGTATGTATTGTGCTGGGGATAAAACTATGGGCCTCACACATGCTAAGTGAGTACTCCACCATGGAGCTACATCCCTAGACCCTAATCTTTACTTTAATGGATTGCTTTGGAATAGAGTTATCAGAGTACATAGTTTGCAATAAAATTATTTGCTGAAACTTTGTTTCATATTCTCCCTCCCTCTCTCCCTCCCTCCCTCTCTCTCTCTGTCTCTCTCTCTCTCTCTCTTTCTCTCTCTCTCTCTCTCTCTCACACACACACACACACACACAGAGTCACAATATCTTTTTCCTGTGGGGCATGTCCAAAAGCACAACAATCACTGGTGTGTCCAAATCCAGCTAATCTAGTCTCTATACTGCCTCTTCCAAGAAAGAAATGTCCCAAAATTATTCCAAGGCTCTTTGGAGAATTCCTTGAGCATTTTTGGCCCTGATTTCACTTTGGAAGATGCTGCCAGGCTCTGACAGGGTGGGTATGCCCCATTCCCCTGATGCTGGTAGCATCAGTCAGTTACTTTCTGAAGAGCTCTTCCCATGCTGGCGCTCACAGGTAGCTCCTCCTCACCCAACTATTGTCTCAATTGATTTTTTTTAATTGAGATCAAGTTTTAATTTTTTATTAGAGCATTACAGTTATACATAGTAGTTGGGTTAATTTTGACAAAATCATACATGTGCGGGATTTGATTTGCTCCATGTCAGTCCCCAATCCCTCCTCCATGCTTCCATCCCTGCTTCATCCCCATATGCCTCTTACCGGATACTACCGATCTTCCTTTCACTAGTTTATTTGCATATTTTTAAATTGATACTTTCTACATATATAACATGGAATTCCCTGTGGTATATTTATATATGCATATTGCATGATTTTGTTAAATTCATTTCACATTTTTCTGTCCTTTCCTGTCCATCCTCCCTCCATCTCAATCTCCTTCTTAGACACCACTGATCTTCCCTATGTCTTTATATCTGATCCCCCCCAACCTTTCCCCCTTATTCTGCTTTATCTTTTACATGAGAAAACATTTGACCCTTAATTTTCTAAGTCTAGCTTATTTCACTTAGCATGATGTCAATATTTTTCTTTTTTGGGGGACCAGAGATTGAACTCAGGGGCACTCAACCATTGAGCCACATCCCCGGCCCTATTTTGTGTTTTATGTACAGACAGGGTCTCACTGAGTTGCCTAGCACCTCACTGTTGCTGAGGCTGGCTTTGAACTTGCGATTCTATCTCAGCCTCCCAAAATGCTGGGGTTACAGGTGTGCACCATTGCACCCGGCTCCAAGTCAATACTTTATCAGCAAATGTCATTATTTCATTCTTTTTTATACTTCATTGTGTATATATACCACATTTTGTTAATCCATTCATCTATTGATGGGCACCTGGGCTGGTTCCATAACTTGACTATTGTCAATTGTGCTAGTCTAAACACTGATGTGGCTGTATCACTATAGTATGCTGATTTTAGTTCTTTTGGATAAATATCAAGGAGTAGGATAGCTTCAATTGGTTTTACTAGCCTAAAGAGATGTGCAATTAAGCTCCATGGCAACCATCAAGATAGGATTGAGATCAATTAATTTTTGGTATCACTTAATAATATTAGGGTAACAAATGACACAAGAAAAATGATGGATAATACCACTTGATATTCTCGAGCCCCAAGTCATGGTAACATATTAACCAAATTGCCCTCAAGCCTTTTAGCATGGAATTACTAAGACTCAAGACCAGAGACACAAGATGAGACACAAGGCCTCATGTCGCCCTTACACCTGAATCCACACTCTTCCACTTCCATTTGTGACCCACCTCTGAGGAGTTCTGGGCATTCAGTAGCTCATCCTGGGTCTGCAGGAGAGGATGGGATGGAGAAAAGTGGTGGAAGGTCCTGTGGAAACAGCACTGCACCACGAATGAGAAAGGGATTGCTCTTTCTCTTTCTGTGCAAGTCGTTTAGTTTCCATAAACACCAGCTTCCACCTCTCAAGAGGAAATAAGGAGGACTCATTTTTTAAAAGAATTTTGAAGATTAGTTAGGATCATATCAATGAAAGCATTGTATAATTATAAGGCATATTTCACATTTTAGATAATAGTAGTAGCATTCAGCAGAAGAATAGTAGCAGAAAGAGTAGTAGGAAAAAGTGGTGACAGCCAGTGCTTTCTACAGGCTCAGAGTTCAATTGCCATCTCAGTCAATAATAATACAATCTCAAGTAATGGTCTTGATTATAAGAGACAAAATAAAACAAAAAGCATGCTAAACTATCACAATAAAATATGTTAGAAGGAAATACTTTTAAAATTAAGCAGCAATTTACGCAGGATAATGGGATGGCAACTTTTTATTCCTATTTCAATTTTCCTGCATTTTCAAATTTTCATATGATTACTATATATAAATACTACATAAATTGGTTTTTTTTTTTTTTTGGTACTGGAGATTGAACTCAGGGGCACTCAACCACTAAGCCACATCCCCAGCCCTATTTTGTGTTTTATGTAGAGACAGGATCTCACTGAGTTGCTTGGTGCCTCGCAATTGCTGAGGCTGGATTTGAACTTGCAATTCTCCTGTCTCAGCCTCCCTAAGTGCTAGGAGTGCAGGCTTGCGCCACCACACCCAGCTCATAAATTGTTTTAATAATGAAAAATAAGTAGTTATTAAAGCTAGTAAGTAAATGACAATATTAATTTTAAAATAAATAAAGAGAATAAATGATTCTGGATTGAAAGGAGAGGTGAAAATTTCTTTGGAAGAGCCAGAGATTCCAGGAGAGGAAGATCCATAAAGTTGCTACTCGTCAATCTGTGCTTATTACCCAGAAAGAAAGCAACATGCATGTCTAAGTCCCTGGAGAATCATTGTTATTAAATTTTTAAAAATACTCATCACACTTAATGATAACAAGTTTTTGATTTCTCCTGAGTTATGTAACTTGGGGAGGTTTTGTTTTTTTTTAACCCTGAGAGACTCCATTTTCTCTGCTGTCAAACGGCAGGAATTTGGTGGAGATTAAATGAGAAAATATGCATGACAGCTTCCACTTGTTCTCCTTTCTCTTTCAACAAGAATCTTGCCAATCTTTTTACTATAATTTTTTGCTTTACTCTAGATTCTCTCAGTTGCAAATAACTGAAACCAACTACAACTAGTTTAAGCAAAAAGAGCAGGAGAAAGAGAAGAGGAGGAGCAAATGTACTGCAAATACACAGGACAATCTCACAGATGGCAGGACTGGGCAGAGTTAGATTTCGGGGTGTCACACACCACTTGAACCAAGAACTAGCAAGCTCTTGCCATGCAGAGAGCAGCTCACACAGCCTGTCTATGGGGCCACATGTCTTCGAGTCCTGCTCTCTGTGACATTCGTTCTACCTTTCTCCTCCTGCAGTTGGACATAGCCATGTGTGCCTTCCCTTCTTATGGCAGCCTCAGAGTTCCTGGTCCACATTTCGCAGTGCTGGCCTCTCTCAGAGACTGACAGGAAGTTGCTCACTCTGAAGTTTTAATTCAATGGGAAGAAGCAGCTGATTGGACAACAAAGATCGACCCCAGATCCAATCAACTCTCTTATGCACCAATGTATAATTTTTGCACATAATTTTAAGGGGCATGAGATCCTGTAAAGTATAAACATAAACCATGGACCCCAGGTGAAGAATCTCTGATCAGAGATCCTTTACTGTTCTAACAACTTTACTGTTAGAACTCACCTTCTCTTTACCACTCTCATGTATGAAAGATTCAAAAATGTGAGTCACAAATATTTGCACAAAGTAAATCATATTCCAGAGGTATTTTTTATATCTTTATAATAACAAAATGCTCCTTGGATACAGGCACAGCTACAGCAATTACATTCTACCTCTAATTTCTAATTACTACAGCAACTGCATGCCTCTACAAAACATCCCTATACATTTCTTTTAGCACAGTGCCCACCTGAAATGCCAGCAAATAACGTTCCATGTGACCGTTTGGCTGTATCGCTTGCTACTGCCTCTGCACTTACACAAACCCACGCTATCTTCTTAAGATGTGTGTGAATTCTAATCTCCCTTCCTTTCCTATTTTCCACTTGTATGCTATGAGATATGGAACCTCATATGAACAGTTTCCTAACCATGCTTTTTCATCTACTTTGTGTGACCTTCTTATGATACCATCCCAGGTTACACAATGATCAGGATTCTGAGTCACAAAAACAAAAATAAACAAACAAAAACAGAAACAGAACTCCAACTGAAAGAGAGAATTATTGGCTTATTACATAAGTATTCCCTTTTATAACTGAAAAGTCCAAGGTAAGTAGAACTGACATTAGGTACAACTGCATCCAGGAACTCAAAAAACATCAACTAGACCAAGCTTGGTTGGCTTCTTGTCAGACAGGATAAATCTGTAATGATCTCCTGCCAAGTTTGATTTTATATTCTCCTCTTAGCTTTAGTATTCCCAGTAGGAGAGCCTCTCCATTCTAATAGCTCCAACAAAGAGTCATTAGAGGACTTTGAATTATATGCACAACTCTGATCCAATTGCCATGACTAGAGAGATGAAAAACACTCATTGGCCAAGGTGAGGTCACATGACCGCTTCTGTAACTGGTCCACCACAACTACCCACTTTCCAGTGAGTCTGCCCTACAAAACCATATGGAGTGAAAGGTGGTTCTTCAAAAGGAAAATCAGAGCTATTGTCAGAAGGAAGGGATTAAAACAAATACAAAAAAAGCACAAAGGCCCATAACCTTATCAATTGCCATTTCCTTTTTTGGACTAGCTTCCACATATCAGAGAAAACATTCAATCTTTGACTTTCTGAGTCTGGCTTATTTCACTTAGCATGAGAGTCTCCAGTTCCATCCATTCACCAGCAAATGCCACAATTTCGTTCTTTTTTATGAAGCCCTTGCGTGAGTCAGCTTTGTGTCATCATGATCAAAAGATCTGGCAAGAGCAAAATAGAGGAGGGAAAGTATATTTCAGTTCATGGTTTCAGAGATTCAGTTCATGGAGACCCAAGTGCATACCTCTGGGCCCAAGGTGAGGCAGACAATCGTGGCAGAAGTACATGGCAGAGAAAAGCAGGACATGGCAACCAGGAGGCCAAAAGAGAGCTCCACTCAACAAGGACAAAATATATACTCCAAAGGTGTATTCCCCCAGGGCTGGGGTTGTGCTCAGCAGTACAGCGCTTGCCTCTTATGTGTGAGGCACTGGGTTCGATCCTCAGCACCACATAAAATAAATAAAAGTATTTTGTTCATCTATAACTAAATAAAATATTTTAAAGAAAAGGTATATCCCCAATGACCCACCTCCTCCAGCTACTCCCCACCTGCCTATGCTTACCACCAAGTTATTAGTGGATTAATTCACTGATTAGGTTATGATTCTCACAATTCAACTATTTCACCTCCAAACATTTCTTATTGTCTCACTCATGAACTTTTGTGGGACACATTCATATCCAAACCATAACAGCCATGTGTTTACAATTAAAGATAAGTAGAAGGAATAGAGAATCTAGAATTTTTTTTTTTTTTGGAATCTCAAGAAAGATTCTGCACAAGCACACAATGTTCCTCAATTTTTTCTCATTGTACAATAGCCAATATAAATTGAGCTATATCTTACAGCTTAAAAGGAAGTGATTGAATTTGCTTTCCAGGACTTATTCAATGCTAGCACTTGCCCTGCTTACTTCAGAGTAGACTCCAAGAAGCAAATGAGATAATGTGTGTGCGTGGACTTCAAAAACTGTACATTGTAATTCAGAAGCAAGCTAGTTTTATAAAATAACAATTAAACTGTCACTTATTAACTTGTTCAACAATTTTTGTTGTTGTTGTTGTGCTGGGGATTGAACCCAGGGCCTTGTGCATGCAAGGCAAGCACTCTACCAACTGAGCTAGATTCCCAGCCCCCAATTATTTAATAAATACATACTTTTATTCCCCAGGATCATGGCATGTGCTAAGACTATAAAAATGAATAAGATGGCCTCAGAGGTAGTATGTTCCTTAGCAGGAAGCCCACATGTGAACACTTACAGTACAGTTGGATTCAAGGTGAATACAGATATTGCACCAGCACCCAAGGTACACACCTTGGGAGGAGTCCCCAGAGGAAAGTGCATTTGACATAGGCATCCAAAAATGGGTCTCACCCTGCCAGCTGAAGTAGGGGAAGAAGGATGTGCCTGACCAAAGACACAGTAGGAGCAAAGACGGAGAGAATGGAAAAGCCCACCTCAGGCAGAGCTCTGCTTACAACTTCCTGGTGGTTTGCTGGCTTATCCACTTTACCCATGTCCATCCATCATTGTCAATGTCCTGGTTTTTACTCATTTGCTGCCATTTTATAGAATTCCATGGCCAAATATTCTTTGTCATCCAACATTTTTTTAAAATATTTTTTTAGTTATAGATGGACACAATGTCTTTATTTTATTGCTTTGTATGTGGTGCCGAGGATTGAACTCAGGGCCTCACGCATGCAAGGCAAGCGCTCTACCACTGAGCCACAATCCCAGTCCGCCATCCAACATTTGCTATCATACATCTTTCATTCTTTATCACATTTCTTCAGTTTTCAAAAATTTTCCCTTCCTCTTTCATCCGAAATATCTCTGATCATTTTATCTAGTTGGTCTTAAAAGACTCGACTTTTGAAACTTTTGAACCGACTGCAGAACTAAAAAATGCTTTCCTCAACAAATATTGCTTTTACACTTAGAACTTTATTATTAACGACCAAGGGCAGCTAGAACCCTCCTAATTGAGCTTTTTCTAATAAAAGAAATTAATTTTACACAGATGTTTTCCTCCAAGTAGGCCAGAACAATATTCCACACAAGCAGGTTTATTAAAATGTGCACATTTTCCCTGAATAGGTAGAAATTTATAGTACTCATCATAACTGTTCATTTTATGTGGTTTCCGTTGTGGGTTGGATCTTAAATATCCCCCCAAAGGCCCATCACTAAAGCCTTGGTCCTCAGTCTGTGGCACAATTGGAAGATGGTGACACCTTTAAGAGGTGGGGCCTAGTGGAAGGAAATTAGATCACTGGGGACCTAGGGCTGTGCTATTCAAGGGGATTTGAGGGTCCCAGACCCTCCCCCTGCTCTCTTTCTACTTCCTAGACACTATGAGGTGAACAGACCCCCTCCAACACACACTCCCTGCCATGGTGCGCTGCCTTTCCACAGGCCTCAGGGCAACAGGGCCAAGCAACCACGGTTTGAAACCTCTGAAACCATGGTCCAAAGTGAATCTTTCCTCCTTTTGAGGTGACTTTCTCAGTGTTTGTAACAGTGACAGAAATTTGACTAAGAGTTTCCAAATTGTACAACCTCAGCCACCAGCAGGTTCTACTTTTCATTCCAACTGTGTTCTTTCAAAGGAAATTCTCCAAGTTTCTCCTCAACTCAGATGTAAATTCTCTGCCTTGGTCTCTCCACTCACACAATTGGCTGGACTAGCCCTTGCTCCTCTTATTCTATGACAGTACAGAATAAATGTAGTTGTTTGTATGCCTATTGTCTTTTATGACCAACACATAGATTCTAGGTATGAGAATTCCCTTCAGCTGAATTCCCTTC
This sequence comes from Xerus rutilus, assembly GCA_028644305.1. Lineage (NCBI taxonomy): Eukaryota > Metazoa > Chordata > Mammalia > Rodentia > Sciuridae > Xerus > Xerus rutilus. Next base: position 44,173,342 of record CM053410.1, read on the forward strand.
AGCTCTTTTAAAAAGGAAGAAGAGTGAGTATAGGAGTGAGAGAGAGAGAGAGAGAGAGAGAGATCTACTACTGATCTGTGTGTGTAGCTTGGACCATACAACATCTTCATTGGAGAGATGCCATGTTACTTTTATTAGCTAGATAAATGCAACCAACACTTATGGTCAGACTGGGTGATGTCAGTGTCACATCTCTGGCACATAGAAAGAGAGCAGTGCTCAGATTCTGATTCTGCATCATGTTTATTTGAGTCGGTAAGGAAAAATGAATGAAAGAGGAAATTGAGACTTTGAGTCAGAAAACAGACACATTCTGTGTCAAGCTACAATATGGAGAAAGAGAATGAATTGTTACAACAATCCACACTTAATTAGAAGAGAGGCAAGCCATTAAATTGCTAGGCATTTTATTTAATTAATCACTAGTGAAGAAGGAAAAAAAAAACAAATAGAAAAGCAAGTGTTCTCTTACCTCCATTGCTCGTTACTTTTGGGGTTTCATAAACCTCAGCACCTAGCACCTGCTGCTTTTAATGACATTTTAATAGCTCTTCACTCAGATGGTTTTGTTTGAAACAGGGAGAGTCAGTCAATATTCAGACACGCTGATTCAGTAATGAGATGAGATTCCTCTCCTGCTCTGGAGGAAGCGAGGAGCTGAGCATCCCTCAGGAGGGCCCAACCCAGCACGACACTCAACCTGCCTGCAACCCAGGGTCTTCTCATCAATTCACTCATTACTACTGTTTGCCCTGACATCTCCTATGGAAAGTAAAGACATAACAAGCTTGATATTGGCTTAGGGAGACAGGAAGGATGAGAGGGCTGGTGGTGAGGAGGAAGGCAGGATCGCCCTGATACTGCAAAATGTGCAGAACAAGGTTAAGGGCCCACAGTGAGCCTTCCAGGGGGCCACAGTCCTCATCACAGAATGGTGGTTTTCATTTACACTCATCCACTCTTCCCTTAACAAGTGTTATTAAGTCTTATTAAAAGGGTCACTACATCAACATGAGGGAGTGTCCCAAAAAATAGGAGACATTACCTCCAGGGAACAGATGATTCATGACAAGAGGCCCAGAGAATGTCCCAAATGGTGTTTGATACAGTTTAAATCTCAAATGTCCGCCAAAGGCCTTTGTGTAAAGGCTTGGTCCACAGAGTGTAGTGCTATTGAGAGGTGGTCGAACCTTTGAGATGTGGGGTTAGTCATCAGGGATGTGCCCTTGAAGGGGATCATGGTACCATGATCTCTTCCTCCTTTGCTCTTTCTTACCCTGTCATGAAGAGAACAGGCTTCCTTCACAATTCCTGCCATAAATACTGTGCCACTACAGGTTCAAAGGACTAAAAATTCGAAAACTGTAACTTAAAAAAAAACAAAACCCTTTCTTCTTTTTAAGTTTATCTGTCTCAGATATTTGTTACAGTAATGGAAAGCTAACTAACAAAGTAGTGAAGGAAAATTCCAGGATGAAGCTATGCAGCTGGCCAAGAGATCAACCAATTCAAATGGGATGCGTTAAGAACAGGGTGAAGGCTGGGGTTGTAGCTCAGTGGTAAAGTGTTTGCCTAGCACATGTGACACAGGGTTCGATCCTCAGAACAACATAAAAATAAGTAAATAAAGGTATTGTGTTCATCTACAACTTAAAAAAAAAATAACAGGATGAAACTTCTTTAAGAGGATCTAGTTATAGAATACCTGATGTGTTTTCAATATATTTAGAAATTTACCCAAGGGGGAGAAAGTTTTGGGATAAGTTAGTGTTACCTTAAAAGCTAAACAAAGACAATGATTCACTCTTTTAAAAAACTACCATAAGTTATGCCACAAAGGAAATATAAATTTCTGAGTATTGAATGGATCAAAATGACTATATAATTATATTGAGAGGTTGTGGAGAAGGGAGGTAAGCTTGAGGAAGAGTTGACATAACCTTAAATTCTCATCTCTCTTAGAAGGAAGTCAACAGATAATGTCTGAAATTAAGACTCAAGATGTCACAATTCAAGCATGAAATGGAGTTAAATCTCCTTTGCTAGGGAAAAAAATTAAAGGAACTAAAAACGGTTGCTTGAGAACTGTGGGAAATGAAGAGAGGGAATAATGGAAGAAAAATTGTTTTATAGCGAATCACATGGAACTATTTGACTTTCTGAACTTTGTGCATATATACTATGGATAAAAATAAAATGTTAAACAAAATAGAAGCAGCCTTGAGAGTCTTGGTGTTGTTTTTATTATATCATAGTGCTAGACAAAATTCATAAATCTCAGTTAAGTTTCAATTTCAGATAGTCATCAAATTTTTTTTAGTTAAGTTTTGGTAGGGTAGGTTCTAAACATTGCATGGTGTATACTTCTACTAAAAAACTATGTATTTGAAATTCAAATTTAATTTTTATTTGCAGATCTGGCACCCTAAATGGTGAGAAGAGTGTATCACTAGAAACCTGGTTCACTATATTATGGAGGCCACTTTATAAAGAACCATGGAAGGGGCTGGGGATATAGCTCAGTTGGTAGAGTGCTTGCCCTGCATGCATAAGGCCCTGAGTTTAGTCCCTAGCACCGACGAAAGAAAGAAAGAAAGAAAGAAAGAAAGAAAGAAAGAAAGAAAGAAAGAAAGAAAGAAAAGAAAGAAAGAAAGAGAAAGAAAGAAAGAAAACTTAGAAGAAATTTCTCTAAAATCTCTTTCAGAAAGAGTTATTTTCTCTCCTGAGCAACTAATTCATCTTTTTCCCCTTATAGACACATTGCAGAAGAACGGATCTGGGTTGAAGAATTATCTAAAAATTGCCATTCCAATGAAACCTACACATTGTTCTATATCTGACAGAACCATCACAGATTTGGTGGTACTGAGGCAATGAGGAGAGGCTATATATATCAAACAGACTATTATCAAAAATAAAAACAAAGCAAGAAAACAAATAAAACCATCTGGTTTTCTAAGCCAACCCCTTTCAGTGGTTTCCAAGAAGAATCCAGGGCTGGCTGAGCCAGAGAATCCTTCAGTGACAGGTGGCCAGGCAGTTGGGTCTGTGCTCACAGTGGTCCCAGGAACTGGACCTGGGGCCTCATAAGCCAGCATCTTTCAGACAGTACAAAAATGTATCAAGGAGTAAGACTTGTCCCTTTGCTTCGCTTCATAGCACAAGGAGCATCAGGCATGACACCCTGGGTGGCCACTCATTAGGATGCCAGATTTTGCTCTTCCTCCCTTTGGGAAGAGAGTGTCTGTTATCAGGGAGGTGATCTCCTCAGCTGCTGGAAAAGGGGAATAAATTATCCCTTTCTTGACATACCAGCTTGTTAGCATCACTGACAACTGCTCAAGAAGAGCAAGAGCAAGAGAGGTGGGAATTGAAAGGGCAAAAAAAACACTTTTCACTTTGAAGCCACCTTTGGACAGATTTGTATTTAGAGCAATTAGCCAGCATCTGTTTTGCACAAAAGTCCTCCCATCCGCCTGGATTCTTATATGGCAACGTGAAAGGAAGCCTGGCCTTCCTGCAGCACTCACAGCCACGTCGTTCTGCTCTGGTTTCATCTAGGGTTGAACAACATCGGGAAGTGGGCTGCCTGGGCTGCCTGCCTCATGAGTATTTCTGAGAAACTGCTTGGGAGATTAGAGGGCACCATCTGGGGCACTCTCAGGAATGAGCAGGACCTGCATCCTAAAACCTGACTGCGTCACTTATTTATGAGCTGAGTTCGCGTTGGACAAAGAGCCTCTTTAAGCCTTTGTTTTCCCATCTGTTAATAGGTTTGACAAGTCCATGTTCTCTCCAAGATTATTATACTTCCGTAGTCCTCACAATAATGATGAATGGCACACTGTAAAGGCGCACTGGATGTTCTTACTGACCTGTACACTCAACCCTTTGAGCTGTGTGACTTTCTCCTCCAGCCATCCCAACATAGAGCCTTCTCAACCCACAGAGGTCCCTAAATGATCTATTCTTACACTCTGGGCCAGGGGAGACAGTTGAGTATATGCCTGCCTCAGAGGTACGGTGAATTCCAGAGTGAATTCCAGAGTATATAGGAAGTGTTTGTACAAGAAGCCTCCAGTGGGGTGCAGGGCAGCACCTGACTTCCAGAACTCACCTGGTGGTCCACAGATAGGCCCTTCCTTTATGAATCAGTGCCTTGCTCAAATGATACGACTTAAAGACATAGGTAGCCTCCCAGAGTTCTTGGCAGGAATTTTTCTGGGGCACTTGGTTAGAAGAGATGCTTTGGGGGTTTAGAAAAGTCGGAGAGGAAGTCCTTCTCCTAACGTGTCCCCCCCACCCCCCGCCACCTGAGGCAGAGGGGACAGAGAGGGAAGGCTTCTTCTCAGGTTTGGTGTCACCCAGCCCATAGCTTTTATAGTCTCAGTAGCATGACCACCTCAGACTTGTTTCACTGGGGCTGAGACATTACATTTTGTGGCAAAAGCAACAATTTGCTTTATTTACTATCCATTCTCCCTTTCTGTCTTATCCTTAATCTTTAGCCATGCACACATGTACCCAAAGACCAATTTTCAATCTTCCCTCATAGTGTGGCTAAGTGTTAGCCAATTGGAGGATGTCAGAGGTGCTGAGTAGAAACCTCCAGGAAACTTCCTTAAAAGAGAGCTGACACATGACTTTTGCCACCTTCTTTCTCTCTCTTTTTCATTCTTGTGGATTAGAATGTGGAGGTGATGGCTGGAGTCTAAGAAGCCTGCTTGGAATAGAAGCCACATGCTAATGGAGGAACAACTGGACAGAAGGAACCTGGGACCCTGAGTCTTTAAGGCTATGAATGGTCACCTTAGCTCTGAATTATCCCTCAAGACTTCTTTCATGATAGAACTTAGCTATCTTATTTAGGTCACTTGTATTTATCTATGTATTTTCATTATACACATTTGGACCTAATCCTAACAGATACATCTTCTAAATAATAATAATTATAGTAATCAGAAGGAATTACTACATAAATCAAACAGCAATAGAGAGGATTATTAGCTTGGTTATAGGACCAAACATTTTCATTCTAGACAATCAGGGAAGAGATTTCAGTTTTTACATGCCAGTTCAGAATATAAGACAAAATCAATCTTGATCCTGTGCCTTTTTCTTGTTCTTTCTTTCTTTTTCTTTTGTTTTCTTCCTTCCTTCCTTCCTTCCTTCCTTCCTTCCTTCCTTCCTTCCTTCCTTCCTTCCTTCCTTCCTTCCTTCCTTCCTTTCGGTACTGGGGATTGAATTCAGGGGCACTTGACCACTGAGTCACATCCCCAGCCCTATTTTCTATTTCATTTAGACACAAGCTTTCACTGCTTGCTTAGCACCTTGCTGTTGCTGAGGCTGGCTTTGAACTCATGATCCTCCTGCCTCAGCCTCCCAAGGCCCTGGGATTATAGGCATGCGCATGGCATGCCCTTTTCTTTCAATTTTATTTCTGGAAAAGCCTGTTATCTGCTGGAGATGGACATTGTTTTACGATTTTGTTTTAATCCTTGCAAATGCCTCAACATGGTAGACTTCTCATAAGTATGAATATAAATTAAAGGCATCTCTAAATCTTCAGTTTTAGCGCTGCCCATTGATGTAATAGCATCTTGTAGACTGTCTCTAGTGGCCTGGAAAGATGCTCTAAGAGAAGTGGCTCTGAGCACCTGTGACCCACTCAGATCCACACGATGGCTGGTTGATGTTTGTGGCTCGGCACCTCTGTAGTCTTCTTATCACAACAATCTACAATCAATCACCAAGTGCATGATGGTCCCTCAGTCAGAGAAGTCTGCTTGTCTCTGTCACTCCAAAACCCTATTCAGTTTATGTTGACTGTTTATCACATTGGCATCCGCTAAAGCCAATCTACTTCAGTTTATTTTGCACAATTATCCCAGTCATAGTTATTAGTCTGTCTTATATTTCAAATCCTCAAGAAATCAAGGCAGTCTGATAGGAAATGGAGCCATTACCCAAGTTAGGCTTTTTCATCTCCTTATATGCAGCTGATAGGGATGGCGTCTTGGGAAATGTGTTTGCTTCATGTCTCAAACACACATCTACGCCTCGGCCTCAGGCAGAGTCACAGTTTGAACTTGTGGGAGGAAGGGGTAATAACTACTAGTGTTTCCCAAACTCCCTGATGACAAGAATCATCTAATTGTCCCCAAAATCCCTGATTCCTGCCCAGACTCACTAAATCAAAATCCCTCAGAGCATCTTCCCAAGACCCTAAAGATGTTCTATAGGATACTATTACATTAGTGGGAAGAATTGAAACAGAAGATTTAGAGATGCCTCTAATTTACATTGAAACTTACGAGAAGTCCTTCATGTTGAGGCAATTACAGGAATTTAAAAAGATCATAAAATAATGATCATCTCCAGGCAAATAACAGGCCCTTTCAGAAATAAAATAGAAAGAAAGGGGAATGGGGCCAACGTTCAGCCTATCACCATCATTGGGGAAGTTGGAGAAATGCTGGTTTAGATCTTTGTGAGGAGCGCTAACACAGCTTTGGCAAGGGAAGGTGGGAGAGAGGCTTTGGAGTTAGTACTTACTACCTCTTGTCTTGGGCAAGTGATGTCTCTTTTTAGAGCCTCAATTTCCTCCTCACTAAAATGGGGATAATAAGTCCAACTTTTTAGAGTCTTCAGGGTAGAATGGAAATATGATCTATGGAGAACACTGGTGCTTAGCATGAGCTCAGCCAGTGGCAGCTATCAGCATTATTATGGAGACGACGATTTTTTAAAATATTTTTTTAGTTGTAGATGGACACAATACCTTTATTTATTTATTTTATGTGGTCTGAGGATTGAACCCAGAGCCTCTCACATGCGAGGTAAGCACTCTACCACTGAGCCACAACCCCAGCCCAGAGACAATGGTTTTTATAAGCCCAATGAGGTCCTCATCTGTGTTCAAGAATGAAGATACTTTGAATTTCACAGAAGAGACTGCATTTCTTTTAACTGTAGCACCACTGGGAGCTGGCTTGCTGGAAAGAGCCCTCATAGTGGCAGACAGCCTTCGCTATCTCACACAGACAAGGTGGAAGGCACAGAAGTTCTGTGACATGGTCAAGTACAAGAGGCCATACCTTCAAGCCACATTGGTATCCAAGGGATTTGCACATTTTTGTCTGTGAATTGCTTTTTTCAAGCATAAGGCAGGCAATTTCTTGTGAGGGATAACTTGGGGTATCCCTTTGCCTGAATATAGGAATCCTGTATTCAAGTAAACCTCATTTCCAGTCTCTGGCATCTTAAACTTGGTTCACAAATCTTGAAGGATGTTGTTTGTCTTAAATCATCTTAGATGTTCTGACTGGGCATTTCTGGTGTCAGACCACGGGTGCTCCTATAGCCCTGGCCTAATTCCCTCCTTGACTCTAGCTTCCTCTTCTCTCCATACACACTGAGGCCCAGACTCAAGAATCTGGGCTCAGTGGATTGCAGAACTCTTAGGATCCAGGCAGGTCTGATTTCTCTTTCCACCTTAGAATAACATGGAAATTCCAAATGGACTTAAACACTACTCACTCACCTTGTCAGAATTTTTTGGCTAACAAAGATCCCAACAACTGAGACTACAACTGTTCAGTAGCAAAAAAGATGACCATGGGGACACTTGGTTAAGTGTGAATCCCCCACTGTATGCCCAAAGAACAACAAATAATTAGGAGTAAGGTGCAGGAGGGATGGGGGAAATATTAATTGAGAATCTTCAAACTTATAAGCACATTATGAGCATTATGTCATTAAATTTTCACAACTCCCCTATAAAATGGATTTCATTCTATCCATTTGATAGATAAAAAAACAGGTCTCTCAATTAAGCAAATTGAGGTCACACATACTGGTTCAAGGTCACACAACCAGTATGTTGAAGAGCTAAAATGCAGATCTATAACCATTTATAACTGTCCCCCTTAACCCAAGAATATACTTTCCAAGACTCCAGTGGATGCCTGAAACTTCATATGTACAAAGCCAATATATATTATGCTTTTTCCTATGCATAATAGCTATGATAAAGTTTAATTTAAAAATTAGTCACAGGAGATCAATGACAACAACTAATAAAGTAGAACAATTATAACAATATAGTGTAATAAAAATTTGTAAATATGATATCTGTCTCTCCTCTCAAAATACTTATTATACTATAATCACTCTTCTTTTGATGATGTGAGATAACATAATGCCTATGCAACAAGATGAAGTGAGATGAATGATATAGACATGGTGACCTAATATTAGTCCAATACATAAAAATTAATTGAAAACAAGCACTGTAATACCCCCAACCATCAATTTGATAACCTAGATAGCTATTAAATGACTAATAGGTGGGTAGCATATATAGCATGGAAACACTGGACAAAGGCATGGTTCACATCCTGGGCATGATGGTAGAAAGCAAAGTGAGATTTCATATTACTACTCAGAACAGCATGCAATTTAAAATTTATGAATTATTTCTAGAATTTTCCATTTAATATTTTTAGATGATTGTTGACCACAGGTAACTAAAGCTGTGGGAAATGAAAGCATGGATAAGGGAGGAACTACCATAATGCCAAAGCCATGCTATATCTTACAGTAGAATGGAGAAGAAAATTAATAAATACATAGGAAAGTTTTTTTAAATGGCATTCTTATGGTTAGTTTAGATTGTTCCCATTTCCTCTAGTAATAATTGCACCTAGTGTAACCTCACCTTGTGTAACCTAATGTAATCTCACCTCAGGGTTACAAGCCAGTCATTAAGGGCTTTCCTCTTTGCACCTTAAGCTAGGGATACCATTTTTTATGTTGTCCACCCTGTAGGAAATGTAAGGTTGATTTTTGACCTCTAGAGGAAAAAAGTTCCTTAAAGAGCAGGAGAACAAATGTTTTAGGTTTTGTGGTCCATATGGCCTCTGTGGCTATCCGGCTATGCCCTTACAGAGTAAAAGCAGTCATGGAAAATATGCAAATGAATGGGCACATGATGTTGCAGTAAAACTTTATTTATACAAACTGCCATAGTTTGCCAACCTCTGCTCTAGGAGAATAAAGTTCTTTCCCATTTATTTTCCAAGTTCTTTTCTATACTGTCAAAATATACATGTGTTGATTGTGAACATATAATCTTGTAAACCAGATGTTAGCTGAAGTGCTCTGCCCTCTGAGATTAAAATGAAACCACATGTAGAGGTGAGCGTGTGTGTCACCCATTCTGTCCAAGTGGAATGAAGTTACCTGCTCAGCTAAAGTGGTTTAGTTTGTGCATCCTCTTGCCTTCCTATATTTTCCTTCTCTCTTTTATAGCACATCATACCAGGTAGATACTAGCCCCTTTTCCCTAAGGTGCATACATGCATGCACACACACATGCAACAAGCACACATACATATAAGACACACACGCACATGCACACACCTCCATTCATATAGAAATTTATGTGTAGCAGAACGTCTCCAAGGGAAAATGGATGTTGTGTTTACACTGAAACAATTCAAACTACTTTATATTAAATGTTATCTTCAGTCTCAAAAGTCCCTTGGTATCATTCTCCTTAAGTTCTAGTCTCCTGACATATTTCTTGGCATCCTATTTTCCAGAAACTTCTCCCATCTTGTTAGGAATAGCAATGAGTCCTTGTCTCAACATAACTTCATGCCTCCCTTTGCACAGCTCTGCTCTAAGAGGCACTACCTTCACCCTCTCACCCTCCACCCAGGTCTGCAAGAAGAAGGGCACAGTTTATAATTATTTCACCATTCACTTAAAGCCTGCCTCCCTATCAACTAAAAACTTTATAACTTTCAAGTGACATTTTTTCCCATGACATAACTTTTAAAATTGTTAAGATATTTTTGATTGCGATCCATAGACTAAAATACTCACATAAACAGGAAGAGAAAATAATTGGAAATAAAAACATAAAAAGCTTGAACAATGGTTGCAGAAAGGTGGAAACATGGCAATCTCATGAACTTCAGAGAAGCGAAGCACAGGGTCTGTTTTCCTAAGGAATTGCCATTGTATATGGTCCCAGAGGTCTCATATCTCTGTGTGTCTCTGTTCTAGATTGAATTCTAGAGAGAGTGGAGAACTCTTCCGGTCCACAGGCCAATTCTTATGGTCAGGAGTCCAGAGTACTGACATTGGCCACCCCGTCAGAACCACAAGGATTTGGGGAGGCAGTTTCCCTAAATAAGGAATATAAGGAGTGCCACACCCTTCTCAAAACAAAAACAGTCTATAAAAACCAAGACAAGAAAATACATGTCCATTCTGCTGTGTTTCTAAACAAAGAGCTCACAGCCAAAAGGGACAGAAGTACTAATAAAAATATGTGAGAAGCAAGAGATCAATGTTTCACCATTTGTGTTCACGTTCTGTTACTATAACAAAAACCTAAGAAAATCAGCTTATAAAGAGAAAAGGGTTAGTTTGTCTCACAGTTTCAGAGGTTCCAGTTCATGGTCACTTAGCCCTGTTGCTTTTGAGTCTATGGCAAGGCAGCACATTATGGTGGCAGCTTCTGATGAAACAAAGTTGCTCACCTCATGGCAGTTAGTAAGTGAAAGACAGGAAGAGGAAAGGGCTGGAGGCCTATTATCCCCTTCAAGGTTACACCCCCAGTGACCAGAAGACTTCCCACTAAGCTCCACTTCTTTTTTTTTTTTTTGGTACTGGAGATTGAACTCAGGGTATTCGACCACTGAGCCACATCCCCAGCCCTATTTTGTGTTTTATGTAGAGACAGAGTCTCACTGAGTTGTTTAGTGCCTCACCATTGCTGAGGCTGGCTTTGAACTCGCGATTCTCCTGTCTCAGCCTCCCTAAATGCTGGGATTACAGGCTTGCGCCACCATGCCCTGCTAAGCTCCACTTCTTAAAGTGTCCACTTTAGCCAAGAGCTGGGGACAAAGGGCCTTACGGATAATTTACCTAATTCTAGCACTCTTTTTATGCCTCCCACTTTCTCAGTACTGATTAAGGTAGTAAGATATCAGTACAACTGGTACCTGGGCCCTGCCTCCCTCTCAGAAGTCTTGCTTTTTGACCTATAAACTCTTACTTATTCATGATTTCCTGGCAAACTGGATAAAGTTTTGTTGCCACGCCCACATCACAGATGTGGACACTGTGATTCCACTTCTGTGACATGTCGCTGACACACCTTATTTGTGTGGAAGGCGAGTTGTGAAATTCACAGCATTACAGTGCCAAGTCCACACTGACAGGATTGTTGAGGGGAGATTTCTTCATTGTATAGGTCGCTAATTATCCCAGACTTTGTCTCTCCTAAACATGCCCTGTCTCATCTGCTCACAGAAAAGCAAGCCCTTCTGAATCTCCCCAAACCCATTCTGTCTGGATGCCCATTCACTCTGGGAGAATATCTCATATGTGGTCAGAAATACGTCTGCCATGTTCTCTGCTTCAGTTTCCTTACAAAGATTCCTGTTCCCTTTGCTGCCAGTGGCCTCCAGGAATATTTAGTGACACCTCAAAAACATCAGGCCTATTTCCCTGCCTCACCTCTAGTCCTCAGGATCCCAGAGATCATAGCCAACTTGGGCCTGGGAACAGAGTGGAAGAGTAGTCCCTCTCCAACCTTGGGTGGCACTGTTTCTTTGTGGAGAATGGTGACTTGGATCAAGGTCTCTGATTGCTTCATGGCTGTGACCCACTTGCACTGGGAACTCCCTGTGCAAGAGTACAGGTTTGGGATTGGCCAGTTGCTATGGTGATGCCCTTCCTGAGAAGGCAAAGGCACAGAAGCTATATCACCCTTGAAATTGAGCTCAGACACCAGCTCCCAGGGATAGAGAATTCTGAGCACAGCAAGATAACCATAATGTCTCATCAGTGCTGCAAACTTCAAGCCTAGCTGCTTTGCAGAAACTTTCCCACAAAGAATCTTTTGATGATAAAACTTATATAGTAAATGTGCTGAGCCAGCTTTGGGTCACTGCTCTCCACCAGAGATCAGTGTCCCACCTGATCCCAGCTTGCTCTCTGAATAGTGTGTTTTTCTTAATCCTTCATTGCCTCTTGCCAGTTTCTAGGGTTCAACTGTGCAGGTCATGGCATTTCTTGACTCTAAAGACATGCTAGATTTCTCAGACATTAACTAAGTCTGCAGGGGCACTTTTCTTTCTATTCTTTCAAATTTCTGGCCCTTATCTCCTCCTGCCCTTTAGTTCCAAATTCAGAGTCTTGTGGGGATTGCTCATATTACAGTCATGTGCTGCACCTATATTGCAAGAGGGTTAGGAGAGCAATTTTCTGGGCCTATCAGCTCATACTGTGAGAGTCCCAAATATAAAAAGAAGATTCAGGAGTAAAATGGTCCAAAAAAATAAAAACATGAGAAACACTCACCAAGATGACGTGTAGCCTCCCCATGATCACTGTCACTCCCAGCTCTTTTGCTAAATCCTCTCTCCTCCTTGAGCAAAAATAAAAATATAAGTAAATATTAAAATTCCATTTATATATTAAATTATATAATTCAGCACTTGGGAAGAGGCAAAATCTCACACACCAGGTGACTCAGTGTGCTAGCTTCAGTTATGCCAGGAAACCTTGCCATGCTGAGGACCCAGGGGTCCCCGTGGTAATTCATGAAGGACTGATTGCTGCTAGAAGCCCAATAAAAGGTGAAAAAGTAGGCAGAGGCTTAGAATAAACATTTTCTATAGTTGGGTTCCGTTTCAGTTCAGACTAAAAAATCTGACCAGAACAATTTTAGAGGAGGAAAAGTTTATTAGAGAGCTCATGATTTCAGAGGTCTTGGTCTATTGACAGCTAGCTCCATTCCTCAGGGATCGAAGTGAGGCTGAGCAATTTGGCCAAAAAGTGTGGCAGAGAGAAGCAGCTTGCACGGTGATTAGTAAGCAGAGAGATGCCACTTGCCAGAAACAAAATATATACCCCCAAAGCCGCACCTCCAAAGCCCCACCTCCTCCAGCCACACCCCACCTGCCTTCAATTACCATTCAAATCCCATCATATGATTAATTCACTAATCAGATTAAGACTCTCACAACCCAGTCACCTCTCTGAACATTCTTGCATTGTCTCACACATGAGCTTTTGGGAGACACCTCATATCCAAACCATAGCACCTAGAATCTGTAAGGGAGAGTCCGTTTTTTAAATTCAAATAAACTCAGGATTCAAGCTTTGCTTCCACCACCATGTAATCTTGTGCAAGTTATTTACTATCTCTTAGCCTCTGATTCCTCATTTGCAAAAGAAAAAAGAAAATTGCTTACAGTATGAAGCAGGATAATGCATGTAAAGTAGCTGGCAACTTGTTCCTTAATAAATGTTTCCCCTCCTCATTCCTCTGGGGAATTGAGATAAGTACGATTCTTGTTTTGTGCAATAAGCTAGTTTGTATGTTTCTGTATGATTTTACATATTAGGAACTATTTTATGCAAGTATTTTAAAATTGCTATGAAAAGACATCTATAATTATGTTTACTAAGAATTTTTGATAAAATTATTTTTTAAAAGAGCTTTTATTTTAAATGAAAATTATGAAAGTCATCAAAAAGTACTCCATATTGGCTGAACAAATTGTAATATATGATTTCTGGGCATATGGGACAATAGATGAATTGCTTTCGTTGGGTAAAATACTGCTGTGTGCCTACCATTATTCTGGGTTCTTTATATTTAATCTTTACCACAGCCTTGTAAGAATGTTATCTTACAGATATGGAAACTGAAATTAAGGGATGCTAAATAATTTTCATAACACTGCACAGTAGAATTTTGTCTAAATGTGAAGCCCACACTTAGGCTATGTCCATAAGCCACTCTTCACACTTGGATCATGGATGCCAAGCAAAACCATAATAGTATGTTAAATGATCTCGGGGTCACTCTACAGAAGCATGGTGACGACTGCTATGCTGCCTTGTTGCAGTTCCATAGACCTCACCAGCAAGAAGATCAGTTCCAATGTATTACTCATGGCACAGCAGAAGTATGCATTCCTTGTTCACATCAGTTTCCCTCACCCCACGGGTCCCATAGGGGTGCAGCAGAAGTAGGCACAAGTGAATAACTTGTACAGAGTGACAGTGTCATAGCTGGAACCCTGAGCTTAGTTAACCCCATATTATAAATGGTCTCCTGGAAAATCGGCCCATCCTCCCTACATAGAGACATTATCTTCATACTCTGCAATGTAAACAAATCTTCCTAGAGAAGAGGAGAGAGACCTTTATCTTTATTCTCTTGCACAATCTCCAGGGAGGAAAACATCCTATCTTTACTCTTCTGGAATGTAAATAATTCTCAGTAAACTGGCTGTTAATGCCTAATGTGCATAAGTATGAGAGATTCATAGAGAATGATCTCCCATTTCAAAAAAGCAATGAGATGCTAATACACCATCTTTGTTGTTTGTTTTTCCTTCACTTGGTAAGCAAATATCTACTCATCTATCCACTCATTCAAAATTAATCCACTGACTAGAAGTGAAATCATCAGGAGGATCTGATATTCATCCACTAATTATTTTTTCTTCTGGTGATGGGGATTGAACTCAGGATCTCAAGCATGCTAGGCACTTACCTGATCTACCACTGAACTGCATCCCCAGGCCCCACTGACTCTCATGAGTCAGTGATGCTATCGTTGATGCTAGGGACATGAAGATACAGACTTAAAAAACAAGGAGATAACAACAGTTTTCTCCTTGAAATGATCTTAAACACAAATATTCTTCTGTTCCCATGAATAATTACTAGTTTCTTTATTGGATAACATTTAGCTTTTGGCTGTATTTGAAAATAATACATACTTATTGTGAAAAAATTTTGAAACCATGTAAAAATTATGAAGGACTCAATAATCTTAGCTGTGGTTTAGGAAAATGTCCCCCAAAGGTCCTCATGTTAAAATCTTGCTTCCAATGTGGCACTCTTGAGAAGTGATGGAACCTTTAAGAGGTGGGTCCTAGTGGGATGTCTTCAGTTCATTGGAGGGTGTCTTTGAAGGGGAATGTGAGACCCTGGTCTCTTCCCTTCTTTTTGTCACTTCCTGGCCATGAGGTGAGAGTGACTTTGCCTCACAACATGCTCCAACTATGATGAACTGCTATGCCACAGGCCCAAAAGCAACCAGGCCAATTGATCATGAACTGGAATCTCCAAAATTATAAGCCAAAATAAACCTTTTCTCTTTATAAGTTTATTATCTCAGCTATTTGTTATAGTGATGCAGAGTTTACTATTGACTAACTCAGTTGCCCATCATGATGCCACTCAGATTAAACTACTGTTAACTTCCTAGGTTATTCCTTCTGTTCAACTCATTCACATATTCACACAGCTATGTGGATTTTGTGTCTTTCTTTTACTTAATTGGAGTCCTATTGTATATGGAATTTATTTTACCTTTTTTTCACTTAACGTTTATGATAATATAAAAATAATTTTAATGGCCATGCATTAGTTCATCACATGGATACACATTAACGTGTTTCATCTGCCCTCCTTTATCTTGGGTTTTGTTTTTTGCTATGATAAATAGCTTGACCATCCGCATCTGTTTTCATAACTCTTTCCCTACGTCTCTCTGTTTATTTCATTGGTATTGATTGACAACAGTAAGATTATTAAGTTAAAGGGTATAAATACATATTGCTGAGCTGCCCTTCAGAAACACTGCGCTATTTTACTTTCTCTACCAGACTGTGGAGAGGGGGAGGATAATAGAGAGAGGTGGGAGGGACAATGGGAAGAGGAAGCGGGGGAAAAGGTAGAATTGTGATGCATATAGTACACAACTGAGTTCCCCTTTATGAATCCTGGAACTTGTCTCTCCTTAAGTGCACTTTAGTACAGGTACTAGTCAGTTTTCCTGAATTTGGTTCCTAGGAATAGAAACCAAAATTCTTCCTCCTGGTCTGCTATGGTTGAGATGAGTGTTCCCAAAGATCCATGTGTTAAAGGCTTGATCCTCATGGTGGCACTATTAGGAGTGATGGAGCCTTTAGGAGATGGGGCCTAATGGGAGGTCCTTAGGTCCTTGGAGGCATGGCCTCAAAGGGGATTGCAGAGCCCTGGCTGGTCCTTTGCTTTTTGTCTTTGAAAAGATAAGTGCTCCTGCTGTGATGTACTGCCTTGCCAGAGGCAAAAAGCAAGAAGGCCACTCAATCATGGACTATAACCTTCAGAAACAGGAACTAAAATAAACCTTTTTTCTTTATTAGTTAATAATAAGTTAATTATCTCAGGTACTTCATTATAGCAATGGAAAGCTGACTGATACAGGGAGTTGCCTTTAGAATTCTCAAAGAATCTAATGATATATCAAGTCACTTACAAGTCCAGCCTTCCATATTATGCCTTAAGTTTTTTCTCCCTTTGCACATCTTTTCAGATGGCAAGAGATTGCACAGCCTGAGTCGTATTGCCCAAGCCTGACTCCTTAAATCATATTCAGATTACAAAAGCAAAATTTTCAGAGCATCTTTATTTTTCCTTCCATAATTTTTTATTTCACACTCATTTTTTCAAACATTGGAAATGCAGAAAATAGTATTAGATACATATTAGCCATAGCCTTCAAAGAGATTGTTAATAGTTTTATTTCCCTTCCAGGAATTTATTTATGCATATTTATTTTTTCTTTTACAAAATTGCAGACATACAGCTTACAATATAGTTTCTTACTCAGGTTTTTCCCAGTAAACATTACCATGAGCAGTTTCCCATGTTATTATGTAACTTTCATATACATTCATATTTATGACTAGATGACATTCCAGAAGATAGACCTTAATGTATATAACTGTTCTTCTTCGTAGGAAATTGAGGAAGTTCCCACTATAAATAATCCATGTCAATGTCTTTGTGCATGAAGCTAATTTCACAGTTCATTTTGATCTATGGCTGATTCGTAGATATAAAATAATAATAATAGCTAATAATAACCACTTACTGAACACTTACTCTTCTCTAGGAATTTTACTTGCATTATACAAACATTCAAACTTTTTAAGGCAAATAATAATATCTCCATCTTATAGACAGATAAAATGAGATTCTGACATTAATTAGATTTAAGAGGCAAAACTCTAAATCTAAACCCTCATTGTTCCAAAAATCTTTTCCCTTTCATCCAAATGGTACTGGTAGAATGCAGTATTAGAGGGTTACTTCCTATTACTTCTGTCACTTTTACCTTAATTGGTAAATTTCTAATTTTATGGATCTATTTATGTTTGTTTTCATGATTGCTGGAACTAGAAAAACTTGTTTATATTCAGAAATTGTGTGTCCCTCTATTCGAGGCTTCAAAAATGGTAAATACCCACTGATTTTTCTCTTCTGTTTTTCCTGTAGTTTGATTTTTTTTAAATATTTAACTCCTTATTCTATGAAGAACTCAGTTTAGAATGTGGAGTCGGGTGTGGAATTTAGTTTTGTATGTGGAATAAAAATAAACTAATTTCTCTGATTTGTAACCACTTAAGCTAAATCCATTTGTTGCAGATAATAATTCTTTCCATAGACAGATATTAGATTCTTAGGTATAATGAGATGTGTTTATTTGCTTTATCTTCTCATTTGTCCATTTACTCATTTAGAAAGTATTTATTCAGTGCTTGCTATATACTAATTATTTGTCTAAGTGTCTAGATAAAGCTTTGGAAGATAGCAGGTTTATTAAACAAATAATTACATCAACTGTTACTTAACTATAATATTTCCAGCTGCTATGAACAGAACATATATAAGGTGCTCTGATAGCTTACAGCAAGAGTACTTGATTTATTCTTGCACATACTTTTAATTACAAAGTGTAATTTTTATTGCTATTTTTTAGCAATGAGTTGTATTCCCAGGTGAAAGTAGGCATAATTTTTTTCAACTTATGGAAATACCACATTATACTATTGAATTAAATAAAGCAATTAAACTGTAAAGCATCAATGTCTTTAACATATTCTGTAATTCTATCCAACTTTTCTTTTATACTTCTCAGTAACGCTTTTGTAATTTTCTACAATATTTGATCAATTTTATTGTCCAAGTTATTTGTAGGCATTTCATTCTTTTTACTCTCATTGCAATTTTTATGATATTTTTATAACTTGTTTTTAATGTTACAAAAGAAAGTTATTGATTTTTTTCCTCAGGTACCAGGGATTGAACTCAGGGGCACTCGACCACTGAGCCACATCCCCAGCCCTATCTGTATTTTACTTAGAGGCAGGGTCTCACTGAATTGCTTAGTGCCTTGCCCTTGCTGAGGCTGGCTTTGAACTCGCGATTCTCCTGTCTCAGCCTCCCAAAGTGTTGGGATTACAGGCGTGTGCCACTGTGCCCAACTCTATATATGCATTCTTATCTGCACATAATAATGTTTTCTCTCTCTGTAACAATATCTATACTTATTTCCTTTCTATTTTTATCAAATTGGTCAGAATGCCTAGAAAAATAAACAATAATGGTGATTATAAATTCCATACTTTGTGCCTGATCTGATGAAAAGTCCTTCATTATCTTCCTGTCTCATATGATGCTAGCTGATGCTTAAGTGTGACTTTTTAATGTTTTTGCACTGCTGGGGATAGAAATCAGGACCTCACATATGCTAGTGAGCTACTACTGAGCTACATCCCAAGCCCCAGTGTGACATTTTTAAATCATGTTAAGAAAATTACCATCCATTCCTAATTTTTAAGAGTTTTTATTAAGAACAGATGTTGAATCTAATCATTTCTGCAATCACTTATGTCTTTTCTTAATCATCTCTTATGTAAGATAATTATTTCTTTGGATTATTAGCTGTGATGCTGTTCCCATTTAATCAAATGCTTGGTGATTCTTTTCCTATGGAGTGCTACATAATTCTCAAGTGCCATAGTAGCACCCTGCAGCCTTGGAAAGAAGCTTGAATTTGGAATCAGCTTACCTGGGAAGTGCAGAAACAATTCTATGAATTCAAATGGAAGATGATCCAGGCTCCTAAAGAAGAGACTTAAGTCCCCACTGGGCACCTGAGCAAGGAGCACTCTCTTAAGAGAATAATGAATTGGTTTGTTAATGAAAGAGGTAGTGCAGTATTCAGCATCTTAGAGTTTGGGACACATCCTCCTCCTGGCATGCTTTGCTATTACCTGTACCTTTGTATAGCTTGGTCTGATAAGCTTAGTAAAAGGATATGGTGAGATATAATTTGAAATGTGAAATAAACTTGGCTCTTATTTTTGTACCCGGCATTTAGTCATGTTGGAGCAGGCTTTCTTTGAAATAATTTACTGATCTCCATCAGCATCTTCTAACAGCTGCATCCAAGAGTCTTGAGTTACCAAGTTGCCCAACTCATTTAGCCAGTCATTCAACAAACATTTATTAAGCCCCTTTTAGGTGTTAAGCATAGTACTTATAGTGTTTTAGAATTTATTATTATTATTAATTATATTATTATTTATGCTTGGGGATACCAGCAGATCAAGAGGCAACTGCTACTAAAAAAACAGTTGGTACCAATAGTTCTCAAGAGGCACTGGCACACCAAACTACCCAGGACCCACAGGAAAGTGCCAGCATTGGTCAGCAGGAAGAGGAAGAAGGAGAAAACATGGACAGGAGCCTGCATTGCAGTTTCTGTGGAAGAAACAGGGAAGGCATTCTTTGGTTCATTTGCATAATTTCAGTGGCCTCCAGGGTGCAGGGGGCCATCCCAGTTTATTGGGTACCTGTTCGGGGGGCCGGGGGTAAGGACAGGGAAATGTTGGCTCAGAGTAGAAAGACCTGTGAGTGCCTGATAAAGGAGGGATTTGGGGAGCATGGACTTTGGATTGGTTGGTTGCCACATGAAAGGTGAACTTGCCCTTTACTATCTGTAGGAAATACTCCAATGGAAGTGTCAGTATCTCCAGGATCAGTGAGGCCACAGATACAAAAATATCAGACATATAAAAAAACAAAAAGGCAAGATTAATAACTAACAGCAAGAAAGAGAGATACAGCAAGCCATGAGAAGTTTCAGAGAAAGAACTTCACGGAGATGATGGGAAAATTGTCCTGATATTCTATTGATGTCTCTTCAATGGGACAAGAACAGACTAGGCGGTTCAGTCTGTAAATTAACAGAAGAACAAACAAAATATGGATAAAATTGCACTTTTTAACCTTTGATTTTACTCTTCCTTAAAATGAATAAAAAACAAAGGGTTTCCTGGGCAGAGATGAGGGACCCTATGCCAGAAAAGGACCCTCTGATGAAAGCATGTCAACAAGGCTGGATGCAACAGGTCCCTCTTGATAACTGGTCCTTCAGATGGCTTTGGGAACACTCCAATAAGAGAATAATGAATTCTTCCTATATGGCTTAGGGTGGGAATAAGGGTAGATATCTACTGCTGAGGATGATTTCTTTACCTCCCCAGGTATAGAGAAGTTTTATGGTTTAGATATTAGAATGTTCGTCCAAAAGTCCATGTTTTACAAAATGCAGTAATGTTGAAAAGATTGGATTATGAGAACTGCAAGCCCATCAGTGGATTGGTCCATTTGATGGATTCATGATTTTAATGGACTACTGGGTGGTAACTGCAGGCAGTGGGGCTGGAGAAAGTAGGCCACTGGGGCTGTGACCTGGGACTATATCTGTCCTTATCCCCCCACTACTTCCTGGCTACAAGCTGAGCAGATTTCTTCCATCTTGCCCTTCTGCTAGTTGCTTTGCCCCATCTTAGACCCAGGGCAATGGAGCAAGTCAACCATGAACTGAATCTCTAAAACTATAAGCCCAAAATAAATTTTTCCTCCTCTACATTGCTCTGGTCAGGTATTTTGGTCACAGTAATGAAAAGCTGACTAACATAAGAGATCAGCTCAAGTCCATGCTCTTTTTGTTGTTGTTGTATGTTTTTTGTTTTTTATACCAAGGATTGAACTCAAGGGCACTCAACCACTAAGCCACATCCTCAGCCCTATTTTGTATTTTATTTAGAGACAAGGTCTCACTGAATTGCTTACTGCCTTGTAATTGCTGAGGCTGGCTTTGAACTCATGATCTTCCTGCCTCAGCCTCCCAAGCCGCTGGGATTACAGGTATGTACCACTGTGGCTGGCTAGGGTTGTTGTTTTTTTAATGTAGCGCTATATAGATTCAATGTGATTCCAATTAAAATCCCAATGTCATTCCTTATAGAAGTAGAAAAGGCAATCATGAAATTCATTTGGAAGAATAAAAGACCCAGAATAGACAAAGCAATCCTTAGCAAGAAGAGTGAAGCAGGAGGCATCACAATACCAAATCTTAAACTATACTACAAAGCTGTAGTAACAAAACAGCATGGTACTGGCACCAAAATAGACATGTAGACCAATGGTGAAGAATAGAAGACACAGAGACAAACTCACTTAAGTACAGTTATCTTATACTAGACAAAGGTGGCAAAAGCATACACTGTAGAAAAGATAGCCTCTTCAACAAATGGTGCTTGGAAAACTGGAAATCCATATGCAGCAAAATGAAACAAAACCCCTATCTCTCACCATGCACAAAACTCAACTCAAGGTGGATCAAAGACCTAGGAATTAGACCAGAGACCCTATGCCTAATTGAGGAAAAAAATAGGCCCAAATTTTCATCATATCAGCTTAGGACCTTACTTCCTTAACAAGACTCCAATAGCACAAGAAGTAAAATCAAGAATCAATAAATGGGATGGATTCAAACTAAAAAGCTTCTTCTCAGCAAAAGAAACAATCAATGAAGTGAACAGAGAGCCTACATTCTGGGAGCAAATTTTTGACACATGCACATCAGATAGAGCACTGATCTCCAGGATATACAAAAACTTTAAAAACTTAACATCAAAAAAAACAAACAACCCAATGAATAAATGGGCTAAGAAGCTGAACAGACACTTCTCAGAAGAAGATATACAATAGATCAACAGACATATGAAAAAATGTTCAACATCTCTAGCAATTAGAGAAATGCAAATAGAAACTACTCTAAGATTTCATCTCACTCCAGTCAGAATGGCAGTTATCAAGAATACAAACAATAGCCTGGGGCTGTGGCTCAGTGGTAGAAAGCTTGCCTAGCATATGTGAGGCACTGGGTTTGATTCTCAGCACCACATATAAATAAATGAATAAAATAAAGGTCCATCAATATCTAAAAAATTTTAAAAAAAGAATATTGATGAATAAAAAATATGTATAAAAAAAGAATACAAACAACAATAAGTGCTGGCGAGGATGTGGGGGGAAAGGCACACTCATATATTGCTGGTGGGACTGCAAATTGGTACAACCAATCTGGAAAGCAGTATGGAGATTCCTTAGAAAAGTTGGAATGGAACCACCATTTGACCCAGCCATCCCACTCCTTGGTCTATACCCAAAGGACTTAAAAACAGCATACAACAGTGATGCAGCCACTTGAATGTTTATAGCAGCTCAATTCACAATAGCCAAACTGTGGAACCAACCTAGATGCCCTTCAATAGATGAATGGCTAAAGAAACTGTGGTATATATACACAATGGAATATTACTCAGCAATAAAAGAGAATAAAATTATGGCATTTGCAGGTAAATGGATGGAGTCAGAGAATATGTGAAGTAAGTGAAGTAAGCCAATCCCAAAAACCCAAATGCCAAATGTTCTCTTTGATAAGTGGATGCTGATCCATAATGAGGGAGAGGACACGAGAAAAATGGAAGAACTTTGGTTAAAGGGGATGTAGGAGGAGGGGGTATGGGGGCAGTGAAGATGGTGGAATGAGATGGACATCATAGCCCTAGCTTCATGTATGATTGCATATATGATGTGATTCTACATCATGTACAACCAGAGAAATGAAAAGTTATGCTCCATCTGTGTACAATGAATCAAAACACATTCTGCTACCATGTATACCTAAGTAGAATAAATAAATTATTGAAAAACAATTAAAAAAAGATTTTTTTAAAAAAGAATAGTATCAAGAAAATGGAGCATGTTTTATCTTGTGGAGATTATTTCCATACGCAATGGAAATGATTCACCATGTTAAGGCCTAACCAATGTAATGTCAGTTTTTTAACACCTAGAAAAGGAGACTAGGCTAAACACTTGAGGACTTAAAACTTGGAAAGGAGAGGGTAGCACAGTGGTATTAACAAGTTTTAAAGTATACAGAATGAGGCCTGTCTCATCTATGAACTTAAGAGAAATTCCAGTTTTTACTGATGTTCTCAAAGAGCATCAGAGGACACAGTTCCAAAGCATAGCAACATGTCTGAAGATCTGCTTTCCCTCTCTTCCCTTCTCAATCTTGCTCCTTCCTACACCTTGCTGATGAAAACCTCTCTCTCTCCATTTTTTTTCTGTTCTCTGCTGCTAACACTCCTCCATAACCCATTCAAGTGACTCTCAACTTTTTCCATCCCCTCTACCCCAACTCCTGGATCTATTTTTTTTTCCCTCTCATCAGATATTTGTTCCCTCTCTGACGCAAAGGTTCTGGACTTTTTCACTAGATGTTTCAGTCCAGGCAAGTTTCCAAGCTTCTCTTGGAAAGAGAATGTGAAGGGAGATTCAAAGATTCTCCCTTTCACAGTCAGAAGGGTGGAGGAGAAGCTGTAAATCTCATAATTTAATTTTTTTCATTATGATTCTTTTCATCAATGTAGCCATATCTTAAAGACCAAGATTATGACATAGATTTGGGAAACAAATGGCCTACAAAATCCTTCTGGCACACTTTGAGTCCAAATCACTAGCTGAGGAGTGTGATGAGGACATTGAGTGCTGAAATGGGCAAGAGGAAAGCTCAGTCTCCAGAGAGACTGTCTCTGAATTCTGCATGTCTTTCATAGAAACACTGTGCCCCTTCTCTCAACTGAGAATCAACTTGCCTCCCATTCTCTCAAATCCAGTGCTTAGTTTACTTATAAATCTTGCTGACTTTACTTGAGAATAAGTCCACATTCCAACTACATCTTGACAGTTTCACTGCTACCACTCTTGTCCAAACCACCAAGTCTCACTTGGTTTGCTGCAGTGACAAACCAGTATTAGTTTCCTATTGCTGCTATAACAAATTACCACAAACTGAGTGGCTTAAAGCAACATGCATTTATTATCTTAGAGTTCTGAAGATTAGAAATTTGAAATGGATCTCACTGGGTTAAAATTAAGATGTTCACAGGGCTGCCTTCCTTCTAGAGGTTCTAGGAGAAAATCTGTTTCCTTGCATTTTCCATCTTCTGTGGACTACCTGCATGACTTGGCTCATGGCCTCTTCCATCTCAAAGCTAACAAGGGTTGACCAAGTCTCTCTTAAGCTGCAACACCCTGCCTCCCTCTTTCATTAAGGAGATGATATTGGTCCCCTCTGGATAATCCAGGATTATTTCCCCATCTCTTGATCAGCTGATTAGCACACATAATCACATCTGCAACTTTCTTTCCCTCTTGTCATATAAAATTACATTTTCATGCTTCCCAGGGATTACAATATGGACATTTTGGGGAGGCCCCTACTCCCTTACCATACCTCCCAACTGGCTCCCAGGTTCCATTCTGTCTCACTTCAATCTCTTCTCCACACAGCAGCCAAAGTGGTTTCATTAAAGGACTTGTCACATCACCTCGATCTATTCAAAACCTTCTGATAGTTCCCACTTCATAGACTCCATGCCCTTCAACACCAGTTCTTATCAGCTCTGTTAATACCTTTGCTAATGTGAGCTATCCTTATCCTTCCTGGCATTGACCCTACTGCATCATGGGGAATAATGTTGCATCCTATTTGCTGAAGTTTTGTTTAGAATGTCTTCATAATATTTAAAGCAGAAGCTGATCTTTTGCTTTCTGGGTAATCTTCTTTTGGTTTTTCTTTGTAGAATAGATTGGGCACTTAGCATCTTTTTAATTCAGAGAACCTTGATAACATGGCCATCATGTATATCTCAAAGGTTTGAAAGAAATCCCTGACTGTTAAATGTTTTTAACTTAACCTGAATCATAGGTTGATAAAGCAAAACAAACATTAGGCAGTAAGATGAGGAAGTCACAAAGTAAGTTTTTTACAAATACATGCAATTTATTGCCATCCTCTAGAATCTTTTCCATTCTTTTATTCACATATTCTAGCCAACATTGAATACAAAAACCTTGATTAAGGAGCTCCTTTCCAACCCATACCCAGTCTTCCCTTAGAATCTAACTCCCAAGGTGCTCACAAGTTAGTTTATAAGCCCTCTCCTATTAACCAGAAGCTGGTCCTGTGCCTAGGAAGCCTATTGCTCTGGTTAGACTGAGTGAGCAAGCTAAAGAGAAGGCCTACAATCTCCTTCTAGGATTCTGGATTGGCCAAGAGACATGTTACCAGTCCTTTCCATACTAGCATTCCCCTAGGATGAGTCAGAATGAAAATGAAAATGGAATCAGCCACAATCCTCCCCAGACATGTTAAGACTAGTACTCTTGAGCCAGAAGGAAGTCATTTTCACTTTAGTCTAAGAGAAGAATCAAATATTACCCATACGTACACTGCCTTTTAAATTTTAATCAAAACCTATTAACTTGAAACTTGCATGATGTTATTCTCTCC
This sequence comes from Xerus rutilus, assembly GCA_028644305.1. NCBI lineage: Eukaryota > Metazoa > Chordata > Mammalia > Rodentia > Sciuridae > Xerus > Xerus rutilus. The sequence continues at coordinate 44,198,936 of CM053410.1, forward strand.
AATTTTTATCAAGTACCTCTATAAGAAAGTCTTTCAGAAACATGAAGAATCTGAATCCATTACAAGGTGAGTCTCATGTCAAATATGTAAACGTGATTTTAGAATTAAGATTGGAAAATCACTCTATATCTTAGAATAAGAGATTGTGCTATCCTACGGGTTAATAGGAATGATTCTGGAACAATTTAATGCCAAATAATCTAAGAGTCTTTGCTGACCAGCTAATCCTCACAGTTCTCTCAGTATGGGCTTTCTTTGTGTTTCGTCTGTTCCAAGATTGAGACGGGGATCTAGATGAGTCCCTGCACTCCCCCAGTGTGTGCTGAAGAGCAAAGAACATGCCTATGAGTGTATGAAGAGAGTATTCCAGCCCAGCCTGTGATCAGCAATGACAACCTCAGCAGCAGATCAATTATACAGGGCAGAAGGTCAACAAGATGTCCCTAGCTGGTCATGATAGCATGGACAGTCACAGCAATGACAAGTATTACATGACTACCCATTTGCTAGCTCAATATTTCTGTTCTCTTCTTTAACTTCTCAAATCAGTCAGAAAAGTACTACATGTTATAAAGTGATAAGGTTAATTGAAAGCCACACAAGACCATTAGCGCCATTAGATTACAGTGGTCACCTGTGTAAGACATAACGTGGGGCCCCAGGCGACTTACAGTGGAGTTGGACAAAGAAGATGATCCATGTGAGTATTTAGCATGCCACATGCCTGGCTGGAGGTGTGGAGTCAGTCAAAGAACGTTAGCTCCCAGGGTTATGATGGTTGCTATGGCTAGTATAAGGTTATGGTTAGAAACTTTAACCTATGGGAGACACACCAACACCCTCACTTCTTACACTGTCACCATACACCTATCTCTCAGCCCTCAGAGAGGCCCAGGAGGCCTGACAACCAAGCCTGTGCTGTAAGGTAGTCTCAGGGATGAAGCCTGGAATAGCTATCTGCTCCTAGCTCCTCTGTCCAAGAACAAAAAGAGTCAGAAGAGGGAAGTCACGCCAAGACTGAAAGAAGTGCCCAAAGTCAGAGCCAGGCAAGTCAGATCCAAAAGCCAGACCCAAATGCTGGAAAAGAAAGTCGTGGTCAGGAATCAGGTATAACCCAGAGAAGAAATGAAGCCCATATGGAGCACATCAAGGAGGATCCTGGGAGCTTCCCCAAAACAATGCTGAAACTGTAGCCACAGGTCAACTTTACAGGACCCTGGCCATGTTTAACCATCAGGAAGCTAAAGGGTCAGGGCTCATAAACAATGGTATAGGACAGTATAAAGACAGCAGATAAAATGCCAACCTACATTAGCACCAAGAAACACCAAGTACTTAATTCAGCAACCACTCCAACTAACATGCACAATTACTTTTTTTTTTTTTGGTACCAGGGATTGAACTCAGGGGCACTCGATCACTAAGCCACATCCCCAGCCCTATTTTGTGTTTTATGTAGAGACAAGGTCTCACTGAGTTGCTTAGCGCCTCGCCATTGCTGAGGCTGGCTTTGAACTCACGATTCTCCTGTCTCAGCTTCCCAAAGTACTAGGATTATAGGCGTGCGCCACCGCTCCCGGCTCACAATTACTTTTTAATTGAGAGAAAATTTATGTAACATAAAATTCACCATGTAAACCATTTTAAATTGTAACAATTCAGTGAGTTTTAGTATCTCAAATTTAGTATCCCAGGTCCTGGGTTCATTCTTCAAGTTTCATTGTCAGTAGGTCTGGGACGGGCCCAAGAATCTGCATTTCTAACATGTTCCAGGTGTCAGTGGTGCTGCTAGAGCTAAGGACACAACTTTGAGATTGGAGCCTAGGAGCATCAGTGATACCACCTGTGCCACTGATGACAAACTCTATAAATCAGCATCTCTCTACTTCAGCCGTATAATAAAAATTGCCCAGGGAAATTTTTAAATACTCATATCCAGGACCCACCCTAGATCAATTAATCAAAATCTTTGAGGGATAGGATCATGGAGCATTTAGTGTTTTTTAAATTCCCTAGGTGATTCCAATGGAAAACTACACCTTTCTAAAAAGAAACTCCTTAATTAATTAAGGTATTAATGTCATTTTGCATACTGGAAACAGGGGAGAGACCATATGTTCCAATTTTATCAGCCCTTTCCTTTGTGTTCCCTGTAGCCTTAAATGAGATGGCTTATTAGAATGACCTTCAACAAACATTATCTTACAGTATTCAGTGAGGCTTTCTCCTTGTCCTGCTGAACAGATCATTCATCCCATGTCAAGGTAGAAACTATAATCCTTTGAGATGAGTAGGGACACACTTTCCAGAAACCTGGATCAACACAGCCCAAATGAAGACAACGTGTGCGTCATCTCCGGATGACCTGGTAAAGACCTGTTGCTTTTTTCAACAGAGATGAAAACCAATTCTGAAGCCAATACATACTCATTGTGTTCACCATGATGGAAGATGGGTTTGCTAATTTCATTAAGGGCTTAAGAATGCTCAGCATTTCAATCTGATTTTGGGTTTTTTTTTACACTTCTCTCCTGAATTTCAATCAGTAAAAGAAAGGAGGTTGTTATGCCCTCTTTCTTCCTTTTCTTCTTGACCAGTTCTTCCTGCTCTTGCCCTCCTTCTTTGCTCCCCACAGGACCTGAAAAAAAAAGCCATGTGCGTTTGATGTGAATTACACATCCTTGGGATTGTGACTTGCTTGTGTCCAGACCACTTGCAGCTACCTCCAGCCATAACTGCCACCATCATTGATGCAATTTTTTGCTAAGAGTGCTTAAAAAGTTACCAGTGAGTCTAGATTAATTGCAATTCATATCTTAAAGCCCCCCATTATGTGAATGAAAGGTCCACTCAATTTCATCCTTTTTCTAAAATAATTAATCTCAAAGTAATATGGGCTTAATAGTCTCTAAGTAATTACCAAGCTGGTCTTTGCTAAGTTCAGCCCAAATGGGGCATTCATGCAGCATCCCTAGGCAGGCAGGGCACTACTATATGGATCATCAGTGACAGTACAGGAACCCTGCCATGAGCTGGGGTCCAGCGAAGCCAGCAGTAGACTCGCCCACAGCAAGAGGGATTCTAATTTTAGGCTTTCTCTTCCCTAAACAGCCTCCCTGCAGGGCACCTTTTAGCTGAGGATCAGACAAAGAATCACTTGACAATAATGAAGGACAAGGTCTTAAAATGCACCTAATAACCTCTTCCTCCAGGCCACTCCTTAACAGTAGGGTCCAGTGAAAAGAACGAGGGCTTTGAGACAAGAGTATCCAATGTTTGATCCCTAATTTCTCTATCACTGTTTGCATGACCCTGAGGAACCCCCTTAGCTTTGCTGAACCTACTTTCCTCATCTGTAAAACAGAATGAAACCTTGCAGAGTTGGTGGGAGGCTTAAATAAGATAATGTATGTAAAGCCCCTAGCATAGAGCCCGGCTTTCAACAACTCATAGGCATTAGTGTTTTTCACATAAAGAATTTTTAAGCTTCTCTACGTGATGAGTTATGACTGGTCTCTTCTAGCCAATTCGTTTACCTCCCACTGTGCCACTTCTAAATAGGGAGACTATTTACACTTGGGTAGAACAAGATGTAGGTTTTGGGCAGCTGTACAGGGCAGGGAGCCGTCTAATGAGCATGGCTTATTCTTACCCACACCTTTTGCAGTTTAGACATTGCTATTTTGATGCAGCTCAGCCCTTCTGGTCCAGCGTTGTTCCTGCTCACCTGCAATGGGTGAGTTACATAACTTCACTTGATCCCACAGGGCAGAAAGCAATCAGCTCCGGATGAAGAGGGATGCTAAGGTACAATGTAAGGCCACGTGAGAATGGGAGACTAGAAGGCTGGGACTGGAAACTGGCAGAGGTGGTTATACGCCAGGACTGGGACTTTGAAATGAGGTCTCTGGTTCATTTGTAATTGGTGAGTCACTTGCCATTTCCTCAGAGCCCACTGCAGGAAAACAAAGTCAGTAATTCAGGAAAATGCTTTACCCTAAGAAGAGAAAATGCAAGAAAAGAGCAAGGGCATTAGATAAATAAATGCTCAGGGCTTCCGTCAGGGAAAAGCCACACCCCCCTGCCCAGCCCTTTGGCATCATATCCTTCAGGCTTCTCTTGAGAATAGAATCTTTGGCTGAAGAGTCACTGTGCCCCCACATCCCTAGGTTCCAGCTTTGGAAAAACTAGGAAATGGGCCTGGCCAAGGGGTGGAGCAAGACAAGCAGGGGGGCATCCCAAGAAGCCTGGACTCCCAACCCCACCTGAGCTGGCCACTTATTTCAGAGTCTTAGGACAAGGCCTCAGTGCTATCTTGGAGGACAAGCCCCCACTAAGGCACCTAGCAAGAGCCCCTGCCCTCTGCTCTTGGCTGTCTTCCCAAGCACATGCCTGGATGAAAGGAAGCAGAGAATTTTGATTCTGTGTCCCTCAATGGCCTTTCTTCTCACCTTGTTATAGTTTTTTCACCTTTTACTACAGAAACTGCTCTGAGGAAAGAAATCTAGATTTTCTTTTCTGCAATCACCTCCTCCTGGATAGCTTAGTGGTTAATGTTCATTTGATGGAAGGCTGTGTCCTCTGTAGATAGCATTCCAAAATCAAGGAGGTAGGGGAGGGGCCTAGGTGCTTCAGAGGGTTCTGGTGACCCTTACCTTCCCGAAATCTCAGGCTGGCCACCCATGTAGTCAAATGATCTCCTTAGCAGCCCTTCCCTTTCAAATCACATCAGCATGCACATAAGATGGGACCCTCGGGCAAAACTATCACAACAGCAATGATACCATCAAAAGAGTACTATCAAATTAAAAGCTTCGCATGCATTATTTTATTTAATTCTCAGAACATCCCTGCAAAAGTTGGTATTATTGTTTTCCCATTTTACAGAGAAGAAAACTGTGTTAGACAGACTCGTGTTACTATAACAAAATGCCTGAGGCAATTAACTTATAAAGAGAAAAGGTTATTTTTGGCTCACAGTTCTGGAGGGTCCAGTCCAAGATCATGTGGCCTCATTAGTCTATGGGCCTCTGGTAAGGGAGGCACATCATGGTGGAAGCTTGTGGTGGAGCAAAACATTTCACATCACAAACCAAGAAGCAAGGAGGAAGAGACAAGTGTCCCACAATCCACTTCAAGGGCATACCCAAATGACCTAAAGACCCTACATAAGGTCCCACCCCCTAAAGGTTCCACTACCTCCCAGTAGTGCCACTCTGGGAACCAAGCCTTTAATATATGGCTCATTGGGGGACATACCCATACTAAAACCATAGTGGAAATTGAGACCTGGAGAGGACAAGAAGCTCACCTAAGTTCTGTGGCTGATAAGTGGCAGAGCCAAGATTCAATCTCAGTTCCAGATGAATCTCAACTGTGGATAGATAGCCACAGATGGTGTTTCAGCTCAGGTGCCCCTTACTCCAGACAGCTCTCCTTTATTCCATGCCCTCCCACTTCTGGCTAGCTTAGGAGTCCTCAACTCTGTGTCCCTGGTCACAGCCCAAATCTTGGTCACAGCTGTACTGTTTCTTCTGTTTATGGGTGTGCTTTTCTCAGAAGAACAAGAAGAGTCTCAGATTCTCCAGAGCAGGGACTTTGTCATTTGTTTTATATTCTTGTCTCTCATTTAGCACCACTGGCACATAAATCCCTGAACAGGCCAAACTCCTTCTCCCCATCCTGTCTAGAAACTTGAAGTCTCAGAATGGGAGATGTAACTGTGAGTTTCCTAAAGCAAGCAGCTTAGGTCACAAATTGCTCTCATTCCTCTAACAGCCTAAGCTTGGTTCCTTTCAATTATATGCACAAAAAATAGCACTTAAACTAGTAAATGCTCATCCCAAGCATAGTCTTAAATTATTCAAAACCAGAGTAATGATCCTTTAAATAGAATCATAAAGCTGCCTTTCTTTGCCGTAATAATCTTACTTTTAAAAAATGACAATCAGCTTCACTACCAAGAGAGATTACTTAGGAATTTTAATAGTTTCTGATGAAATTAGCTAAATATAAGTGTTATTGGTAATTAGCCAGATTGCCTATGCCAACTAGGAGAAGACAGCATCCCTGAACACCAAGACAAAATTCCAGTCCCTAACATTCATTTCGGCTGACAGTTTAACCCAGGCCCAGGGTGTAGCTCAGACATGGGCTCAAGCCAGACTCACTGGCTGGGTCCCCAGCTTATCGGCAATGTGACCTCAGTTTCCTCACCTGCAAATATGGGCAGTAAGTTAGTACCTTGCCTGTGAGATAATCTTGAGGGTTTACTAAAATAATCCAAGTGAAGTCCCCAGTGTGGTGCCAAGCTGGCAGAAACATTTAAGTGTGATTAAAACCATTCAATTAAAAGAATCGCTCCTGTTTGAGATAAAATTATTCCAAAGAGATTTGCCCCGTAAAAAGTAAGCTCTGTTAGCAGAAAGTCAGTCTTATTAACTGTCAGAAATTGTGTCTGACAAGTCTTGTAGATTTGTAAATACAGTCGTCTCTTGGTATTCAAGGGAGAATTGGTTCCAGGAATCCCCCAAGCAGGTACCATAATCTTTGGATGCTCAAGTCCCTCATTTAAAATGACACAGGATCCTCAGCAAAAATTAGATGGCACAGAATTTGCATATGATTTGCCTATACACATCCTCCCATATACTTTAAATCATCTTTAGATTACTTATAATACCTAATATAATGTAAATGCTATGTAAATAGATGTATACTGTATTGTTTAGGGAGTAATGACCAGGAATAAAAGTTGTACATACTCAGTACAGTTGAAATTTTTTTCAAAGATTTTCAGTCCACAGTTGGTTGAATCCCAGATGCAGAGTCCACAGATACAAAAAGGCCAACTGTAAGTTTGTGTGAAGGCAAAAAAGACTGTGGACTCACCTGTCTTGTGAAGGGTGGTCTTCCCTCCCTGAGACGCTGGGCCTCAGAACTGAATCTTTGTCGTCATCCTGTGCCACATCCCAGACGTCAGACCTCACTCCATCTCCTGCCTTTTGTTCCCATGGCACCATCCAGGCCTGGTGCATGGCACAGTGATTCTGGCTATGACTAGGATTCTCTCCTGATGAACCAAATCACATGGTCTTGGGTGAACTCTCTTTTAGCTCAACATGTTTGCCCATATAGGGGGTAATAGTCCCTTTATCTGAGCCTGTTTGGACCCAGGCACAGTAGAACCAAGAGGATAAGTCCCCCCAGTGCCATCTTGTCCCTGGTTCTCCAGGACCATCTCAGTCTTAGTTAATGAAAGTCCTGGGCCAACCAGGAGTTGGCCACCTTCTAGGGATCCCTTCAGATTTGGTGCCTGTGCAGAAGTAGTGTGGAGTCACACCAGAGGTGAGGGGTTGCCCGCGGAGCTCACCCCAAACCTCTGTGTTGTACTGGCCCTTTTGATTTACTCAAATGCCTTCAGTGAACACAGTGCTAGCCACCAGCCCCTTGCCTTTAAGAGCTGTGACGTACTAAATCATTTTTTATTTCATCCTCCGGTTTTCTCCAGATTGAACAATGCCAGTCCTTTGGGTTTTGCTCTCACACCAAAGTCCCTTTGTCTCTCTCCTCAGAGTCCTTCTCATGAGGGCCCCTGGATCTTCAGTTTAGATTCAAAGAAAAACCAAAGATTCCAGAGCTTTGGCCCCTCCTTGAGGTCAAATTCTCATCTTTAGAATCCACAAGGGAGTTGGGTTTGGTGGCTCACACCTGTAATCCCAGCAGCTAGGGAGGCTGAGGCAGGAGGATCATGAGTTCCTCAGCAATTTAGCAAGGCCCTAAGCAACTTAGAGAGCCCCTATCTCTAAGTAAAATATTAAAAAGGGCTGAGGATGTGGCTCATTGGTTAAGTGCCTCTGAGTTTAATCCCTGGTACTAAAAATAAAACAAAACAAAACCCTTCAGTGGACTTTGAGACACTTGAAGTAAAATCCAATCTAAAAAATCTTCTGGCTGGGCGCAGTGGTGCATGCCTGTAATCCCAGCGGCTCAGGAGGCTGAGGCAGGAGGATCGTCAGTTCAAAGTCAGCCTCAGCAATGGCAAGAGGCTAAGCAATTCAGTGAGACCCTTATTATTATAATTATAATATAATTACAATTATAATAATAATTATAATAATAATTATTCCAAATTATTACTTGGAATAATTCCCAGCCTTATTCAAAATAAGGCTGGGAATGTGGTTCAGTGGTCAAGTGTCCCTGAGTTTGATCCCTAGTATGCCCCACTCCAAAAAAAAAAAAAACCACAAAGGAGTGCAGACTTCAGGACCAGGGCCCACAGAGTTCTAAGCAGGCCTAGTCTGAGGGCTGATCACACACATCTGCTTTAACTCTGCCCTTTCTGAGGGGATGGGAAGGTGAGCCCCACAGCAGGACAATGTCTGGCTCAGGGTGACACCAAGTTAAATTGGTGGGGCTTTCTCCAGAGCACCCGCCTTGCCACTTACCACCCACCTCACTCTCCAGGGCCCACTGAAACAGCCCCCCAACCCCCGCTGAGCAGGTAGCAGCCAATCAGCCTTACCAGAGCCCTGCTCCTGTGACACTTTCCCTGGAAAGCCTCCCAGCTCTCCCCACTCCTCCTCAGCCCCTTCTAAAAATCCCTGCTGCTCTCAGGGACTGTACCACAAAACTTTGCATTTTTGACTCTGTTTTACTCTCTTTTCCGTGTGAATTCTCTTTTCCAGTGATACTTCAAGATCTTTTAGGAAGGAGAAGTTTGCCCTACTTATCTTACTCTTACTTTTGTTTTGTAAGCTTTGCAACTCCCCTCAGGGTGTCGGAGAACTAAAAGGAGAACTAAAAGCACTCACTAAATACAATCAGAGGGTGGTGAATGAACTCTGAACACACCATCAACCAGCACGACATCTTGTGCACCAAAGCTCAACGGTGCCTGTCAAATGAATGAATCAAGGCTCCTCTGTCCCCTCCTTACCCACATTCATCTTATTCTCCAGCCCAATTTTCTGAGAAACAATAAAAATCGAAAAGGATGGTATGAGACAAAAAATAGAATATTTTTGAGTGGAATGAAGCACTTGGTATTTAAATGATATCTCTACTTTTTATGAGGATTCCTGCCTTCTTATCCTCACATTTTCTGGCAGAGGGAATTGGATGCATATCTGAAAAACATCCCCCACAAGCCCATCCTCTAAAATATTTACTTTTATCACTTTTCAAAAGCCCCCTGCTTCCTCAGTGCCTGTAAAGCAAGCCACAGGATGGCAAGATTTAATATGAAAAGACAGAAGCATACATTTAAACTGCTGATATTCTGAGATAAAATCTTGCGTGGTACTTTTAATGTTGTTAGCTGCTATTCGCACAACTAGGTTTCTATTTACTAATGGTGGTAATTAAGGCAAAGTCTTAGGCTTCACAAAGCAACTGCTTACTCAAGCAGATATGCTAATCAATCTGCCTGCCATGCTGAATTTTTAAATCTAGCTTTGTATGTTGTGCCCAGAGCTTCAGAAGGAGCAGCCCCTGTTCTATAATATCCATCTTCCTGGCCACATAGAAAAACTTGATTGGAGTGACCAGTGAGACCTGCTTCAAGAAATTTTAAATGAATAGCACAGAAACTGTAGCAGGTAACCTTCTCAGTTTCCTTATTTGTAAAATAGGCCTATGATTTTGCAATTAAATGCAATCACTTATATAATGCAATTAGCAAACTGCATAGACTAACAACTGCCCAGCAAATGTTAGCCATTGCAAAAATGATCATTGTAAAATACATTATCGTCCATTACATGCATGGTGTTGTTTGTTAATGATGAACTAGAAGTATGTGAAGTTGGAGCCTGGGGTGGCCGGGTGAGGCCATGAACACCTGTGGAAGGAGAAAAAGGAGAAAGAAACACATGAAAGAGACCAGAAGTTCTTATCTTTCCAACCTCTGGTTCCACTGATGCTTTGCTCTCCTATGTTTATAAAACTGATTCTGGTGCCTATATGCAGATGCCCTGTGATAGTCAGCCTCAAAGATGCCCCTCCTAGTAATCATACCAAGTACAGACCCCTACACCTTTGAGGCTAGATCACAAAATGCCTTATGGTTTCTCCCTCTCTCTCCAGTCATTCTGGCGGAAGCCATGTGCCATGTTGTAAAGAAACTGACATGAAGAATTGCGACCTCCTGCTAACACTGTGAGGGAAGCAGATTCTCCAGCCCAGGAAAACACTTCAGATACTGCAACCACAGATAACATCTGGACCACAACCTCAAGAGAGACCCTGAGCCAGAACCACCCAGCTAAGCCACTCCCAGGTTTGTGGCCCTCACAAACTGTTACATTATGAGCATTCATTGTTTCACACAACTAAATTTTAGGATAACTTACTGTAAAACAGATAACTAACACATGCTCTCTTGCTTAACCTTGATTGAATGCATTTCTGTACATTGCAGTCCATGATCTCAGACCACAATACTTTTTCAAAAAACATTAGCTTAAGAAATAGAAATGCAAAAGGGTTGGCTGGCTGGGAATGTAGTTCAGTGGTTGAGCACCCCTGGGTTCAATCCCTGGTACCAAGAAAACAAAAGAAAGAAATAGAAATACAAATGGAACTATTTTCTTTTTTCACCCCTTAGGTATGTGGAAGTTGATCCCAATATGCTACTTGTTTACCTGCCTGTCAATCATCTATCCATGCCATGCCGTAAGACTAGGGCTGTAAGACAGATAAATAATACGCTGTAGAGGGAGAGAAATCCTTTTTCTTTCTAAAACTCCTTTATAAGAAAGCTTTTTCAGGAAACTATTTTTTGACCAACTGACTTGGGGTAAAAGTTGAGCCTCCTGGACACGATTTATTTAGTGTGAGACTATAGGGTATGTATGTATGAAGAGGCAAGTGTTGGGAGCCCTATTTGTTTATCTGGAAAAAAAACGCACAAGAAAGGCAAAGGAAAGGGTTAAAGCGGGAGGGTTTCATGATATGATCCTTCTCTTTGCTCCTCCCACCCCTGCCTCCACTATCTTAAGTAAAATTGCTAGACTCATAAAATAGTTGAGGCACATGGTTGGGAAAAGTAGGGGCCAGTGAAGGGATAAGCCTTTGCATCTTTACTGATGTATTGGAATAAGGACTCTCCAGGCAGTTCCAAAGAAAGGAGGCAAAGAGCAGGACGAAAAGAAAACAGAAACCACAGAGTGGACTCTGGAGTTTCACTGAGCTATGATATTAGGGGAGTTAAAGCTCAGTTAAATTTCTGAGGGCCTCCAAGGTCCTAGTGGGCATCTTGAATGGATGGATGGATGGATGTATGGATGGAGACAGAAGTAGAGAAATAAATAGGTATGAGCTCCTTGAGGGCTGAGAGCAATAGTTTCCTCTTATTGATCTGTGTACATTCAATCTTGTATGTGTAAGTGGTTTTATTTACTTTCATAGAATAAATGAGTGAATAAATAATGAATGAATAGATGAAATAACTTGCAAGCAATAATCTAATATAAGCACCCTATTTATCCATCACTGTTATGGTCAACCTAAAATGTAAGAGTTTATTTCATGAGTTTATACATAACTTTATGATCACAGAAGATATTCTATCAGCTTATATGTTCTTTCCATAAAGCAGTAGTTCAATGCTTACAAAAGGCATAATCTTGCCTTCTGGCCCACCAGACAAACATTTATGTTCTGTCTTCACGTTCTGCCATCCATCTGGGGGCGACGAGGAGGTGGATTGCAGAATGGATGTAACCAGCAAATGAATCACTATGTCTCCACCTGAGCAAAGCAGCCGCTACTACAAATGAGCTGGCTTGTGCATTGAGTTCCAATTCCCTTCGAAGGCTGCTCCAGGATTCTGGAACTGAACATGCCATTCTTCTCTGCATATCTGAACTGCTCCTGTCATTGGTGAGATGTGAGAATCCTCCACCTCTGAAGTTACATCAGCCACAAAGAATCTGCTGTCTCCACACACATGAGCTCTGCTGGTCTGCATTGGAGAAATGTGGATCTGCTGGCTGCTGCAGATTAACTCGATTTGACTGTCTTTTTTCCTAATCACATAGAGAATTTCAATAAAAAGGGGATCATCCCAACACCAGCTGTCAGCTCTGGTGTGGTTCTGGTAATTGTCACCTTGTCAGACCTTGAAATCCTCCTACATTCTATGTCATAACTCTGAGTTCCTCTGAATTTATGAATTATTTGCAGAGATAATGAAATATATCAGATTACCTTTCAACTTCATTTGAGATAAAATTAACTGGCAAGGAGACCATAATGGCTTATAGGACAACTTCCTTATCCTTAAAATAGCAGACTGATTTCCTTTCTCCCTTTCCCAGTCTGACATTCCTTTACTATTCTCTCCAATTAATGCTACTTCCTTTTTCTTCTCATTGGAGGCTCAGAAGGGTAAGAAACTAGAAGGACTAGATCATTAAAAAGTGTATGTGTGTGTGTGTGTTTGTGTGTGTGTACAAGCCGCTTATTCTAATTCAAAGGGAATGATATTTAACATCTTCCTGCTCAATTTCTGTTCCTCCCAACACCCACTACTGCTCTCAACATCCCAGAAAGCAGTCCTTAAACATGAAAATTAAACAAAAGGACATTAGTTATAGGATTATTCTCTGTCATTTTCCTTTTCTTTACTTTTTTCCTTTCATCATCCAGAAAGCCATTTATAAATGCATAGTTGTAGAATTCTTTCCTCCAACCCCTTGATCCTACTACTTCTAAGCACCTTATTTCCAATACCAAATGATATTGAAACTCAACATATTCATGGTAGGGACTGCTACACACTCACCAAAACCCACATAGATTGTATTTCCCAACTTGCCTCATGGGTGGGCGAGGTCATACAATTGAGTTCTAAGCAAAAGAGTGAGCAGGAGTGAAATGTGCCATTTTTAAGCCTGGACCATTCAAAAACCTTTCCCATGATCCTCTCTGCTCTCTTCCTGTCTGTTGACTGAATGGAGAGAATTCTGAAGACCTTGAGGAGGTGGAGCTATGAGACGAAAGGAGCCTGGGTCTCTGAGCTCATGGAATACTGCCTGACAGGAAACTCCCACTTTGGACTGTGAAAGAAACTTCTACTGTGTTCAATGTTCCTCTGTTACCATGTTTGGTCTCCTGGGAATTTTGAGATTGATGTTGTCACACATGCATCAAGAGGGTATGAAGAGATTTATTACTGTCACAAGGTGAGGTTTTCAGGGAGAATAGGGTGGGCTCCCATGCAGGTTCAAATATGGCTTGAAAGAACAAGGAGTGGTAACTAACTGCTTTCATCATAGTCAGAGGTTGGGGCCAGCATATGGGTTCCCACATGCAGGCCAGGTTTTCTGTGGTTTTAACATCCAGCCATTGTCAAGGGAAGGAGCATGCAAACTGTCTTACTGGCTTTCCTAGATGTGGAGCAGGAAGGATAGGGAGAGTGAGAAAACTCAAGTAAAGTACCAGCTGGGTGCGGTGGTGAACACCTGTAATCCCTGCACTTTGGGAGGCTGAGACAGGAGAATCGTGAGTTCAAAGCCAGCCTCAGCAATGACAAGGCACTAAGCAACTCAATGAGACCCTGTCTCTACATAAAACACAAAAATAGGGCTGGGGATGTGGCTTAGTGGTCTAGTACCCCTGAGTTCAATCCCCAGTACCAAAAAAAAAAGTCAAGAACCTCAGCCACTCAGGAGGCTGAGGCAAGAGGATCGCAATTTCAAAACCAGCCTCAGCAACTTATCAAGGCCCTAGCAACTTAGCAAGACTCTGTCTCAAAATAAAAAATAAAAAGGGTTACGAGTATGGCTCAGTGATTAAACAAACACCCCTGGTTCAATCCTCAGTACCAAAACAAAAAACAACAATAACAAAAATGGAGTCAGCCTCTTTGTTACACTATAACTAAAATTGTCCTGACTTATTCAACATCAAAACCAAATTCATTTTTTCCCTAAATAACTTTCCTTTCTCAAGAAATAGCCCCATCACCTACCAGACATAAAAGCCAGAAACATATCATTTTTACCAAACCCCACAATTTCTATCTTTTCATAGCACTTCTCAAAAACCTCCTTCTTTCCATCATCTTCTTCCTTGAATCAGAAAACTATAGAGGAGTCAAGGGTTTAGTCTTGAAACCTCACTCTCTGGGTTTGAATCCTGAATTCAAATCTATTCCTCACTAGTTTGTAATCTTGGACAATGTATTAAATTTCTATGTACTTCAGTTCCCTCATTTGTAAATTGGAATAACATTATCTACCCCTAGAGAGTTATTATGAGGATAAAATGAAGTGAAGTTATATACAATGCTCAGAGTAATGCTTGTCACACAGTAAGTGCTATGTGTTTGCAATTGGTCTGCCTCCTGGGTTTCTGCAGTACTTTGTAACCATCTCTCAGCCATTCTTGTTTTTTCCAATCCAGTGTTCACTGTAAAGCCAGAGTGACCAATCTGACCATGTTCCTCATCTTCTTTCAATGCTGAGATCCAGTTAAGACGTTCTGACCATCCCTTACCTGAACTTTAAACTCCTCACTTTGATTGACTAAAAAGGGTCCAGCAGAAATGGATTAGCCAAAAGCATAGCCAACCCTGGCTCAAGGAACCATTGAGAAACTTCTCAGCTAAGGATATTCATACACATGCATTTAAAAATAAACTATCATTTCCAAATCCAATGATAATTAATATTTCTGGTAGAAATAATCAGAATAAAATAAATCAGACAATGTCTAAAGCAGCCCATGATAAAACATGTGACAGATGAATTTACTGAAAAACTTACTTGTGATTGGTAACAGTGGAAACTGCAGAATTTGATATGGAGAAGAAAATAGAAAACATTCATCACCAAATAAAAGTACTATTGGTGAAAGTTCCTCATAATAACATTTGCTAATGACCACACATTGATATAAGATTTTGGTGTTGCAAAGTTTGATTTAGGAACTTTAGACTTGGTAAAATGAGTGGTTCCGTATGAAATTCACAATGTCAGAAGATATAATTTTAGAAAACTGACTAATAAATTTAATCTTCTTCATAAATTTTGCACAGAACATAATTGATCTCATCAAAAATAATTCTAGGAAAATGAAAATGGAAAAATTGGGGACTGGTTTAATGATGCTATATTAAAAATTGTCTAAGGAATTAAACTAGCCTAATGTAGTTCACTCTGAAAATATCTTTCTTGGTGAAAAGTTATCAACATTGATAAAGTTCTTGTTCAAGTATTTGTATTTTTAGACATAGAGTAAGAAGTTGATCTTGCAGGTCAAAACTAAGATGTCATAAACAGCCTGTACTCGCTTTATGAGGATGGGACAATGTCTAAAGCAAGGGCAGCCTTTTAAAGGGAAAAGCAGAGCTGAGCAGCAATCTTCCTCTGGTCCTGAAGGCTAATTCTTTCAGCCCTTTCATCTAATAGTCTCAGATACAGTTATATTTTAAATATACTCTTGACACAGAAGAAAAGTATTCTATGACTATAGTACCTCATATCTGCATTGCATTTTTCCATACTGGAAATCGATTTCATATAAATAATCTTACTTAATATTCATATCATCCCTGCAAAATCATGCATGAGTGCATCCATCTTACAGTTGAGTAAATTGAGATTCAGAAACGTTAAGAAATTTGACCAACATCACACAGCTGACAAGAGAGAGTCAGAACTCCAAACTAGGACTCCATTCAATTATGTAAGAATTCATTGATCACCAGATTAGCATCACAAACCCACCTAAAAACTGAACTTGAGCAAGCCAGCTGATTATGAAGCCCAAGGTTCCCAATCTCTCCTGAACAGGCACAGACCCCAGAGTCAACTTGGAATGCGTCAGATCACCATCCCTTTTGTCCCTACCCCAACACGAGACCTCCAGCCTCTCCAGAGGACCTCCTCAAAAAAGTGGAGCATGAGCAAAAGGAATCCTTAGAGATATTCAGGGTTAAAGTCATCTCCCTATCCACCAACTACCCTCACTCACTCCCATCCCCTCTGTGACCCTATCATGGAGAACTTTCAAGGTTTCGTGGACAAAGTGGGAGTCACTGGGCTCATTTCTGCCAGAAGCACCACACAAGAGCAGAACCACCACTGACTTCAGACCCCCTGAGGCACTGGGATAACTGTACATGGGCTTTCTCTGTGTCACTCTCCAAAGGGTGCTGCCCCAGCCAGCAGCAAAATGCTCTTAAGCCAGTTAACAAACTTCCAAAGGCCTGTCTTCTCCCCTACCCTTCAAGGTTTTCTAAACCGTTCCTTGTGCAAATGGTGATAATGGAGCTCAGTATTAGCTACTCTGTGACTGGAGAGCCAGTCGCCTTTGCTCCCTTGGATCTTATATGTTAGTGATTCAGAGAATAAGAAGTCCAGGGTGATTTTCACAATGGTAAACAACCATCTTCTGCATGCTTTTGCCTGTTTTACTGCTACCGAACCCAAGCACATGTTTCTGGGACTCAAGTTGCAGGAGGCTTCCATATTGCTAGAACATTCTTCCTTCCATATTTCTTCCTGGGACATTGATTCCTACTGATGACTAGAGGGTTTACTTCTGCCTCCTGTAGATTCCAAAACCTATCCAAAATTCAGTTTAATTCAATATATATTTTATTGGGAACCTAATAAAGGCAAAACCCAATTCTTGAGCTACCTAAATACACACCTATCTTTAAAGAGCTTCTAATCCATAGTATCCTGACTTCAGTCCTTTCTGTCTTCCTGTCTTTGGATTATTTCAATTAATTATAATTAGTGCTACCGTTCAATTTGCACCCATTCCTACTTCTTCACAATGTTCCTGACAATTGGCTCCATAAGTGACACCCATGCCATACCACAGTACACACTCTTCCCTCGCTCCACCCGCCACCACGAACAGCTCTGCCACACCCTCTCTGCTGAGCCTCCACTGCAGCCTCCTGCAAAAGTGCCCTGCAAACTCTCTCTTAATGCTGTGACTAAAGGTTCCTCCGGAGGCAATTTGGGAAAGCCGTAAGTATTCAGGCCAGCAGTTCTACACGTGTGTGACCACAGACCCCTGCTTTTGCTAACACCGCTTCCACTGGGAAACAAATGCTCCAAGATCCTATGGACTGAAAGACGAAGAGGAAGCCGTCTTCACACAGTTTCTGTCTTCTGGACTCTTGGAGTCTTGATTCTTCAAATACAGTCTTCTGGAAAGTTTTCCGCCCAATCCTATGAAATGAACTCTAGGCACCTTGCTCTGGGCAGGTTCAAACTTTTCAGTGTCCTTCTTAGGGCCTGAGGCTGCAATTTACACAGTGCTCCTCATGTGAGCTGGTGAGGACTGAGGACACCAGGGCCCTGTATCACTTGATTCTGGATTTTCTATAATGGAGCTTGACTCTGCCGTAGCTTCAGAGGAGGCAGAACACACCATCCACTACATGAGTCTAGACTCTGTTAAAAACCCATCCTCCACTACCGGTCACCAGCTGGGTCTTCTTTTGCCCTCACCCAAATACAGAAGGTATTTTGCTGCTGATTTTTCTGAGTCCAACCTTAAGACCTTCCATTTAGGTCTATTATGTCTCCTATAGTGAGGGTGGGTTTGTGATATTTTTCTGAAACCTGCTCCCCTTAGCCTGATTTAATCTTTTTCATCTTTGTGTCATCCCAGAATGGACAGGTCTTCTTCCTGTGCAAGTTCACTAGTAATGAACAGTGAATGGGACATGGCAGCCATTCAGGATGAATGGCCGCTTTCCAGGCTGATGCTCATCCATGAACCTACACCCCTGGGTTACCCCTAGAGAGCTCCCTAGAAAGTATCAGTGCCAAAATGGTGCTAAACATCTGTATCTGGTATGAGCTGGGCTTCCCCAGACTGTGAGACTGAAAACCTGTTGGGTTTCCCCAGTGACCCAGAGCCCGGAGCCATGTGTCTCAAGTGCAGAACGTGATCTGCACATGTTCTCTTCCTTTAACCTAGACATGGTGACTGCTAGGGTTGGTGCTGAGTCCTTATCACCCTTTTTCCACTGAATCCATGACACAGCTGGGTAAGTGCTAGATCCTGTTTTCATACAACCGTGAAACTCTACCTGAATAATAAAGACCAGACACCTAGGACATAAGATTCCATGCCCTTCTCTGGGCATCTGGCCCTTTGCTGGACATCTCCATCTCACTGAGATGGCTCTCTGTACCTTGTACAGTCTAGAAAGTCACTTCAGCTTCAAGTTCTTTCTCCATTTAGCTATGGAAAAATAAGAATAGCATCCCAAAGCCTGCCTTCCAATGCCACTAAAGGGCAAGAATCCTCCACAAGCCTCTCGTGCTGCTCTGCCATTTTCACTGCTGCAATCCAGACTGGCCGGGCATGGGGGCCCCACTGATGTGGTTCATTATAATTTAATGCAAGGACTGATATTTAACTGGGTTCTCATTTTCTCTACTTCCCTGGCTCAAGAATATCAGATGCATACTCCTGACAGAAATGGGATGATGCTTTTCTGATGTGTCAAGCATTTGTGAAAAGGACAGGGTTTATTGCTCAGACCCTTGTGTGGTGTTTGAAGAGAGACACTGCTGTGGCATTTAAGTCTCTCTCCACTGGCTGTCAGGTAGTCAAACTCCAGGAAATAGGACAAGTTCCTGGGACTCTTGAGTCTCTAAACCAAAAAGCATGTGTCTGTCCCCTGTGATATCTGGGGGTCCAGTGGGGGGACAGGCCTGCCTGGAGGACACAGCGCACAGAGGGGAAGAGAAGCCCCAAGACGAGGGAGGCAGGGGGACACCCACATTTGTGAACAATCTGGAAAGCCAAGCAGAGAAAGAGAAAAGAGTAATTAGGGAGCTTATATGATGTGCCAAACCCAGGAATAGGTGCTTCACAAACATGATCATCCTGTTCATTAGAACCACCTTATGAATTAGGTAACATAGAGTTTGTATCCACCGCAGCATTCAGACAAGAAACATGGATCCCATTGTATGAGGACCTTGGAGCCTCCTGGGAAGGGACTCATCCTGAAGGAAGAATGAGGAACTCCAAGTTAGTTCAAGAACAGTAGGACTAGCCAGGAGAAGTGGTACATGCCTGTAATCTCTGTTGCTCAGGAGGCTGAGGCAGGAGGATCGCAAGTTCAAAGCCAGCCTCAGCAAAAGCAAGGCACTAAGCAACTCAGTGAGACCCTGTCTCTAAATAAAATACAAAATAAGGCTGGGATGTGGTTGAGCGCCCCTGAGGTCAATCCCTGGTACCCTCCCTCACCAAAAAAAATTTAAAAAAGAGCAGTGGGACTAGGTTCAAGTATCAAAGTATTTTCATGCTCAGCAGAGTATGTTTTACTATCTCCAACCCTAAGCCCTCATGTCCTACAATGCAGAAAAAAATTAAAGTCTCTTTCTCTGCTATAGTTTGGACCTTACATGTCCCCCAAAAGCCCACATGTTAGCAGCTTCCTCCCTAGAGTGGCACTGTTGGGAAGTGGTGGAAACTTTAAGAGGTGAGACTTTGTAGGGTTGTGGGACCCCAGTCTCTTCCTCTCTCTCTCTCTTTCATTTCCTGGCCATGAGGTGAGCAGTGTCACTCTATGTGTTCCCACAGTGATGCGCTACCACAGGCCCAACGTAATGGGGTTAACTGGTCGTGAACTGGAAACTTAAAACTATGAACCAAAATGAAACTTTTCTAAGTTGATTATGTCAGGTACTTGTTACAGTAATAGGAAGCTGACTGATGCCTATCATCTCTAGGGAACAAAAGTGGCAGACCTCTGGCATCACTGCTGGGGGTGAGTGGCAGGTCTGGCCATGAAGGCAGTAGCTCTTGGTGCCCATGTCCCCAGACCCAGAAGCCACTGCTGTGTCCTCAGGTATAGGGATGCTGCCCTTGGTGATCTTGGCTGCCACTCTGGTCACTGGGTCCCTTGATGCAGTCATACAGTGTGGCAGAACTAGGGACAGTGTATACTAGTTAATTTGGCACATAGAGAAGGGAAGGGAGGGAGTGAAGAAGAACATGGGGTCTAACCTGGAGCATTTACCAGTTTCTATGGTATGAATACTACCATCATGGCCAATTTCAAGCTACTGTTGGAACATCACTGAACTGGAAGGTGAGAAGAGATGCACAGTAGCACCCATTACGCAGTAATAATGTTTCCATCATAGATATAACAGCATAAAGAGCATAGCTAACATCAAACTACATTAAAACAATTAGAAAATAATGGCTTTTTACTATACATCAGCTCTTCTTTTCTTACAATGTATTTAAACTTACATTTTTTTTTTTGGTTTTGTTTTGTTTTGTTTGTTTGATGGTGCTAAGGATTGGACCCTGGTCCTTGTGCATGCTAGGCAAGCACTCTAACACTGAGCCATATCTCTAGCCTTTCATTTTTGTCTTAATAATGGCTGTATTTAACTAGTGTTGAGCAAAATCCCTAAAAAAAATTGAACAGTTGGCTCTCTTAAGACTGTACAAGCCAGTTCTAGCACACGCCTAGCTGAGAAGAAAGAAAATGTGGACCCACGTGGTAGCCAAGAGTCCAAGTTCACAGTACAGGAAGGCACTCCTGGGGCTTCTGGAGATATCTGACAGAATTGAATGGGGGAAGAAAATACCACAGAGCAGATGAGGTCCAAGCCCAGATGTTATTTTGTTGTGGCTGTTTTGACCCCATTTCTATTTCTGGATTATGGGTAGCAATTGAAATCCAACCCTAGATGTTGGCACTGAGATCTTCTCCCTCTGCAAATACACCTGTGCAAAATATTTCCATGATGCAGAAAAGGAAAGAGTGCCCCCTGGCCTTACCCTGTGACCAAGCTAAACCTTTACCCCACCTTTCTCTAGCAATGCCTGTCATGTCCTGAGGAATCAGTCCCTGATCCACTCCTTTCTGCTCTGCCAGGGATAAACCAAGTCATGGGGCATGTTCTGGGATGCATGTTCTGGGATCCTCAAACACCCATAGTGACTATAGCCTTCTACCCAAGCCTGGGAGGAGAAGCAGCCCTGAGATGTTCAGCTTGGACCAGCAGCTCTGAGGACTGGAGGAGGTTCTGCCCAAAGAGTTATATACCAGAGCACAGTGAATACAGCAGCCCAAGTCCAAAAAAAGAAAGGGTTATGAAATAGATCTGTGTAATGACACAGCATGTGTGCGATTAATTGTTGTCAAAGCATTTTGCTGGCTGCATTCATCTCTTCTGTAGGAGAACAAAACTGTCATAACGATGACAACTTTATTCAACATTGGTGCAATTACCAAGCCTAAAAATAGGAAGCAAAGGGGAGACTTTTCTTGAGAGAGGGGGCTGAGCTCTGTTCCCCATATCGCAAGCCTAGGACAATACGCCCCCGAGACGGAGGGAGGAAAGGAAGGAAGTTCGGATTCATTGAGGGTTGCTATGTGCTACTATGAGAAGCATCTTACCCACTTTATCTACATAATCCTCCAACGCTGTGAAGGGAGGGGCAGCGATGAAGAGGGTGGCGAAGAGCAGAATTTGTTGTTTCGTGATTTGTTGAGACAAGTTCTCTGTTCCAAGCCCTCTGTGTGCAATTCACGTCATTATCACAGCAACATTTAAAGGGAAGTATTATTACCCCATTTTACAGATGAGAAAGCTGAGTCTCAAGAAGGTTAAGAAGCTGGTACAAGAGCCAGCAACTCAAATGCTTCTGATTACAAAGTCGTTCATGCTGAGTTGCTTGCTATGAAACACATGAGGTGAGCAGAGCCACACTCCTGGGACGGCCTCTCTCCTATTTCATCTCCATCCCCTTTTCTTGTCTTTATCACCTCCCATCCTCCACCTCTGAGGATGTGCATCATCCTTTCAGGAATGCAAATATGTTCAAGGCCCTAAAGTCAAAAAGACTCGATTTGGAATCTGGACTACATGACTTATTAGCAATTGCAAACTTAGCTCATACGCTTGACCCTCATAAACTTTAGTACTTTCAAGCACACACTGACAATAGTCCCACTTTGAACTATTACTATGATGATTTAATCAAATGCTTTGCAGCGAGCCTAGCACGCAGTCAGCTGTGGTTGTTGTCATTATTGTCTAGAGGACATGGCATTGAAACAAGGAGTCAGGTCCTAGCCTGACCCACACTCAGGATACTATCAAGGGTCAGGAGGGCAGCCAGGTCCAGGGATCTTCCTCCATTCTCACATGGCCAATGGCCTCAGTGGTCCCTCAAAGGGTGGGACTTGCCCGGGCATGGCCATAGGGCAGAGTGTGGATGGCAGGGAAGGCTTGCGCTCTATGAAGTTAGGAAGTTCTTGTCATGTGCCAGGCCCCGTTCTAAGTGTTTTGCAGATATCAATTCATTTAATCTTTATAACAAACCAGTGTGGTGGGTGCTATTGTTTTCCCATCTAGCAAAGTGAACATGAGCTTCAATGACTCCCCTCCCCAGGGCCTCTGGGCCCAGCCACACAATGTCTGCAGCTCTGCCTGTCCATGGGAACAGCATCAATTCAACAATCGTGTCCCCCTGAGAAGCTCTCACCTGAACTCATTCTTGGGACAGTGAGTTCTCCTTTGCTCAAGATAAATACTTGTGATTGTTAAGATTCTGGAAAACTCTGAGGAGTTTCTCTTGCTTTTTTCTGGTCTGCTTTTCAGTGAGTTCTATGGAAAACCCTGAGAGACAGACATCCAAGCAAGTAGAATTATGAGAGAAGAGGTAGATATGGGTTGAGATCCAAGCTGTAACTACTCACTGTGGATCTGCAAGTGATCCATCTCCTCAGAGTTCCTTCTTCCATACAACAGGTAATGTCTATCTCATGCGGTGTGATGAGGATCAGAAAAAGGGGTGTGAAGTATCTAAAACAATGCTTGACCCCTCAGTCTGTCACTCTTGTTATCATTTGGCCACTTATTGGTGGCACTGAGCTCTTGCCCTGAGCTAGTTCACCTCCTGGAGACTCCTTGTTGTTCTCACTAGTAAAATGGGGATAAGATTGTCCATCTGTGCTGGGTGCAGTGGTGCACGCCTGTAATCCCAGCAGCTCAGGAGACTGAAGCAGGAGGATCGTGAGTTCAAAGCCAGCCTCAGCAATGGCAAGGCACTAAGTAACTCAGTGAGACTCTGTCTCTAAATAAAATACAAAATAGAGCTGGGAATGTGGCTTAGTGGTTGAGTGAATCTGAGTTTAATCCCTGGTACCCAAAAGGAAAAAAAAAGATTGTCCATCTGTTTCATAGGAACATTGTGAGGGTCTGGTGAGATCATGATATAAGCGCTTAACTTTCAGGGGTGATCGGTTCAAAGGCAGGTCTGCAACTGCTGTGTGACTATAGGCAAACTACTTACTCCATTTTACGAGTAAGTTTCTCACTTGCAAAATGGGAAAAAGAATAGTATTAGCCTCACAGGATTGTGAGGAGGATCTAATGAGATGGGAAAGCAATCTGTAAGACGTAAAGCATTATGTAAGTGTGAATTGTTATCATTTACTCCTAAGAGAGATGGCTTCAAGTTTAATGCTCAATAAATAGAGAGCTTTTGGAAGTTGGAATCATGAATTCCCTGATTCTATTTCAACAGTCTTTGTGGGCTTGTGTTCTATCTATCATGGAAACATTATTACTGCATAATAGGTGCTACTGTGCATCTCTTCTCACCTTCCAGTTCAGTGATGTTCCAACAGTAGCTTGATGGTAGTATTTATACCATAGAAACTGGTAAATGCTCCAGGTTAGACCCCATGTTCTTCCTCACTCCCTCCCTTCCCTTCTTTTCTCTAGTATACACTGTCCCTAGTTCTGGCACATTGTATGACTGCATCAAGGGACCCAGTGACCAGAGTGGCACTGGGCAGCCAAGATCACCAAGGGCAGCATCCCTATACCTGAGGCCACAGCAGTGGCTGCTGGGTCTGGGGACATGTGCACCAAGAGCTACTGCCTTTGTGGCCAGACCTGCCACCCACCCCCAGCAGTAATTTCGAATTCTTCTAGAAGGAGATGGGGAACAAAAACTAAACAGCTTTATGGTGAGAAGTAGCATGGCTCCTTTACCCTCAGCAATTCAGTTGCATTTACAAAATAGCTACGGGGTTAGATATGTAGTCTGCAGCCTAGAATTCAGGGCTTGTTTGTTTTGTTTTGTTTTTTGTACCAGGGATTGCAACCAGGGGGGCTTAACCACTGAGCCACATCCCAGCCCTTTTTATATTTTATTTATAGACAGGGTCTCACTAAGTTGCTTAGAGCCTCCTTGCTAAGTTGCTGAGGCTGGCTTTGAATTTGCAATCCTCCTGCCTCCCGAATTGCTGGGATCACAGGCATGCGCCACAGCGCCCAGCTCAGGGCTTGTTTCTCCGAATGAAGATAATTTGTCTTCTCAAGAACGGAGCCATGAGGAGACCAAGCAGTCCTGAAGGTAACTCTGCCCCTGCCAATGGTTACCTCGCCAGGAGGAAGGCTATTGGCCAAGGGAAGTCTTCTTAAAAACTCCACCTCCAATTCTCCAGTTTTATGCCAGCAGCCTCCCAGCAGAAGCCTGCATTTTGTTGTCTGTAGAATTTTTAGAAGCACAACGCCTTTTTGACAATTTGCTTTTTCTACCTACCAGTTTGCCAACCCATATGCAGATGATCCCCACCCAGGATGGGGTTGAAATAAAAGAGGCAGTGAGGTGAGACACCCGAGTTGTCGCTGCATTTTAAACATAGCACACAACGCGTTACACAAACACCATTCATAAACCTGACTCACAGGTTTCAGATGGGAGCTGGGTACATGTATAAATAGCTTGTGAGTGTTCAACAGTAGAAAAGCAAGGTAGTTTGAGGAAGAGGGTCAAAATCATTGTGCCC
Source organism: Xerus rutilus (assembly GCA_028644305.1). Classification (NCBI taxonomy): domain Eukaryota; kingdom Metazoa; phylum Chordata; class Mammalia; order Rodentia; family Sciuridae; genus Xerus; species Xerus rutilus. The sequence goes on from CM053410.1 coordinate 44,223,756, forward strand.
AATTTAAACATCATAAAAATCTCAGCCTTGTCATTATTTACAACCCCGCACAACTCCCACCAAGGAGGGGGGGGGGGACAACAGAAAAAAACGGAGAGAAAGCCAAGTGGAAAAGTCTAAATAAGCTGATGTCCTCACGTTGAACTAAACAGTACAAATGATGCAGCATCATAAAACGAAGTTATAATTATGTTGTCTCACTTCCTGGCTGCCGGATGCCCACGTTAACAGAGCAGCTCGGCAGGATTTTCTGGGCTTGGAACTGCTTTGGGATTTTTTTACGAAAAGGTAGCTTTGACTAGTGCTGACCAACTGATTTGCATTAAATGACTGATGGGTTTTGGTGGCAGTGGAAGAAACCACCTTGGGATGGTGAAGAACATGTGACCTTGAACATGTGACAAATGTTTTAAAAATCCACTTTTCCCATAGTCCTCCTCCATAGCTCACCTGGTGACACTGGACATAACTTATTGCCAACAGACTGCCCCAAACCCAATTCATAAAGTTACTGTTCAGACTCCCACAAAGCATGGTATGGAAACAGGCATGTCAGCAGGCTCAAGGCTGGTTATTGGCCAAGGCAAATCCTACAGTCTCCCAGCCCCTGCCATTGAGGTGTGGCAACAACTGAGAATATGTGCAACAAGAGTCTGGGCATGCCCAGGACATCCTGGAAGCTTTCGATGGTTCCCTGGTCCCTGCAGACTTGGCCTTGACTCTGGGTCACTCTGTTCCTTAGCAGGCACCTTCCAGTCTTCTGGCCTCATTCCCACCGTCTGGGAACTCCGTGTGAACTTGCAAGGTGCCGTTCAATGAAGTAGATGCAGGAAGCAGCCATTGTCTGTCAGGAGAGGTTTAGTTTTTCACCTACTTCCAGGTGCTGCTGTGTGTGGGATTTGAACACCGAAGACTGTGATACTCAGGGCAACAACAGACACGCACAGTTAACTCAGTCCCCCGCTGCTGTGTGGCTTCAGTTCCTTCCCATTCAATCACTGCCTGCCAGGTCTCTGTCTCACGTGTCCCCACTATGGTCCCTTCTCCAGTCACCAGCAGAAGTGTAATTCTCAGCCTTGACCTCTCCCATCTCGGTCTCTGATGATGTGCGTGGTCTTTAGGTTAAGAGCTCACTAAAGTGTAGATCATGCTGGATGAAAAAAGAAAAGACAAGCAGATATTAGCAGGAGCTTCCAAAAGACTGGTCCTCTCTGCTTTTCCCTCCTTCCCCTCTCTAGAGCATCTGGTCTACCCATTACTGTGACCCTTTGACTTCCCATAATGCTGAAATGAGCATTTGTTAGGACAACATACTGTGTCCCTTGGATAAAAGATGTAATTGCACTAAGTACCTATTATTATTCTCATCGGGATGACTATTTTGGTTCTTATTCCTTTTCCTGCAATTGCAGGGCAGGTTGCTGGGGGAGGTAGGGGTGCAGCAGATTCTTTATGCCACCAGCTGCTGTCACATGTTTACATGATGGCTGTGTCCAGGGTCTCCCAGATGGTGATGCAAAATATGTCGGCACCACAGATCTGAGGTAAAGATCACCATCACTACTGCCAGTGTCTGTGTGTGAACACGGGCCCCCTGGGCATATGAATTCAACACTGGGTGACTCCCTGGCCCTTCTGTGTTAATGAACTCCAAACATTAAGAGCGTGGGTCATAAGGTGGTGCCCCAGCAGTACTAAGAGTGGAGGGGCATGTATCTTGTGCTCTTAGAAGAACTTCAGGTTAATTCTGCCATCCTAATGAATGATCCACACCAAAATAGAACACTTTTTGAATATTTAGCAGAAAAAAAAAACACCTTTTCACATTACAGAGATAAACAGGATAGTCTGTTTCTCAAACAAAACCCAAGCAAAGAAATGAAAATGTTTTCCTTCTAAACCTATACAGCTGTGAAGGCCAGCAAGCTCTTCTGAGCAGCCAACGCTCTGTCTTCCACAACCTGATAGGCCTGGTGTTCACAGAGCACCACTGGTCAGGGCTGGAGCTAGAGGAACTTACTTGCACCATACGGCTAATGACACTAACTCCAAGGCTACTCCTTTTTCCCTCAGTGTCCTTTGTGACACTGAGCCTCACTGTGGGTGTCTTTAATTCATTTCCAGTCATCCTTTTATTCAATAGCAATTGAGCTCCTATTGCATGCCAAGCCCCATTCTCAGTACAAGGAAACAATGTGAATGTGCAGCCCCAGTCTCTGCCTCAAATAAACATGTAGCCAAGTTGCAATAACAAACAACAAGGCTTTAGTGAGCACCTGCTATGTTCCAGGCACTGGTCAGCACACTGCAGATACAGAGGTGAAAGAAACAGACAAGTTCTCTGCTATCAAAGGACAAGTAAACCATAAACAATGTAATTATAGAGTGAAAGAAAGAAATAAACCCGAAGAGAGGCAGCCACCATTCAGAATAACTAGGTAGGAGGGTGGGGAAGCTTAGGAAGATACTGTGGTCCTGCTACACTCTAGGTTTGAAAAGCTCTTTCTATTGTGTGGGTCAGACATTCACACTGAACTCATTAGCCACTATTAGTATTAGCTTGTCTCCATCCCACACAAGCCACAAATATCACCTGGTCCACAAGATAAACCAAAAAGGGGATGGTGGCAGCTGCCATAGAGTTAGCACAGTATAGAGGAACAAGCTTGGGCCCTTGAGCCAGATGAATTGCTAATTATGAGCCAGCCTCTTTGGACATGTTTCTGAACTTCTCTGGGGTTCTCAGGAACCTCAAAGTGTAAAATGCCAACCCCACCTTCACATGGTCCTCAGATGCACTCAAATGAGTCTCTAGCCCAGTGCTGAGCTCAGAGGCAGCTCTACACACACAGTCCCCTTTGTCCCTCAGACAGCGGCTTAGACTGACAGTTCTATGTCCTCTACCAGCTCCAGCTCTGGGTTGGGAGCTCCTGGGGTGGGAAAAACAAGCTCTTCCAGGAGGCCTGAAGAGCTCCAAGAGGTCAGGTTCCACAAAGAACATGGGCACACTCAGCCCACCACCCAGGGGCCTGGTAAGGCAGAGTTGCATTGTTTACAAGTTTATTTTCCAAACAAAGTAGTTAACCAATGTAAGATGAAGGCAGTGCCCAGCCAGAGTGATGGACTAGAGGACAGATCGTTAAACAGAATGTCAGGAACATACTCAGTTACAGAATGACCATATCTACTGAACGGCCTGGAAGCCACCAACATCATCCCGCGCCACCCCCTCCTGCCTCCACAGCCCAGCAGACACAGAGCAGCATGGCTTTCTGTCTGGGGATTCAGATGCTTCAGACTCCAGCCTTTACTGTGACAGAACTGAAATGAGGGCGCTCAGCCTGCCTCAGTCTCCTGGACTAAGGTGGATCCCAGGCTAATAGGGCAGGAGCCAGGAGAAGCACTGGCTTTGTTCTGCCAGTTTTAAAGAGGGACAAGGTTGTCTCTAGGTCAGGCCACTCAGCCTAGGACTCTGCAGAAGGGTGGTCTGTAGCCCCATGAATAAAATAAGGTTGGGTGCATTCCAGAGAAGAGACCTCAGAAGACCACCTAAGAAACCCCCAAGGTATGGAGTCCCTCAGTCCAGGGGAGCTTTGTCCTCATGACAGGAACCAGCCTAAGTTGATAAAAAGCTCAAACTTAAAGCCGAAAAGATTTGGGTGAATTGCTGGGCATCTCAGAAATCACCAGTCTTCAAAGACCCTTAGGTTCCCTGCAAGTTGAAACAGGAAACTCCATTAGGGATGAAACCCTGAGCCTGAAGAAACTCTTGACTCCAAGAAGAAAGTGCTAGAGTAACCCTGAATCCCACCCATAGCTGAGTTATTTCCAGAGGAAGCTATACCTCCCTGGCCTCTGAGCCTGCACACTGGGGAGAGAGACGGAGAGAAGGCAAAACCAAGCAGACACCACAGAGGCAGTTCTCACCCTCAGGTGTGCATCTGAACCGCCCGAGGGGTGCATTTAAAGTGCAGATGCCTAGGCTCCTGAAAGTAAAATTAGGTAAAATTAGGCCCAGAAATCTGCATTTTAAAGAAGGATGCTCTCTGCACTTCCCATCCATCATTTTGATAAAGACTTGTCTAGAGTTCCTCTAAGACAGGCAGTAAGTAGTTAAGAGTTCAGTCTTTGGCATCAGACTGGAAATAGACTTCCCGCTGTGGCACTATTAGCTATAACCTTGGGGAAATTATCTACCTTCTCAGAGCCAGTCTCTTCATTTTTAATATGTGGGTAAGAATGGTATCTATCTCATACAAAGCTCTTAGCTCAGAGCCTGGCTTATTTTTAAATGCTGGGCAATACAGTCACTTTCCAGCCTACCACAGCCCAATCCAAACCCAGAGGTGGCCGTGGGGTCTAACATCCCCACTTCTCTTCCTCTGTACTTGGTGACTGTTAACCCATCTGGAAACAGCACTGGGATGTTTGGGGATATCCATGGGCCCACAAGAGGTGGCAAGGTAACAGGAGAGATGCCCCATGATGAGCACAAAGAGAAGCAGGAAGGAGACGTTTCCAAAAAAGATACTCTGGGGTATCAAACCATAGATAAAACATGGTCTCTTTATAGCTACCTGCTTAGCTAAGACATTCTGAGTGAAGAGGTGAAAATGTGAGATTCCCAACAGGGAGTTGCAAAGTCAGCAGGTTTTACTTAGAGTGGTGTTATATAATGTGGGAGAATTGTAAGTATAAGCATTTAATGACCCAATGTGCCACATTGTGCAGCAAGAGTGCCACTGGGGGTTGCTTTTATGGTGCCCAAGAATCTTTCCAAACAGGCTGAGGAAAGGGGCTTTGTGATGAGGCTATGCTCCTAGGGCCTCAGGCAACCTGATGGGTGGAGCTACATTCTTCTGAGAGGCAGGAAGTCCTACTAGGAAGGAATAGCCAATGTCAGTCCACCAACTATTTCCTAAAAGATGGTGGTAAAATGTGTTTAACTGTGGCCATAAGGACGGGCACAGGATCTTCTGCCTCTTTCTCCTTTACACAGAAGCCCTTGATCCTGAACCAGAGTCAGACACAGCTTACTCCCACCCTAACAGCCAAGTGCCCCCTCAAGGCCACTTCCTCAAAGGAGGTAGAAATTCCCTTGGGGAAATCCCCTTCCATTTGCTGCAGGAGTAAAATCCACCTGGAGGGGCAGAAACTCACCAGTAAAGGTAGTAGAAGAAGGAGAGAAGGTAGAAGGCCAGCTTACACCAGGCCTCCTTCTGACAGTAGCTCAAGGTGTCTGCGTTCATGACCACTGGCGGGTCATAGGCCAGCTCTGAACTATCTGCCGGACAGTGGAAATACCTGCAGGGAAAGAGGACATGGCATCACTGACTCTGAGGCTCTGGGACTTCCAACATCACCTGGGCCAAGCCCTCCTAACCCAGGATTTCCCTCCTGCCATCCCTGCCAAGCATTCATCTTCCTTCTATCAGACACCATGCAAGTGTGGCTCTGCCACCACCTTCCAGCAGGTAGTATGTCCTTCAGTACTCGGATCACTAGGATGGATCATGGTGACTTTCCCATGTACAATGATGCTCTGATGGGAAAAAAACCAAAAAAATGTGTCACCTGGTGTCCTCTGGGAGTGCTAGGAAGAGCTTCCTTTCGGTACAGATGCAAGAGTGGTGGAGGTATGCCTGTACCTGCATTCTACCTTAAAGTCCTGTACCTTTGGACTGGGGATGTAGCTCTGTGGCAGAGGGCTTGCCTGGCAGGCACAAGGTCCTGAATTTGATCCTCAGCTCAGCAAATAATAATGATAATTATAATAATTATTTTGAATTAGGTATTGCCCTCTACCCAAACCTTCATTTACATTCCCGAGAACTCTGAGAGGGACACCATATTCCCACTTGAGTGTAGAGTAATTTTTAGGTACTTTTTCTCTTGGTAGAAAGACCCAGAAAAGCAGAAAGAACATTCTCTATCTGTGGGGAAGCTGGAAGACTAAAAGAGTGGTGGGTGGAGGAGAAAGACCACAGCAGGCTGTCTGCTTCAGAAGCACCAAATCCACATCAGCTTCACACAATGGCCAAGGCCAGAAAGGAAAGCAATACCTGGACTGCTGCCCTTAAGACCTGACCTCCAGCCCGCCAATAGGACACTGGCTACATGTCCTTAGCCCAAGAACACAGGGCAGCTGAATTTACTCAGCAGGCTGCTTTTTATCCCTCTGGAAGAGGAATCCTGGGAGGAGGCAGGAGTGAGAATTCATGGCTCCTCCTAGGTTCTGGGACAGGCAGTGGTTCTTGATCCTGAGGAACGACCAGGAGATTGATCCTCCTGGTTTTGAAGACCATCCCCATAACACATCATCTTGCACAGCTGGCATCTCAGTTCCCTTTTCCTTCCCCTTCAAAGAATTGCATTGACAGGATCTGTCACCAACATTATGCTGAAAGGAAATCACAAGCCAAATTCAATGATATCTGCCAGCTCATGGGCCTCTGGGCCACTCGTCTCTCCACTTCCTAAGAGCAGATTTCAAAACCTATTTGCTTCCACTGTGGCTTTGTTCCCAGGTGATCTCATTAAGTGGAGGCAGAGGGACAGGGTGCCTAAGTGTTTTGATGGAAAGAACCAGAAGGACCTTCCTTGAGTCAGTCATTAACCTGTCTTGGCCTTAACTTCTCATCTATAAAATGGGGATGAAATTGCCCACCTCAAAGGACAGTTGTGATGATTGTGTGAAGTGCTGTATGCAAATAACTTGCAAAAAATGGGCACTAAATAAATGGTAGACAGCTCTACTTTAATTGAAGCAAATTGAGAGTGACAGCAGAGGGACTTTAACTGCATGAGAAACATTCCTAACCTGGACCTGCTGGAAAAGGAAAACCAGAAGGTGTTCAAAGACTCTGATGTTTTGTTTGTTTTTGGTACTGGGGATTGAACCCAAGGGTGCTTTACCGAGTGAGCTTCATCCCCAGCCCTTTTTATTTTTTATTTTGAAACAAGGTCTCACTAAGTTGCTTAGGGCCTCATTAAGTTGCTGAGGCTGTCCTCAAACTTGCAATCCTCCTGCCTCAGCCTCCCAAATCACTTGGATTACACGTGTGCACCACCACACACAGCAAGGACTCTGGTTTTTAAGGGAATTCTCTCTCCTCATTCTTTTTTTTTTTTTTTTTTTTTTTTTTTAGTTATGCATGAACACAGTGTCTTTATTTTGTTTATTTATTTTTATGTGGTGCTGAGGATTGAACCCAGTGCCTCACACATGGGAGGCAAGTGCTCTGCCACTGTGCCACAACCTCAGCTCCATCTCCTCATTCTTTTTTTATTCTTTCTTTCATGTTTTGAACACTTACTAATTGTGTTCGTAACAATACATAGTGTATAGGATCTAAAAGCTAGATCCTATCCGAGATTCAGAAAAATAAGACAAGGTCCTTACTGGCAAAGCTATATAGCTACTCTTCCTCTATACATGCACACATTCTGAGTATATGGACACTGGTCATCTTTCTCTTTTTACCCATTTATACAAATGCTAGCCCTAAGAACAGTACATCAACCAAAGTTTCATAGGTTGACCACATTCTTTTTTCTTTTTGGTGGTGCTGGGGATCAAACCCCAGGCCTCAAGCATGGTAAACATATGCTGACCACTGAGCTATATCCCCGCCCCATAACCACACTTTTGATACCCTCCATGACAGCTCCCAATTAAAGGACCTCCTCAGGATAAACTTCCCTTAGGGGGTAAAGAGACAGTGAGGTGTAAAGAGATGTGAGGTGGCAAGGACGTGGACTGAGATTCACACAGCAGAGAGATGGAACCATGGTCCTGCCAGGCACAGGGTCAGTGACTCTGGGCAGCTGACCCATTCTGATGAGTCTCTGTGTCCCCATGTGGGATGTAGAGAGGATTAAACCCACCTCAGTCAGTGATTATGGATCTTGATCCATGTAAAGCATGGAAAGACCCTAAGTGGGGATTCACATTACATCACCATAATTATTCTATTTGGCTTCTCTGTATGTTCCATCTTTAGCAGATTGCTTTTACTTAACATAAAAGGTCACAACCCCAAAGACCCACAGGTTGAAGGCTTTGTCCCCAGCTTGATGTTATTGGAGGCACACCCTCTCCCCCTGCCCTTTGCTTCCTGGCTGCCAAAAGGTGAGCAGCTTCCTCTTGTTATGTGTTCCTGCTCTGATGTGCTGTCTCACCACAATCTAAAAGCAATGGGACCAATCAAGCACAAACTGAAACCCCTGAAACTATGGGCCAAAATAAACCTTTTATCTCTCTTAGTTGATTAAGACAGGTATTTTGTTACAGTAACAGAAAGCTGACTGAAACAATGTGCAACTTCTCTATATAACCAAATCATTTTCTTTCCTCCCTAAACCTTTGATTTCTTTTTTTTTAATTTAATTATTTTATTTAAATGTGTTTCAAGTCATAGTACATAAACAGAGGTCAGTTTTTCCATTTCTCTGGTTGCAAACCAGATAGAGTCACACCATTTGTGTCTTCATACATGCACCAAGGGTAGTAATGACCATCTCAATCAACCATCATTACTATACCCATTCCCTTTTCCTTCCTCCCCCCTCCCCCCTGCCACATCCAGAGTTCCTGCATTTCTCCTATGTTTGCCGTTCCCACCCCCTTTATGAATCCTCATCCACTAATCAGAGAGAACATTCGGCGTTTGGTTTTTCGGGATTGGCTTACTTCACTAACCTAAACCTTTGATTTCTTATTCCTTGTGTTTGGTCAATGGCATCATTATCCTCCCAGCCACCTAGCTTAGCAGGTCTCTCTCACTCCACTCCTTTACTCAATTATTGGCCAAGGCCTGTCCAGTTTATCCACATGCATTCTCCTGTTCTCTCATTCTACCTTCTACTATCTGGGTCAGGTCTTCACGTGGAATTGCACTATGACCCTGTAATTAGTTTTCATCCTCAATATTTCACCTTTCAACTTATTCTTCACAGTTCTTACCAGGGCCACCTTCCTAAAACTCAGATCAAGAAATACCATTTTCCTCCACCAAAGCCTCTGATAGTTTTCCATTCCCTATAGAATAAATTAATTCCAACTTTTTCATCAAATCTTCTCAGGCACTCCACATAAGATTCCTAGCTTATTTGCCAATTGCATCTCTTCTTACCTCCCTCCAAGAATCCTACATCCAACCACACCAAGCGAATGCTGCTCCCCAAATACACAAATGCTCTCTTACTTCTGGGCCTTTGCATATGCTTTTCCAGATTTTCCAATGTTGCTCTTCAGTCTAATTTAAGCTCTTCTTTCTCTATGCTCCTATAAATATTCTTCATATGTGTGTTAAGAATATATTTTCAGGCTGGGGATATAGCTTAGTGGAAGAGTGCCTGCCTAGCATGCAAGAGGCATTGGGTTCTATCCTCAGCACCATATATAAATAAACAAAATAAAATAAATTGGGTCCATCTACAACTAAAAAAAAAAGAAAGAAAGAAGAGAATATATTTTCCTCTGCCACTAGGATATATACCTTGAGAGTAGGGATTATATTTTATTTTCAACTTGGAATCCTTCACAATGTCTAACAAATAGTGTGTGTCCTGAACATTTACTAAATGAAAGAGTAAAATGCTCTTGATGTGAACAAATAAAAACTAAGCGAAGATTAAGTATTTCATGGTCAAATAATGATGGTTTGGGAATCCAGAGCTCTGGGAGCAAGAGGTCCAGGGTGGGCAATTTATCTGCACAATTACTTTCTCTTCCATTTTTTTATTCTCTCATCCATGCCTCCTATATCCATATGGTAACTATATTTTACAAAAAGCCCAAGTCACATGATTTGACACATGGCTTTAGTAAGGAAACGAATATGTGAGATCTGTCCACATATTCTTTCTGTCCCAGAAAATTCAGCCCATCTGGTAGGCACTTTTTTTTATTAAGATATAACTTACATACCATAAAATTCACCCTTTTAAAGTGCACAAGTCAGTGGGTTACAGTGTATTTATAGAGTTGTGTACCGTTACCACTAATTTCAGAGCATTTTCATCATCCTAAAAAGAAAACTCTAAAACCATTAGTGGTTACTCCCCATTCCCACTCCCTCCCAGCCCTGTGGGCAGCCACTAGTTTACTTTCTGTCTCCACAGAGTTGAGTATTCTGGATATTTCATATATATGGAATTATAATATGTGCCCATTTGTACCTGGCTTCTTTTAATTTATATTTTCTTTAAGGTTCATCCATGTTGTTACATTTATCAATACTTCATTTCTTTCTATTGTCAAATTATATCCCATTGTATTAATATATATCACCATTTGTTTATCCATTTACTAGCCAATGAACACATGGGTTGTTTCCATTTTTTGGCTATTGTGAAGAACACTGAAGCCCCTTGTAATACCGACCTATAAGAGCTGGGGTTGTGATTAGTGGAGCCAATAAGAAGGGCCTTCCCTTATATGGTCTTGCTGCCTAAGAGCAGCTTGGGAAAGGGAATTTGGATAGGGAGTCCCCAAAAGGAAAGGATGAAGGTTTGACACTACGTGGCTGATCTATCTGCAGGACACTGTCATTTGAGAGGAGCCTACTCAGGCAGAAAAGAGGGAGGATGGGCCAGCTTCTGGCAGACTTACCTCCAGAAGTGATAGAACAGTAGAGGGACATTCAGCCCCAGGGTGAGCCACTCCTGGGCACACAGGAACATGATGCAGAAGAGGCTGTGGATGGAGTACTCGGGCAGCACCAGCTGAAGAGGGAGCAGAGACATAGGCCTGGGTTAGAGAGAGGAAAAGCTGATCCAGCTCCTCCAGCAGGTGACTCTGCCTGGACACTGCCTCCCACATGCTGGTAACACCAGGCCCTCCCTGCAGCAGCATGGAGTCACCACCCCAAGACTGTGATCATTTATAGGAAGATTCCCATGTTTTATATTCAATTTCAAATGAACCCAGGCCCTCCTGTGAGCCACCGACCCCTGGGAAGAACGGAGAAGGTGATCCAGCACTACAATGTCTGACCCAAGGCAGGACCACAAGGAGAAAAGCCCTAGGGTTCCTACTGATCCTCTAACTGCCTAGTTCTTGTTTTTCTATCCTTTGTGCATCCTTTCCTAGTATCTATTTCAAACACAGGAGAGCCCAGAAAAAAATTGAGAAATAGTATTTGGTTTGATGATAAGCAAGTAAATAAGAACTCAAGAGAGAAAAGCAAATAACAATGATAAAGAGGGACAGTGTAGCCTTGGGGAGAAGGGCAAAGAAAGCAGCCCAGACCCAGAAGGGCCAGATGGAGGGAAAAACCAGCAGGAAGCCAAAGCTCCCCCACTCCCAATCCAGCCATACAAGGTAAAAAGAGCTTTAAGGGTGTTCACATTTTACCATAAATTAAAACTGTAAGCTAACACGTGATTGAAAGGGAGAAATTTGGTATCTAAGGCAGTAGTAAGGAAGTCTGCAGCTATACAAAATGCATCATCTTACCCAGACATGTAGGGAGAATTTATTATATACACGTGATATATTTATATATATAAATGTACATGTGATATAAAAAGATAAACATACATGTGCTATAAATATAAATATATATTTTATATATAAATATAAAATATATATTATAATTTATTTTATTATTTACATAATACAAATCATATTATAAATTATGTTTATATTATATGACATAGAGAATATAAATTTCATTATATTATATCTAATATATAAGTTGTTATTTATATTATATACTACATAGCTGGTCCTCCATGTCCATGGGTTTTACATCCATGGATTCAGCCAACCAAGACTGAAAATACTTGAAAAAAAAAAAGATTGCCTCTGTATTAAACATGTACATTTTCTTGTCATTCCTTAAACAATACTGTATAACTACTATTTACTTAGCATTTACATTGTTTTCAATATTACAGATATCTAATACATACAAACCTAGAGATGATTTAAAGTCTATGGGAGGATGTCATAGGTTATGTGCAAATACTATGACGTTTATATAACAGACTTGAGCATCTGTAGATTTTGGTCTAATTCTATATCTGTCCTCCTCATAGATATCAAGGAACAACTGTACTATATTATGTGTGTTGGGGGGTCCTCAGCATCTTATATTTAGACTGTTACAAATGCTTTGGTCTTCCCATCAAAATCTTCCTATCTGTCAAGGCCCATCTCAAATTCCACTTTCTAAACAAAGTTCTGCTCACCCTATCCTGTACCTCTTAGCCCCATAGCATGCTTTCTGACCCTCTCTTTGTGGAACTTTCCACAATCTATCCATATGGAGCCATTATTCTCCTCCCCCTTTCCAATGCACATAAATATACTACAGTACTCTGTAAGCTGACTGGGTCAAGGTCTATACTTTTCTTATCTCCATTTGCAAAGTGCTTTGCACAGTGCCTGACACTCAGAGACTTTACAAATATTTGATAAAATGAAGTGAACTGACCAAATGTGTGCATTTACCACAAGGTTAGCTGGCAGTGGAGATGTGGCTTGTGTGCTCAAACCAAGACTTTTCATGGGATGGGGACAGTCCATTGTGGGTACTGAACATGGCTTTGGTCTCTCATTTTAGGTAGATGAGCTAACTGCCCCATATGGGCAGATACAGAGGGAGAAACACATATGCACACATTAAAAATAAATACATGCACAGGCACACGTGTAAGAAATGCATTTTGTAACTAAAGGGCATCTTCTTTATTTTCAAAGTCTGGTGTAGAATGAATTGCATTTGCCCACGCCTTAGATTTGCCAGACAGTAATCTTAGAAACAAAGCATAACAGTCATCATTCCAGAGGTAGTGACCCTCAGTTGGTAAACCAGGCACAGTTTGCCCCTAGGAGTCTCAGCCACTTAGTGGGAGGTCCCCATCATTTCTCCTTGGAGGACCTCAAAGATGTGCTTAACAACTTTATCTGCATCAGGCAAGGGCACCGTCCTGCTGCCTCCCATTCAAAGAGAAAGCCTGCATTCTCAGAGCTAAATGTATCAGCATGGGGAGGGGGGCAGTGGCTATGAGTTCTGCTATGCTTATTTCTACATTTTCAATCATCACTTTCAGCCACTTATACCAAGGTAATTAACACATTTAGAGATAGTCATCCTAGGTCCAAATCATTCATTATAGCTCCATCCCCATCTCTAACACCAATGACAAACCTCTGACTGATCACAGTTTGGCTTTCAGGCCCCACTATTAATCACCGCTGCTGCTTCTTTCTTCAGGGCTTGATTTATAGTGGAAGCTACAACCTTCAAAGTAGGGAGGATTCGTCACTGTCTCTATGCAGAGGGAAACTACTTAATGGAGGCCAGCTGGTCTCAGAAGTCTCCTGCCTTTTGGGGGATGAGAGAAAAAAGCTTAAAAATTATCCTGTTTTGCATGGCTTCTTCCAATTGCCTTTCACTATCTGGAACTCTGAACAGGAGATTCACAAGTGGGACAGGTGCCTCTCATTAATCTAAAGACACTTCTAGAAGTGGCAGTGTCCTTATACACACACTCTTTCTTTTCTATGTCCCCAGGCATTCCTTGTCACAATCATGTGAACAATGTAGGGACCTTATTCCTTCTAGACCAAATGGAAATCAGTAAGGCCACTCGCACAAGACCTGAATCATGGCTGTCACTGGACCTGTCACTCACTTCCAGCATTTGGAGCATAGTAAGAGGGCATTTCCAAGCCTGCTTGTTGGGTGGGGTCTTTGGACTGTAAGCAGAAATGATGAGAAGAGCAGGCTGGAGCATTTAATGACTCATACAAAATGCTCCAGAGCCTCTTTCTTTTTGTTCAGACATAGTAAAAAGCATTTAGCATGGTGGGTACTTCATCATCTTGAAATCAGAAGTAGGAGAAAGGCCCCCAGGCAACTTTTAACACGAGGGAGAAAGAACTTTATTGTTTTCAGCTTTCGAGTTGAGTGTTGCTTCTTACCATAGCATAATTGAATCTATCTTGTCGGATACAGTAAGTTCTGGCATGAGGATCCAGGGGAAAAGCAGTTGTGTTCTTCTTTCTTTGTCCTCCTCCTGACCGTCCATTCAGCCTTTTCTTTAACAAGCATCAAGGCTGGTGTGACATGCTTCCCTGCCACTGGACTCTGGTCATTCAGGCAGGGGCTGAATGACTACCAGGCAGACATAATGCTTATTCATTTGTGTGGGCAGTTAGACTGGGGAGCCCCTCCCAGATCTAAGAGTGCCTAACTGAATATATCAGGCAAAATATAGAAAGGTGGATTGAAGCACTAACCACAGCCCTATGACCCTGCATCATTCCTCAGCACTGGAAGACATTGTGTTTTTTTTTTTTTTTTTTTTCATAGAAGAAACAATTGAATGGTGCCAATCTCCCTCTTTCATTTAACAAATGGCAAAGGAGAACCCATTTCATGCAGGCCAGTCTATTGAATCCCTGTGTCTTGTTATGCTCTGGTTTCTATAGTCATAAATACTGAATAAGTGGTCTCAATGTAGGTATTGTAGGATTGCTGAAAAGGCTGCGATTCATTCAGCCAAGGGAATCATGGAAGGTTTTATAATCATGGCAGAACCAAGGGATGTTGGAAAGGATGAGCAGAACTTAATCGAATGTGAAAACTGGAGGTCAGTTGTCTAGAAGCAAAGCAATGGGAATGAGGAACACACAGACATAAGTCACTGGCGTAGGTAGCTACTTCACAATCCACCTGAAGAGCCACTTATTTAATGGCATGTAGTCCAGGCCTGGACTACTATCCAGGTAAGGACTGGATAAACGCAAATTGTATTCCACTGCTCCTGGCCACCTGCCCAGATTCTAGCAGCAGACTTCCCTTTACCAGCCAACATTTCCACAGGGGAACTCCTCAGCAGCTTTGTGCTGGATCCTCAGGCTCCTCCCAGGACCTGCAAACTTCATCGCTTAAATTTCCAATTTCATTAACAGCCATTTCTGCCTCCTCTTTTCTATTCATCTCCACCTGAGTCTGTTTTCAGATCTTGTCATTGCTTCTTCACAGCCATGGGCATTTGTTCCTCCCTTTTTATTTCTACTGCCCGTACTGCCCACTCCTAGCAGGTTTCTGTCCCTGTACCTTTGCTGCCTCGGTTCAGCAGAATGGCCACTTGTATCTGCCTTGCTAGCTCAGCTCTGAGCCTTCATCCACACCCAAGAACTTTTTAAATTAATTTTTAATAAGGGATTCAAATTTTATTTATGTTCAAAATATTTTTTATTTCTGTTTATGCAACTTCTCATGCATTTATGTATCTGTTACCAAGGAAAAATCTAAATAAACCCTTTAGCATCACTTGCTCTCAATTGATTTTTTCATAAAATGTTTACATAATTAGTGATTTTTCAAAATCACTAATTTTGGAGGTCACACAGCTGAGTGATACATTATTAGTTTCTCACTCACAGCACTGCTGTAGATAAGACCTCTGATATGTGGGATATAATGATAATGGTTGCCTAGGTTACTCTTCAGGGACCTGAAGGCCACATTTGCTGAAACACTGACTCTTTGCTTGGGCCTACAGATGTCCAATGAGTGACAGGATGAAAACACTTGGTATCTCTGTCTTCATCTTGTATCTATCTCCTTTGTTGTCTTGACCTTAGGGTCACATTCTACGAAGTTCTGCATGTAGACCTGTTCAACAATTGAGAAATGTTTTGTCTAAAATGATAATATAAGGTTACCTTGTCTTAGGCTTGCCTAATCTCTTTCTCCCTCTGCCCTTTCAAGACTAACGACACCTGCCAGGCACAGTGGCTCACGTCTGTAATCCTAGCACTTAGGGAGGCTGAGACAGGAGAATCGCTAGTTCAAAGCCAGCCTCAGCAATGGTGAGGTGCTAAGCAACTCAGTGAGACCCTGTCTCTACATAAAACACAAAATAGGGCTGGGGATGTGGCTCAGTGGCTGAGTGCCCCTGAGTCCAATCCCTAGTACCAAAAAAAAAGACTAACGACACTATCAGCTTCCATGACCAAAAACACTAGACCATGAAAAGAAATGTCACCCAAGTTCCTGGAAGATCTACATATATTCCCAAAATAGACATGAATATTCCTCACCTCAACGTACTTCTCTCCATCATTATTCCCATCCTATACCTGGAGTTTAGAAGTTGATTGTAAATGAAGCTACCTCTTCTCTATTCTTTGGCCACAAAATAAGACCTTTCTTTCTCCCCAGCACTGAGACATTGGTTTTCCAATGGAATGAGGCTCCAAACCTGGGTCTGTTAACATATCCAGTCATTTACTTCTTTTTTTATTCCCCCTTTGGTACTAGGTATGGAATCCATGGGTGCTTAATCACTGACCCACACCCCCAGCACTTTTTAAAATATTTTATTTAGAGATAGGGTCTCCCTAAGTTGCTTAGAGCCTCACTAAGTTCCTGGGGCTGGCTTTGAACTTGTGATCCTCCTACCTCAGCCTCCTGAGCCGCTAGGATTACAAGCATGTGCCACTGCATCCAACTACTTCTTTATTCCACAAATAATTTGCAACTGATGGGTAACTTTTCTATACCATGGGAGAATAATGCAATGATGTAATAACTTCAGTCTTATTTTCACTGCTGTGGGAGAGAGGGGCATAAGGATTAGCAAGAGAGTCTCTCCTTAGCCTCAAAGGAAGGAAATAGTGAAGTTGAAGCCAAGGAATTATGCATCCTGGGAGAGAAAGGGGATTTCTTAGGGGGAAGAGGCCAGCATCCCTAGGAGGTCAGGAGTTCTGAGGGGCTAGTATGAGCATGTCTGGGACCAAACACAGTAAGCGCCACAGCCACAGGAGACACAGGGAAGATCCCGGGGCTGAGGTTAGCTTGGAGAGAGGAGAAGCTCTGAGGCTAAGTCTCTGTCCATCTCTGAATGGACCCTTTCAACTCAGACAACAGGCTTTTCAGCTGTAATCACACTGGGCTGAAATGATGAGCACAATTTCTCAAAGCATTATGTAAATTCCTACCGGTTACATAAGGATGGACTGTGTGATATTGAGAAGAGCAGTTATCCACATTGAGCCATATTATCCACATCTGTAAAATGCTACACCTACCTGTAAGGGACATAGGCTGTACTATGAACAATTTTGCTCTCAAAGGTGAGAGCATAGAGCAAAGGAAGAAACCACTCCAGTGACGAATATTACTATTGTGAATAATCATATGCCAGTGAATTATCATTCCCAGGGAAACAGCTCATCCTTCTTACCCTGAAAGTGGAATGGCCCAGAGCCAAATTTTGCTTCCCAATTCTTTATCTAGTCTCCTCTGTCCCCCTCTGACTGATGCAGCTTCCAGCATCCCCAAGTGGGAAGAGAAATCCAGGGCTGCTCAGCAGACTGTCCTGCCAACCCATAACACCCCAGTCCCTGCCTGTTTCCAACAACAGTAACTCAGTCCCCCGTATGTCACCTAAGGTTTACCTGCCTCCTGTGCCAGTGAGCATGAAGAAAAAGGAGGTCTCTTTTATTGCACTCCCAAGTCCATACTAAGCTGACCTTAAAACAGAGGATCCCTTCTGGTACCAGCAGGCTGAAGGGGATGAAGACAATTTTCTTATAAATGTGCAGTGTGCAGATGCAGTCTCTGTTTGTCAGCTCTTGGTCAGTTTGCCTCAGAGTGAGGGGACAGCAGGAAGGAGGGTGCTATAGTTTGGATCTTGAATGTCCCCTAGAGGCTCATGTCTTAAAAGGCTTGGTCCCCAAGTGCAATACTTGGAGGTAGGGACTTTAAGAGGTGGGGCCTAGTGGGAGGTTTTCAGATCACTGGAGGTGAGCCTCTGAAGGGAACTGTGGGACTCTGGTCCCTTCTTCAATCTCTGCTTTGCTTCCTGGAGATGAGGTGAGCACTTTTTCTCTGTCACACTCCTGCCATGATGACCTGCCTTGCCACAGATACAAAGCAATGGGGCCAATCAGTCTGGACTAGAACCTTCAAAACTGTGGGCCAAAATAGACCTTTCCTCTTTATCAGCTGATTATCTCAGGTATTGTATTATAGTGACAGAAAGCTGACTAACACAGAGAAGGAAAGGAAGGAATGCTTGGGAAACTGATTTTTTGCTGAACTGTAAGACTACAAAAATATATCTCTGAGAACTGTCATGAAACCTCAGTCTGAGGCCCTTTGAGTCAACCCAAGGAGGCTACTTTTTGTTGAATTACTCCAGGTGAAAACTGCCTCAGGATGCTTCAGTATGGGCTTCTGGCCCTTCAGGAAGGGCAGCCCAGCCCCTTAGGCCCTGACACATCAGAAACCAAGCAGAAAAACCTCAGCCAGGACCCAGGCTTAGAGCGACTTGAATGTTGTCTATTTAATGGTGCTGGCATGTTAAATTTTTTGACTTCCTGGAATTTGCACCAAGGTTTATCAAATACTTTTAAGTAGTAAGCCAATGACTCTGATACATAAGCAATTTAACACAGAATCACTTGGTCTGGAATTATAATTTTTAAAGTCTCCATAAAACTAATATGACAACTGCCAATTTTATGTACAATCAAAACTTGGAGGTGGCTCAGAGTCAGTAACTCTCTCAAATGTCTGAACCAAGTATTGCTTTGACCTTGACCACCCATGGTCATAATGATACCCTGGTGGCTGACCCTAGGGGATGGGGCCAGTCTTCAAGCAAAGCCAGTAACAGATAATCTCCCAGGTGGTTTTGTTAAAAGAAGATTGAAACCAAGATTATAGACCAAAGGTTTGAGGAGCAAACCAAGCAGACATTTCCCTTTTGAAGACCTTGAGTCCCACACCTCATCCCCAACTCTCTACCAGGGTTACGTGCCCTCTCCCTCATTGTGACAGACCAGTGCACTCAGAGGCCTGTACACTACTGCTTGGGGGGACTTGAGTGTAGGCAGGAACCATTTGCAATCAATGGTCATTGAAGCTGGTTCCCTGTTTTTCCGGCCACCATTATGTGGGAAGACACCCATAAGGAGGCTCCCTGGGGCCAGTGGTCTCTAGTCTTGGAGAGTTGGCTTTGGCATCTTCCAGGGTTAGAGGTAAGCTCTGTGGCATCTTCTACCTCCAGAATTCCCACTTGAGTTTATTTCTGCCAATTCTCCACAGGACACTTCTCTCCCTTCATCCCCCTCAAGCTCCTTCCACTGTCTCGGGGCTTCCCGGTTTCTCAATGGACACTGTGTAGATCTGACAGGTGACTGGTTCCTTTTAGGACCAAACCTTTGGGTGCTGGGCTTGCCCTGCCCACTCCTCTCAGCCTGCCTTTATAATTATTTTCATAGACTAACAAGAGTCACTTGAATTTCCAAAGCCTCTCTGCCAGTTTCCTCATACACTTATTAAATTACTGAACTACTTAAAAGCCCACTCAGGGAAGAGAAGAGAATTAAAGCACTCTCTCAAATAATGCCATATTTTTAAAGGGACAAGATTCTCCTACAACTTGCTGGCAATTGAGAGACATCTGAAGTTAACATTTGTAGCTACTCCCTCCTTTTCTTCTTTTCTGTAAGCCAGGGATGATGGGCATAGAGAAGTTGATTAGGCAAAGGTTAAGACAGTTTGAGAGACACTAACCAAAGGGAATGTTCCAGAACACAGAGGGCAGCAGGGTTAGGGGTTTAACAAGCCTTGTTCCAGTTGTGAAGAACCCCACTTATGAACCCATTCAGGAAATATTTATTATAAGCACTTACCAGGTAGTGAACTCAAAGGAGTCCAGCTAGGGAAAACTGCAGTGTGGATAAAGCATATCCCAACAGGGTCTATAAACAACAACTGATAGCCAAGGACAAGCAGGCGGCCCTTAAGCAACACACTGCAGGAGGAAGGAGAGCAAAGACCACCAACTGTGACTGAGGCAAGGAAGGAGGGCTCCTTGGAGGAGCTGGCCTCTGAGTGAGACCCCCAGGAGTTCTTATGGAAGGCAGGATGTGGACGCAAAGGGCGTCCTCAGTGGCCACTCAGTGTTATCCTTTCATTGAGGGGAGGAGACAGTCACTTTTTTCCTAATGTCCTGAAAAGAAACTCGTCTTCACTTGCTAATCTTCCACAGAAACGACACAGAGACTGGAAACCCCTCAGGCCAGCCTCTTTTAAAATCAGGGAGACTTCTAGGGAACATCATGATGATTTCACCTGGTGACAGGAAGGAGGCCAAGAGCAGAAACAAGTCCTCCTCTACCTTAGGTTATTTAGCACGGGGTAGATGCTCACAAGTGAGCTGAGGAACAGCTGCTAGTGCTGCCTTCCCCCACTGTCCCACCCACAGTGGCCCGAGGCCATACCTTCTTAGTCTGCTGCCCTCCTAATGTCATGTTTTCCATTTGAGGCTTCTGTTGCCAGGCTGCTTATGTAACAATAACTTGTTGTTTTCCTTCTTCCTTTCTTCCTTCCGCCCTTTCTTCCTTTCTTTGCTACTGGGGATTGAACCCAGGGGCATTTTTACCACTGAACTATGTGAGAACTAGAAAATTCGGTGGTCCATTTTCAGAATATAGTATTTAGCTTTATTTTTTTTTTTATTTTTTTATTTTTTTGGTACTAGGGATTCAACTCAGGGGTACTCCACCACTGAGCCACATCCCCAGCCCTATTTTGTGTTTTATGTAGAGACAGGGTCTCACTGAGTTGCTTAGCGCCTCGCCGTTGCTGAGGCTGGCTTTGAACTCGCGATTCTCCTGTCTCAGCCTCCCTAAGTGCTGGGATTACAGGCTTGAGCCACTGCGCCCGGCTGTATTTAGCTTTAATTGGGATGGAAAATCCAATTGTAGCCATTTTAACTATAGCCTTTCCCTTCGCCAATCCCAAAGGTAACCCCAAGCTCCTCCTATCAGGGCAAGGGGGAGTACGGCATTAGGGATGAATGCAGGCCAACCTCCCATCTAGGTGCACTTGCTGGCCAGGTTCTGTAGCATGCCCTTCTGGCAGAAGTATAGTTTGCCTTGCCCACCCACTTCTGAGCACAGTGTGTGATTTCTTGCAGCACCTTGGGATTTCCAACAACTACATCCCCAGCACTTTTTTTTTTTATTTTGAGACAGAATTTCCCTAAGTTGTTGAGGGTCTCACTAAATTGCTGAGGTTGGCCTTGAACTTAAGGATCCTCCTGTCTCAGCCTCGAGAGAGCTTCTGGGATTACAAGGCCTGCACCACCACCCTTGCCGAACTGCTGTTTTCTGAGAAGGGAGTTTATCTCACCCTCCACACGAAATTCCTTAATAGAGGGAGCCTAGTGTCAGCCCAGGTCTTCAGCAGCACCATAAGCTTCCAAAGGAGAGTCTTTTCCAGGATAAAAACAGATGATCATCCCACTTAACAGCTATTAAGTGGTGTTAATTACCTATTACATTCAGCAGGTGGGGAAAAAATTTGCTCAAAACAAACAAAAGAGGGTAAACTGAATGAGACAGCGAGTGCTAGCAGTTGGAAAAGGAGTACCAACTGTCACCATCATCATCGATTAATATTTATTGCGTACCCATTGGTGCATGTATGGGGAGATAAGCGATTTGCTGACCACCTTGACCCACCTTGACCCCGTGCTAAATAACCTAAGGTAGAGGAGGACTTGTTTCTGCTCTTGGCCTCCTTCCTGTCACCAGGAAGCCCTAAATGCAGAGAAAAGACAAATAAGTGTGACCCTTTCCTATGGCCCAGATAGAGCAAGTTCTCTGAATCTGAACATATGCACATGTGTTTGTCCAAAGTCCAGCTAAGGTTTGTATTAGCTGGAGTGTCCCAAGCTTTACCAGGAGTTGATTCAGCAAATTAACATTTTGAGGAAAACAAAAATTTTTTGCAGCTAGCAAGGGCTTGAGTGGCAGTATCTTAGTGAAAATAGTTTTTAAGAAACAAGAGACTTGGGCTCTGTCCCTGGCTCTTAAGAAGCTACAGAACCCTGAGTAAATTATTTAATGTCAATGGGCTCAATTTCTCCATCTATAAAACGGGAATAATAGTATCTATTTCACAAGAGTGTCAGGAGTGTTGGATCAGTTGCCTGTGTGAAGCACCTAAAATAGTTCTGACCCATAGTGATACTTGATAAATAACGACTATTATCTGTAAGAAGAGGTATTTAACCCACACAATCTCCACAACCTTTTTGAGCTCAAAGATTCCACATACTATACAAAATATAGCAATTAATCTCCTTTACAATCAAACCAATGTATCTTCCCTTTCCTTCTCCAATCTGTTTCCAGTCCTTGCAAATTTTTTAAATCTTCCCTGAGTGATTTCTATTCCTAGAAATGCCACATGTTTAGGGGAACTTGGTCATTTTGAGTATCACCAATAACTACCCCTATTATGGCTTGAAGAAGATTTGTCCTCCTGAGCTCATGCTAGATTTTAGTTCCCCAAAATGTTACTGTCATGATATTAAGAGGGTGGAAACTTAATCCAACTAAAGTGGTTAAAGATGGGACCTTTGGAAATGATTAGATTAGATCATTAGGTGGATTTCCCATGTTTGAACCCTGGCAGCTTTAGAAGGAAGGAGACTACACTGACAGAGACACTGGCTCCCTTCCACCATGATGTGACATAGGTCAGAGGGCCCTTGCCAGAACCTTGCACCATGCCATTTGAATCCTGTGCCACCATAAATGATCTGCAAGCAAAAATAAACCTGTTTTCTTTATAAAGTAGCTTGCCTCAGATATTTTGTTAAAGTAATGAAAAGTAGACTAATATAACTCCTAATTTATAAAGCTCTTGAATCACTGCTGTGTGAGGGTGTGTGCCTGCTCCATTTGTTTGTCTACTGTGTCTTTATGGGTCTCTTCCAAAACTGTCCTATCTGCACAGGGACTGGCACAATGAGTGTTCATTTATTGATTCAACAAACATGTGCTGCATGAGGTGTGAAACACTGTGGCGTGCACTGGAAGTGCCTGGGTGAATTAGGTGAGGAAAACCCAGAGGTAAGCTCACAGCTGGCAGGCAGCCATGGGGAAAGGGCTCCCCCTGCAGAATCACAGGGTTCCCTTGAGTCTGGGGAATCCATCACTATGGCAAATCACTAGAGGTTTTACACAAAGTCTCTGCCCCCAAATTTAAGAACAGGTTTTCTCCATGTGAGGAGGAAACTGCCACTTTGTCATGAAGTGTCACTTCTTTCTCTTCCTCCTGCACCCAGCTCCAGATTCTATTGCTTCTCAACAGAACCAGCACAATCTCCTATTGTTCTATTCCACCTCCAATCTATTTTTCACCCAGTAACCAAAGTGATCTTCTAGAAAGATAAATAGATCATGTCACTTCTCTGCTCAACCCTGCAGTGTCTTCCCATTACTCCATGAATAAAAGCCAAGCTCCTTTCCATGACCTTTAAGGACATTCATGATCTGGCCTCTGGGCCATTCTGACCCCACACCTCACTCCACTCCAGCCACACTTGTCCCTTGCTCCTCAAATCAAATAGGTTTGTTCCCACCTTAGGGCTTTAGTACATGCTATTGCCTCTGACTAAGAACCCCTCTCCACACATCCACATGGCCAGCACCTCAACATTCAAAAATCCACTCAAGGTCACCTCCTCAGATGAGCCTTCCCTGTCCTTCCAATATTTTCTCCCTCCTTACTGGCTTTAACTTTCTCACAGTATTTGTCATTATCTGAAATATACAAAGTGTGTATTTGTTTACTTACTTATTGTCTTTTTTCCACACTCGGATGTTCCATAAGGGCAGCTTTTCTAGTTCACGACTTTACCCTTACGCCTAGAACAGCAGCTGACATACAGTGCAAGTTTTTTTTGGTGAGTGAGTTAATAAACTGGTCTTTTGGTCATTCCCCACCTAAAAATAGCTATCACTATCTCAAGAATCACTCTGTGAAAAACCCTAACAGCCATCTCAGTGGACTGAACAATGGTGCTGATTCAACTTGAAGTTAGCAGAGTTTGGGTTCAGTGAGTCCAACCCCAGTTTAGAATCAATATGTCCCATACACACAAACTGTACCCCAGCCCTGGCTGATCCCTTAGAGGTGTGCACCATTTGTCATGAAGGGCTTAGGCAAAGACGAATCAATGGAAATTCGGTTGAATTTGACTCAGCTCTCCAAGCTCTGAGCACTCAACTCACTGGCTGAAATATGGCAGGAGGCTCAGCTATAAGCATGGCCCAAAGACCTTACAACAGATCAGGGGAGGTAGGCTGAACACCTAAGTAACTATATACCAAGGCAGAATGCAGGCAGAGGTGAAATAAAAGTATATGCATAGTAGGTTCAAAGAGGTAGATTTTCCAGCCCAGGCCCTTGCAAGGATACAGAGTGCAATGAAATAAATGTATCCCTCAAAATTCATATGTTAACATCCCAAACCCAAGGTGAGGGCATTAGGAGGTGGGGCCTTCAGGAGGTGACTAGATCCTGAGAGTGGAGCCCTCATGAATGGGATTAGTGCCATATAAGGCTCCCATCATGTGGTAAATGAAATTCTGGGCTTTAATCAGATTGCCTGGTAGGAGAGTGGAGAGTGAGATAAGATGATGAGCAAGTCCGGGTTAAGCCCTTGGTTTCACCAACATTCAAGTAATAAGTAGAGAAAGAAATGCAGACTGCAAAGGCCAAGAAAGACCATCCAAACAGGTGAAAGGAAAACCAGAGGGCACCACATCAAGAAAGCCAGGGGGACCTGTGTTCAAGTCACAAGAGATGCGGACAATCAGACACTACTGAAAGAGGTGAACATCATGTGGAGTGAAAAATGCCCACAGATTCAGTGACACCGATGTCACTACCATTTCATATACTGTATTGAGAAGTACGACAGAGAAAAGGAGGGATGCAAAGGGAGCTCCTGGGAGGTGCATGGAAATAAGGGGCTTTGTTCTTGTTGGTTGCTTGTTTTCAAGAAAGTATATGAGATGAGCACACCTGTGTGTGAAGTGAACAGTCCTGCAGGAATCTCCATCCATCCATCAATACAGAAGGTAGTACTAACTCCAGGTTGACCTAAAGACTGAACATTAGGTTTTCACTTCAAAAAGTCAACTTACAGGTGATATTATGCAAGGCAAACAAGATATTTATAAGTTGGGGACAGTCCATGAATCTCCTATAGTCCCACAGATCTCAGAGATGATATTGTCACTTCTTAGAGTAGGTGTTCAGTAATAACTAAATCAATGAGTGAATGAGTGGAACATCCTGATTAATCATTTCTCCCTGGAATTTCAATCATGGCCAACTCATACACTCCACACAAAGCAGTACTCAGAGCCCAACAGATACCTGGACACTGTCTACAGTATTCAGAGCCTGATGAGTACCAGAGGCCTGAGCTGGGCAGAATTTATACCACCTCACAGCCCAGCAGTCCTTTGGAACGTATCCTATGTGCACCTAGGGATGTACAAAGCAAGCAGCTCCCCACTGCCCTGCAAAGTGAGGCTCCTTGTGTATATTTACTCCCTTGAAAAGAACAAGGGAAAGGAGCCAACACACATTTCCTCTCTTCTCTCACCACTAGCTATTGATTCCCCATTCGCTCTCACTCCTTCCCCAGGCGCCACATGACAAGTTTGTCCCGATAAGCTGATTCTCAGTGAGTTTAAAGGGTATGTATGGTAGGGGAGGAGGACTTAGAAAATTATATGTTTTTGTGACACCATTCTGATAGAAAATTTCAGAAACACTAGAATCAAAGGAACTACTGACATCATCTTGTATGTGACTTCCAAGTTTCTGGAGGCTTCTTTAATTTCAGAGAGGCCAGGCTTTATGAAGGCTTCTTAGAAGACATGTAACATATTCTATGTATTGTAGGTCAATTAAAAATGCATTTATACTAGAGGAACAAAACTCAGAGAGGCCAAAGTACTAAAACAGATTTCATTCTGGTTAAAAAGTAGCTCATGTTTTTTCCTCTTTTCTTCCAATAGAACTGGACTATGTGCCTATAAGCTGGTTGATAATAATAATAATGGCTAATGTTTTTTCAGCCCCAACCATGGCATTAAGTGTTTTACTGCCTTATTTCACTTATTCCTTGCAACAATGTAGAAAGTAGATGCTTTTATAATCTGCACTTGACAGTGTAGGAAACTGAAGCTCAGAAAAGTCAAAGTAAGTTTCCCAAGCCCCATTAGCAACTAACCAGGATTGAAGCTCTGACCACTGGTACCAACAGCACATGTGGACTTGTAGAAATAAACCCCTGGACCTGCACACACCATGTACACATGGGAGAAGCTCACAGAACAAGCAAGGCAAGGAGAGAGCTGTGGGGTCAGCAATAATCCTAGCAACTGTGCAGATGTGGCTGTGACAATCAAAACACACTTCTCAGCAGATAGATGTTGTCTTCCCTGTTTGGCTTTTCAATAAAAACAGAGATACTTGCTGCAATGAAATATGGAGCAGTGAAATATGCTTTAAACGATCTGCGGTAGGGAGGTCTCCCAGGTGGTATGTCATTTGATAATACACAGCAGATCATATTTCCCTGAATCGAGAGTGTAAAACCAGTACAGTCAAGAAAGACATGCAACAGGGTACTAAGCATGCTGGGACTTTTTCAAAATCGTTTTAGGTGATTTGGCTAACTAATTAAGATTATTTAATGGCAACCTTTCAATCAAGGCACTGCTGGAAAATGATGTGCCAGCCAGAAGACCTGAGAAGTTTGGAAACTCAGGATAAAGCTCTCCAGAGTTTTCAAGGTGGTTGCCAGAGCAACCTCAGGGACCAGTTTCTGCAAGAGCTGAAACATTCTATTTTAAAAACACCCAGTTGATCATCAGAGAGCCAGAATGAAACAACCAAATAATAAGGTACATATTGAAAACTCTTATAAAGATGAGCATTTTCCCAAACTGGAAATAATTCAAACTGGGAGGAATATTTTGACCCTGAAAGTAAAAACTTTCAAAGTGACTCCCAGAGGTCTGATTATCACCTGCATCTCACACAAAATATTGTAATTAAAAGCTTTGATAACCATTTGAATTTCCCCTCAACTCCTAGCTTCATTATAAGTTCCTGCTACCATTCATTCACTCATTCATTCATTCTACAAATACATGCTCACTAATTTATCATATTACTGTGAGTGAGATATCCTGCCAGGTAATCCAAAAGAGAGATGAGTTAATGACACAGTCCTGCTTTTAGGAAGAGTACAGCTCAGGAGAGATGGGAAAGATCCATGAATACCCACAACACACAGCAGCATGAGACCACATCTTGTGATTATAGGGTCCCAAGATTCAGTGGTTCCCAAAACTGTTTCCTATCAGAATTCTTTGGTAGATCCTCATGAAATGCAGATTTTCAAGCTTCACCAGATCTCAAGAGGGTGGAGTGCAGGGATCTGTATTTTATTTTATTTATTTTTTAATTTTTTGGTAATGGGGATTGAACCCAGGGGTGCTTCATCACTGAGCTACATCTCCAGTCCTTTTTATTTTTTATTTTGAGACAGGGCTCACTACTTTGCTTAGGGCCTCACTATGTTGCTGAGCCTGGCCTTAAACTTATGATCCTCCTGCTTCTGCCTCCCAAATCACTGGGATTATAAGTGTGCACCACCACGCCCAGCTGAGATCTGTATTTTAAATGCTGTACACATGTCTCCAGGTTTTTTAAATGAAACTCCTAGCTGAAATGGTCATTAAAGATGTTGTGCAAGTTGGGGTGAGGCTTTAGACAAGACTGTATTATCTAGGGAAAGTAGAGCCCCCAAATGGAGGAGCTGTTGCCTGGCTGGCCCAGGTTCAATCAGGGGAGGAGCAGGGCTGCAGCCTGGGGGAGGTCCCTAGGGAAGGTCATGAAGATCAAGTGGGAGAACTGAGACTTGGTGCTGTGTGCAGCAAGGAGCCATCAAAGGCCCTCTCCACATGGGAGCAACAAACATTGCAGTCTAAGAAGAAATAATTCTGTAGGAGTATGATAAATGGATTGGCCAAAGTTGGCATCTGGTTTTAGAGAAACCAGTAAGGAAATCTCTGGATCTTAAGAGTACAAAGATTAAAAACTTATGTCGGCTGTAGCAGGGATGAAAAAGGAAGAGATGAAGAAATATTTAAAATTTCCAAATACTGCTGTGTTTCAGAATGGATTGTAGGTGGTTCACAAATGTGTTGCTAATTAATCATGACATATTTGTCTCTGTACAGCTATATTTAGTAATACCTAGGATGGTGCTTAATTTATTTGTGTTCTAAGGCATTTTTTCCCTGGATTGGTCCCATTTTCTACTTCAGAGAAGATGCAGATTCATAGACACTCAACCCTAGAGTGCCTCATGTGTGCAAGGCTTGCGCAAGGGCTCAAGGTTGAAGGAGATGTGGCCAGGTAAGGGAGATCAGATGTGAAAATAAGGCATTGTTACAAAAGAAGGTGGAGGGGAAAGGGAAGGTGGAGGTTATTTCTTGTTTAGTGGAATAAAGAAGGTTTTGTGAAGAGTAGGCAACTGAGTTAAAGATAGCATTTTAGCCAACAGAAAACATTCCAGGTGATAAAGTAGTCCAAGAAATCGCAAAGCAGAGTCTATGTCTTACGTATCTCTATGGTGCTCTTGGCACAATCTGTGACCTAGTAGGTATTCAGTAAACGTTGGGTAAGCAAATGAGTGTTCAAAAGGAAGCAGGTATCAGTAAGGTTAAAAGACAGATTCAGAGGAAACCACAGAAGGTCTTAGAAGCAATCCTGCAGCCTTTATTGGTCATTCATTCTCTAAAACCTTACTTCTAATAAGGAAATCATACACGATTCCCACAGCAATGGGTAGGGTGAATGGGAAAGGGGAATAAGGAACCGACCCAAAACCCAGAGAAACAAAAACAAGCAAACAAATACAAAAAAAAACCAAAGAGAGAGAAAGTAGGGAGCCACTGTGATTGTCTCAGCAAAGGAAATGAGAGTCAGAGCTATTCCATCAGTGGCCTGGAGGAGAAGGGTGGAATTCATGGAGCCCTTGGGAAATAGAATCCACAAAACAGAAACACGTGTGGTGTTGGGAAGGTGGTGTCCCAATGCACCACAGTGCATGAAAAAGCAGTTTTAAAGCAGTGATGAGCTTATGGCAGATTGAATTAGGGGAGAATCCAGGACCCTTCTTTTCCTCTCTCTTCATCTCTATTTCAACTCATGATATAGGAATATCCACAGATATCTTGGGAAATAATAGGGAGGAACTCCATTGCCTGGGACCTGAATGCCCTTTAGCAGCATGGATTCTTTTTCTGCACTCCTACAAGCAGGCAGCAGGCTTCTGTGGCCAGGGTCCAGAGCCTGCCTCCTTGACAACACCAGCTCCAAACCCACCCCTTTCTGATAGTCACTCTTTGTCTTATATATGAAGGTGCAGGGTGCCACTGTACCTTCCATGCTGAATGAGACATTGTATTTTAAATTTCATCTGGACTCTTGTGTCTATCCTAACTTGGTTTAAAACTTGAACTGGTGGAGAAGTGTGATTCATTGGCCCTCCTTATCCCCAATATTGAGTTTGAGGTATAATGAATAGACAGGGGAAGATTCCCAATCAATGGTTAAAACACTTGCCTGCATTTAAAAAGAGATAGCAGGATATGAAGTATGATTCTGGGGACCACAGAAAAGGATCAATGACATAAGCTCCTGTGTTGGAGGAGACACACTCTGGAGAGAGCAGAGTCTTACCTACAAACCCACAAGGTGCTAGACAGACCAAAATTGGCAGGAAAGGAGGTGATCTGAAGGACAAATGTCCCATCCAAGGGGGTCATCCACTACCCAACTCCAGCTGATTGCTGTCTTGAAGAATATGAATTCACTATTGCCAGATCCTTTGCATTTTTTCTCAAAAGAAGCTTGAAATTCAGATTTCTGTGTGTGTGGAGACTTTTCAGATTCTTAAAATACTAAATAGGTCAAACAAAACAAATTTGAAGAGTGTGTCTGACCCACAGGCCATCATTTGAAACTCTTAGTATAAAACAATAAGAAAATAAGGTCAAGGGTAGAACCTACACCTACACCTACCTGCACTTGGGATGTGAAGGAAGAGAAGGAGATGAAAAGGAGACAGAGATGAATGCGTACAAGTCAGAGGAAAACTATGATGCTGTCACACCTAGGAAGCCAAAAAGAAGTAGATGCTGGTGTCAATTGCAGAGAGGTCAAAGAGGAATCGAACAAAGAAGTCGGTCTATTGGATATGGTAATTGAGACGTCATTGGTGACCTTCAAAATATCAGTTTCAACAGAATGAAAGGAACATCTGCTAAATTGCAAGAGATTCTGAGATGAGTAGGAGTGAGAAAGAGTGTAAATGACTCTTTCCAGAATTTGGCAATCTATGCAAGAAGAAGTGTGTGGGTTGGTAGCCTGAAGGGTTACCAAGGTCAATGAAATGTTTTTAGAACAAGGAAAAGATGTATTTGAAGACGGAAGAAAAAGCTGGATACCAATGAGAGCGCAAAGGTACTCTGGAGAGAGGGGGTGGGTTTAGATATGCTCCAGAGGGAATCAGAAGGACACTGGATCACGGATTAGCATAAGAATGGGCTAAGAAGAGCCCTGAGCCAGGAGAGAAGGTTCAGAGAGATTGGGTATAAAGTGGAAGGAACAGGAGGGAAGACCAGCATGGATGGCCCCCACTTACCCAAGCGTTTAAGTGGATGAGAAAGAAGGGATTGGAGGGAAGCAGAATCTTTGGGAAGTTTAAGGAAGGTACAGGAAGTCAGGAGTGCTCGTAGAGGCAGGATGACGGGGAATAGTTGAGTCTGGTGAGTCCGGAGACAGTTGAATGGCAGGAGGATCCTGCTACAGTTACAGGGTGGGAATTCTTGAGGACAGGGATGGTCTCTGGCAGTGCCTGGGGTTCCACAGCGGGAAGATGAGTTAATAAGGACAGGATAACAATAAGGGCAGGACCTTGCCTTCTGTGCCTTCCTATATTGCTGGGTACAATGAGTGCTCAGTAAATGCTGAGGAGCAGATACAGTTCATCAGCTCTGTATTTGGCAGCCAGGGTTCTTGCAGGCCATGATGTTCAAAATAATGGGCATATAAAGATCTTGTTAAAATGCACATGATGCTATGGGAGCTGCCATGGTTTGAATATGATAGTGTCCCCAAAGGTCCATGTGGTAAAAGTTTACTTGTCAGGTTGGTGCTACTGCGAGGTGGTAGAACCTGTAGTAGGTGGAGCCTAGTGGGAGGTACTTAGGCCATTGGAGGCAGACCCTCAAAGGGGATTTTGGAGCTTGGTCTCTTCCTCTTTCTCCTTTTGCTTCCTGGGTCATGAGGTAATGATTTGCTCTACCATGTGCAGGACAGCAAAGGAAGGGAAAGGAGTGGGAAGTCAAGGTCCTAGTGTCTGCATAGGCTCCAGCAGCAGCTCTCCACCTTGGCAGGCCATTCAAAACCCACACTCGCCTCTGACTAACTAGGTGAGACTGTCGGGATGGGGCCTGCTGGATCCCTGGGTTTTAAAAGCCACTCCACCCTCTACCCTAGGGATTTGAGGAATGCTGATCTGTGAGAATAAATTTCTGATTGCTCAGTTTTGTGTCTAGCTGGAGAGCCTAGGATGGCCCCCTCTGTAACAAGCCAGGCTGCAGGAGCCCCCAAGACCATCTAGTCATGGTGATGCTGGTTAGTGAAACACACCCTTTTACAGTGCTGGTTGGAATATAAATTGCTTCAAACTTATTGGGAAAGTAATCTGGCAATTTTTTTTAAAAGTACAAATTCATATTCTAGCCTTACAATCTTACTTCTTGGGATAGGAGGACACAAAAATGGTTACCACAGGATTGTTGATAGGAGTCAAATAAACAAAACTGAAAACATATAATGTCTATAAATATGGAAATAACTGAAAATTTTGTATGTACTATAGAATACTATGTAAGTTTGTGCAATCATTTTTAAGAGATATCTATAGCTTTTGACCTATTGGAATATTCATGATGTAATGGCATGTGGAGAAAGAAACCAATTATAGAATTTCCCCACCCTTATCTTCAGGAATAATTTTCCAAGACCCTCCATGGATGCCTGAAACCTCATATGGTACCAAGCCCTATTATTTTGTGCCTTTTCCATCTTAACTAAGCACTGATTATGCATTATGGCAATAATTTTTACAGCTTGTGGTACATCAGCAAAACTAGCAGAAATTTATTTTCCTTTCTTCACAATTTCACTCAACTACTTTTATAAATTTAAAAAATTAATAAAGGAAAACCAAAGAGCAAGCTCTACGATAAGACCTGAATTCAAATTCTGGCTTTGAGTGTACTAGCTTATATGACTTAATCTTTCTGCTGCTCCTTTTCCTCGTTAAGAAAAAGGGAGGGGATCACAATGATGTCCACATCAGTAAGCTGAAACCCTACCCCCCAATCAGTAGGGGTAGGGACACAGCATTCAGCCTACACACATAACATCTTTTATTCAATTACTTTATGTGGCATATAGTATGTCAGATGTTGTACAAAGTGCTAGGCTAGGCTGTCTCAATAGAGCAGCTGCTAGTGCTTAGTTCTTGGACTTAACACCTCCAGAACTGTGAGAAATAAGTGTTTGTTATTTAAGCCACCCAATGCTTTGTTATAGCAGCACAAATGGATTAAGACAGCTACTGAAGACCTATCTTCCAAGTCTAGGTAACATTGTTTTCTCCTGCAAAGGGAAAGAACCTAAGTCCCCTTTTCACTCTCTGCATAGAATATTGGCCTCCCAGAAGCTTCTGCAGAAATGACTCTTTGGTGCAACCTGCAGAACACTCTGGTTAGTCAGTGTTCTGTATGATTTCCTTCAGCTCCAGAATGGGTCATGCTGTCTTGCTACCAAGTGACAACTTCTGGGCATCATCGTGCCTGGGATCTCCTGGGAAGGGATGTCCTATAAACGAAAATAGTTACCATAATTATGTAACTTTAGCCCCACTCAGCAATTGGCACTTCTGTGGAAGCTCATATCTTGTACATGGGTTTGGTCCTGACCCTGTGCCTCCTGGAGAGACAGAAACTGGAGCTAATTAAGATGATGAATGACCCATGCCTTGTCCAATGTGCTAAGTTAACCATCTTGGCTTGGGTGACTGGCTTTGCATGCAGTTCCCCAAAAGGGGTGTGATTGCGAGAAGCAGGGCCCAGTCCCTTTCGTTTGGGCTGCCTCCCCTGGATAGGGAATGATGGGGAGATTCTTCACAGGCTTTGCTCACAATAAGTTTGCTTTTTATTCTGACAAATTGCTCTCTCTTCTCTGAATGACCCTGTAATGATGGGTAAATGCAAAATAAATCCAAATCCAGGAGCTCACTATTCACCCTATTTGCCAAAGAGCAGAATTAGAATTCAAGGGTAGACCAGTGTGTCTCCTTTCATCCAAGTGTTGCCTTTTTATTTATTTTTTTCTTCAGTACCAGGGGTTAAACCCAGGGCCTCACACATGCTAGGCAAGCTCTCTACCTCTGAATTATATCCCCAGTACTTTTTTTAAAATTTTTTTTAAATTGTTGATTGACCTTTATTTATTCATTTATTTATATGTGGCGCTAAGGATCAAACCTAGTGCTTTCCACATGAAAGGCAAGGGCTCTACCACTGAGCCACAATCCCAGCCCTATCCCCAGTCCTTTTTAGTGATCTTCCTGCCTCAGCCTCCCCCAGTATCTGGGATTACAGGCATGCACCACTGAGTCCAGCTCCCTTTATCCAACCAAGGAGATGTTGTTTCCATGAAAAGTCTTCGCTAGTGCATGCATCCTACTATGGGCAAGTTATATCTCCCCACAAAATTCATATGTTGAAGTTATAGCTCCCAGTACCTCAGAATGAGATGGTGTTTAGAGATAAGGTCTTTTATTCATTTATTTAGGAAAAGGAAAGTCTTCTGATGACACATACTTTTATTCTTTCCATTGTTTGCTCTTCCTTTCTGATACCCAAATGAGATAGAAATTCTAGATACTAGGCTCAAAGGAAGTGCGCAGGAACCATTGAAATACAAGAAACACCAACAAACAACTGCAATTCCTCAGTGACTAGCCTTTGGCTGGCATCCTTCACCTATGCTCTTGGGGCATAAGGACAAGGTGCAGAGGCCGGGAAAACCAGTACAAAACTGTGAGGTTCCAGAGGCTGGGGCTGTAGTTCAGTGGTAGAGCACTTGCCTAGCGTGCGTAAGGCACTGGGTTCAATCCTCAGCACCACATATAAATACTAAATGAATAAAATAAAGATACAACAACAACTAAAAAATATTCAAAAAAAACCCAAAAAAACTGTGAAATTCCACCCTGGCTCCACCTCTAGTCCAGACCCCAGCAGCTGACCCTCTATAAATATATCCCACACAAATGGGTTGCCTTCCCTCTCTCTGGAGATGGCCCATATTCTCCCTGAATATGTATCAACAAAATAAACCTCTGTCTGTGCCTTTGGTGCATACTGAAATTCTTTTCCATCAGGTAAGCCAAGAATCCTGCTGATCCTGAGTCAAATTTCCCTTTCTCTCCAGGAGCTCCTTCTTCATAGACATGTCTTCTTCCATGACACTAACATCTTATCTTTTGTCATTTACCTCCTGTTTTGAGGACCTCCTTTTGAGAGTCTCCTTTGCTAATAACAGGTTCTCTTGGTCCTCCTTCACCTGGGAATACCAGGTATTAAAAGGTAATTAAGGTTAAGTGAAGTCATTATGGAGGACCTTAATCCAATATGACTGGTGTCCTTATAAGAAGAGGAAATTATGACACAAAAGAAAGATTATGACAAGCCACGGAGAAAAGACACCATCAGAAATCCAAGGAGGGGAGCCTCAGGAAGGACCAATCCTGCAGATACTTTGCCCTTCTACTTCCAGCCTCCCAAACTGAGAGACAATAAATGTCTGATGTTTAATATTCCCCCCACCCCCGCAGTCTAGGAAATGGAATTAGGGTAGCCCTGCATGACTAAAACAGCTCCCCAAGGGGACAGCCTAAGGGGCACCACATCCTCAGAAGGCCCTTCCTCCCAAGTTGTCAGTTTCCCCAGTCTCTCAAAATTGAAAAGATGCTTTTGTTCAAAACCTTTTTTATCATTTCTGACTTGGAGGGTGAAACTCAGTTAAGAGGGATGGTAGTCAGACTAGAGAAGGGCCTGCTGCCTGTGTGCCTGGCAGAGGACTGTGGGACAGGATAAAAGCTGCTACATCCAGGGTGGCACTGAGTGTGCTCTGAAAAACCTGAAGGTGTTGAAGTGTCTGGAGAAAGTAGGGGAATATGTCTTTCTCCCTTGCGTGGAGGCACGGAGACCACTAGAAAGGGCAGGCATCTGGAGGCGGAAGCCAATTTGAATCTAGGTTCAGTGAACTGTAATAAATAACTAGTCAGTGACCAGGGCAAGTGTGTAACCCCTCTGAGCCCCAGCTCCTCCACCTCACAGAGCATTGTAAGAATATTTGGGAAAAGCGCCTGGGCACTGGGAGTTTGTTCTACTCCCTCATTCATTCTCTCTGTTCACAAAGCCTTACTGGCCACGTGCTGCTTTCTCGGCAAAGCACTGAGTGGTGAACAAGATACAGTCAATGCCCCCACTGACTTTCCAGTCTGCTGAGGAGAGCACACACTTCACAAAGTAGTCTACCTTCTGACTTTCCCATTCCACACCTGCCTTCCTTTTAGACTTGGGAATATTTGTGCACTGAATTACTTTATCAATAACCCAGAACAACCCAATATCCACCATTCTTGGTTTCTCTCAGCAGTTGACATCACCACTATCCAAAACATCGGAAGTGCCCCAGTGGTACCTATTAAAGTCTAGCACAGACAGAGGATTTTACAGACCCTCTCAGAAAACGTATCATTTGTCACATCCTTAACACATCCTGCATATGTAATCTGAACCATATTTTTACCCCCAAATTCCTATGTTGAAGTCCTAAGCCCCAGTGTGATGGTATGTAGAGACAGAATCTTTAAAAAGGTAATTGAGGTTAAATGAGGACATTAGGGAGGGCTACAGGAACCTGCCTTAGTGGCTCTTTGATTTGATTCTCACCAGGACACCAGAAACATTGGTGCTACCTTGTGCTGACACACTGAGTGGCAATAGTAATGGCGGTGATGTCACCACTGAAGGGCCACAATGGTGGAGCTGTTCTTGCGGGGGCGTGTTCCCCGCCTACTTCCCTGTGTTATAATCGATGATCATTGTCCAGGATTTCATCACTGCTCTGACCATTTGGCAGACACAGAAAGGGAACAGTATGGTTTTTCTGTCCCCTTGTAATAATGGCACTTTGCATTTGTATAGCACATTTAACTTATTCAGTGCATTTTCTTGTCTATTGCTGGGTCTTACCCTAATGAAACAAAACTCCATGTGTTGTATAATTGTCTGTGCCACAGAGACGGTTTAGGAATCAGAGCCAATGAAACCCAGTGCTGGAGGAAAACCAATGCCCTAAATTGCTTAAAGAATAGCAAGTCCCATACAAGTTGCAAATACAGCCAGCATGATAACTTGGAGATGCAGCTTTTCTGTGGGGAGAAGATACATCTGGAACAAGCAAATCAATTTAGCACAAGTTGGGGGCCCAAAGTAATTATTATCCAGGTTCAAGGGCTCTCTCTGCAGCCCCCACCTCCCTACAGGCTGGTATCTGGTTTTAGCTTTAGGGAGGCACAGAGGAGTTAGAGATGGTGAGAGGCAAAGACTGAGTAAAGCGGCCAAGAATAAGAGGATGTTAGGATTTGGTAATATCGGTTCATTTTGTGGCCTAGAAACATAATTCACAAATGTTTCCTGCTTCTTCAGCAATTTGAAAAGGGACAAGAATGAGGATCTGGAAGGGTGAACATCTAGGGGCTTGAAAATCAGAATTTGGGGCTCATCTGGAAGCAAAGTTTGCTCCAAGAAAAACAAGTTGGCCCTCTATTGCTTGAGATGAATCATCCTGCTGTGCTGACCATCCCCCTGAAGTTAGGCACTGAATCCTTCAGTCCACTGCAACACTCGTTGGCAAATTATTGCTTTTACTCTGGTACCATTTAGAAAATTATGGCTCTCTAAATCATACCCTGGGGACAGAGAAAGTGAAAATGTCTCCCTACCTGTGTGACTGAAATCTGGCTTACCCTCCAACTCCATGATTCGCAGTCTGGCTGCACATTAGACTCACCCAGGGAGTTGTTAAAATCCCAGGACTCAGGCTGAGCTCCAGACCAATTAAATCAGAAACCACAGGAGCGGGACCCAGGCAACCATATTTTTTAAGCTCCCCAGGTAATTTTAATGTATAGCTACAGATGGAGCCAGAGCTCTAACTCCATCCACTACAGGGCTCACCCACGGGGCAGGGCGGGACGCTGTGAGTGACAAAGCACATCACACCTGCCACTGGCCTTTCTTCAGTCTCTTCCACATGTCTTCATCACATGCTCAGCAGTGAAAATTCTACCTCGTGCATTATAGAAATGATAGTTGGTGGCATTATGTGGTTGCTAGTTTCATGTTCATTAATTCATTTATCGAATTAACATACATCAGAATCTGCTAGGTAATGCAGCAGATACAGAAACAAAGAGGACATGATCCCGCCTTTGAGATTACAACATGTACAGGCAACTACAATGTAAGGTCATGAATCACCAGAACATCCACCAAACATTCCAATCATCTATCATGTCTCCCTACCCTGGCTACACATGGGGCATTTTCAAAATACAGATGCCTAGATCCTCCCAAGACTTCCTAGAACAGAACTTTCCAGATGAGGGTCTTAAGCAGATGTGTGTTGAAAATTCTCCACAAGTGACTTTAGTATACAAAAGGCTAGACACCACCAGGTCCACTGATGGCACAGAGAAAAGAATGACAGGCTCTGTTTGCTGCTTCCTGATACTATGCTAGCATATGGGTTTCCACAATAAGGACACCAACATTTCTCTGAAGACTGTCTCTGTGCTTTACCCTGTATCTCTGTAGTCCCTCCCACTCCGATCCTGGGCATGGCCACATGCTTTGCTTCAGCCAACAGAACACTAGTAGATTTGATTGCAGACTGAAGCTTGGAAAAAGCTCCTGTGCATTTCCACTTTTCCTCTATGAAATGGAAACAAGCCCAGGATAGCCACGGGAGGATGAGATGTGGAACAGAGGCAAACATCCGAGCAGAGGCCGACCTAGATTAGCTAATGGTCTGCTGACCACCAGATATACAAATGAGCCCCAGTAGAGACGGGAAGAATGCTCCCTCCACCCCAAGCCCACCTAAGGCCAACAGAACCAACCAGATGACCTTGGACTCATGAGAAACACAAATGGCTTTTGTGGTAAGCTGATTTGATGCCTTACTGTAGTGGCAACAGAGAACCAAAAAGGAAGGGGCCAAGCAGCTACTTAGATTCCTGTGAAAAGCCAGTGCCCACTTATTTGCTACAGACTTGTCTGACAAGCCCTTCATGTCCCCTGCTGCAGCCCTGAGAGAGATGTAAAGTGAAGACAGTCCCTGTCTCCGGCCCCCGCCAGCTTCCGGTTCAGCAACCCCATGACAGCACCGCTATTTACTCAGAAAGGAAAATGTTCCACCTTTCCCTCTGACTAACAAGGAGTTTGCCTCAGAAAGCATCTGAAAATAAATTATACATGAGACATGGTATCTGAACCAGTTGCAAGTTTTGTTCCAGGATATTTTTACTTTTCTTTAAACATTCCCTTCAGGGGTGAACTATCCTACCAAGAAGTTAAAGGGAATTAGAAAGGAGGCTTAAAGGAATCCACTTGGCCCCATCAGTGGTGAGTGAAGCATAAAATATGGTCCCTGAGGCCGTAGGTGGCTTTCAGGATTTGTATCTTCCCTTTAAAATAGCTGAGCCATATTCATGTAGCGGTGGTCCTCACGGAGTGTGTTTGAAAGAGAACCAATAATTCCTTCCATAATGTGGAGATTTAAAATGTGGGCTCTTGGGCTGGGGTTGTAGCTCAGTGGTAGAGCCCCTGTCTAGCACATGTAAGGCACTGGTTCAATCCCTAGCACCACATAAAAATAAATAAATAAAATCAAGTTATGTCCATCTACAACTAAAAAAAAATATATCTAAAACAATGTAGACTCTTGTCAGATCATCTCTTCTTCAGATGATCAGAGCTACCACTAATGAACTATGAGACCCTGGGATATATACTAACCCTTATGCCTCAATTTCCTTAACTGTTCACTGGAGCCATTAATAGTGACTACTTCTAGGATTATTCTCGGAATTAAAAGAGTCACTATTTTTAAAGATTATAGTAGTCACTCAAGAAATGTAAACAGCTATTATTATTGTCCCAGCATAGAAATACCCCAAGGAAAAGAGAATTCTAATCTGGAAATCTTCTCTGCATCAGGGATGGTCTTTCTAAGCATTCCTCACAACCGTCTCTGAGTTTATATGTCCCTTTCACTGCATTATATCTTGCCATTAAAATACTCCTTTCCCTCCAGAGCCCTGCAGGAAGACTATATTAACAGCTTTGAAGCCAAGACAATCACTTGTGGCAGGGAGTGCTGTAACTAGAGAGAAGGTGCCATCTTCCTCATTCTTCCAAGTAGTTAATACATGACAAATATTATACACCAAAGCAACATGGGTCCTTCCTTCCTTCCTTCCTCCCTCCCTCCCTCCCTCCCTCCCTTCCTTCCTTCCTTTCTTCCTTCCTTCCTTCCTTTCTTTCTCAGTGAATGTTTATTGAAAGCCTCTATCATGCAGGCAATCTGCTAACAAGGCATTAATTAACTACATGTATGTTTGGTCATTCTCAAAATGTTATTTTTATTGAAGCAAAATTCACATAATATAAAACTATCCATTTTTTGGTTGTAGATTTTACTTTATAGCACTACATTTTTTTATTTGTTCTAATTAGTTATACATGACAGTAGAATGCACTTTGACACATCATATATAAATGCAGTATAATTTCTCATTCTTCTGCCTTAAAGAAGAATGAAATTATGGCATTTTCTGGTAAATGGATGGAGCTG
Organism: Xerus rutilus; assembly: GCA_028644305.1. Taxonomy (NCBI): domain Eukaryota; kingdom Metazoa; phylum Chordata; class Mammalia; order Rodentia; family Sciuridae; genus Xerus; species Xerus rutilus. Next base: position 44,263,697 of record CM053410.1, read on the forward strand.
AAAAATATCATGCTAAGTAAGCCAGTCCCAAAAAACCAAAGGCTAAATGTTTTCTCTGCTATGAGGATGCTAATTCACAATAATGGGGGTGGGGCTAGGGAAAATTAGAGTTACTTTGGATTAGGTAGAGGGGAGTGAAAGGAGGGGAGGGGCGTGGGGATGGGAAAGATATTAGAATGAATCAGACATTATCACCCCATGTACATATATGACTACACGACTGGTGTGATTTTACATCATGTACAACCAAAAGAACATGGATCATTCTTGAGGTTTTGGTATAGAAATGCATTTAGTAGCTCTCTCTCAGGTCAAAGAAATTGGGATAGAGTTTAAACCCATCTATTTATAAATCTGCATAATTAGAAAATGGCTGAATTCTGGCATAACATAACATTGCTTTAAAAAGAAAGATGTTCCTCCTCTTATAAAAGTGGCACATGCTTAATGACATCAAGTTTGCTATTGCTAAAGTTTGAACCTCGACAGTCCCCCAAAGGCTCATGTGTTAAAGGTTTGGGCTCAGGGTGGTGCTGTTCGGAGGTGGTAGAATATTTAGGAGATGGGGCCTAACGGGAGGTCCTCAGGTTGTGGGGGTGTGTCCTTGAAGGGATTTCCGGACCCTTCTCTTCTTCATCTCTGTTTCCTGGCTCAGGAGGTGAGCGGGTCGCTCCAGCAAGCACTCCTGCCATGACGTGCTGCCCTTGCCAGAAGCCCAAAGACATAGGGCCACTCAATCTTGAACTGGAAACTCCAGAACTGTGAGTCAAAATAACCCTTTTCTCTTTAGATGTTAATTACTGCAGATATTCTCTAGTGACAGAAAGCTGACTAATATAGCTATTGCCACAACAATGTTATATAACAAATCACTCCAAAATTCAGTGCCTTAAAACATCAGTCCCTTATACTTGCCCACATGTCTGAAGGGTAGACAGCCTCGCCCAAGCTGGTGGGCATGGCTCTGAGCCCTAGATGGGCTCAGGTGGGTTCCCCATGCCTCTTATCCTCCTTCCATTGATGGGTTAGCCATGAGATCATCTCACTTAACAGAACTGACTTTTCACTGTGAAAGTGTCCCATCTCTATTCTGTCCCCTCCAACCCCTGCTTTCAGAATCACATTATGGAATTTCTGCAGTAGATTCAGGCAGCTACATACAGCTTCACTACATAACTCCTTCTTACCACAGGGCAAGAAGGGCAACAGGCATAGGTGGCCATTAGTGAGAGCACCTGAGGACTTATCACCACTGTGTCCTTTCCAGCATCAAACCTGGAGCACCTGGCCCTGCCTCCAACCTCCCCAGTGAACTCAACCCCCAATTCTTACTCACTTCTCCTCCTCTTCCCCCTGCACGTCTCCATGAGAATGCTCAATGGAAAATTGAAAAATATCCTTCCACAAGACCTTCTTCCATCCATGAATGCCAGAAAATCTTCTAGTGAGACTAGATATATTCTTGGAGAAAAATCAGTACATGGACTAGAGAACCCCAGAATTGTCAAGCAAAAAGGGACAGCCCCAATTAGACAATAGGGCTGTCCCCCACTTGGGCATGCTCAGTCTAACTCGAATATCTCAGCCATGAGCTCATCTGACTTGGTCTAAAGATTGTGCACATTTCCTAGCCACTCCCCTCCCCCCAGGACAAGGTTTAATCAACACAGCTTAAAGCGAGTCTCTCTTCACTCTTCTGCCCCTCATTTGGACTTGCACTTCAGTTCCTTTCCTGGAACCACTCCCTGAACTTGCAAATGCAACAGGAGGCCCCTTGGCAGTCTTCTCCCCACAAGAACTCCTTATGTGCCTAAAAACAGCTATCAACCTTCCACAATGCATCCTGCTCCCAAACCCATACTTTATAGCAGCCCACAGACCCTACAACAGGCCCTGATGGGGAGAGCCATGCACGAAGCAAGTGGCTCTTGCCACAGAAAAATGAATCATAAGCACAAGTCGACACCAGCATCCTGCAGTTCAGACAATTACCCAAGAAACACATTTTCTGATAATTATAGAGCTAAAAATGGATCCACTTTGAAAATCCCTTCCTTTCTCCAGAGAAAGCTGAGGAGGTGGTTTAACAACAATCAGCTGCTGAGATGTATCACATTCTGGGGTGTTTGGGAGACTAGTTCCAAGAAATTTCTTGGAAGGTACAGTTCCCAGAAGGTGGTGATGCTAACTAGACCCATGAAGCCTCCCCAGTGTCCCCAACTTGGGCTCATAGCTTGGGAATCTCAACTCAGGAGAGACAGGAGGAGACATTTAAAACAAGAGGGACAGGAGGAGGAGGCCCAGGCCATCCCACCTTTGTGATGCTGCTGAAACATTACATGATACTTATCTAAGAAAATGAGCAGTGCTACCAGCCAAAGATTATCTCAACCCCCTTCAGCCAGAAGTGTGGGCCTAGGAATGTTATAAAGGGCTTCATGGAAGAATGAAGGATCAGGACATTAACACTAACATTTAGTATGTGTTGAGCACCTATGAGCTGTGCATATATATTATCTCATTTAGTTTTCACAACAACTCCTTGAGGGGGTACTGGGATTGCTATCGCCACTGAGAGTCACACTGAGGCACACGTCATGCATTGCACAGATAATGACACAGACAGGATGTGGAAGCAGCCAAAGTTTGCAGGCTTCACCCCCCACCCTTTGGTTCTAAAGGACTCAGAGTTTGCTGAGAGAAGATATTAGGAAGATTGAACACAGACTACAGAAAGGGTCCAGGGCATACACATCATGGAAAGGAAATGGACAGGAGGACCTACAGGTTGGAGCTCTTCCATGTCAAAACTGAACACAATCTTGAGTTAAATTTGATTTTAAAATCAGACTGTATGTAACTAATAAACATAGTAAAATATGTAAATTCTGTGCTATGTCATGGACACTCCAGAAATGAAGAAATGAAAAGATTACTGACTATCCCAGTGTTCCCAATGAGAGGGATTTATTTAGATTGCACAAGTGCTGGAAGCAGCACTCATTTGATTCACTTAATAAATATTTATTGAGCATCTTCAACAGGCTACATACTGTTCTACATTCTATGCCACTAGATGTGACAGTGAGCTAAACAAAATCACTGACCTTCCAGAATTGGCATTCTAGTGGAAGGAGACAGAGCACAGGCCCCATACCTAAATGCATTTGTGAGAACACAGTACAGGAATTTGTCTCTTTAGCCAATTTAAGCTAAAGAGCCTGTGAGCTGCAACAATTGCCCAATGGCCAGACAATCAGTAGCACCAACAATTCGAAATTACATTCAGAAAGGAATTGTGTCAGCATCAGTGAAAATGATCTCAGGCATCCAGGGCACTGAGACACAGAGGTGAAGAACTAACAATCGAACTCTAAGAAGACAGACATGCTTCTGGCAAGAAGATAAGTAGGAGAAAGATTCCTTGAAGAAATAAAGCTGTAGGCATGCAGCTTGTTTCTGCTTTAAGTTAGAAAACCATGAAGCACTAGGAGTGATCACACAGTTATACCACCTAAACTCCTGAAGTCAGGGCTTCATGCCCTCTGAGATCTACCATGAACTACGCTCCTTGGTATTCTCCACTACAATGAGCAGCAATTGTGTTTAGCCTCACAGAACCAGTGGCAGTAGTGTGGGAGAGGAAGGGCAAAGAAAAAAAGAAAATGTACTTGGAGTACCATGTTTCCTGGAGTAAAATGCCTAGAAACTTATGCAAACTGTATGCAAATGAGTAAAAGGCAATGCTAATTCTTGCGTAATTTGCTTGCTTTCATATCCTTGGCACTGACCTTGGGAAAGTCCAGGACTGTAAGGCTGTGGGCAACAGAACTTTGGCAGAGACAGCCATAGGCTACTGTCTGCTGTCTGGCCAGAGCCAAAAGACGAGTAATACAGAAGTATAAACAAGGCTACTTAGCATGGATACGGATTGTCACTCTGCCTGAAAATACAGGATGAGAGAGAAAAAGGGAAATATGGGAGTCTGAGAGACAAACCTTTGATTTTGTCTTGATCCAGTCCATGCCACTTAGATGTCAGTCTTGAAGAGCAAACTAGAGACTATGGAAGTGATAGCTGGAACAGGTTATGAGCGACTACGATATTATCTAGGAAAGTAATTTACATATTCATGAATTCAAATTATATGTTATTTTCTTAATCATCCTTTTTTCCTCAGATCACTAGTATTTTCAAATGCATGTCTTATCTGAGCACACTTCCCCACTGTGACATACAAGATGTGGAATTCTAACATGCTGAGTTTCTTAGAAAACATTAAAGGACAAGTAATTAGCTAGAAAAATAATTGGCTTCTTGATTATGTTCTCTCTCCCAATGAAAGGTATTATTACTGAAATACAAAAAACTTCAATACCTTGCAAAAATTTTTCCCTTCTGTCAGTGTTGGCATAGCCCTTGGTTTTTCTTCTATTCACATAAGACTCAAAAAACTCCATTTGGGTTGACAGGTGGTTTGCCTAGCTCCTATAGCTGCCCACTCATTACAGAGGTCAGGGAAGCCCTTTGGCTCAAGGCCATGGACACTGCTTATTTCACCTGCAAGTTTTCGTTCTCTAAATTTTGCTGATACATTTTCCTAGAGAATGACAGAGTCTACGAATGGAGTGTACTGACCACCCAGCTTGAGCTGCACGCTCACACATGTGCTTGCGGAATGAGTTTAGGGCAGCTGTGGTCTACTGCCCATCCATTCAGAGCAACTCTTTGAATGGCGTGGTTCCCCCCCCACCCCCCGTTAATAATACCTCCCCATCCCACCCCTCCAACACCCCCAATGATCCTGCCAATCAAATTGCAAAGCTGAATGACAGGCTGAAACCTCAAAGGCAACCCAAGATCCAATTAAAGGCATCCCTAAGTCAGGAGGGAGTGTTCTTGAGCCCAGCACCAGACTGGAACAAAGGCTAGCTGTAAATGCCATCCATCATCATGCAAAAATAAAGAGCCTCTAAATCCAACCAGAGGGCACTTGCAAATATCCAGTGTCTTCCTGACACTTTGATTGATGGCCACCGCTTTGAATTAGCTCCTCTTGCTTCTGGAGGTTTCTAAGAACCGATGGCTTGCTCCCACCTCCTCCTCCCCGGCTGCCATTTGCCTTCCTGGGTAGACAGGACTAGGACAGACACTGAGCTTCACCAGCCTCTTTCACTGGGATCCCACCCACCATTCTGTAACCCTCCATCCTGCCACATGGAACACCACACTGACCTTTCGCAGAAGGAAGCAGATGCGCTCGATGTTCCTCAGCCGTTCTCTCTATCAGGATGCACAGGAGAGAAAGGAGAGAGGAGGTTAGGAAAGCACTTGAGAAGCCCACACAATCCACCCCAGTAGAGGAAGCAGAACCCACCAGAGACCCTTCCTGGGCGCACGGCCTGCAGGCTCCCACGGAATGGCTTTTTCTAATAGAATTTCCAGCTTTCTTCCATCTCCCTTATCATAGTCATTTGTTCTGATAGAACTCTCCCAGCCAGTGGCATGGGCTTGGCTTCCTTCTAGCCCAGCATACTTTTTCCTACAGGCCTCCACGTACACATCAGATGGTCCAACTGCAGAATAGACATCACATGCTCACTGGGCATCCTAAGCCCAGGAGGATGCCCCACTCAGGTCGCCAAGACTATAGGTGCACCTATTAATGTATAAGGCAAACAAGTTCTCTTTTCTTTTGCTAAAGTGAGTGTACTGAGAGGAAGCAACCTCCCGCTGAATTAGACATCGACATGCCCCGGGACTAAGACTTTTCCAGAAGTCAAGTACATCTTAGAAGCCTGGCTCACAACCAAGGGAAGATGTCCTGAGGATGGGCAGGTGATGCTGCCCACAGCACGTGCTAAGTGCTGTTGCTTCCTTTTCCTGCAGTGACTTTCCTGTTTTTGAAGCCACGCTGAACACAGCTGCAGCATCTCCCGGTGCTTCATTACCAAGGCAATTTGGTTGCTGTAGATGTAACGGTAATGAAAGCCTCGTGGATCTGCAGAGGACAGGTGGCTGGGACACTTCAATTTCCCTAATTGAATCATAAATAGAGTGATTCCTGTGCAGTCTGTAAGCCCAGAGGAAGGAACTCACATCAGGACAGATTAGTGTCCGCATGGCTAGGAAGATAGGTCACATCCTCCTCAACACACGTGGGCAAGAGCGCACACACATGCCCAATAGATGGTGCTATAGGGCATACACTAGCTCCTGGACTCACTAGCAAGTCAGAGACCCTGACAACATTCCTCATTACTTCTAAATGACAGTGAATGCCCAGCTGGTGAAAGGAAAGGAAACCAAGAAAAACAAAGAGCCAAACCGGACACTCCTCTTCTCTTCCACCCCCTGGAAGAGGGGGATGGGTCCAACAGAGGCCCAACAATATTTGGATCTTTTGGGCATCTTAAATCCAAATGGGGGCTGGAGTGTGGCTCAGTGGTAGTGTGCTAGCTTAGCATTAGCAAGGCCCTGGGTTTGAGCCCCAGGACTGAAAAAAAAGGGAAAAAAAAGAGGAGGAAGAAGAAGCCAGGCGCAGTGGCTCAAGCCTGTAATCCCAGCACTTAGGGAGGCTGAGACAGGAGAATCGCGAGTTCAAAGCCAGCCTCAGCAATGGCGAGGCACTAAGCAACTCAGTGAGACCCTGTCTCTACATAAAACACAAAATAGGGCTGGGGATGTGGCTCAGTGGTCGAGTACCCCTGAGTTCAAACTCCAGTACAAAAAAAAAAAAAAAAGAGGAGGAAGAAGAGAAAACATTGAATGGGCCTCATGCCCTCACTGAAAAATGAGATCATCATACAGATCAACAGATCAGCCCTTCCAGGGCTGGAGTCACCAACGAATGAAGTACTTTTTCAAACTACCTGAGACAGAAAGGTTCCTATGGGAGCTCTAGAGAGGACTAAAGAGCATGTGATGAGTTCAATGAGGTTTCCCAAGCATTTCACTTCCTATCAGGAAGTAACATCGCAAAAAACTGGGAAACATGTCTAATGCTTTTCCATTTGGGGTTTTTATATTGTTTTGTTGTTTTTAATTCTAGATAAGAGTATCTTCCCCCAGGGACACCTAGGGACTTTAATCTGTCCATGAGATGTCCGGACTTCGAAAAGCCCAGGCTCCTTAATTAATTTATTAATCAGCTTGAAGTATAGCTGTACTAGGAATTTTAAAATTAAAATTAATTAACTAATTTTAAAATTTAAAAAATAGCGCTGGAGGTGTAACCCAGTGGTAGAGCACTTGCGTAGCATGCACCAGACTCTGGTACTATGCCTAGCACCCCCCCACCCACACACACACACAAAAAAAGCAGATCAAAAAAAAAAATACTGAAGTGAGATCCAGCTTTTATGCTACACATCTTCATCTTTCAATATTCATTCCTTTTTATCAACAAATAGTTACTGAAGCCTGCTATGTACAAGCTCTGTTCTCATATTGGCCTTTCGTGGAATCTCCCTGGTGCTTAGACCAGTCCTGATTTTCTTTCTTCTGTCTAAACTATGGAACTTGCCATGGTGGACTGGAAAAGGACTCTGCAGAAACACCTCAAGGTTTTGCCAACCACCTGAAACCTGGCATGGAATCTTCATGATGGAACAGCTTGGATAGGTCTAATTTCTTCTTAAAGTAAGCTCTTTGACTCTTTCATACAACAAAGCTATAAGTAAGCTCCTTGCTGTGTGTGTGTGTGTGTGTGTGTGTGTGTGTGTGTGTGTGTGTTAGGGATGAAACCAGGGGCCTCAAAGATGCTAGGCAAGCATCTATCACTGATCTACAGCCCCAACCCCCATAAGCTACTTTTTAATTTGAGTCCAAACAGGAGGTAGGAAAGCCAACTCTTGACTCCCCTGGCATCCTAACATGGAGGTGCCCTCTCTCTCAGATTAGAGCTGCTCTGTGCACCTGGTAGACATTGACAAGCCAGGTGTGTGATGTTGGTGCCAAACCCACAGCATCCAAAAAAGACATGAGTCCCTGGGTGAAACAGTTCCAGGCCTGACAGATCCAAGTTAGCACAGGTGGAGGAAAGGTAAGGCGAGCAGATGAAAATAAAATGGATTTTAATGATTATAACTTCTATGAAATACATTGAATTTTCAAGTGGATCTTAAAGATATTATCAATTTACAACCAGGTTTGCTTTACACTGTCGACTTCGAAAGGGTTTGGCTCTATTTCGTAGAATCAAAGACTGTGGTGCCAAAGGGGGCCTTAGAGATGACAAAATCAAGCCTCTTAAAGGGATAGAATAGAGTAGTGGTCAGAACACCTAGGGTCCAGACGTGGCTCCTTCACTCATGAGCTGAGTCCCTGGACAAGAGACTCAGTTTTATGAACTAGAGATTGGGATAATGGGACCTGTCTGGCAGAGCTATTGTCAGGACTACAGATGATATATATAAAGCTCCTGGCACAGAGTAAAAACTACTCCAGTAGTAACTCTTAACTTGACAGAGGGAGATGCTGAAGCCTGGTCCCACCACATGTCATTCAGGACCTTCTCAAGGGCAAGCCTTCTTTAGGGGTCTTGCAGCTGAGAAGAGACCGTTTTGTCCCTGTTACTAAAGAATGATACCATAAGCCTCCCAGGTTAAAATGGAATCACGTTGGTAGAGTCCTCCATTCTCTCCACAACTTCTGGCTGAAAACTCAATAAAGCTACTCAGACACATAAACACTTGTTCTCACATCATGGCTGGAACGATCTCCAACACAGAGCCAGTGCGTTTGGATTAAGAGACACACACAAATGAACTGTGCGCACTCCGTTCTTTTGAAGGCAGCAGTGCTGCTCTGGAATAAGTCTGAGAAAGGTTCTGTCCTTGTGCGCGGATGGTCCTTGGCTCTGGGACACGGGCTTCACTGACCAGAGAAGCAAACAGCCAAGACCCTTGCCACCTGACAGCAATAATGTCTCCCTCTTCTCCCCACATCCAGGCCTCTTTTTCTACATTCATACAGAGGCTTCCAATTTGGAGGCACAGCCAGGGCAGAAGGGAGGGGAAGCACGCAGGGCCTGGCCAGCAGGAAGGCTCTGGAAGCTCTCTATGCTTCAACAGGGTGTCTCCCCAGTGCCAAAGTGGAACCAGACTGCATCTGATTCTCCAATGGGAGATGAGCTGACCTCAGGCCACAGAATCACCTGAGGTGAATTCACCCTGGGTGACAGGGGTGGGGCTAGCAGCTCCATGTATCAGCCCATCCTCCATGAGAAACTGGCACCCACATGCAGCAGGGGACACCCATGCACGGTGTTGCATAAACTGCAGGCATGCTAGCCAACACTGAGCCTCTTTCTTTGGTCAAAGATGAGGAACAAAAAAAAGACTAAGGCCAGCAGCCACAACACAGCAGACTCTCCCCCTGGGTTATGGGGACAGTCATGCTCAGTTAACATGATATCTCAGCAACCTCAAGAGCAAGAAGGCAGCCGGGCATGGTGGTGCAAGCCTGTAATCCCAGCACTTCAGGAGGCTGAGACAGGAGAATCACAAGTTCAAAGCCAGCCTCAGCAACAGCGAGGCGCTAACCAACTCAGTGAGACCCTGTCTCTACATAAAACACAAAATAGGGCTGGGGATGTGGCTCAGTGATCGAGTGCCCCGAGTTCAATCTCCAGTACCAAAAAAAAAAAAAAAAAAGAGCAAGAAGGCTCCTCAACAGCCCTGAGCCAGGCACAGAGGCAGAGTCAGGGCAAGTGGGTTCTCTACTTTTCCTACCATCGAAACCCTCAGCCTCCTGCACAGTCCTGGGTGGCCTGTGGTGACACCACCTTCCCGTCACCAGAACCTGCTACTTACCGCATGAACAGGGTTGCACTGATCGATGGGGCTTTTAAAATCCGTCCTTAACTCATCAAAGGCAATGATCTGGAACAGAACGCAGAACCAGGATGTTAGCGCACAGGAAGTCCACACAGGAGATAGGAAATGGGCCTGGGCAACACAAGACTGGCCAGGAGTTGGTCGCTGTTGAAGCTGGGGAGGGGCACGTGGGGTTGATTATCCTCTTCCATCTACTGTGTATGTTTAAAAATTCCCAAATAACTTTTTTTTTTTTTTTTTGGTACCAGAGATTGAACTCAGGGGCACTCGACCACTGAGCCACATCCCAGCCCTATTTTGTGTTTTATGTAGAGATAGCGCCTCGCCCTTGCTGACGCTGGCTTTGAACTCATGATTCTCCTGACTCAGCCTCCCAAAGTGCTGGGATTACAGGTGTGAGCCACCGCACCCGGCTCCAGATAACTCTTTTTTTAGTCTCCTGTTCTTTATAAAGATGTAGAGCAACTCTACCCTGGTGGGGTCAGGTTAGGATTTTAATGAAGGCACAAAAATTTAAGACTTCAAACTAGTACTTTTGGCTCCTTCCCAAGAAGGGATGTTTATTTTTGTGTGTGTATTTGTGCAGAGATGCTAATTAGAAGTTGAAGGGAAGGGGTGGGGAACAAAGCAATGGGGCAGAGATGATAAGAAGAAAAAGAACCACATCTTCAGAAAACCGTCCACAGATGGACAGTCAGCTCCTGGGAAGTCCATGCCTCACAGCTTAGTCCTTCAGATTTTGACCCTGAAGTTTATTCTAAATAAAAACCTCAGAACTCCCCAGAAAGCAATGGTTTCTGCATGTTTCTGGAGGGGAAAGGATGGAGGGAAATTTCTGCAGTCACAGAATGCAGCATGGCCCATTGAGGTAGTAGGCACTCAAACCCCAACCTCCTCATCTGCAGCCCAAATGACAGAACAAAGTGGTGCTTGTCCAGGGCAGTGTCCTCTCTTAGAGTGTGGAGGACTTAAATATGCTCAACAAAGTCTCTCCACCACTATCGTTTGGATCTGAAGAGTTTCCCAAAGGCCCACAGGCTTAAAGGTTTGGTCTCCAGCCTGTTGTGCTATTGGAAAGTGGTGAGACCTATAGGAGGTGGACCTAGTGGGAGAAGTCAGGCTCTTGAAGGGAATGTTAGACCCAGACCCTTCCTGTCTGGTTTTTTGTATTTGTTTTCTTTCTTCCTGGCCACCATGAAATAAACAAGCCTCCTCCACCACATGCTTCCTCCACCACATCCTCCACCACCAGGATAGACTGTGTTGCTACAGGCCCGAAAGCAATAGACGAATCAACCATGAACTGCAACTTCTGAAATCATAGGTTTAAATAAACCTTTCCTCTGTATAAGTTGTTTATCTCAGGTATTTTGTCACAGTGACAGAAAGCTAACTAACAAGCCAGGCTTAGCAGCGTATGCCTGAAATCCCAGCAGCTCGAGAGTCTGAGATGAGAGGATTGTGAGTTGAAAGCCAGCCTCAGCAACTTAGCAAGGCCTTATCTCTAAATAAAATATAAAAAGGGATGGGAATGTGGCTCAGTGGTTAAGCACCCCTGGGCTCAATCCCTGGTATGGGAAAAAAAAAAGTGAGCAAGCTGACTAACATACCTACTGAACATAAGTGGGCATAACCAACTAAGGCATATCCTGGGGGATTTCTGGCAGAGCTGCTGAAGCCAGGAAGCCAGCTCAGCAACCCTGAGTGTTGCCAACCCAGCAACATGGGGCTGAGAGTAGCAAGTAAGAGAAAGCAATTTCCCTCCTCAAAGCAAGCATAATTTTAAAGCAGTCATAAGTCATCCTGATTTCAACACAGCTACAGAAAGAAGAAAATGCTAGTACAACTTGTATTCAACAGACACATTTCTATCTCATCCCTTGTCAGGTAGTTAATTGCCCATCCTAGACTTAAGCTCTTTGGTAACAAGAAACTCAACTCTTACTGAGGATCTCATTTCGTTTCTTGTTCCCTCAAATTAATCATTGCCTTCCTTTATGGGAGCGGACATAGGACTCCCTAAAACTTCCACCCACAGTCAGAGCCAGGCTCAGCAAACTACAGCCTGCTGCCCAAACACAGCTTACAACATGCTTCTGTATGAACCTGAAAGAATGGTTTTCACATTTTTTTTTAAATATTTTTTTAGTTGTAGATGGACACAATGTCTTTATTTTATTGCTTTGTATGTGGTGCTGAGGATCGAACCCAGGGCCTCACGCATGCGAAGCAAGCGCTCTATCACTGAGCTACAATCCCAGCTCCTGGTTTTCACATTTTTAAGAGTCAAAAAAATCAAAAGAAAATTTTGTGATGTGAAAATTATATTAAATTAAAACTTGAGAGTCCATAGAAAGTTTTACTGGAACTCAGTCACATTCATTCTTTTATCTCTACTGCTTTTGCACTGCAATGACGGAGCTGAGACTGTATGGCCTATCTTGTTTTATAGAAAAACTTGCTGAGCTGGGTGCAGTGGTGCAAGCCTGTAATCCCAGCACTCAGGAAGGCTGAGACAGGAGAATCGTGAGTTCAAAGCCAGCCTCAGCAACGGCGAGGCGCTAAGCAACTCAGTGAGACCCTGTCTCTACATAAAACACAAAATAGGGCTGGGGATGTGGCTCAGTGGTCGAGTGCCTCTAAGTTCAACCCCTGGTACCAAGGAAAGAAAAAACTTGCTGGCCGCTGTTCTGTTCTTTTATTTGCCCTCAAAAGTTGCACAGTCTAATACACTAGCCACAAGGTAATTTTTATTAATTAAAGTTAAATTAAAAATTCAGTTTGTCATCATGTTTTAAGTATAATCACTATTCAATATTACAGGTATAAGACATTTCCATCCTGGCAGAAAATACTATTGGACTACACTGCTTCAGAGGCACACAGAATGGGTCAAAGGCTCTTTCACATAGAATGTGTTCAAGTGTTGTCAGCTATTGTGGTCCAAGAACAATTTTCTTTCCCAATATAAATCACTCTGTTATTTACACAAACCAGTGCTAAATTGCCTCATCATCCTAATTGCCTTCCACAGACAGGAGAGATTGCAAATGTCCCTACTAAAATGAGACTGTCAGAACCATGTTCAAGGTGAGGTTACAGAGAGTAACAGCATCACTTACCTCCTCTGCTTTGCAACCTAGGCCTCTATTAATGCAGCCTGACCATATTAGCTTTTGTGTGTGTGTGTGTGTGTGTGTGTGTGTGTGTGTGTGGTTGTACCACATCCCTGGATTTATACCAAATTTACATGATCTAAAAGCATTGAGTCTTTTTCATGTGCCTCAGTTAAACTCAGTTCACCTCATTTTGTAGGATTCAGCACTGAGGGGCCCAAGAAAATGAACTGATCTTTATCCATATTCACTCCTACCTCCACCAGTCCAAACTTTTGAGACATGATCAGTCTCCCAACTACAAATCCTAATAGTAAACATAATGTCCTCAATATCCACATCCACATTCCCCCGGAGTCGATGTAAACCAAGCAGGACCAAGGACAGAGCCCTAAGCTTGTCACCCCCCCTCCTGCAAGCCTGCCAAGGGCACTCCTTGAGCTATTGCTCATTCAGTTATAAGACAGTGCACCGTATTTTCATCCAGTCACTGAGAGCAAATCTCTGAACAACTGTCAAACCCTATAACTGTTAGTGCCTATACATAAGCACCCGCAAGGAGGCTGGGAGCCACACTGTGGCTGTGACTGAAGACACACCTAGACGATCCCTATCCCAGTCCTGTACCTGTCCCCGTGTCCCTGTATGAGTGCTGACAGGTGGGTCTGAACTAAGCAAAGGTAGCTGGTGCTGAAAGCAGGGAGAGAGGAGCTACTGAGGATTCCGCACGGCTTATACATGCTGGCAGCCAACAGCCACTTGGCTCCTCACCTGAAGGAGGGGCAGAGAAAGAAAGACCGGAAATGTCTCTCTACTTGTGGGCTCCATCAGATAAAGGCCCTTCCTGGGCGCCTTCTGGTGATGGTGATGCCAACTGCAGGACGCAGTGTTTCAGCATCTATCCCTAATGTATCCCCCATCCACTTGATGAGCATCTTCTATACACAATCCCTAGGCTAACAAGTCACTGGAGACATGAAAATCCCCAAGACACGGCTCCAACTCTCCTCAAGTTCCTGATCCAGAGAGGGAGACAAGAGTGTCCACAGGTAGTCATATGACAATGTGATAAGGGATACATACTGTCGAGATGTTTATAATCACAGCTGTCATTTATCACATGCTTACCTCGTCAGGTGTGGGGCTATCCGCTACACGTGATTTATATCATTTACTCCTTTGGCCATGGCATGAGCTAGGTACTACTATTGCCCCCATTGGAGAGATGAAGAAACAGAAACTGAACCTAGTTAAATGACTTGCCCACAATCACCACTCTGGTGCTAAGATTCAAAGCAAGGCCCAATGGACATGAAAGCCTAAGCAGTTACCATTACCTTGTTCTGCCTCCCAGTGCATACAGTGAGGAGAAAAGGAGGACTCTGAGGACACACAGAAGAATGAGCAGCTGACCCTGTGTTATGTCCCCCAAAAGCTCACGTGTGAGACAATGCAAGAAGGTTCAGAGGAGAAATAATGGTGTTATAAGCTTAACCTAATCAGTCAATTAATCCCTGATGGGATTAACTGAGTGGTGACTGGAGGCAGATGGGGTGTGGCTGGAGGAAGTGGTTCATTGGGGGCATGCCTATGGGGTATATATTTTGAATCTAGTGCATGGAGTCTCTCTCTTTGCTCTCTGATCACCATGTGAGTCACTTCCCTCCACTCTGATCACCATGTGAGTCGCTTCCCTCCACCACACTCTTCCGCCATGATGTTCTGCCGTACCTCAAGCCCTGAGGAATGGAGCCATCTGTCTATGGACTGAGACTTCTGAAACTGTGTGCCTTCGGATAAATTTTTCCTCCTCTACAATTGTTCTGGTTGGGTCATAGCAGTGAGAAAACTGACTAAAACATCCTATAAAACAAAAGCAAGCTGAGGCAATAAGATTGATGTTACCCTCTATTTAGCACTGGTTCATAAATAGATAATCTGTCCCGGCCTCCTGATGTGCATCTGAGAACAGCAGCCACAGATAGCACAAGCCAGCATCATCCTTTGGGTGCTACAGATTTCTACCTGGAGCCAAGCCACCAGCATCAGGGACAGACTGTGAGTGTGATCTAACTGTGGGCAAGGAGTGGTCAGCACAGTTTAATCCAGCTACACATATAGACCAGCTTCTTCATGTGTCCTCTGAGACTCCACTGCACAGTAGCCCAACATCAGACATTTGTAGTGAATTCGAACAGCTGATGATCAGACCATTTCAAATCTCATGCTTGTTTTTTAATTTATTTTAAAAAATTTTTAAATATTTTTATAGTCGTAGATGGACACATTACCTTTATTTTATTTATTTATTTTTATGTGGTGCTAAGGATTGAACCCAGTTTCTCACACGTGCTAGGCAAGTGCTCTACCACAACCCTACCCTTTAATTTATTTTAAAATTTAATACAGTAAAATGCATTCTTTTTGGTGAAAAGTTCCATAAATCTTAACAAATGCATAAAATGAATCATGTGAACATCTCCATTATCAAGATACAGGATGGTTCTATCACCCCCCAAAATGCCCTCCTGTTGCCCCTCGGAGTCAACTCCTCTCCTGTCCCTAACCCCCAAACCCCTGCAGAGGAACTATTCCATTCCCTATCCCTATAGTTTTGTCTTTTCCAGAAAGTCACATAAATGGAATAATACAGTATGTAGGTTTTTGAGGTTGCTTTCTTTCACTTAATGTGTTTAAGATTCTGCCACATTATTGTTTATATCAATAGTTGGTTCCTTTTCAATGCTGAGTAGTATTCCATTCTATAGATGAACTATAGGTTGACCATTCATTCATGTGTTAGAGGACATTTGGACTGTTTCTAGATTTGACAATTATAAATAAAGCTGCTGAACTGGGCATGGTGGCTCACACTTGTAATCCCAGTACTTTGGGAGGCTGAGACAGGAAGATCAAAGCCAGTTCAAAGCCAGCCTCAGCAACAGCGAGGCACTAAGCAACTCAGTGAGACCTTGTCTCTACATAAAACACAAAATAGGGCTGGGGATGTGGCTCAGTGGTTGAGTACCCCTGAGTTCAATCCCTGGTACCAAATAGATAGATAGATAGATAGATAGATAGATAGATAGATAGATAGATAGATAGATCTGCTGAAAACACGTGTATAAAGACTTTTGTCTAAATGTAAGGTTTGTTTTTAGATTTTCATGGGTAAATAGGAGGGCAATTACCAGATTAGATAGTAAGGGTCTGCTTAAGATTCTAAGACTCTAACAAACTGTCTTCTAAAGTGGCTGTACCATTTTGCATTCTCACAAGAAAGAGTAAGAGTTTCAGTTCCTCAGCATCCTAGCCAAAAATTATCATCAGTGTTTTTATTTGTTTGTTTTTTGGGGTTTTGTCATTCCAATAGGTATTTAGAGGTATCCCTTTGTAGTTTTCATTTGCATTTCTCCAGTGAAAAATGATACTGAGAATCTTTTCATAGGTTTAGTTGCCATCTGGGTATCTTTTTTGATGAGGTATATTCAAATCATTTGACCTTTCTTAACAGGTTTATCTGTTTTCTCATTAATAATTTTTTTTTTTTGGTACCAGGGATTGAACTCAGGGATACTCCACCACTGAGCCACATCCTCAGCTCTATTTTGTGTTTTAGTGCCTCACTGTTGCTGAGGCTGGCTTTGAACTCGCGATCCTCCTGTCTCAGTCTCCCAAAGTGCTGGGATTATAGGCGTGCGCCATCATGCCCAGCTACTCTTTCATTCTTAACAGTACATTTCTCAGAACAAAAGATTTTCATTTTGACAGTCATCAGTTTATCAGTTTTTCTTTTACACATCATACTTTTGGTATTAGACCTAAGAATTCTTTTAGATCTAAGAACTCCAAAGACCACAGAGATTTTCTTCTGAAATTTTTTCTAAAAGAGTTCTCTCTGTGGCAAGATTTAAACTATAAGTTAAATTTCTTGAATAGATTTAGGAATATTCTGGTTATATGATTCCTATTAAATGAGCTTTGACTGTGGCTTCAAGGAACTGTCCTATTGCATCCAAGTTGTCCAATTTTTGTGTTTCTATCGAGCCTCCCTCTCTGTTTATCTCACTCTCCCTCCTAGGACATCTTCCCTGCTTTATTCTCACCAGACTCTTGAGATGGAGGTTTGAGTGAGCACAGAAAGGGCTGGAAACACCAGCAGCAGAGAAGTGGAAACAGATCTTCAAGATCCTAGCTAGCCAGGTCATCTAGGACCCACCTGGGGCCTGAGAAGATGGGGCAAAAGTGAGGTTCTGGGTGGGAACTCAGGGACCACAGTAAAATGGAAGGAGGAGAAAGGCACACCAAGACCTGGTGGAGGGCCACGCTGGACACTCCAAAACAGGCAGAGCTGGAAGGCCAGGGAAAACCACAGAGAAGAAGTATAGAGAGGCAGGGAGCCACCGCAGAAACACACTAGAAGCTGTTCCCACTATTCTGGGCTTAGACTAACTCATCCCCAAAGGACTTGCCCCAACCTTCCAGTCTGTTCTTCCCCCAACACAGAGGGTCATGAAGCATGATTCCCTCTAGCCCAACCAAGGACTAGAGGGATGCCAGTCACTGCTTGAACCTGCCCTCAATCCAGACCACCTCCGTGCCATCCAGCCCAAACACCAGCTGGGGAGGCAGCCTGGACCCACCTCAAGAGGCGGGAAATTATAGAAACCCGCTAGGAAGCACCCCAGGATGCTTAGTTCTCTAGGTCCAAAACATTTATAATTAGGAGATGCAAAGTCATCTTGCTTGTCTGAAATGGTTAATTTGCTAAAAACAGTCATGATATACTACGGCAAAAACCTTCCTGGAGGGCTGGGGTTGTGGCTCAGTGGTAGAGCGTTTGCCTAGCATGTGTGAGGCACTGGGTTCAATTCTCAGCACCACATATAAATGTATAAAATAAAGGTCCATCTACAAATAATAAAAATATTTTTTAAAAAAAAACCTTCCTGGAATATGAAGAAATGATTGCAACTTCAACTTCCATTAGCTAATGAGTCCCCAGGGATAGCACATCAGAGAGTTTAGCATTAGGAGAACTGGTTTTCCCTGGGACCTTCTCCTCTTTGTGTTTCCTTCATAGCGTCCCCCTATTTTGGAAAGATCTTACATGGTTGAAATATCACTAACTTGCATTCATGTTGCATTATCTTAGTGAAGTACTTTGAGCTACATGAAAATTCTGTGGACTGAATAGGGATTTCCCCTAGAGCACTGCTCAAAAAACATTGAGACGCAGTGAGTGAGTGAATGACATTCTCTGCATTGCATGATGAGTGAAGTACAACCCACACAGACACAGATCTCTGAGTCCTGAATCAGTTACTGCTCCATCCAGCCCACGGTGCCACCCCTCTGTGACTTAAAGGGGCAAAAATAAAGTACTGAGTCACTAAAGATGCCCCCAAAAATGTTGACTAGATGCCCACAATGTATCTGGCACTGTTCTTGGCTCTGGAACATAGCAATGAGAAAGATAAGATCCTTGTTATCATAGTGGTTGTAATCAGGGACAAGGATGGAAGAGATATTTAACAAATAATAAAAATGTCAGAGGGCTGGAGCTGTAGCTTTATGGTAGAGCACCTGCCTTGCATGCATGAGGCACTGGGTTCGAGCCTCAGCACCACATGAAAATAAATAAAGATATTGTGTCCATCTACAACTAAGAAAATATTTTTAAAAAGAGAAGAAAAATGTCAGAAAAGAGTAATACATGACAAAAATAAAATAAATGATATGAAGAGATTAGAATGGGGTAGGTGATTGTATTAGCTTTCCACCACTGTAACAAAATACCTGAGAAAAGCAACTTAAAGAAGAAAATATTAATTTTGGCTCAGAGTTTCAGAGGTTTCAGTCAATGTTCAGCTGGTTCCATTGTTGTGGACCTGATAAGACAGAACATCATGGCAGAAAGGCATGGCAGAGGAAAACTGTTCACCTTGTGGTGGCCAGAAGCAAAAGAGAAAGAGAAAGGACTGGGGACAAAATATACCCTTCCAAGTCATGCCTCCAGTGACCTAATTCTCCCGACTAGGCTCTACCTCCTATAGTTTTTACTACTTCCCAATAGGTCATTCAATTATAAACCCATCAATGGACTAACCAGAGCCCTCATGATCCAGTCAATACCCAAAAGCCCCACCTCTGAACACGGATGCATTGGGAACAAAGCCTTCAACCCATGAGCCTTTGGGGAACATTCAAGATCCAAACCATAACAATGATCAAAACAGACCCCTCTGAGGAGGTGTAATTTAAGCTAAGAAACCTGAACATGGAAGCCGGACATGGAAAGGTCTGGGGATGAAAGTTCCTGGTAAGGAAGTTATCCTGTAGAGGCTCCAAGTGGGGAACAAGCTAGAAAGATGTGAAGCACAGAAAAGCCAGCGCATTCAAAGCGGCAATGGTGAGCGAGACAGTCAGTGGTAAGATATCAGGTCAAGGGCAAGGACTGGCTTGGAATCCCCCTCTGGGGTGAGATGTATCCTACTGCAGCTCTCAACACTCAGCCAGTGTGGCAAGAAGCTATTAATCCTCATCTCTTCCACAGGGATGTGGCTCTTACATGACTTGTGGGAGAGTGCATTTGCTGCTTGAGGTCCCTCCTTCTAACAAAAAGAGTTGCATGGACATGACCAAGGGAGACATTGATGACACAGGTCAGGAAGCATGAAACCAGCACTGATTGTGCAGACTTAGGAAGAGATGGTGGGCGATGGCTTTCAGGTCCTTGCACCTACATGAAAATTCAGTGCTCGCAGGCCATGTGAAAAGAGGTCATGAATCCCAGCAAGTCAGACTCAAGAAGCCACAGCATGAACTTGGGTTAATCCACCTCAGAGAACAGTTGGGCCTTGAGAAAACCCACCAAAGTTTTCTAATAGGTGAGATCGTGCCCCAAGCTCCCCAGAAATTCTACCTGGAGGACTTAGCTCTATGTTCAGACTCAGCCAGTTCTATGTTCAACTCCTAGCCTCCTCGAGCAGACCCTTTTCTTGGTTTTTCCATGCCATGGACTCAAAATTCATGTCCTCCTGGCACCTCAGAATGTGACCTTACAGACACAGAATCTTTGCAGAAGTAATGAAGAAAGATGAGGTCATACTAGAGTGGGGCCCTAAATCCAATGATAGTGTCCTTATAAAAGACAGAAAAAAAAATACACAGAGAGAAAGGCCATGTGACCAGGGAGGTGGCAAGGGAGTGGCACAGCTCTAAGCCGAGGAGCAGCAAGGACTGTCAGGAGTCATTAGGCAGGAAGAGGCTGGGAAGGACCCCCATGGCTGTGGCCCTGCCATCACGCAGACTTCAGACGTCTAGCTCCAGAACTGTGAGGGCAAAAATTCCCATCGCCATAGCCACCCAGTTCACGGTACTGTGTTACAGCAACCCTAGAAAACTGATGGACTCCATTTGCAAAATATCTGAAACGGTTGCGGCTATAAACTAAGATGTTCTGTAGATGTTCTCTAGCTTCCAGTGCCCTCTGAGAATGTCTAAGTGTGAAAGGAGAAAACGAAGCGACAAAGCAATCCCCTCCCGAGGGGAGCAGCTTCTATACTCATCCTGAACATCCCTGGGAGTCCCAGATCCCACACTCAGAAGGCAATTCTGACAGACAGGACTGCTGTGCACTTCCGCTCCATGCCTTGTCCCAATAAGAGCTATGCCTTCAAACCACAGCCCAAGCTGGAGTACCCACAGATAGGAGGAAGATGGCAGATGGGAGCCATTGTGTTGGCTGTAACACACACGTGGCTTATGTTCAGTCCTAGTTTTAATCTGAAACTAGTACAGACGTGAGACCTACAATCACTCTGTTCACTAATTCTAACCTGCAACAGGCAGGTGCTTTGTGGCTTCTTCATCCCCAGAAAGAGCTCAGCATTGTTTTCAAATTCAAAAGGCCCTCTGGGGCTCTGTATGGATACCAACCACTCTGGATGGTATGGATACCTCCAGCTCTTTGTTCAGCCAGTAAGGATGTTGTGGTATATAAAAATGTTCATAATTAATTTCTATCCCTTCACCCACTGCCCACCCTTTCCTAAACAGTGCAATACCAGAAATCATGAGGTGGTTGAAACTTTCCTAGGTATTTCCATGTGGTGGATTTTATATATTCATTTTATGTAATATCCCAAACAGATATGGCACCCACTTTCTAAATCAAACATCAAGGAGAATGAGAGGCCATTACGAAGGTCCAAGGCCACCTAGCTGATGGGGGTAGAACGGGAACCAGACTTTACCTCTCCTTCTCTCTACCTTGAATTTTTGAGGGCGAGCCGGACATGTAGTTTCACTGTCTTTATAAGAAGGAATGAGGAAAATTTATTAATGTACCTATTAGTTTGGGTGACAGGCTGGACATGATACAGCAGGCCTACCACCAGAGCCTGATTTCTAAGGATTCCCAATAAAATACATTTTCTGCTTAACCCTATACATCTAAGAGCCTTGAAGAGGAAAGAAAACCTCCAACCAGTACAGGGGCTCAGAGTCTTGTCCTAACTATACCCCATTTTGCCTCTGTATTAATCAGGTACTCCAGAGAAACAGAATCAATAGGATGGACGGATGGATGGGTGGATAGATAGATAGATAGATAGATAGATAGATAGATAGATAGATAGATAAAGAGATTTATTTCAAGGAATTGCCCCCAGTGATTATGAAGGCTGAGAAATCCAAAATCTGCAGTTCAAGTCCAAAGGCCCTCCACTGGCAGAGTTCTTTCTTGCTCAAGGGAGATTGGTCGTTTCTTCTATTCAGGCCTTCAACCAGGTGGACAAGGCCCGCCCACATTGGGGAGGGCAATTTGCTTTACTCAAAGTCTATTATTTAATTGTTAAATCTTTTCAAAAACACTTCACAGGAACATCCAGAATCATGTTTGAACACATACCCAGGCACCATGGCCAGGTCAAGCTGAAACAAAATCAAACATCACAACTGTCTAATACCAGGGACAGTCAAGGGCTCTAGGAATTGCTGAACCCTTGTCAGTGGGGCCTCATTGGAGGACCGTGACAGACTGATGGTCCCAGTGGGTCTCTGTCACATGAGAAACCGTCATACATTTTGTCATCCATCAGTGAGCTCATCTTAGGAAGGAGGCTGCCTTAAAATAAGTTGGAAACAAACAGCGTGTGACCAGCCTCCTCCATTTAAGGATGAGGTGGCTATGGGACTAGAGAAGAAACAGACCTGTCCTGACACCATCTGGGCCACAGCACACACAGGGCTCCTTATCATTGTCACAAAAACAAGGTCCCCACTCATGAGCAGGGACTCCCTGTGCTGTGGGTTGCCCAGAAGCAGCTCCACAAAAAGATGGGGCTTGGCCAATTCCAAAGCCAGTGCCTGAAGGATCAGAGCCCCTGGGACTCTGTACAGGAGGGCTACTGATCAGGCAGAAAACAAAACCTGCCCTTCTAACAGCCAGGCTTGACCTGTCCACCAACATCCCAATATCTGGCCCCATGATTACCTGATCCAACGCCACCATCTTCCTAAGCCTTCTCACATCTGCTTCAACACATGGCCCTCTTCACGCTGTCACAAGGTGAACCACCATTGTCCCTGCACTTCCCCCATCCTGACAGGGGCTAACTCTGAAGAATGAAGGGTCCTACACCAGGAGGACATCTTAGCCAAGTCTCAACCCTGCCAGTTCCTAGTTGTGTGACCTTGAGCATGGCACTTCCCTTCTCCAGGCTGTCCTCATCTATAAAATGGGCATAATAACCATCCCTACCTCCACTGGTTGCAGTGAGTACAAATTGAGAAGACCTAGACTGCACATAGAACAGAGAGAAACAAAGCTTCCTTTGGATGAGGAGGAGGTGAACTACCATGTGTCAAAGGGTTAACACAGTGTAATGGTCAGGCAGGGACATGAGTCTGAAGCTTTCCACTGGAACCCGACCTCTGCCTCATGGATATGTGTGACTGTGGGCAAGTTCTTCAACCTCTCCCAGACTCAGTTTCTTCAAGTACAAAAGGGGCAAAATCAGCATGTTAAAGCAACACAGCCACATCAATGTTTATAGCAGCTCAACTCACAATAGCTGAACTATGGAACCAACCTACATGCCCTTCAACAAATGAGTGGATAAAGAAAACGTGGTATATATACACAACAGAATATTACTCAGTCTTAAAAAAGAATGAAATTATGGCATTTGCTGGCAAATGAATGGAGCTGGAGAATATCATGCTAAGTGAAATAAGCCAATCCCAAAAAACCAAAGGCCAAACGTTTTCTCTGTTATGTGGATACTAACTTATCATAAGGGTGGGGGAGCTAAGGAAGTTACTTTAGATTAGGTAGAGGGAGTGAAGAGAGGGGTGGGGGTATGAGAGTAAAAAGGATAGTAGAATGAATCTGACATTATTACCCTATGTACACATATGACTGCATGACCACTGGGATTCTACGTCATGTACAACCAGAAAAATGAGAAATTATACTCTGTTTATGTATGATGTATCATGGTGCATTCTGCTGTCATGTATAACTAATTAAAACTAATAATAAAAGGGGAGCAGTAATGGTTCCTGCTTCATATTGTTGCGACGATTATTAAATGATAATGTACATAAAGCACTGGACACAAAGTCTAGCACATAGGAAGTACCAATATATGTTAATTGCTATTTTTTTTGGAAGGGTACCAGGGATTGAAGTCAGGGGCACTCAATCACTGAGCCACATCCTCAGCCCTATCTGTATTTTATTTAGAGACAGGATCTCATTGAGTTGCTTAGCGCCTCACCATTGCTAAAGCTGGCTTCGAACTCACGATCCTCCTGCCTCAGCCTCCCTAGCCACTGGGATTACAGCCATGTGCCACCATGAAAATTGCTACTTTTATATCTGTAATTTATAAATATAATTGGCATGAAGATGACACCACCCCTCTTTTTCCATGATCTTCCTCCCCTCCCTGGTCTTGGGCACAGCACAGTCTTTAGCATCCCATGCTCTGAATAGAGGAGAACCCAGTCATCGTAAGGGACAAGGGTGGAGGAGCTAAAGGCAGAGCTGCTCTGAGGATGCAGAGGGGTAAGAAAGCCAGCCATGCCCACCCTGTTGCAGGTGAAAGACTGAGTGCGGGGATGCAGAAAGGAAGTTGGGGATCAGTAGGCGAGCTGAGAAGGGAGGCATTGGCTGCCCAGTCCCTAGACCTGAATGATAAATACAAATTGGGAAACATAGAACACATTGGCTTTTTTGCCACTGTCTGAGCCAGAATCTGCAGACACAGCCAGTTCCGACATTGTTTTCCTGGTTCCTGTCTAGTTAACAGAAAACAAAGACAACCCAGAGCCAGGCACTTCCAGGACTGAAGCCAAAGGAGCAGGAGAAGAGATGGGATCGGCCTCACCCCAGATGACTTGCTCCTGCCAACACTCAACAGAGCCATCCCTGACTCTGGCCAGCAGCCACCCAGGTCAGGGTAAAATCCAGAGAGGAGAGGATAATAAAAAGGCCTGTGCTCTGCTGACTTGTCATAGGCATAGGTAAGATGACCATTCATCTTACCTTTGAATAGCACAACCAGTAAGGGAGGGGACATGAGGAGGGTGGCAGGCTGCAGTGTTCTAGGGCCTTCCTGGTCATGCTCAGTGGGGCCAGAGGGACCCTCACTCCACACAGGCCCCAGCACTAGAGCCAGCCCAGCACCTCAAGCAGGTTGGGAACCACAGAGCCTGCCTTAATAACCTCCCCCCTAGTACCCCCTTCCTCCTACCAAGCTTGTACTTTCCTTGTCATCCTTGAATCTTTTTTTGTGGGAGTGGGGTACTGGGGATTGAACTCAGGAGCACTCAACCACTGAGCCACATCCGCAGCCCTATTTTGTGTTTTATGTAGAGACAGGGTCTCACTGAGTTGCTTGGCACCTCGCCATTGCTGAGGCTGGCTTTAAACTCGCAATCCTCCTGCTTCAGCCTCCCAAGCTGCTGGGATTACAGGCATGTGCCACTGCACCTGGCCATCCTTGACTCTTAATAAGAGACTACAGGACCAATTTCTGGCTTAAATGGCTTGCTGACCTTCCAGACACCTTTTGGGGTCTTGGACATCAGCCTCCCTCGTTTTTCTGATTCTGGTGGCTTCTATTCCTTTGTGTAAGCAAGTGCTTCCTCCAACATCCAAGCCCAAAGTGCCTCATGGCGAGACCAGCCCAAGATCTGGGGGACTGTACATCCAAGATGGAGTGGGGACATGCCACCACCAAAAGGATCTTCCATAAAGAGCCACCACCAGCCGTTCCTATAATTACTGAGCATTTACCAGTGGCCAGGCACTGCAGCAGGAGCTAGAGCCACTGCAGAAAGCAAGGCTGAAAGGAGCTGGCCTTTGTCAACCTCTTCATTCTGTATTAACTAAGAAAACACAACAGCTTCTTGGAGTGGGAGCCTATATCAATTGCTCACCTGAATATGGATTCTTTCAATCAAACTGATGATAATGTGTATAAAGGAGAATAGTAATGCCAGCTCTGGGCCAGAGTTCCAGAAAAGCAGTTGGTTGTAGGTTGCTTTTGGTTTGTTTTGAGATCCTCAGGGGCAGAGGGTGGAATAAACATGCTCCTTGGTTCATGACACATTATGAACTGAGCAAGGCTCCTTCTTACTTTATTCATTCATTCATTTTATCCCAGTAGCCCTTTTTGGCCATCCTAGGTAATTACTGATTTTTGTTTAAGGTGCATCTTTTGTTTGTTATGTTCTTACAAAATGAATATTGTTGTTGGTGTGTGTGCATATTTTTAGTTTGCCTAGCTCACAGCTCCTTCTCTTTCTTACCTTCTGCATTGGGCAGTGTGACCACAAGGCTCCATGGGAGTGGCCACCCCACTTAGTCCATTCACGTTCCCAGCAGGACTTGACACTTATCACTTCAAATAAGGCAATGCCACCTGAGGATGAGTGTGGCCATTTCTTTGGGATTTATACCCAGGCATGGAATTGGTGGGTCGTGAGGTCTGTGGAGGTTTTGAACTGGACTAGAACTTGCCAGCTGCCCTGCAAGGTGGCTACACTCCCCAGAGGTGGCTGTGAACTTGGTATCCCACATCTCCACCCACACCTGGCAGCAGCCAGCTTTTTAGTTTTTTAAGTCTAACAGGCAGAATTGAATCTCTTTGTTGTTGGAATTTGCATTTCTCCAGGGACAAATCATGGCATCTCTTCATGGGAGGGTTGGCCTTTAGGGATTCCTTTCTGTAAACTGCCTGTTTAGATCCTCTGTCCCGTTTTCAGTGGGATTACTTTTTTGTTTTTTTGTTTTTTGTTTTTCTTTTTTGGTTTGCACTTGTTGGTGATAATGCAGATGTGAATCCTCTTTCAGATTCAGACATTTTGAATGCCTTCTCTCCTTTGTCATCCATTAATTCACTCTGTCTGTGGCTATGTATAGTGCTCTTCATTGAATGAAAATCAGTGTCATCCATATTTGCCTTATGTTTTATTCTTTTTGAAGTTTTATTTAAAAAGTCCTTCCTTGGCCATGAAAAGATGGACTTTTACACAATTTTATATTTTCTTTTTAAAGTTTTAGGGCATTAATTAGTCTTCCCCTGTCCTTGGATACCAGCATCTGGGGCTATACTGGGTCCACTCACAGATCAGTTATTTCATTTGCTGAATATTTAATGAACACTTACTAGGTGTTAGGTACTGTGTAGAGAGAAGACAAGACATGACTCCTGGACTCAGTGACAGGAGTGGAGTAAGAACTCCATGTGACAGAAAAAGACAGGAGTTAGGAAAGGGCAACCTCAAACAGAAGGAATAAAATTTCAACTTTCAAACGGCCTGGAAGAGAGACCATAGTCTCTGCAGAATATGTAAACTACATCAAAGCAAGGTGGAAATGCCCACATGAACATCTGAGAAGCCCAAGAAGACTATCCTTGGGAGTCCTGAACTTCTTTCCCAGTCTAGAAGAAATTTGTATTAGACCTTAAATTTTAGGCTTTAACATTCAAGTCGTCAAAACCAAATGTTGCTTCAACTACTAAAAAAAAAAAAAAAAAAAAAAAAATTCATAAAAGGTCATCAATTTAGCCCCAGTGGTGCGTAGGCAGACTCCTCCATTTAAAGCCATTTGGTTTCAATTGACGACTGCAGGCCAAGCTGTAGCTCTCTGTGGAAACCTACAGGGGCTCCTAAGATAAATGCAAACTCTAACGATCTCTTGCAGATAGGACACCCCACACACACATACACAGGGTACCTATACACTTTAAGATTTTTCTAAATAGCACCATCTGCTTTGAGAGGGTTTAGGAGTCAGGCATTACAAATTTATTAATTAGCATGCTTTGATGGAAGAAGAGCAACCACAGTACATTAGGATGCAACAGAGTACATAGGGAGTAGCCCTTCTAGGACCCTTAAAAAGCAGGGACACATTCTTTCATAGCACATCTCACAACCCCATCTCACCACAGTAGCTGTCTACAGGTGCAGAAAAAGATACACAGTCTGTTCTCATGGAAAGGGAACTGTGTGAGAGTCTAGAACTTGCATTTGGGTCCTGGCTTTGCCCTTGAGTGTGTGATTTTCAGCAATCTCTTTGCTGCTTCCTCATCTCAGTTTCCTCATGTGCAAAATAAGCACATTGGATTGGATCAGCATTTCTGAACATAGGACAGAGATGGTGTATTGGTCAGTTTTTCACTGCTGGGACCAAAATACAGGAGGAAAGATATATTTTCACGGTTTCAGAGGTTCAGTCCATGGGTGGCTAGCTCCAAGGCAGAGCATCAGGGTGAGAGGACATGGCAGAGAAAAGCTACTCAGCTCATGGCAGCCAGGAAACAGAAAAAGAAAGCAGAAGGGAAGTTTGGGGAGAAGATAAACCTTTCCAGGGCATGCTCCCAGTGATCCACCTCCTCCAACTAGGTTCCACCTCCCAGGAGTTCATCCAGCTATCAGTGGACTGATGAAGGAAACATTATCACATCCCCAAAGCATCTCTTAGCACACCAGCCTCCTGGGAGCCTACAGAGTCCTTGGGTTTACCACTAAATGTACTGACTCATACTTTTAGATGTCATTACATGGTATTGGGGAAATAGAAGGAGGGGTGAAGAGTAAATCTCTTTGTGATTACAAATATCTTTCATATAGTAATTTAGATCCATAAGCCCTAAATCTAAAACAGTTTTCATCTCAAAAGTGAGTCCTACCACAAATATGCATATGAAAAGAATGCAAAGAACATATAAAGAGTCCCACAAGGCTGAGTGCCACAGACGTAACGCTCCATGAGAGAAGATGCTCTTTCTGCTCATCACTGCATCCTTAGCATCAAGATCAGGATCAGGCACATAGCAGTGACTCAATAAATATCTATTGGAAGAAGGAATGAATGAGTTTTTCCATCTTTGTATCCTAGACCCAGTGCTTACAATAAATGTCAAATGAATACATGAGAAAATATGAGACTTTAAACTTTTCAAAATGCTTTCATGAGATTAGTTGATCACAACCATCCACTCAGTTCTTCAACCAGATAACATGGAGCAGCTCCTTCCTAGGTGGGTGGGTGTGTGCTTAAGGACAGATGACTCCTGGAGGTGTCCAATGGGTAGGTGGGCAGTTTCCTGAGGCACCATCACATGTTCATCTTTCATGCAACCAGAACCAGGGTTTGGCCACTCTAAGACCCACTAATTAACTCACCAAATATACCCATATTCAGAAGTGTATAATACTCTGCCTTACATGGTACTGGCACCAAAACAGACATGTAGAAAAATGGTACAGAATAGAAGACACAGAGAGTAATGCACAGAAATATAGCTATCTCATACTAGACAAAGGTGTCAAAAACATACATTGGAGAAAAGATAGCCTTTTCAACAAATGGTGCTGGGAAAACTGGAAATCCATATGCAGTAAAATGAAACTAAACCCCTACCTCTCACCATGCACAAAACTCAACTCAAAGTGGATCAAAGACCTAGGAATAAGACCAGAGACCCTCCGTCTAATTGAGGAGAAAGTAGGTCCAAATCTTCATCACGTTGGATTAGGCCCCGAATTCCTTAACAAGACACCTATAGCACAAGAAATAAAAGCAAGAATCAATAAATGGGACGGACTGAAACTAAAAAGCTTCTTCTCAGCAAGAGAAACTATCAATGAAGTGAACAAAGAGCCTACATTCTGGGAGCAAATTTTTGCCACATGCACATCAGACAGAGCACTGATCTCCAGGATATATAA